>VDFB02193867.1:591861442-591950342 GCA_007258455.2 Sequoia sempervirens | reverse complement strand
TACAAATATTCTACAAAAAATTATTAATTGCACAACCCACTCCTCTCATGAATACATCAAACTAGTATGGTTCTAATACTAAATGAAAGAAAAGTTTGAAAAATCTTAGCTAATCCAATTAGAAGAATAATGTCTGGTGAACTCTAACCCTCATGGCTCTTTTGTGGTGGGGTTCTGAACTCTGACCCTCATGGCTCTTTTGTGGTGGGGGTTCTATACCCTGTAAATGTAGGTTATAATATAAAAAATAATGCAAGTAAATAGATCAATAACAATTTCATTAGAGTAATAACAATAGATAGAGAGCAAGAAAATATGAAAAACATGATACAAAATATATCCTAGGAAAATCCTACAAAGGAAAAAAATTAGACTCCAAAGCATATACCTAGTGTATTATTCAACAAGTGTTACTATACAATAATGTAGTCTTTATGATTCATTAGAGATCTATAATCTGAATTTATAGGAATTCCAATAGCATAAACTTACATAAAATTGAAAATTAAATATCAATCTTAAATCCTCAATATATAGGCCAAGAAGACCTAGGAAACCATAGGCCCAAAACCATGAGAAAATATGGTTCAAGTCTAATTAAAGCACCATCCACAGATTAATTCTTACCAACTTAGGAAGTAACTCCCAATTTGATTAGTTGACACCTATGGCCAAGGGTTTGAATGTAACTCCCAAGAACTCAATGTGGGTGCAATAATATCTCTTGCATCTATTATAGATGACTATAAATAGTTATTAAAAGATACTAGTTATAGTCCACCTAGAAAACTCATATTCAATGACTTGTACAATATCATAAGTACAATATCATAAGAGTAATTTTTTCTATATGGGGACATTATTTTATAATTTATAAATATTAAAATTCAACTATACTTGGGACTCTCAAGATCTATATTATCTAGTCCCCTATTCCTAATAAGAATAAGTACACAAGTGGGTAAAACAATGGTTTTTACCTACTATATCTAACCACAAAAATATAAGAACATAATTCTACAATTCATCAAAATTACAACACTCATATGTTTCCTTATCAAACCAAGTACCCTCCACCTCTATATATAGTTTTTAGTGATTATAGAAAATTATCTCAAGCCCAAGTAGAATCCCATAGAAACTAGAATTTAAAAGGATGTCATTTCATTTCATTTATAATTTTTAATAGTCAAGATTTATTTCCATGCTTGCGGTTTCTTTCTACCAATTTAGATTTTACCTCTACACAAGATTCTCTTTGGACACAAATTCAACCCAAAAATGTGGAAACATCCCTATTTTCTCTACAATATCTATTTTATGTCCTACTTTTTTATTTTCTTGTATGATTCCTAAATCCATCTTACCATTCAAGTTTTATTTTTAGTCTGGATTGATCCTCTACCCTCATCTAGAAATCATGAATCCAAGGTATACTATCTTTGTATTCATGAAACTACATTTATTTAAATTTATTAGTAGTTTCTCCATCAATCTCTATAAAGTAAGGTTCATGTGCTCCAAGAGCTCCTTTGTTTTATTAAAAATAAGGATGCCATCCAAGTACATAATCATAAACTTACCAAAATCAATACCTTGTTCATGAGCCTCTTGAAACTATTTAGTGCATTCTTCAATCCAAATGGCATGATAAACTATTCATAATCATTCCTAATCTTAAAATTTGTGTTCTACTTTTCACTCTAATACAAATTTGATGATATCCACTCTTCAAATCAATCTTTGTGGAATAATGGATCCTTCTCAAGCAATCCACCAAATCATAAATATTTGACAATATAGACATTATTTTATAATGATCTAATTAATATCTCTAATATAACTACACCTTTTCCATTCACCACTTTTATTTTATGTTAATCGACTACCATGCATGGGCTCAAACTCTCTCTTTAATCAACCCTTTATCAACAACTCTTGAAATTTTTATTCATCTCATCTTCCATAGATATAAACCTTTAAGTGATTGTATTTTGTAGTCTATTAATTAGTATCAAAACTATATGATAATCTATGCCTCTTTTGTGAAAAATAATCACAACATATTATTGGACATGATATATTCATATTTCCATAGTATATCCTTCACTTGTTTTAGCTCACTAGCCTAATTCATTGCTCCATGTGATGTGGTTTTTAATGGTGAAAACCAATATCCTTTGTTCTTAAAGAATTGATTAACTCCTTCCTAATGATAGGTATCACTATATAATCCTTCTCACTTTCTTCATCAAGGTCCATTTCTTTTCATATTTGACAAAAGTGTGTGTATTTTCCCTACCATCATGTGTAACTTATTTCTCAAATTTTCATGGTCTATGACAAGGAACACATCCATAGGAATGATATCTTACACCATACTTCATTTGTAATATTTTATCTGCAAACTCACAATTCATCATTCTTTTGTCACCACATGACTATGTATGTAGCCATAAAAAAATGTAGGGATTCTTCAAACCTAACTTAATTACCTTTTTTATAAAAGTCAAGTTATCATGCTACTAATATCCATAATAACCTTATATCATTTTTTCTTAAACTTGTTACAGGCTTAAAGAGAATATTTTGTATATGAATTTTTATTCTCATTGAGTGGTTTCAAAAAAAACCTCTTCATTGTGAGGGTCTATCCATGTTCTATTTATTCTATTCATTTATAAATCAATGGAATTTTCATTATCTTCAACAATATGAACGTAATTTTTATTTCTCCCATTCCATTCAACTCATGCTTGAGGTAATTTCAAAGGCTCAATAATTCATCTAGAAATATTAAAAATATGCCCAATAAATATTCTTCCCCCAATACTATGCTCACAGATCCCTTTAGAGTAATTGTTCCCCTTATTCATAACTCTAACCCTAAGAAGTGCTAGCTTCATTTTTTATAACTTTGAAATTTCCCAACACATCTAATCTCTATCTCTAAAAAATATTTCTCCTCCTACACTATGTTTCCTATTAAACAACTTTTCTTCTACCTCCAATTTCAATTGATACGATTCTTTAATCATATCAAGTTGAAGCATACTCATCTTATCTTCAATATTGAACTTTAGCCCATTTTTGTATCTCATTTCCTATTCTTGGTTCATCTGATGATGAAATGGTAAATTAACTATCTTCTAAAAATTATTCAATATTCTTTAACATTAATCTCATTTTGCCTTAGGTTCTAAACCTTCTAAACAATAATTCAATTAGTAATATCTCAATACAAAATTTCTCTTTAGTTTGTTGATAAATATATCCAACATTAATCTTATCCTTCACTCTTTTGCTTCTCTCAAGTTGCATTTCTCTCAAAAACAAGGATAAATGATCCTTTATTTTTATTTGTGTCATCTTCACTCTTTGTAAAATATTTTACATAATTATATTCAAAATTATTCCATTTCAATGATGCAACCTATTAGCTCTTACAAATTTAGGAATCAATCTTTAAAACATCTCTCTTTTCTCTTTCCAACCTTTTCCAAATATCTAAAATTTATCTTCCCTTTATTCTATAGTCATCCCATTAGCTATCATGCATTCTTCTCTTTCTTTATCTTTTAACTCACTAGTATCTTATTTTCATCAAAATTATTCTCATCAGTCTATTTCTATTACATTCAATTTTTTTTCAAGGATCATACAATGTCACAATTTATAGGATCCATGTTCAATCAATCAAGGACACAAACTAAAAATGACCAATGAACACACCTACTATTATGCCCTTGAACACACATACCCCACTTTCCTTGGAAATTAGGGACCCTTGTTTCTTAGTTATATATTACCAATTGTATAATAATTTGAGACATTCTAAAGGGTTCCCTAAGTGTGAAAAGAACAAAATCCATAAAATTTCAAAGCATGGATTGTTTCTAGTACCTTTTGATATTATATGTTTTTGGCTTTTCAAAATTTTGAGGGTTTTCCCATACTTTCATACATTTCCTTCGATTTTGAAAACTTTCTTAGGTCCTTGTGAAAATTTATTCAATGTTGTTTTGAAGGTTTAAGAGTTTTTCATCCCTTGATACCATTCTTGCCATGATTCTTGTGGTTGCTCAATCTTGATCCTAAAACCTTGTTCTATATCTTGGATGTTCAGAGTGTTGAACTATTCCTTAGTTGTTTTATCCTAATGACATCATGTTGATGTCATCATTCCATCAAATTTTTGGGTTCATCTTTGTGGTACATGCTTTCATTGGCATCCCAAAACCTTAGCGTTAGTATTTTCTTAAGGTGCATTTTCTCATGATGATGTCATGTTTATTTTAGTAGTCCTAATGATTTCATGGTGATGTAACCAACCCTGATGATTTCAAGATGATATCATCAACCCATCATATTTTTTGAGTTCCCCATGCCCTAGCACCATTCGTGGCATGATGTATGTGGTTTCCTTGAATTCAATCTCTAATGTTTTAGATTTACTATGGCTTTCAAGATCATTCAATCAAGCTTCCCTTTATTGGGCCTCAAATTTTGGGCATGAGTTATGAAGTACATCCAACCTTCATCCCCAATATGGTGTACTCTATACCTTTGATGGCATCGTAGCATCAGAGTTATTTTTTTATATGATTTTGGGCATGGATTATGGAGTGTTCTTGATCCACAAAATGTTGATGTTGATGCCTTTATACTTGGACATATTTATACCTTCTCAAAGCTTTGTATTTTTCTTTCCCCCATACATTTTTTGGATTTTCAAAGTTCGCTTATCCTAATACTAAGTTAGTATTCCTTCTAAATTTTTACCCTAATGTAATCTAATGTAATATCCTTTCAGATTAAAAGTTTCAAAGTTCCACTATTTAGGTACCCAATTAGTGACCATCCAGAAGTCTGACCCTAATATGTTCTAGAGTTACTAGGAATATACTATTAGCATGGTGTACTTCCATATCCTAAATTAATTTTTAGAAGGCATCATTCATTTGTGAACCCCGACACTCCCTGAAACACTTATTCCTTAAAATTTTAGAATGATGATGTTATTATTTTCTATAATAATGGAAGAAGTGCTTGAATATAATTATGTCTAATGAAATATTCTATGAATAGTGAATTTAATTGCAAGATAATTTGTTTAATTAGAAATACAACATATTTTCTATGTTATTGGTCTAGGCAGCTACATTCTTAGTCACTCCTAGCTCCAACCATATTTATCATACCTTCTATTAATTCAAGGCCCACTTTCTAGTGTAAGAAATGTTCCTTCTAGATGCTCACAAGCTTTATCTTTTATATTTTCTCTCATGTGATAAGAGCACCATACTTCTTGGAGATTGGTCTACCCTAATAGATATATTTTTCAATTTGTAATATTGTATTCTTTAATTACCCAAGTTGAAAGTTATAATTTTAAGCCTCAAACTTGTCTTAAAAGGAACCTTGGAGCTAACTTCGCAAGGATAGTTGGTTGTGTTAAAGTTACCATCAACACTTACTACACAACACTTTTTTATTGTAAAATTGAGAATTGCCTAAACACCATCTATCCACTATTTATCTAGAGGAGGATGCTCTTTTTCACCTTGACCTTCTATTTAGTATTCCCTTAGTGAGTAATTTTTTTCATACACACGAGTATGCCAAACTTGTTAAGATACCAATTAATGCAATAAGGATATGGATTCAAATGAATGTAATCTTATCATGCAGTAACACCAATATGAACCACATACATATATTGCAACAACACTACATAGATGTATAGAACTCATGTAGTTCAATCAATAATAGGATTTATTTAATAATATATATACATAGATAATTTAATGCACAAGTAATATTAGGTGCATGGCTTCTATTATAATTTTTAAAAAAAAAATCCTCTAAAAAGAGTCTCCTCTTGCAAGGAAAAATTACATAACAAAATGTCTACAAAAAATAACAAATTTTCTACTAGAGATCAATGAATCTCAATCTCCAACAAGACTGTTGGGGAAAATGGGCATCTCAAACAACATCTAGGATTGGTATGTTCCTTTAGTAACATTCATTTCAATTTATGAACCTCAAAAGCATATACTACTATGCCTTAAAGCAAAAAATGACAGTTATTTTCCCATTGTTAATTCTTGAAGGAAAGAGGTTGCAATTAAGCTTCAAATCTTTTCAAATCAAGTAGTTTCAATAGCATTTTAGGACACAAAAAAAAAAAAAGAATAATAAGACAAAGGGAAAGAACACATAGATTTACGTGGGGAAAACCCTTTTGAGTAAAAAATCCCACACTCCAAAACCACAAAGCTAATATATTATTCAGTAACAAAATTAGATTACAATACAATCTATAGGCTCAAGACCATTAGAGGATAATTACATCTTGTTCCATCTCTAATAGAATTTTGGTAGCATAACCCCTGTGAATAACACTCTCCTCTCTTGACTCATCTAGCAAAACACTTATATATAGAGAGTATGCAGTGCCCAAGGATAGAAGTTTCCTCAAACCCATGCCCATGCATGAACATGCAACATTAAAGGCACCACATACAACATGCAACATCCACATGCAAAAATCACCTGTCAAAAAAATTGTACTTCAAAAGGCATCCACATTCCAAGTTTGACAACTCAGAATATAAACTGCATCATGCACAACTCCCCTTGCAAATAGAAACTTCCAATATTGACTTTTCAAAGTGGGTTCCAACTTCCACAAAAGTAGGTACATGTCATATTTATCTCAAAACACCTTGACACATGTCACCTCCATGCAACTCCAAGAATTTTTTACAAACTTCTATCTCCAAATGAGCACCCAAGTTATAAGTGTCACTATGGCACACCTCCATGAAGTAGGCACAAGCAATAATGCTTCCATGAAGTGCCTAGGTGAAAAGTGGCACTCTGTCAAGCTTCACACCTTGCATGTGGGATATAAATCTCCTTGACAGGTCCCACAAAGTTTTATGACAACTATTATAGTTGGTAACTTAGGATATATCAATATTTACACAAATATTTATCCCACAAAATAATGCTAGGACTCAATGGTTGAGACACCTTAATCCCAACATTATCCAACTTGTTGAAGACCTACCAAGAGTCCATGGAATCAACTATATTTAACTTCTAAGAGTCAACCGATGAAAACACATCATCACAACCATACATGCAATCACATGAATCTCGAACAATGCTCTCATGCTCCAATCAAGACACTTGTAACATCATCCAAGATTTCCACCATCTCAGGCAATAGTTATTTCCATCCTCTAAAGGAAAGGAGAAAGCCATGGTGTATATGCACCAATATAAAGAACACAAGCATCAGATCCAACCAATTTGGAAAAGGCTGGAGGGATACTACCAAGCTCCATTGTGCTCACAAGCTAAAAAGAAGTTGAACCAACTCCAAGCCCTTAACCAAAACATAATTTTGAATCTGAAGAATCCTCCAAAGAACAAGATAAACCATCATCTAGAACAACAACCAAAACAAGTTTCCCTCATCTAACTGATAAACCCATGAGAACAAAAATAGCACCTAATGAGTCCAAATAATGGCTCAATTTTGATAGGGTTTATCATATATTTGTTGTTGTTACTATAGACTTTAGCACTTGGTTATTGACACTCTCCATGTTATTTCCCTAGATTTATGAACCTTGGGCATGAACTTATCCTTGTGAATTTTGATAATATTAACTTGCTATGTGAATTATCTATATTAATTTTACATGTGGTTGAATGAATGTTACTTTAAGGTGATTATGGATATGCAATTGGTTTGTGTGTGTTAATGTCATTATGCAGGTTCACATTAAGATGCAGATATAAATGAAGCTTGCAAAATGGAAGAAGTTCATGCCAACTGGTCGGTTGCTAAGAAAGTCAAAAATGGTCATTAAAGAGGTCAATGGAGGGAAGCTTCCAATGGAGGGAAACTCCCAGCTCGAGTGGAAGTTGTAATTTATCTTTTAAATGATAATGTCTATTAGTTGAGAAAATCTATGAAGTGTGTTGTACTGGATCCTTGTTGAGGCAAGTCTACTTTGACTAAATTTGGTGCATGCATAACTTCCTCCCTCTTTTCCATGTTTTCAATAAATGGCGTCCTCCTATTTTGTTGGAGTCAACTACCTAGTTAGTTAGGGATAATTAGAAGCTTTCCCTCTATAAATAATGGTCAGATGCCCCTTTTCATAAGGTTGGATGTTCTGAGATTGTACTTGCATTTTTAGTAACATAGTTATATTGTTGATATGATGTAATCATGTTTTCAAGGAATAAAATGATATTTTGATTTATTGCATCTAAGTTAGCTTAGGGAAGACTCATTCAAGGGGGCCCACTTGGTGAGAATTCCATCCATCTGGTTTAATAGTTATTTTTCTATTCAGTAATTAGTTTTGGTCTCAGTAGTTGTCTATTCCTGTAGCCATTGAAACTATGTTCTGTGACTGTTCTTGCAGCCAAGGCAGACAAAGTAACTTCCTCTCTGTTTGTTGAGATTTCTATTTCTGTCATCCATTCCAATTCAGTTGTTGATGCTCAATTTAGTTGATAATTCATGCTTAGTACTTATGTTAATCTCTTTCTAGAATTTTTTTTTAGTATTGTTCATTTTCTAATTATAGGATAAGGATGACTACAATTGAGTCCTAGTGCACAGATAGTGCTAACCCATTTCAAGTTTACATCCTTGGGTTGACAATGAAATGAACCTTCATGATGAGCATGATAATTACTTAGTGCATATGTCTAATCTCTAAGTTACAGCTTTAAGGGCTTAGTTATTTAACCATTAGAGGAGGCCAATAGCACCCACATCAAATGCTAATCCATCCAATCTGACATACCTCAAAAGGTATCCACAAATCAAAAAACTCATGCCAACAACATATCTAACCCATCAACTGCAATCACAAGCTCCTTGTGAAAAAATAGACACATCTAGGAACTCTCACTACATAGGTAATGTCTAGTCTAAAAATACATCAAGGCATGTTGATTCTATCAATAGCACCACATAGAATATGTATCATGCATTATCAAGAACCATCCACAATAACATGCACAACCTACAACCAAAAAATGGTTGTAAGTACATCTCTCACCACAAGTCTCCAAAACTCTCCCTTGTTCTCCATATTTGACAAAGGATAGAGATAAAGGAACCTTTGTTTCATCACCCAAAACTAAGTGACAACACATGACCACAAACCAGTAATCACCATAGCTTTGCACATGATCTCAACTCCAACATCATGTGAATCCAAAAATCCAAGAAGAAAACCAAGACCAAAGAGAGAAACTTTGCACGTCATACACATGTAGAATTTCCTTCTACATACACCTCTAAATGCTCAACTATGTCAATTACGATCTCCTCCATAACCCTAAAATAAAAGCATCAATAACACCCATCTTGTTCAGTCTCCAAAATCAAACACAACATGTGCATCATATAGTCACATGAATGTAAGCTTCTCAAGAGAAGACCAAACTAGTTCCATTTCACATATCAAGAAATCAGCCCACTACCATCCCCTAAACTCCTCATAAATAAAATCATAATGTCAACTCATATGCTCAAGGAGATGAGCATGTTGAACATCTCTCATAATGAATCCTCTAGAACCATATGACCATAGCTCAAGATCCATAACTATGAAATATAAGCATAACACTTGAGAGGACCAAGTGTTATACCTCTCAAGTGAAAAACTACCAAGTATAACAAGAGTAGGGAATGAGAATGCTCCTCCAAGATATCCAATTCATCATGACTCATCCAAGAGAAATATTCTCATAGGTCTATCATGAACTCACATCCATGTCTAGGTGAAAAGATCCTTGGACTTCCTACTAAGATCTCATCAAGAGTACCCATCTCAACATATTCTCTCATCTCAAGAGAAACATAGCCTCACCCACATCTCCATGCATCCATGAGAACTAAAAATTGATCAACCTATGCTAAGTTCCAAATGCAAACACTGCACTCTCATGAAGCTCTCAAGCATATGACTAATGTACTAAAAATGCGGAGAACTTTCTAGATCACTATCAAAGTTCCAACTATAATCGGGAACCTATCATGACACCATGATCTAAACAATATCATGCCAACACTCTAATGTGTAATCAATAATCCATGATGACACAACACTAGAACCCATCTCAAAAGGGGATCTCCATCTCCTCCAAGGAGATCACATGCTCCAAGTGAATAAACCATGGTCTCAAGAGCAATGTAATATGCTAAAACTCTAATGTGCCTCAAGAGTATACCATGACATACCAACAACATACTCTAAATCAACATCACTTGTCAGAGCATTACCAACACCCCAACCAAAGAGTCCAAGAGTCCTCCATGACTCTAAAGTATCATACATCTTCAATATCATGAAGATTACCATCTCCAAATAGTGTCCATGCAAATGAAAAAGAACCATTATACAACAACAAGATCCAAGAGCTCCTCCTAGTAACATCAGCAACACTGAAGAAGATCATTCATCACCAAGTGATGAATCCACAATCATTGCTAAATCTCCCAATGAATAGTGACATCGAGCTCTCCAAGAATCATGACTGACCCATCTCCTAATCTGAAGATCCTCTAGGTCCACACACTCACATGTCCATCTGATAATAATATCAAGTGGCACCAAGATCTGCAAGGAAAGGAAATACACCATCAATGTCACAACAGCTCACACAAAAAAGTGTATCCAAGCTATCCCAAAGCAACAAACTGGTGCACAAATGACCACAGACAAGGTCAACTGATACAGTCTTCAAACACACTAAAACAACCTCATGGATATAGATATTCCACATTCAAGTTCTCCCACTACAATCAAAAAGGTGTCCAACTCACATGACTACATAACTTGTAGATCCAATCACGGTTACCTACAAACCAATCATCACACTAGTAAATAGAAAACCAAGATATCAAAGAGGATAATCATGTAGATAGCATGACTCAAACACTAGATCACGCACAGATCCAATTTTCCAATCATGTCCACAACACGAGCACCATAGTCTAGGAACCCTCCAAGCATTCACCACAAAAATTTTGAGTGACTAATCGCATACCAACATATCCATATTGAGAAGATATGATATCTCCTCAAACCATGCTCAAATCATGCATGCAAAGTTGCAACTATCTTACATCCAGAATCATCCAAAGACCATGACCTAGAAAATAGTTTTTGTAGATCTACAAAAAAATACAAGCTTTTCTTGACCATGCAAAAATTGCAAAACTATTGTTTTTTCCATCTCACATGTAAATCCACATCCACTTATCATCTGGAAGACCTAAAGGTCAGAGAGAAACTATAATATTTAATCCAGAGTAATGGATTATCATGAAAATGCATCACCATAGATTTTGAATGAAAAATCTATAAAACCCTCATATCCAAGGAACATGAATTTGAGCCATGCAAGTACAAACATCCATCAAGAAAGTAGAGGTCTAGGAACTCCAAGCCTGTTTGTAGGCCAACTCTACCATCACCATGTACATTCATCTAAGAGAGATAGGTTATTTCAGAATCTTTGATATCATACAATGATCAACTCCATAGCCTTCATGCATTTGGGAATTACAAAATAGTGCCTTCCAATACTAGGAGCTAAAACAAGCACCCAATACAAGCACAACACACCATGGTCACAACAACACAAGTATCTCCATAACACCAAGGGGCCCATCTTAGACATGCAATATTAAAACTCTATTGCACATGACCACAAAATAAAAAATAACCACCATGAAAAAGGGTTATTCAATTATCTAACCAAGAGCTCAAGATCAACATCATTTCAATGTGATCAACTCCACTTATTTTTGTCTTAACCATCCTTCTTCATGCCTATTATTTTCAGAAACTAAATCAACTGCAAGTCTTTCACTCACCAAAGGATTAGCAACCAACCCATTCCTTTAGCTCAAATTCTCTCAAGCCTCCAAGGCTAAAGAATCACCAAAATAAATACCTAGAACTCCAAACACCACATGTATCACCATGCGAGCACATGCAAGTGGCATGCAAGCCCATGAAAGTACATGCAAGTACATACATGCACATACAAGCACATTCAAATCTGGAACTAAGCTTTGATACCATTTTTTAGGAAAAACAAGCATCCTAGAACAACATCTAGGATTAGTATGTTCCTTCAATAACATTCATTTCAATTTAGGAACCCAAAAGCATATACTACTATTCCTTAACGTAAAAATTGACATAGTTATTTTCCCATTATTAATTCTTAAAGGAAAGAGGTTGCAATTAAGTTTCAAATCTTTTCAAATCAAGTAGTTTCAACAACATTTCAAGACACACAAAAACAAAGAAGACTAAGATTATAGAAGAGAAAGAACACACAAATTTACATTGGGAAAACCCTTTCGAATAAAAAAACCCCACACTCCAAAACCACAGAGCGAATATATTATTCAGTAACAAAAGTAGTTATAATGCATTCTTCAAGCTCAAGGTCGTTACAGGAGATTTACATCTTGTTCCATCTAACATAATTTTGGCAACATAACCCCTATGAATAACACTCTTCTCTCTTGTCTCCTCTAGCAAAACACCTCTATATATAGAGTATGCAGTGCCCAGGATAAAAGTTTCCTCAAACCCACACCCATGCATGAACATGCAACATGAAAGGCACCACATGCTTCGACATGCAACATATGCATGCCAAAAAGCACCTATCAAAAATAATACACTTCAAAAGGAATTTACATTCCAAATTTGACTCAACTTAGAATAGAAACTGCATCCATGCACAAGTCCCCTTGCAAATAGCAACTTCAAATCTTGGCTTTTCAAAGTGGGCACCAACTTCCACAAAATTAGGTGCATTTCAAAGTTATCTCAACATGCCTTGACACGGCACCTTCATGAAACTCTGAGAAGTTCTTCCAAATTTCTCTCTCCAAATGATCATCCAAGTGGCAAGTGTTACTATGGCGCAACTCCATGAAGTAGGCACAAGCAACAATGCTTCCATGAAGTGCTTAGGTGACAAGTGGCACTTTTTCAAGCTCTACACCTTGCATGTAGGATATAACTCTCCCTGAAGGGTCCCATAGAGTGCGATGAAAACTATTATAGTTGGAAACTTAGTATATATCAATATTTGCACAAATATTTATCCTAAAAATAATGCTAGGACTCAAAGCTTGAGATACCTTAATCCCAACAAAGACCTACAATATTTAATTAACACCTATAGAAAAAAAAAATTATAAACATATGTGCCTTTGTCTCCTATAAAAAATAAAATTCATCTCTCAAATCTTAAACACCATATTGAAGAATTGTTATCCAAAACCCTAATGTCTCCTAAAAGCCACACAGGGGTATGATTTCCCAAAATGTTATCAAGATTAAATTATTTTATATTGTATTTCCCTTCATCTTATCATTTCCCTAAATTGATTGGTAAATTAAAGTATATATCCCCTAACCAATTCATCAACTTTGAATTTGTATTGCTAGCTCCACTAAACCCTCACACTTTACTAAATTATACTTAAAACTATTATAGCATTCATTCAATTCATGTGCTAACATGTAAAATATGGAGAAACATATCCACAATATTAAAAACAAAAAAAAATAACAAGAAAATGATAAAATGTAATATACCCTAGAGAAACCCAAGAAAATGGGAAAACATTGAATAAGTGTAAGAAACACAATCCCTCATTCCACCTAATTCATTTAACATACATCTAGATTATGACAACACATGGTCTTTGCATGAATAACTGAGCTTCAACACCTACAGCAATGTCTTCTACTTCACAACCCTTGATCTACAATTGATACCTTGTGTTATGAATGTTAATCTTTGCATAATGTGTGTCAAGTTCCTATATCTATGATGAAGAGGCTCTTTACTTAACAAAACAAAAATTAAAAAAATACACATTCATACATGAAAATTCCTCAAGATTAATTACATATATGGAGGATTCAACATTGAATAAAATTCAAAAAAGATTACAAGCTTTTCTAGACACATCTTGTTTACAAGTCTTCAATTCTCATGTATTTGAACCATTTTGGCTTCACTCATTTTTGGAAACCTGATTTTCCTCTTCATTATGAATCTTTCATGGCTGCCTTGAACACCTGAAAAATCCCTTTTCTCTTATTTTATTCCTCTTCTCTTCACAAGCTGATTTTTTTCACTCTTTCTTATGCAACTCTCACAAGCAACTTGCAAGTTCCTTCTTCATCCTTGATGTTGTTTATTGCTGCATTTTTAAACCACTTAAGGATGTATTTTATATGTTCATACACACTTTAAAATCACCAAAAAGTGGCACCCAAATATGCTCTTTCATTTCCCTCAACTTGACCTTTGAAATTCCTTCACAAAGGATGAAAAAAAGACATAGTTTTGCTTCAAAAATGTGTTGTTGATGTTAATTTACCATATCAAACACCTTGATAATGTAGATTCATTTGGAAAAGAAATAAAATACAAAACCAAGTCGTGCTCCTTTGGTAATTGAAGAGTCATTCATTATTTTTCCAAAAATTCACTATCTTTTCCTCCATTTTAAGCACCCAATAAGACAAGAATGGAATGTCAAAGGTCACTTTCCTTATGAAATTTCTATAGGAATCCAAATTGATAGAATTAATATTAATTCTCATTTTTAAGTTCCATTTAATATCCAATGGACCGCCTTTAACCCTTCAAGCCTTGAAATAATACAATAATTTTAAAATCACATTAAACACATTGTTTGCCTCTAATTTTTTTGAAATGAAAATCCAAGTATTCGTAAATGAAGATATTATCCTTCAAACACAACACAAGATGCTCTTGAATCTCCAACCCACACCAAATGCAAAATTAAACATGAATATAAAATACTTGTTTTTTTGATTGGTGTTAATTGTTAATCTGCACATATGCTCTTGCATCAATCTATCTTATGTCTTCTTATTGGGGAAAATGAAATCCCAAAAGCTAGGAATTTGAAATGAAGTGTGAAAAAACATTCGACTTCTCTTATCATTCAAATAGAAATAAATTATCACAAATGTTCAACAAGAAATTATCAAATACTATGGGAATTTATGCAATTTTTGAGATGGTTATAAAAATACCCATTTGGAAGCAAAAAACCACTACCTATTGAGATCTAGTGAATTTGTAACTACCCATGTGACAATGAAACTCTCTCTTATAAATTATTAATTTCATCACCATTAAAAATTATTTTCATAATATAATCCCTTGTTTCTTGACCTCCTTATGAATCTCTAAATCACCCCAAGACTATCAAACATTGAACCATGATCTCCTAGAAAAATTTAAGTCTTAATAGGACTATTAAGAGATAATGGTAAGAAATTTTTGATGTTTGTCAGTGATGTCAAAGGTTTTGTTGAAAGTTTATGCTTGTCACAGATGTCAAAGATCACAGGTGTCAATGCTTGTCACGAATGTCTTGAAGGTACTTGTTTATTCATTTTATGCTTTTGATGCAAAGCTTTGATGACATCTTTATATTAGATTTGCTTCATTACATTGTGATCAAAGTTGCTTCATTACATTGTGATTGTTGCAGAGCTATAGTGAAATGAAGAGTTGATAGAGCTATTTTTTGTTCATGGAGTCTTCTTTTCATAAGAATCCTTCATTGTCATCTTTCATAACTCAAGTATTCAGTGAAAGTGTTTTTTACATAAAAGCATGTTTGAAAAGGTCAGAGATATTGGTTGAGACATGGGTAGAGATTCAATAGACCTAAAGAATCATCACTGTCAAAGAGTGTTATTAACCTCTCTTGGTGTTCTTATGAGGATTATGGTTTCAACAAGTGGGCCTTGATTCCACTTCTTATTATATGTTTCAGAGACTTATAAAGGAGTTTAGATGGTGGCAATCCCATTTTAGGGTTTTGGTCATTGAAGTTTCTATACCTCATAACATAAAGCTCTAAGCACATATAAAACCCTAAGACTATCCTATACCCTAAAGACCTAGGGTTTATTCCTTTTGAATGTCTTCAATGAAGTGTTAACTTTATGTTATAATTGGCTATTGACTTGGTATATTCAGTGAAAATTCACTTAAGGGACAACATTGAGGGTTTAGGCTCATGGGAAACCAACCCCTACTCCTTGGTATAACCGGCTAGATAGCTTAAGGTTTTATATTTCACCGCCCAAAGCAAGATCAATGGTAATTATTTGATTGATGGAATGGTGGGATTCGAAGATCAAAGGATTTCTTTTAATTGGAGAATGATTACTTATGTGAGTCTACACTTTGATAGGCATATGAGTGTCATCAACCTAGTTTCAGTTATACATAGTTTTGTAACTGTATGGAGGAAACGATGGATTTAATAGCAAAGCCAGTGCATTGAGAACTTTCTAATTGTGGTCTGAGCAATGTGAGAGTGTTTTGAAGACAACAAAACCATATTTTTTTCAATTCAATACACAGAAAATAAGATTTGAATAATAGATCATAAAAGGCTTATTTGTGCCTCTATGTGACAATATTCATGAATTGCTTTTTCTTTGCACAGATAATGAGATATGGTAGGTGACAAGAGTGTGATTTGAAGAAAGAATAGTGTGTCAAGTTGTGTAATAGGGATTTGAAGTTGAAAATGTCCATTAATGTTGTATAGGGTTGATTGTTATAATAGAGAACATGATTTTATAATCCTTTTTGTGCCATTTGTTTGTTCATTCAAAGAAAGTTATACCAAGGTGTTTGCAGAGGTTGAAAGTCCTTTATTCATAAATATATTAGTTTAAGTCTTGTTTGTGTTTGTTGAGAAAAGATTTTTCTAAAGAAATTATGACATATGTATGCAAGGAGAGATAAGGGTTGAATGTTTATTGATCTAAAGCATATTATAAACAGAGTAGTACTTTGTATATTTGTCCTTCATTTCTCATTGGAGTTGGTGCTCCTATTTTTCATGAGGAATTGGTGCTCTTGGACATATTGTATTCATTGAGAATTTGGTCAGTGGGACCTAATAGTGAAAAAATTGTGAGGATTGGATTGGTTCTTCAAACCCAACCAACACTCACACAGTAGTTTTTCCCTTTCTATGGTTTTCCACTTATAAATCTTGTGTCATTGTGATCTTTATGTGTTTACATCAAATTTTTTGCTTCTCAAAAGTTGTTTAATTGCCTTGGTTTTTTTGCATCACTGATTCACCCCCCCTTCTCAATGATCTTGAGTATTCCTACAATTGGTATCAAAGCAACATGTTCCTTGCAGAATTTTAATCAACTCGATTTGATCTCGATAGTGGAATGTTATGGCTAATCAGGAAGGATCTTCTACCTCAAAGGCACCTCTGTTTGATGGCACTAATTTTTCTTTTTGGAGTTTTAGGATGGAGTCTTACTTGTCTTATTTGGTATTTGATGTATGGGCATCAGTAGAAAAAGGTTATATAGTGGCTTCACAACCCCCATCTACTGTTGATGAGAAGAAAGCTTATGAGTGCAATGCCAAGGCTAAGACTGTCATCCTTTGTGGTTTGACAAATGAGATCCTAGTTAAAGTCCTACATTGTAAGAGTGCAAAAGATGTTTGGGACAAGTTAGTCAGTATTTATCAAGGTGATGTCAAAATCAAGGAAGCCAAGTTGTAAACCCTTAGAGAAAATTTTAAAGGGTTAAAAATGAATGAAGAAAATATTGTAGATTATCTTCTTAGAGTAGATGAAACATTCAATGCTATGAGAGGTCATGGTGAGAAAGTTTAAGATTCAGTTGTTGTCAAAAAGGTCTTAAGATCATTGCCTCTTAGATATGATTCTAAGGTATCTGTTGTTGAAGAGGAAAAATACCTGAACAAGGTCACTCTAGATGAGTTGCATGGAACACTCACTACCTATGAAATGAGAACAAACAATGAAGTATCCACAAACAAAGAAGCAGCATTTAAAACTATCAAGAAAGACAAAGAAATAGACTCTGAATCTAAAGACTTAGATGAAAGAGTCAAATTTTGTTAGAATGTTGAAGAAGGGGTTAGGAAAGTACAAAGGAAAAATTCCTTTCAAATGCTTTAACTATGGAAAAATAGGAAATTTTGTTGCCAAGTGTCCTTATGCAAAATTTGAAAGTGATGTGGAAGATGATAGGAAACAAGGAAAAAAGAATCAGTATAATTTTAGAAGAAAGAATACTTTCAAAAAGAAAAGGATTCTCTTTATCAAGGACATTGATATAACTGATAGTAGTTCTGAAATTACTAGTGATGAAGAAGAAACTCTATTCATGGCTGATGTTGTATGTTCAAATGAATCACAAAAGGATAATTATGATAATATTTATGATAAGGACTAGCAAGTTGAAGAGAGTGAAGTAGACCTTGAAGGAGAATTACTTTGTGCTCTAAAGGAGATAAAAAGGTAAAGAAAGAAGCCTTGAAAGATGTCAAAACAATCAAAGATTTAGACCAACTTATAATCAGCCTAAAACTCAACTTGAAGAGTAAAAGAATTGAATGTGATCAAAAAGGAGTTAGAATCCAAGAGAAGATTTGTCAAGGTTTAGAGGCAGAAAATGTGAGTTTAAGGAAGAGGCTAGAAAGGTATGACAATAGCAGGTTGGAAGATCTTTTGGGAAAATAAAAGAGATTCAAAGACATGACTGGTTTGGGGTATGAAGTTGGACAAAACTCAAAAACTCATAATATTCAAAGGAAGAACTTGGGAAAAGTAATCAAAGTGATGCACATGTTGATTATGACTATCCTAACAATAATGTTAATGTAGATAGTTCATCAAAAATCAAAAATAAAAGATTCACAAGTTCAACTCTTACAAGGAGTGAATCATTCAATTTTAACTCTTACTTTATGGTTATTGTTTCTATTGTAACCAATATGGTCACAAAGTTAATGATTGTAAGGTTATCCTTAGAAGAAGATCTAACTTTATTGGTAGAACTCATTTTATGGTTTTAAGCAATCTAAGGTGACACAATTGCAATAACTTTGGTCACATAGACAAATATTGTAGACCTAGTCCTAATGAACAAAAGAAAAGGGGTAATGATCATTCCATGAAGAAGATGAATCTTACAAACCTTGATAAGGAGAATAAATCAAAATCAGTTTGGAGGCAAAAAGAAAGGTCACTAAAACTGAAAAATCAATGTTTGTGCAAGTTGCCTTGCATGCTAAGAAGAAGGGTTTTTGGATCATAGATAGTGGTTGTCCAAACCACATGATAGGTGACAAGAGAAAATTCACCAAGTTTGAAGACCGTGATGGAGGGTTTGTCAAGTTTGCAGACAATACTACTGTCCAAATCAGAGGTAAAGGTACATTGCTTTTACCTGGAAAAACACCTACTCATGATGTCTACTTTGTTGAAAGTATTAAACACAATTGTTGAGTGTAAGTCATATTTGTGATAGTGGATATAAAATTTTGTTTGATGATCAAGGCTGTGAAATAAAGAAAAAATCAGGAAAGTCAATTGCAAAAGGTTTAAGGACAAGAAGCAATGTGTATAGTCTCACAGGGACTAAAACCAAAGATGGATATGCAAGAATTTGTCTTATGGGACAATTGGAAGATATTTGGTTGTGGCATAGAAGGCTTGGACATCTAAACTTTGATAATCTAATCAAAGTTAGTAAAATTAAAAATGTAGGAGTGCAAACAAGAAGAAAACTCGCATAATCAAGTGACCAAGTCAATCTTTGTTTGTTATTAGCAATATAGCCAAAGGATTACAATGAGGCCAACAAGGATGAATCTTGGGTTAAGGCCATGGAGGATGAACTAAGCGAAATAAAGAAGAATAAGACATAGGAGTTAGTTCCTAGGCCTAAAGACAAGAACATTATTGGTGCAAAATGGGTTTTTAGGAACAAATTAGATGAAAATGCAAAGGTTGCAAGAAATAAAGCAAGAATTTTTTGTAAGGGGTACTCTCAAGTTGAGGGTATTGACTTTGATGAGACTTTTGTACCTATGGCAAGGCTAAAATCCATAATGATGTTCTTTGAATTCTTTGTTTACAAGAACTTTAAGGTATACCAGATGGATGTGAAATCAACATTTCTTAATTGAAACCTTGAAGAAGAGATCTATATGGAGCAGCCTGAAGGGTTTTAATGTGAAGGAGGACATCATTATGTTTATAGACTAGAAAAATCCTTATATGGTTTCAAGAAAGCACCTAGAGCATGGTACTCTAGGTTGGAAAAGTACTTGCATGATCAAGGATTCACTAAAGGTGGAGTAGATAGCAACTTGTATTGTAAAACAAAAGGCAAGGACTTGTTAGTTGTTGCGATCTATGTTGATGATATCATTTCTAGTAGTAGTGATGATGAATGAGTAAATCTTTCCCTAATCTCATGAAATTTGTGTTTGGGATGTCTATGCTTGGAGAGTTGTCCTTTCTTAGATTGTAGGTTTCATAGCTTGATAAAGGCATCTTTATCGCCCAAACTAAGTACGCAAAGGAGATGCTTAAGAAGTTTCAAATGGATGAATGCAAACTAGTCAGCACCCCCATGATAACAGGTCATAACTTAAGCAAGATTGATGACTCACCTAATACATATCAAACTATATACATGTCTATGAAAGGTAGTTTGTTGTATTTGACAGCTTCTAGACCTGACATCATGCAAGAAAGGTTCCAATCATCTCCTAAAATATCACATTTGAATGCAGAGAAAAAGGATCTTTAGATATCTCAAAGGCACACTAGACTATGGTTTATGGTATCCTAGAACTAATGATTTCACTTTACTTGCATATATTGATGTTGATTGGGTAGGGTGCATTGATGATAGGAAGAGTACTAGTGGTGGAGCATTCTTCTTGGGTGAAAGGTTGGTGCCTTGGCATAGCAAGAAATAGGAGTCAGTTTCCTTGTCATCAACAAAGGCTGGATATATTGTTGTTGCTTCTTGATGTACAAAGTTCTTTGGATGATACAAACCCTTCAAGACATCAAGGTAAATGTGCCTACACTTGTGTCTATTTTGTGTGATAAAAATAGTGCAATAAAAATTTCCAAGAATCCTATTATGCACTCCAGAACTAAGCACATTGCAATCAAATACCATTTCTTGAGAGAAAAAGTGTTGGCATCTTGTTGCAGGGGTATGGTGACAATGTTAGTGCAATAACAATAATATGCAATCAAATCCCTTGAGAGAATCTTGCTAGTGTAATGATAGTCCTGCCAAAGTTGATAGTGATGCTCAGTTATTATTCCAAGTTCATTTAGCCCTATTGATGTGACAATGCTCTTTCATACTTTAGTCCCAATGTGTAAACAAGATGACAGTAATCAATGGAGGTGTCCCTATTTTGGTTTTTGAAGGAGGCATAAGTAGTCCTTTGTCTCTGATGTCAAAGGGGGAGTGATAGATTTGCAAGCAAGGGTTTTCCATCAATGACAAAGGGGGGAGTTTGTTGATGTTTGTCATTGATGTCAAAGGTTTTGTTGAAAGTTGATGCTTGTCATAGATGTCAAAGATCACAGGTGTTTATGCTTGTCACAGATGTCAAAGGTACTTGTTTATTCATTTCATGATATTGATGCAAAATCTTTGATGACATCTTTATATTAGAGTTGCTTCATTACATTGTGATCATATCAAAGCTATAGTGAAATGAAGAGTTGATAGGGCTATTGTTTATTCATGGAGTCTTCTTTCAGAAGAATCCTTCATTGTCATCTTTCATAACTCAGGTATTCAGTGAAAGTTTTTTTACATAAAATCATGTTTGACAAGGTTAGAGATATTGGAAGAGACATGGACAAAGATTTAATAGACCTAAAGAATCATCACTGTCAAAGTGTTATTGACCTCTCTTGGTGTTCTTATGAGGATTAGGGTTTCAACAAGTGGGCATTGATTCCACTTGTTATTATTTGTTTTAAAGACTTATGAAGGATTTTAGATGGTGGCAATCCCATTTTATGGTTTTGGTCATTGATGTTTCTATACCTCATAACCTAAAGCTCTAAGCACATCTAAACCTTAAGACTATCCTATACCCTAAAGACCTAGGGTTTATGCCTTTTGAAGGTCTTCAATGAAGTGTTAACTTTATGTTATAATTGGTTGTTGACTTGGTATATTCGATGAAAAGTCACTTAAGTGACAACATTGAGGGTTTAGGCTCATGGACAACTGGCCCTTACTCCTTGGTATAACCGGCTAGACAAGTTAAGGTTTTATATTTCACCGCCCAAAGAAAGATCAGTGGTCATTACTTGATTGATGGAATGGAGGGATTTGAATATCAAAGGATCTCTTTTAAACTGGAGATGATTACTTCTCAGAGTCTACACTTTGATAGGAATATGAGTGTCATCAACCTAGTTTCAGTTACACACAGTTTTGTAACTATATGGAGGCAATGGTGGATTTAATAGTGAAGCTAGTGCATTGAGCACTTTCTGATCATGGTCTAAGGAATGCGAGAGTGTTTTGAAGACAACAAAACCATGTTTTCGTCAAGTAAATACACAGAAAATAAAATTTGAATAACAAAGCATAAAAGGCTTATTTGTCCCTCTGTGTGACAGTATTCATGAATTATTTTTTCTTTGCACAGATAAGTGATATATGGCAAGTGACAAGAGTGTGATTTGAAGAAAGAACAGTGTGTCAAGTTGTGTAATAGGGCTCTGAAGTTGCAGATGTCCATTAGTGTTGTCTAGGGTTGATTATTATAATAGAGAACATGATTTTGTAAGAGTGTTTTTGTGTCATCTATTCATTCAAAGAAAGTTCTATCAAGATGTGTGCAGAGGTTGAAAGTTCTTTATTCATAAATACATTAGTTTAATTGTTGTATGTGTTTGTTGAGATAAGAATAGATTTATAAAGAAATTATGACATATGTATGCAAGGAGAGATAAGTGTTGAATGTTTATTGATCTAAAGCATATTGTAAATAGAGTAGTACTCTGTATATCTATCCTTCATTTCTCATTGGAGTTGGTGCTCCTAATTTTCATAAGGATTTGGTGCTCTTGGACATTGTATTCAATGAGAATTTGGTCAGTGAGACCTAATATTGAGCAAATTGTGAGGATTAGATTGGTTCTTCAAACCCAACCAACACTCACACAATGGTTTTTCCCTTTCTAGTGTTTTCCACCTATAAATCTTGTGTCATGGTGATCTTTATGTGTTTCCATTGAATTTTGTGCTTCTCAATAGTTATTTAATTGCTTTGGTTTTTATGCATCACTAATTCACCCCCCCCCCCCCTCATAGTGATCTTGAGTATTCCTATGGAAATAACTTTCCAATCATATTCCTCACATTTAATTTATTTATCATATCTCCATAATAGGGAATTTTTTGGTCTTTACAATATTAGACTCGACAGGTGACGAAATTTCTTCCATGTGTTCTCCTTTGGATACCAGTTTACTTTGATTAGAAGTTGGTCCTCCAGTCTAATCAACCAAACCTCACATAATTCTATTCAGGCATGCATTTCCTTCTTATGAAGATCCATGTCATTTTCTACTCCATTTGTGTGTTTGGATCAAGATCATAAACTAGAAGAAGCACTCCCTATTCTTTATCAAGTGTGGAAGGTTCAAAGAAGCAAAAGGTTATCCATATTCACCACCAAATATATCTTCATGCAAGATAGAAAATCTATGGAAAGTGTTATTTCCAATTTTTTTCATGATAAAAAATGGGTCATAATGCAATTCCTGTGTCTTTGCTTGTCTTGAAATATATCCTTTCCCAAGTACAACCAAGATCTATAGCATAGTACCTTAAACTTGTGTTCTATACAATGTTGATCATGATGCTTCTTGTATTTATCCTTGGACTCTTTTAGCTTCTCTTGGACATGGAGACGTATTTGCTAATTTTTCAATGATTCTTTTAACCTTGTGGACCTTTGAATCTGCATTTTTTCCACCAACATGAGACTCTTCTATAACATCTATAGGACTAGGAGCTACATATTCAAAACATGTCTCAAATGGTGATAAATTGGTTGAAGAACAAAACTATCTCATTAGAGGAATGTTGTGTATATGCCAAGTTTTCATCTCAAATTTTTGGGTGACTTTGATTATACCCTTAACAAGTGTACCAATGTCCGGCTTACCACTTCCATTTGTCTATTGGCTTGGGGATGGAATATGATTGAACTTTTAAATTGGACATATATTATTTCCTAGAGTGTATACCAAAAGCTCTCCAAAAATATTGAGTCTCTATCTAAAACAATATTTTTTTCACCCAAAATGTATATAAACATGTGAAGAATAATTTAATTGCACCTTTAATTGAAAAATATATTTTTGCATGGAATAATAACATGCATCTTAATGAAATATCAGCCACCATGGAAAGATAGTCATGCCCACTCTTGGAAATGGATAGATCTGCCATAAAATCCATGGAGATGATTTCCCATGGACACAAAGGTGTGTAGTAGCTAATAAAGCCCCAAATTCCAATTATTAGGCTTCCTTACACTGTAAAATTTGGAACCCTTTTATGAATTTGGAGACATCAACTTCCATATAAATCTAATATGCATGTTTTTGAAGGTTAACAATGATCATAGAGACCTCAAATTTTCTAGAAACCTAGTCAATATGAGCCTACCTCAAAAACAACAATATTCTTTCTTTTTGAAAACACAATTTTCCTAATTTGAAGATTAAACCATTTTGGAGATAAAAATATAGTTTTAAAGTGAGACTTAAACTATTGGAGTGATCGGTTATTTATATTGCCAACTATTTCCTTTCCCATCAAGAAGTATTTTTATTTTTGCATAGTTGTACTAATGCATATTCTTCCTTTTCATTAGTACAATAATTTAGGACAAACCCATAAAATATTTCAAAGTGGTAAAAATTTACTTTACCTCCTTGCATTCGGATAGCCCCCATATTATAACTATTGGCATTAGTTTCCACCTGAAATAGTTATTACAAATTTCACAATAGCATTATGGTTGCATGGCTAATATTGTGCCTTAGATCCTCAAAGGCCTATTATTTCTTATTTCTCTATTTGAAACACATCCCCTTCAATGCTTAACATGAAAAGGCGATGTTATGCATGAAAAATATTTGAAAAAAATCCTCAAGTATTATGTGGCTCCTATGAAGCTATTTGTGTTGGTGACATGAGTGGAATTGGTCATATCGTTATGGCTTTTACTTTCATTGGATTGATCCTTATTTCTCCATTTCCAACCACATGCCTAATTTTGGCAAGTGATTGTTGTCCAAACTCACATTTCTTTCCATTTAATAAAATATTGTTCTCCCTCGAAACTTGTATAACTTGTTTAATATGCTTCTGCTCTTCATAAGTCAAACTGAAAACTAGGATGTTATCCAAATGGACTATGACACAATTGTCTATAAGTGGTCTCAATACCTCATTCACCAACTTCATGAACTTGTTTAGTTTCTTTGCTTAATTTGATTGTAAGTACTAGTCACTCATAGAGACCATGTCTTATCTTTAGCTTTATTCCATATATCATCTTCTTTGATTCTTGTTTGATGATATTTGGATTTGAGATCCAACTTGGAAAAAAATTAGCATGTTGCAACTAATCCAAAAGATCATCAATAGAAGATAGTAGGTACTTGTTTTTTACGGTACTCTTGTTCAAAGTCTAGCAATTTGGAGATCCAAGGGACTTTTGTGATTAAAAAGCATTTGGAGAGCCTAGGAAGTCATGAAACCTTGGCTCCTCTAGAACGAACTTGGCTTCTGTAATGGTCTTTCCATTAATCAACAAAATATTTAGCATTCCTATATTTTTCAAGGTAACAACCACCCTCTAACAAGGATGCCTTGGGTTTGTGCCTTGGTATTTTATTAAAAAAAGAGGAATTAAAACAACTTGGGACTCTTTTTCTAAGGCCTCCATGAGTCTCCTTTCATTAAATGAAGCTAAGGAAAATTTTCACCTTTCCAATCAAGATTGTGAAACTTTTAACATAGTTATAGGGGTCATTTCAGCTAATATGATTCACAAATTTGGTACCAATCCGTACAAACCTTGGTGGAAATATTGGAAGCAATGTCCAAACACCACTTTCCAAAATTACCAACCATGACAAGGATATCATTAGCTCTCTCCTCATTTTCCCATGTTTACCACCTTGAATCAATAGTGGCATTTGCAATCACCAATTTTCTATTTGGCAACACAAATTTCACACCATTTGGTCAGCAATTTTGGAACTAAAGTCAACTCACTTTTCCTAGTGTTTTATTTTCCAAGGCCATCCCATTGTCTCTAGGTTATGCTATTTGGGATTCCTTGACCCCTAATGTCACTTTTGTGGGCAATAAGAGTCTCTCAAGGACCTTTTTGGTTTTCTCCCAAAGTGCAAAATGTTTGGACCTAGATTCATGACTTTTTTTAACCTTTCAAACTATAACCTTTCTCATGGCATATGGTTCTTTTAGGGTATTGACCTTGCATCCCTCACAGATTCACCCAGGTTTGGCATGATTTCAAGGTTACAAAGATAAAAATTCAATTTTTTTGTCAAACATTATGTGGGTCATCATGTTTCACTTTATACTAAATTTATGAATTGGTTTAACGTTTTACTACATAACTGGATGCAAGCTAATAAAGTTTCTCTTTAGGTGGACCACTCATAGGTGTTTCATCACCATTGGGTAATCCCCCTTGTGTTGTTGCTAGAGTACCTCTATCTCTCTCTACCTTTAGGGGTCGAATGGGAGTCATTGTGGACGTACCTTCTCTACTTGAGGCAAATAGAAAAATCGCTCATAGGTTTCTCCCTTAGCTGTGAGAAGGGATCATGGTCAGTGAAGTTGGTTGCAGCCTACTCTTTGGTGCTCCACCTCTACACTACCTATGGGAGGAACTTTTGCGTAGCTTGTCAAAGGTGCTTATAGCTAGTTTGATTCCAACGTATTCCCTTAGTTAGCTCTTGTCATTTTTTCTATTCATGCAATTGAAGAAGATAGAGAAAAGGATAATTATGGGTGGGACCCCACTATAGACACTTTGGACCCCACTAATGTATGGGGAAAATCAAATAATCAGGATCCTCCTCCCTTCCCCATTGTTATCAAGCTCGCCACAAAGCGACTTCCTTTATTTTTTTATGATCTAGGTTGTTACCCCATATGGACTTTAGGGGTGTGACTATTTCCACCCACTTTTTTGTGAATATGTGTAATACTATTTTATAAAGTCTAGTAATATGTACACATGCCTAGTACCCTCATTAGATGCCACTACTATGGGAGAACCACATGAAGAGGTGTTGGATTTTATTACTCTACGTTCTAGAAAATCCATCAACTAATTTTTAACATAATTAGCCTCTAATATGCTTTGACAATAGAGACCTATGTTTGAAAGTAGATAATTAGGTAACATGTGGATTTCAAGCTCAATTCTTCTATTCGGGTTTCTCTCCTAGTTTTTCACTAAACTTCCTTAAGCATCGATCAATGGACCTTTTCTCTTTATTAGTATGTAGTCCATGAATCAATTTTAATTCGGCCACTCACTTTTTGTTTTTCCCTCAACATGAGAAATTGAAATTTGCCACTAGCGTTTACAAATTCTCTAGTGTGTGTGGCACTTACCATTGAGATCTTTGATTTTCCTTCCTATGAACTAATTTTAAATCATTTTACATCTTTGACTAGCCTATATTTGTTGTCTCTTCTATACAAAATACTATCATATGAGTAAAGCTATCGGCTTCCAAACACTACCCCACAAACATCTAAACCAATATCATCCACAAACTTTAGATTGGACCTTGAATTTAATTACATAATGAAAATTGAATAAGATTTAAGTGCCTTGTTATAGCCAACCAAATGAATATGGACTTGGCTTCCTATTTGTTTGCAAACAAAACTCAATGACTAGTTTTTAAGAAACTGAATTTCTTGATTAAAGGTATCAAAAGGTAAATATACCTCTCTTCCTTTGAGCTAAAACTTTGTAGAAACATTTGGTGAATTCATTCTCCTTTGGAGCTTCAATGTTCCTCAAACATGCACCTTTCTTGTGATGGCACATAACATCTATTTCAAAAATGCATTTTATCTCCTTACATCTTCCACCAAATGAAACATTTGTGTTCTTGTTCTTGTAAGGGAGCAACTTCAAATCGTACTTCCAACATGACTCCACAATGTATCTTCTATCACAATTACTACAAAATAATTTTCCTTTTCCCTTTATCTTCCTTGTAGTGCTGGTATTCTTCGTCTTTTCCCATGCTTGTTTCTTCACCTTGTTAATGCTTCTTACCCTATTATTTTGGAAGAATTGTTTTTCTTGTCCATCTAAAGGTAGTAGGCTTGTGCACATTTTTTATCAATATCTCAAGGTACTCAAAACATGCCTAATAAGGTACTCAAACAACACCCCAACATATATCATCAACACTTTTTGTCCATTGCATCTTTACCAAGCTAAATCATCTTCTTGCAAAATTCACATGTATGTCCATACATTTTCTCATCATTTTTGTCAAATGAAATGTCATTAGATGGACCTTTCTTCCTTATAAGAGATGGGGTAGAGCTATTTCTTCAATATCACCTTAAATTCTCCCACTTATGTGCCAAGTTAGAGTGTGATCAAATAGCTTTCAACCTTGCTTAAGAATTTTGTTGATGTAAACTCACTTTATTGAACCCCCCTTTTACAATCTCTAACTTATCCACATTAACCTCTCGATCAAGTGATAGGATATCAATTTTTGCTTCAACATTGAACAAGATGTTATTCTTGTTGTAAGAGGACTCCCCATTCTTTTGTTTAGCCTTTTTGAGCTGCCCATCTTACTCCTCATGCTCGACAACCTAACTTTTGATATAGATCTTATATTGAAACTAAAATCAAGGACACATCTTTCTCCAACCTATGAAATCTAGCTCTTCATCTACTATTAATGTCTATTGTCATCTCTTTTGCTGCTCTATTCCAATTCGTAGCATCACTTTCAAGCTCAAATGGTTCCAAATCACCACTCTCACTTAATCTTATGACAAGCATAACCTAGAATTTTTCTCATATACCTATTAAAAACCACAAATCACAATTCATTTAAACTTATTCTAATCCACTTAATGTATAAACTAAAATAGGCATTCCTTATCCAATTCATCAATGGATTTGTATTATTAGATTCACTAAACCTTCACACTTGATTGAATTCTACTCACAACTATTACAACATTCAATCAAAATTCATATGCTAAAATGGAAAATTATGGAGAAATACATCCACAATACTGATAATAGAGAACTACTAGCAAAATGATGACAAAACACTATACCTTAGAGAAATGCAAAAAACAAAAAATATCTAGCAAGAGTTAACATCATAGCCCCTTGTTCCTCTATATCTAATCAAAATTCATATAGATGAATAACATCGTGTCAAAAACAAGCACTTTACATGAACAAATGAGCTTCAACACCTACAACAATGTCTACCATTTCATAATCCCTATTCTACAATCAATTTCCTTACATTATGAACATTATATGAAGTTACTAAAAAGAGCTCACCTTTGCACAAGGTGTTTCAAGTGTTCTTATAGCTCTCCCATGTCTTCTTGTGGCAGCAAATGACATTCCACATGTCAAGAATGTGAAATGAACAGACAAAAAGCCTTCAACTTTCCTTCTCAACCAAACAAAATGAAACTACTGCAAGTCATCAAAAAAAGGTTATGAAACTATAGTGGTAGTTACAACATATGGGGGCAAAAGCAAAATTACCTCCTATTATAAACTACTAATTTTGTCACCAATCAATTTTTTCTTTTTCTCAACATCGAATCCCCTTATCTTCTAACTTGCCTATTATACTCCAAATCACCCCAAGGTTGTCTCCAACCTTAAAACTAACTTACTAGCTTTGAAATTTGTCAATTTGTCACCTCCTAGCCAACAAAGTGTTGAGACAAACTCCTAACTAGTAATGGCAACAAAGGACCCTCTTGGTCATGTTCCTCAAACATGTTTTACATATCACAAATCATATGCCTCTTCAAGGGCATCAAAGATAGCCCTCGCCCCCTCCCCCCACAAGTGTCATAGATACCTTAAACTATCCACTTGATGTGGTCCCATAGCAATCCCCCTCATCCCATTATTCCCTTTAAGTGGGGGTTCCAATATACATGAGGCCATTACTTAATAAATGCAATTTTAAATATGAAAGTTCTCCTAGAGAGGAAATATGCAAGTCCCCCTCCAACGAGAAGTCATGGATCTTTATTCCCCAAGAAAAGTAACATAAAACTAAAGATATTTTCCTTAAAATTGATTATGTAATCCTTGTGATGCTCCTATAACACATCATCGTCTAATGTAACACATGGAGGAGCATGCTTAACAAGTTAAGCAAGTCCCTACAACCATACAACACGCTTTACACTAATATGTAGAATTGTTCTTACAACATATAGAGGATTCAGCATTTAGGCTACATCATTGACAAAATCAATGCATGCATTGACCCAAAGAAGATCCAAGTCATCAACGACTAGCCAACCCTAAAGACTTTGAACATAAAAGCTTTTTGGGCCTAGTCAATTTATACTAAAGAATTCATGCATGGATTATCCCACATCACGTGATCCCTAAATCAAATGACATAAGGAGAAACAAAAGCCAAGTTCATTTGGACACTTTAATATTAAGTAAAGACTTCGCTCAATGCTAGTCAATATCCTTCAATATCTACAAGACTTTTTTCATATTGAAAACACATGCACTTAGCCATCTGTCTCAGAAGATTGAAACTTCATTCTAGATTTCACCAAACGCATGTCACATTTTTGTAACAAGCTGATTGATACAAATTATTAGTGCATTGTTATTCTGGCACTTCACCACAGCAAAATTGAGAACTGAATGATGATTCAGAGCTTTCTTTACTGGTTTCTCTCAGAGATAAAACTATGCGCAATTGCAAACATCAGCTATAAACATCCTATGTTGTCTGAATATCAAATTACAAGATACAGAAGCCTCCAAAGAAATTTAAATACAGGAATGTACATTAATTATGTGAGGATCGGAACATTCCAGCACTCTACCAGCCATATTGTTGTGGTGGCTGCATTGGCATTTTGTTTCCAAGACATTTCAGTCTTAGACAAAACATGAACAGGTAACAAGATATTCCCTATATCCATCATCCCAAATGCATTTAACTCGGGCAATGCAGCCTAGCCATCAATGTCAACAAATAGATCTGAATGAATTACAACTGGAGGAACCAGAGCTGACACACACTTGAACTGCAAGAAATAGATATGTTCTTACATCACAAATTGATAAAATGAAAACCAAGTTTCACAAAATTTAATCAAGGTAACCTCAAAGCTTAAATGAAGAAATTGCAGTTACCTTGTGCTGACAGTATTTGTCTCTAATTGCAGAAAGGCTACAGTTCTTTGTATTGCATTGTAGTTCATGCAACTGTTTCACACAATTACGGAACTCGGATGCACGATACCGAGTATAATGTTGCAGAGTAGCATTCTAAACAAAGTAATAGACCACAAATTAAGGATACAAAAACTATTAGAGCTTAAACTTAAAGAGATTAGAAAGTAACTGGCCCAATCTAATTTTTAAATCAACTTACCCATGGTCTTGTGGTCAGATCCAAAGTGACCTTTGATAGAAACACAACAGAAGCGGCAATTAAAGATGGCAGATACTGCAGAAAACTATACTCCAAGAGTGTCAACTCTGCAAGATAGTTTGCTAAGAACTCAAGCTGCAAGGACTAGACATGTAAAAAAAGTAAGAATGAATTCATAATTGAGCAAGGATATGCATCACTTACAAATATCATGCAGCAGTGAATAGTATTCTATACCTTGTTACAAACCTGGGCTGATCGTATAAAACGCCTTATCACATAAAAGAAATCCACAAAGTTAGCAATTAGCAAATACTTCATAACCTATGTATATATCACAAACACATCCTAGAGAATTAAAACACCGTATATAGTAATGGAAAAAATTCCCCGTGTTATTTAAAAAAATCAATATAGGCACACCCAAGGAAACTCTTAGTTGTTGGAATGCTAAGCTCGAAATGTAGCTGACCCAGAATTTGTCTTTCCATTGTCAGTACCTGTATATAATCATCAAAAAAAATAACAATTTTACACATTTCTGAGCAAATATGTAAACATATGTGCATGAATAAATGTAAACATCATAAAGAAAAAATTCTTCAAACCTCATCCCGGAAATATGTATTGTCAGTAATGTAGCAGAATTCCTCAACCTGGGGAGGGCATATCTCCTCATGTTTCCTGAGCAAAAACAGAAAGAAATAAGCATGACCAGGAACTGTAAAGCTGAATCAGTTGAATCAGATATTCAAATGATGCAACATGTAAAATTATGATAAAAGCACTGTCTCTTACGATGCAATCAGCATGCAGGAAATCCCAAGCAATTGTAACCTTTGCCTGCTTACAACTTCACAAGAAAGATACCGATCTATACAGGCTACAGTCAAATATAAAGTCTCGGGAACAAGTTTATATTCCTCTGCAACCTACAGTTTCAGTAATGAGCAGATATTTTAGGAAGCAATTTGTCAGCGCTATGAAAGAGAAATGGAAGAAACATTAACCTCAACAAGCCAGTCTATCAAAATTCCTCTCATGCTAGTGTTTATATCTTGCTGAACCACCTCCATGTAGTCTGTTCTTGGCCTTCTCTTCTTCTGGCAGTTAGAAATTCATTTACGTCAATTGACTTATCCTTTCCAAATATTCAAGAAAAAAGTAAAGAAAGAGGCTAAAAGTAGATGTAAAGAACCCCACAAATTTGCAGTACAACACCAATTATTGAATTAGAAAATCATATGGTGCAACACATTTTGAGGAAGGTTGTGATTGGCCCTGCTTATATTAAAAATAGCTACTACTTACCATTTAAGAGTCTTTAAAAAAGCACTGCAAAAAGCAGAATTGCAACAAATATTTCCAGCTTCCATTTGTTTAGAGAAGACAGTTAAAATTTACTTTTAAGATATTATATTTTCTATCAAACAAGAAAGAATATTACTTTACAAAAAAATAATTAAGATCAGCATAGAAAAAACATACAATGCAGAAAAGACCAAGTTCAAGAATTCTTTTTTGAAATTGATCTAGAAAATTCTTACTCCCCTACTAGTTTGCAAAGGTGTGGCTCCTGACATGAGGACCATAACCCTGAGTACAGGTAGGCAAAGCATAAATAAATGTGTCCAAGGATAAAGAACCTATTCCAAAAATATTGGAGAAAAGTCCTGAAATCGAGGCAATTTGTTATGTAGCTGGTTAAGGAAATATTTGTTTACACATAAGAAAGTTGATTACACATCCCATGGCTGCCCTCATGCGCGTCAATATCCAAGGGCCAAGTGCAAAAGAAAGTGCAATTTTTAGAAAAATGAAATCTGAACTTGGATGAACTTTCAAACAAGTGAGGAAAAAATAAAAAGTGTCACTCAATAAATTGAAGTAGTAATCGGCTTTAAACCTTGGAAACAGGCAGTCATCATCTTGAAAAAGTTCATCTGAAGAGGCAGTGAGGCCCTCTCAAGAAGAAAGTTTGTCCAGGCACGGCTGAAGATTGTCTAAACTAGCAAAGTGTCTTTTGGAACTAAGATAAGACAGCTCTTCAAAACAAGGCCATCCAAAAGTTCGTCTAAAGGGGCAGTGAGACCATCTCCATAAGAAATTTTGTCCAAGTACAGCTGAAAATTGCCTAACTAACAAAGCATCTTTCAGCACTAAGAGAAGACAGCTCTTCAAAAAGGAGGCCTTCCAAAAGGTCATCAAATAGCAAGCACAGTTGTATAGGAAGCCATTTGGCACTTCAGGTTCATCAGAGATGTGTTCCATTTACCTAGGAGAGGAGAGCAAGACCAAGAGACATCTGAAGCCCTCAACCCCACAAGGAGTCATCTAGAGAGATTCACAAAGGATCCATCTGTGTTTGAACATACATCCATCCAACCATCACCTCTACATTTCAAAGCCATACAATGCATCCATTCAAGACCAAACTCAACCTCTTATTGGAGTAATCAGAACCATAGTAGTATTATATTTACAAGGCTAACTGAAAGTGTAAATAGAATTCATTACAGGGGTTAAAATGGGGAAAACAGGAAGAAAAGGGCAAATTAAAAAATACTAATATAAAAATACTCATAAGAAATGGCCAAATAGAGTGCATAGAAAGAGAAACAAAATTCAAACTTCAATTAATAGGCATCAATAAAGACTCAATGTTGCCATAAATAAAGCACTAAATTTTCAGTCTTATGAGTACATATGCAAAACAAAATTAGAAAACACAAATAGTGTCCAAGGCTCCTCGCCTCGCAGACTAGAAATGTGAAGTCGAAGTCAATGTCCCTACATCCATGTTCTCCTCCGTATGAGCACAGTCACAATTATCCAAAGCCTCATTCAAGATAGCCAAGTCCTCTTCAGTAAATGAAAGCTCACTCTCAGCTGCACTGCATTATAAATCAAGATAAATTGGTTGATCATCTTCAACACTACCTGAGATTTAACAACCTACTAGTGTATGCTAGAAAATTAAAAAATTATTGTAAGTAATAAATTGGAAAGTTTCTAACCTCATATTTTCCTAAGGCAAAGACAAAGGTTGTGGTGGAACAAGCACTAAATCACTCATTTATTGTTGGTGTCACTGCAAAAGTAATTTAGTGTCATTGCCAAAATAGTCCCACCAATGTGCTGACATTAGATTAGTTGCAAAAGCAAAATTTATTAATAAATCAATAATATATAATCTATGCTCCACGGGGACGCATTCCCTGGCTTTTTACCCTCGTTCCTATACCGAGGACGGTATGGGGACGTGGGGACGGCCAGGAAACATCCCCTACCCGTCCCCTTCTGCAATCAAAAAAATTTAACGTTTTCGAAACGGTTCAGAAACTTGCAGGGGACTTAGGGGACTGCTAGCAGTCCCCTATGGCCCAGCAACATCTTACTCTACTTTTTTGTAAAAAAAAATATTTTTAAATTAAAAAAAAGGGGATGGATGGGCCCACAAGGACCCCCCCACCCCTTTAAACAAAACCCAAACCTACTTGACTTATCAAAACAACTAAAAGAAAAAAGACATTCTCATTTTGGCATTTGCAAACTTGAGGTGAAGAGCAGCAAGTGAAAGAGGAGAGAACAGCAATTGAAAGGGGAGACTAGGGCATCAAATCTATTCATTAGAAGTAAGTTCTTCATTTTACATTTGTTTTTTGATTTTTCAATTTGTTTTCCACTTTTTCAAGTTTTTTTCAAATTTTTTTACCACATAGAAAGGGCATTGCAAGTTTATCTTTTTCCTTTATTTGAACTTGCAGCTCTCTTTTCAATTCTTAACCAAAAAAAATCATGGGCAGCAATGAGATTACTAGTAATGATAGTGAGGAGGTTGAGGTTCAAATACATGAAAGAAGTAGACCTAGAAGTAGAACTCATAGAAGTATGGCAGCCACTAGGGGTTCTTCAGGTAGTGGGAATGTAGCAGGGCCAACAATTTCAAACCCATTTGAATGTCCTTCTGAAGTCCTCAAAACCTATGCAAAAGACCCATTTAACTTGGAGTCATATATTTTCTATGTTTGTGTCATTTTATAGTTGAAACTTGGGGCCTTTGGGCATTTTTTTATAATTCTTATATAATATGTATGTACATTCACAATGAAAGCATTTGAATTTCTTTAATTTGTTTGTCAATTCTCATCTGAAATCTCAATTCAGGTCTAATGTTATGTATTAATCTTCTACAATGTCTATCATGAATGCTTTATCAATGTTATGATATGAATATGTGAAATTTCTCTATATTTTTAAAAATTTCCTTATTTTTTACCAGCCATCCCTTGCTGTCCCCTAAAAAATGGCCCAAAAGTACCCTCGTACCGAAAACTCGTCCCATCGTACCCTACCGTCCCCGTCCCCGAAACCCCGTGGAGCTTTGTATATAATAAAAAAATCAATCGGAAAAAAGGCTATAGACGGTCTAATGCAAATTACTAATTTAAAATTTAATACCTAATGTCACTATCTTACTTGATTCCACTGTGCATCTGCTGAAGAAGAAGCCCTTTGTTTGCTTGTACAATGGCAGTTTGTCTTTCCTTTGTATCAAGAAAGAATGTGAAAATGCATTTGAATAACCCTACTTTCACTTCTCCATCTTCCTTGTATGATGGACAGTAAAAGACTTAGGGATTCAAGAAATATCTTGCAGCATGGAGGTGACAATGCATATGACAATCCCATCTAGCACCAATGATCTCCCAATTTGACATGAACTTGATCTCATTATTCTGCAGCTTAAAGCCACACCACAACGGCTCTTTGCATGCCCATACTTCTCTCAACTCCTCATTTTTGGTCATTCATTCACTCTATTCCTTCATTCATTCAATCTATCTCATTCTATCTTGCCCATTATCTAATTCTTCTTCACTCTCAAGCATTCTTTCACTCTCTTTGTCTTATTCTCTCAAGTTCTTGCTCTCTACATGAATGCTTTGGCACTATTCGTGTATCTTGTACAAGCTTGGACATTGCATGCTCTTCCTTTCAACATCTCTCACTTGCTAAAGGGAGGGTAATGATACTTTCCTTGTTGCATTATTGTTTTAATTTGGTAGCATATTAATCTAACACATTTATTTACTTTGTTATCTCATCTATTAACTTTTCTCTATATCCATCTAGTTGTCCGTGGAGATGGGAACACCTACGTGAGGGTTTGATTGAGGCAGGCACCTAAAACAGCCCCAATCATTTTCTCGTTTCTATATGTGCAGGTATTAAAGTTGTAGCTTTGCGGGAGGCTTCATTTGTGGACCTCTTGTGAGTGTCTCCCTCCTTTTTTGTTCTATCATTTCCTTTCCATTTCATTTAGTTTATGTTCATCATTGTTATTTTGTTATTCTATTATTTTAGTGCATTCTTGAGATTTTAGTTATCAAATTTGTCAGTAGGTTATTTGTGATTCTCTGTGATAAACTCGATTTTTGTCCGTACAAGACTACAACACGCCGCGGGGATGTTTGCATGTCACATTGTCATCCTGGGCCAAGAGCTAGCTTGTTGGTTTGTCCAAAGAACCTCTGCGACCTACTCTTTCAATTTATAAAAGTCTCTTACTTTCATTCTGCATAAAATATAAACAAACTCTTTTGTCTTCTCATCTTGTCACGTGAGCTTTGCTCCTTGAGGTAGTTGAAGAACATTCGCCCTTTTGAGATCAAGTCATCTCAGGGTATCGAATTTCTTCCTCTACAAAAATATCCCATGTGGGATTTATTTCCATCAACCAATCTCAATGAATACTCTAACCAAGGGCTTTGAAACTTGCATAATCTCATGTAAATCTATCCATTGTGCCTCCTCAAATACAAGGCATGAAATAGTGACACCATCCATGACAATAGCAAAGGAACTCTCTACTCAATCCAATGGAACAAACATGTGTTTCAAGTCACTCTTAAGCACATAAATTATACAATGCTAAGAAATTAATGGCAAACCTTGCCACCTAGTCTCACATGTTCTTTTCCTTCAATGAAGGATCTCATCATGCTTAACACCCAAGTCAAATCAAGTCATATGTCACACATGGGCTCCAAAATAATGTAGGGTGCTTCTCCTTGAGAAGTTTGCTTACCACCACAAAATTTGCCACATTGTAAATGATAAACTAGACTACATATTGCAACCCAACCTCCATCACAACCTCATCAAAATGTGAAAATAGCAAGTGGGCTGATTTCACATTGTCTAATGCAATTACAAATTTTAGGAAAAACATGTCACTATTGGATGCAACAAATTGATCAATGTAAGGTACCTTCTAATAATCCACCCTTGTAACATAGTGAAGCAACTTGTAATCACCAATTGTTTGCAATGCTTGCCAACTACCTCACAAAGGGCTATATGGACAAGTTCTAATGGTTTTGATGTTGAGTACTCCTTTGATTTGAAACTTGTCCTTGTCTGTTTTTCGTGTTGACACTGCTTGTAGATAGTGTTTGAAGCATTAACAATCCTTGGCATATCCCTTACAGCTGTATTAGTGTTAATTTTTACTAGATTATCAAAGTTTATAGACCCATTCTTCTATGCCATAACCAACTCTCATTTGCTTGCCCCATGTAGCATTTTTCTCCTTTGATCTCACTAAGCATGTAAAGGTTATTAGTCGTTCTACTTGCATCTGCAACTGGTTTTCTTGAACTCACCTTTCTGATTTCACAACCTTCAGCATGAAATGTGAGGGTGTGTCCTTGATCACACATTTGACTAACAGTAAGAAGATTATGCTTCAACCCTTCAACACATGACATTTTCAGTTTTTGTTTTCCCATTGTCAAGGCTAAGAGTACCTTTACTAGTTATCCCCATTGCAGCATTGTCTCCAAATTTTACTATACCTCCATTTGCTTCTTTCAAAGTGAGAAGTTTGCTCTTGTCCCCTATCATGTGGCTTGAGCAACTGGCTCAATTTTTTATTTTTGACTGAATTGCTAGTATCAGTCATCTTGTTTATTTGGATTGAGAGAAAAGTGATAACTCAATAAGAAAAAGATTGTACTGCGATAGAAGATGGTTCCACTTGTTTAAACTCGACAATCAACATGAAGGCAATTTAATTCCATTATGTCGATCCAAATAGAATAAGTCTATGCAGAATATAAAAAACTCTTTGCCTACTAGGTTACATAGTTTAGTTACAAATTTTCTTTAACCACTATCAATGTACAATTGATTTCCTTCATTTTGAGCATGAAAGACAATTTGTCAAACATGGATTTCTCCTTTCTCTTTTCTTACTCTTGCTTTTTTTTTCCAAACGTTTGCAATTTCTTCCTTTTGTTTATCTATGGATTCCACTTTCTTGTTCTTCCTAGGAGGTTCCACAAAACCCCTTCTACAAAAGTGTGTTGTTTATTCATAGTTGTTGCACTTATAACATATAACATTGTAGTCCACTAAAGACGCAAATGAATTATAGTTCCTATTTGAGAACCCATAAGGACTTATATATTTGTTCCAACCAAAACTTCTTGCACAAGTCCTAAAATCTATTGCTTTATGACCAAAGTTATTACACAAAAAGCAATACTCAAAGAAAGAGTTTTGAAACCTAGTCATGTGATACTGCCTTGGAGGAAAAGATCTTTTGAATTTGTCCTCATTATCTTTGGGAGGAATGCTAGTATTTTGTGGGACACAATTTTATTTCTTCTTGTTGCTTTCATTTATATGGGACTTTTGAGCATCTACATAACTTTTTGGCTTTTCTTCATTTACCTTCTTCAGTGGCTCTTTAAAATCTTCTTTGGTAGTCACCTGATTTTCTTTGTAACCAAGACCAGTCTTGATAAATTGTAACGTGCCAACCCTTCAATACAGTAAAAATTTCTAACTTTACATCATACGAGTAAATAAACGTGCTAACAAGTCATTGCAATAAAAAATTTCTTTCTTTTATTGAAAATATACAAACAAGATGCCATATCATATTACAGTAAAGATCCCACTTCATTACAATAACTTCACAAGTACTCGTAACAAGAATACATACCTTTACAAACATAGCTCCAATGAACTTTAGAACAAATAGCTATAAGACGGTCCAAGATCTTCCCTTTCAAATCTTGGTTCTTTTGTCGCCTGTTGTAGAGAAGAAGCATCACTCAGGGGCTTTTCCGCCAACTACGGACTCATAATGCGGTCCCCCGCACATATACCATTTGATAGATGGCCCTTCCCTTCGACGAAGAGATTGGTAGAGTAACCGATAATGACAACCAACTAAGCATAGTGTTGTGTCCTACATAACTAGAACCTGTGCAACCCGACAACTCTCAAACTAGCATGTAGGATCACGGTGAACTGACAGTGTAATCTCAAGCATCACACAGTCTAAGTGGATGTCGTACATTGCACTACTTTGATCAAAGAGTTCTCATTCAGTACTTCGAATGAAGGTCATTTGTCACATACACTATTCAGGGCCAATTTGACTTAAGGCTATCTTAAGCTACGCATAGGTATATCCTCCAATGGATAGTCTGTCATCCCAGATAACCTATCACCATATAATCTACTTGGAATCAATCTACTTAGCTCGTAAGTACATAGGATAGATATATCCTTCAATGGATAGTCCGTCATCCCAGATAACCTATCCTCAAACAATCTACTTTCACATAAGTATATTAAACCTCTTCCCCTACTGGATGACCTCTCCTAGGAGTAAACACAAACTTCCCTAGTTAAATCAATAACTTAGCTAAGTGTATCATATGTGTTGTACATGTTCAATCAAACCTAGTATATAATATTGATGACAAACATCCATCTCCTACTATGAAGTAAATACAAACACATTGCATCCCATGTTCAAACATGTCTAGTATAATTAAATACCTATGTTGTACAACATGTAGCATACTTAAATACCTATGCAAAGAAATCTCTTAGATATATTTAGTATAGTTAAGTATTTGTGTCAAGCAATCTCTCCTATTATGGAGTTCTTAAAAACACATTATAAAGGCAGCCTAAAAGCTTCAATACCCTCTTTCAAAGACACTCTTATTTACTTCTACTGCTCAAATAGAAAAGGTATTTCATGTAACATATAAAGCACATCAATTCCAAGTAAATAATAGGTAGAAGAAGTTCCCATGCCTGTATATGCTTTTCCCAAATTGATGACAGGGCTGCCTCCAATAAAGCTCAATCCAGCTCCTCGTATTAATTCCCAGAACCTCAGAAAATGACAATTTCCTCACAAAATTCCCTCTTTCCCACTCTCAAAAATCACTAGCAGAAATGACATATTCCTTGGGTAGAATACGTTTCTCTCAAAGATAATAATACTCACAAAAATGTGAACACTGTCTATAAACTATGGTCACTTAGAAATGTGAAGAATGGTTGTGTATAATGTCACTCAAAATTGTGAATACTGGTTGCATATATTGTTCAATCAGTAATTCAAAACTGAACATATAAGAATGCACAAGATAATACACATATGGTGTATAAGGCAATCTCTGAAGACATTACAAAATTTGATGAAGAAATATTGAGAACAGTGAATGAGTACGATTTAGGAGAGTTGGGCGACTATTTATAGTGAGCCCAGCCTCCAACAATTCCTACTGCCATGGCATGTGAATTGACACCACTGCCATTTGACATTTTCAATCCTGGAGGTGGCATCAATTCCAATTCATACTCAGCAAATAACAGGGTGAGTCAACCTCCAATTCTGCCAGCATTATGAAGACTAATTCCAAAAGCACATGGAAAAATTTACAAATCAACACCTATAGAATTTGTTTACAGAGGTGGCGCCAAACCTGAGAGATGGTAGGATTTTCATCTGCAAAGAAGAAGTCAAGCATATTTCCTTAACACCTACCCAACATTGGCTATTTTCCTGGGTTGAGTCGATAAACATCATTTACTGCGTTGAAATAAGTCAACGCTTCATATTTAAACGCATTTCCTTGCTTTATCCCAACGTATGCCCAACAGGTGATGCGCGTTTTCTTTTAGAGCCGTAAGAATTTCAAAATCCTAATTTCATCAAATTGATTATATCGGCTTATTTAAGCCAAGGATTAAATACGTTACTAGAAGTTTTTATTGAATCGGCCTCTTAATGTAGCCTTTCATTTATGACTTGGTCAAAGCATGCTAAAAAGACTCTACAATATAATGCATGCTTTTATAGCCACGTGGTTTACTTAATCCATCGGCCTTTATTATACAAGGCGTGGTCTCTATGCATCTGATGAAGTTTCAAATTCCATACACATTGCCAATACTTACAAACATTCGACCTCCAAAGTTTAGATGAAAATAAATCTTACTCAAAGCTAATACACAAATTGAAATCTTTATCAGTTCAATCCATTTATTAAATCAACTCATTTAAGCAATTCAAAAATAATTTGATTCCCCCAAAGTTTGAGAATAATATTAAATCGGCTCATTTATTAAATCTGAATAATTCGATTTTCAAAGATGAGAATAATATAAAATATATATATGTATGTATTAATATAACTATAACATATATATATGTAATATTTAATATATATTTACATATATATATATAGATATATATATATATATACTGTGAGCCAGTCAGCATATATCTGATATATATGTGTGTGTGTGTGTGTGTGTGTGTGTGTTTGTGTGTGTGTGTTAATTCGGAAGGCAAAAATAATAATAATATTAATATCCACATTATACAAGATGTGTGTGTATATACATACATACATACATACATACATACATACATACATATATATATGTATATATATATATATTCCTCTATGTACACGTATGTGTAGGTATACCATATCGATGCATCCGTATGAGCATATCTATTTGCCAACATACGCTTGTATCAATATGTATATACATATGGATACGTGTATATACTATATATATGTATATATGTCCACATTCGATTCACTTACATTTATTTACGTTACCATCATATTGATAGATGTGTCAGTGTGGTATTTCTATACATATGCATATATGTGTCGTTAGATCCTCATGACATGTATGTGCATACATATAAACATACTTCCATCTACATCCCACTTATCCATATGATCGTATTATCACAAGATAAATCTCAGAACCCACATAGATAATATCACTTGCTAATGCATACAGAAGAAGTGAACAAGACTCCTAATGCAAACATACAAGCTAAGGATGACTTACCTAAAACCCACATAAACTGACTCAGTTCACTCAATCTAAGGTGATGTGTGTGTATGCTCAAATAGTTTACTTTACCAGTTACTCGACCAAGATCTTCTCCTGAGTGATACTTCCCCTCCGCCTAGAGGAATGGTACATATACCTACATCCATTGACACATGCTCTTAGCAGTCAAATGTTCATAACATAAGTAGTATACATAAACATCTTCAAAGTTAGAATAATAATAATTCAATAACCATCTATGCAATATTTTACCATGAATAACATCAATTGAGATAACATCAAATGAAACAACATCAAATGAGATAACATTCATATTGATAACAAGATACAAGAATCATTAATTCATCTCCAAAATTCACATTACATTCACATTTACCCTATCTAGTAATGGTAAATAGTAACTTCACAATTTAGGGTGTAACATAAATGGTGACCTCTTGTCATTGATGATATCATCTAAGATTTCAATACTTCTCTCAAACTTGAGGCTTCTATTCAGCTTAGTAGTTGTTTTCTCTAGTTCCTTCCTCAAGGAAACAATTTCGGACTCTAGCCTCTCACAATTTTATTCTTTTGTTTTCAATTGGATTCTCACCTCTTCCTCTATTATTTTTGCCTCTTAAAGTTGAATCTTTACGTTAACAATCATCTTTTTCTGATTCCTCAAGGCTTTGTGATATTTTTGCTTTTGAATCATGATCCTCTTCTTCATATTTCTGAAGTTGTAACTTTTGTTTTAGATTCTTCTTCTTAAGTTTCTTGATATGACTTAGGTCACAAATGACTTCTTCTAGATCCACTTCCCCATCTATTTTGGCATTTTCTTCCTCTTCTCATTTGTTTTTTTCTTTTCTTTTGTCTTCCCTTTCCAAGATATCCTCTTTTGTTTCTATTGCCATGAATAGAATTTCTTCTCTATCACTAGCAAAGATATTTTCATTACTCTCTTCAGTTGAGCTACTTTCCTATTTGGAATAGAGGATTTTCTTATGCTTGTGAAAGTTCTTTTTCTCAGTTTTTCCTTGTTTGTAGCTCTTTCTATGATGATGATGTTTGCTACCTTTCTTCATGTTCTAATCTTCTTCATCATCACTATTTTCATTTCTTGCATATGGACATTTAGCAATAGAATGTCCTACTTTTCCACAATTAAAGCATTTAAAGGGCAACTTACCTTTGTGCTTTTCGGATCGTTCTTAAGCTTCCGCTTTGTTTGATGCTTTATTGGAGCTATCACTTGGCTCAGGCTCTATATTCTTCGTCTTCTTTGAGGCTTTGAAGGCTGCCTCTCACTTTGATGATTTGTCCTTTTCGATTCTCAATTCATATGTTGTGAGGATCCCATGCAATTCATCCATTGTTAGAGTATCTAGATCCTTCATTGCTTTGATGGTGAAAACTTTGGCATCGAGCCTCAAGAGAAGGGATCACCTTTTGTACAATCAATTGCATCTTCAATTTTTTCTTCAAGACCTCTTATGGTGTTGACAATTTCATCCCCACAAAGAAGAAAATCTGCAATGCTTTCTTCATCTTTCATTTTTAAACTCTTGAATTGTCTTCTTTGAGTTTGAAGCTTGGCCTTCTTCACTTTGTCATCTCCTTCATAGATGTTCTTAGATTTGTCCCACATTTCTACCAATCCGCAATGCATCACCTTGATAAAATCCAATTTTGATAGACCAAATAAAATGGCATTCATAGCTTTTGCATTGTTCTCATTGGCCTTCTTTCCAACCTAATCCATCGGTGGAGATGATGGAGCAGTATAACCAGCCACTACTAATTTCCAAATATCAAAGCCAAGAGCCATTAGGTAATTTTGCATCCTTATGCTCCAGAATGCATAGTTTGTTCCATCAAACAATGTAGCTACATTTGTGGAGAAACCTTCTTGATAGACCATGTGTGCTCTTGAGATCTAACTTCTAGCGATTGGACTATTTGAAGGAACACACTCCGATACCAATTGATGAGCACACACTTATACTGAGAGGGGAGAGTGAATTAGTATAATAAAATCTTTTACATAATTAAAACTTAACAAGCACAATAATATCAATCACACACGATCTAGCAATTATGCAACACAAGATTTACAAGGAAACCCTTTCAAGAGAAAACCCCAATGAAAAAAATACTTGGATCTGCAGTCCAAATTCAATCATGAAAAATAAAATGTTCTTACCATAGTTCACAAACTCAAACTTAGAGAGTACTCAACAAGACAAAAAAAGATAAATTGGACAGTACTCGGCAAAACTTGGCAAAAACTCGACAAAACTAACACCTTAAAAAACACTTAATTTTTTGAAAAAATTATAAATTTTTGAAAAGATATAAACTTTATGCAAAAGTTACAAAATGAATCAAATGAGTTTGGGGGAAACACCCTCAACTAGGTGCATGGGTTTGAGGAAACAACGCTTGCACACCATTTTCACAATTTTATCAATTAGGGGAGAAATTAGGTATTTAACACATTTTTTGTTAAAATTATTTGCTCTCCAACTGCAATGTATTTGTAAGGTCAACTCGCCAAGGTTTTTATAGGATGGAATCGCATCCAAACCACGTCCAAATTGTGCCAAAAATCGTGTCAAAAACATGTTTCGCAAACTCGTGTTTGAAATGGCAAGTTTTTTTGGCAAAATCATAGGGTTTTTGACGAGTTTACAAGCGCAACTCAGCAATTTTTTAACCTTTGCCAAGCCCCCTTCAAAATGTGAGTCACTCACATGGGGCTTGTGACCCACGAGTAGTACTCACCAGGTTTTCAATCTCTGGTTCTTACAATAGTTTTGTAGGCACCAACGCACTAGAGACACCAATCCCCTCTGCCAGGCAAAAACTTAGCAAGGGACACCAATCTCTTCTTTTGGGAAGCACCAACTTCCCAATGAATGATGATCAATTGATTTGCCTTCAAAAAGACCTTGTAGATGATACACTCTTCACAAATTAGATACAATCATTTTCCTATACTTTCCTTCTCAAATATGCATATACTCCCCTTCAAAAATTTGATGCAATCATTTTCATATACTTTCCTTCTCAAATCTACATATTCTCCCCTTCACAAATCTGATTATAACATTTTCAAATCTGCTTATAACATGTTCATATATCTGCTTTTATACTCAGAAATATGCTCTCAATTGGACCGATTTATCATGTTTTCTGTTTGCCAAATAACTTACATCTCACCTTCATTATATATCATCTCATATGCCTCTTCACCAAGGGAGGTGATCCTTCACAAGGGAGTCGGTCATATTAAAAGTAATAATTTTCTTTTTAATTCCCAATGTAGGTGCCATAGAATTGCAGGTCGGCCAGCATTTAAAAAGAGATTAATTTATTTAATTTTATTTCCCCAAAAGGGTCGACCCTCCAAGAGGGGTCAGCTGCTTGGAACGAGGTGTCTCATTTCAAGAGGGTCAACCTCTTATAGCAATAATAAATATTTTATTTTATTTCTCCAAGTCAGCACCAAGATATGGGTCAGCCTTCAATTTATTCAAATTAAAATATATGACAACATTTTCTTTCAAAGTCGGCCAGCCTATGTGTGTAATAAGTGCTGCATGGGTCGACCCATTATGAAATAGATCCAATGCTGCCATATGCATTGCAATGAACAATTATGGTCTTTGGCCTTAAAGATTCTTTGACATCAATGACAACATTTTCAACGTGATTATTATATATTGTCTAGTGTGTTGTTTGCATTTGCCCAATAAAGTCTGAAAATTGATTTACCTACAATCTATATTGTCTAGTGTGTTGTTTGCATTTGCCCAATAAAGTCTGAAAATTGATTTACCTACAATCTATATTGTCTAGTGTGTTATTTGCATTTGCCCAATAAAGTCTGAAAATTGATTTACGTACAATCTATATGAGGAAATAAGTCATTTTTTAAAAATCCTAAGATTAACCACCAAAATACCCCAAGTTTTACAAAAAACCATGGTTTTTTGGTGGGTAATCCCAAGTTCAAGTTTTTTTGTGGGCAATCTAGGGCTGGTGAATGTATTTGCTACTGGATATTTTTGCTACTATGAACCAAACAATCAAGGAGAAACTTTTTCAAGCCCAACAAGACCGTTATATGTCAAGGGTAGATAATTCAAGGTTGGAGCAAATAATGATGAACCTATAGGTAACTAGTTTAGTTTTCATTACTTCTATCAGATAGGAATGCAAACATGAGCTCCACATCCTTAACAACCCAATCCAAGTGAAAATGTTATGGACTTTAGGATTTTGCATATTGGGTTGTTTTTGTTGGGCTTACTGACTTTGTTGTTACAAATAACATACATGCAAGATCTAGCAATTAAGAGCACACGAAGAACACACAATTTTATTTGGAAACCCTTACAGATAAAACCACAGCAAAATATTGCTTGTATAAATCTTCTTACAAATTTCGTAGGCACCAACCCAACAAGAGACACCAATCTCTTCTAATAAGAGGCACCAATTGTTGGAATGTTTCTCATTGATGTCAAAGCTAGACAAGGTTCTCAAAGAGTTTTTTGTGGAGATTGTTGCTGAAATTGATGTCTAAGAGATTGTTGTAGAGATTAAGATGTATAGAGGAGAACTTCAAAATAAGTATTCTGGTTGGTGTCAAGGAAGAATGAGGAGATTGTCAAAGAGATTGTCATTGAAGTCAAAGATGAATGAAGAGATTGTTGGAATATGATGTCATTAACAGAGACATTTAAAATAAGTGTAGCCCATTATACATTCCCGTTGAAGAGATCATGGATGACCTACTTAGAGATGAATATGTTTAAATTAAAGATTGAAACATAAATAAAAGATTCTATATGATAATTGAAGGAAGATCATAATATTTCCCTTTGGAAGAAGTGAAATTTTTAATGTTAGCTGACTTGCATTAAGATGGCCCCACAAGAAGGGTTCTACATATTAAAAGACAAGTATTATATTTAAACACATATTGGAGCAGCTAAAATATATACATCAAACAATTTTATGAAAGAAAAAGGATAACCTACAATTTAAGAATAAGATAAAGTGAATAAGACAAAAGAGTGACTTGTGAATAGGATAAAAGGGAGAAGTGTGATTTCAAGTGCTGCAATCTACCAAATACTATGTTTTGTTTGGAGCAGCGAAAAATGCATGTGATACGATTTGTATAAGGAAAACTGCAGTTAAGTTTGTAAAGGACAGCGGTTAGTTTTGGGGAGACATGATCCATGTGTGAAGGTATGTCTATTATTAAGAGTATCATATATTCACAAAGGACATCCCTTGAGGAGTGTATAAAAGGAGTGAAGGTGAGAGTTAAAAAGGAAGTAAGAAATAACTGAAATATATCTAATGTGAAGAGCAGATTGAAAAGAGAAAAAGCTGAAAAATGAAGTGCAAATCAGATTTATATTAAATAGATCAAGGGGATATTGATATGGTGAAAGAAGAACAAATGATACATCATTAGAGAAAATTTGAATGAAGATTTAGCCATATTTGTGATCATATTTTGAAGGAGGATTGTGCATGATTGTAATCAGATTTGTGAAAGGAATCAGTGCATAAGTTAGATCAGATTTGTGAAAAGAGCATTGTGTAAAGGGTTTGATCAGCTTTATGAAGAAAGAATTGTGTGAAGTGTGTGATCAGATTTGAAGGGAAGGAAGTTTGTGATCAAATTTGTAAAGGAAGGAAGTGTGTGATCAGATTTAAAGGGAAGGAAGTGTGTGATCAGATTTACGAAAGGTGTAAACAGTTTTATGAGAGGAAGATCATGTTGAGAAGTAAACTGCATTAGCCATTGAAAGATTAATAGGTTGGAGCCTATCAAATAGAGGTTGGAGCCTCTCGTTGGGTTGGAGCTCAGTTTCTGTAGGGATTAGAGCCTCCAATAGGTCAGTGCTTATAATTTTGTCAAGTAGAGACTAGACTCTCTAGTAGGTTGGAGCCTACAACAAGAAGAAGAAGGACACTCCATCCAAATCTACATGTAAAGGTGATGGCCTACCTAGCAAGAGGGACTCTACAAGCAGCTTGGTTCAGGGCTCTAGTTCTAGAGCATCCAAATCTCCTATATGCAGCGGCAACTAATTGCCTCGTACCCTTGTCCTACACCACTATCTTATAAACTCTTGCACACTACCCCACATACTTTCAAGAATGCCCTTATGACTACAAGCTCCTAGTCAAAGGCATCAAATAGGTGTGTACCCACAAGAACGAAGACAACTTCCTCAAATATGGATGCATCTTATGTGAGATCTACTAGCAAGTCTCATACAAAGACGATTGCTTTGCTAAAATGTCCAATTTTGTACCAAATGTGACTTTTGACACAAATTTGAAAGTTGACACTATTGAAAATAGTTTGAAGCGCCACTAAACTAAACTAAACCTTCACACTATTCTATAGGGTTGGGGGTGGGAATCATCGGCAAGTTTCACAACTTATGGTGGAGTTTGAAAGGATTACAATGTTACATGAATAGGAGAGTAAAGAGTGGAAACAAATGATTAAGGCACAAACTGATTTGTTCCCCTGTGCAAAGGATAAATTCATTATTCCTTGCAAGACAGAAGACAACAAGAATGTGATTCTTGATTCTCAATCACAATTTTGGGATAAACACTTTCTTTGTTCAAATCCACTTTCAACTCTAATAGAAACCCTTTTGCCACAATCTTGGTCTGGCTCAACCTCCTCTACCTTCCACGACAATTCTAGCAAGAATTTGGACTTTGTGTGATTGGTAATTCAATTGGCAAATTTTTGCAAGTTTCCACGAATACTGAACATCAATAACATCACCTTTCCTGAATATGTGTTGAAATGAACTTTGAAAAGTGTCATTGAAAGATAAATTAATTTGAAGAAGAATGGATGGTGCTAGTGTCCAAAACTTCACCATGTTAATATCCCCTTCAAGTGTCGAAGATATTTTGAATATGGACATTTTCCTACTCATGTTCAAAGTAGGCTTCCAATGCTTCAACACAGCAAAATAAGAACACTACCTGGTGGCAAGGGGCAGAGCTTCATTTTTTTTAGAGGGTGTCTTCTTCAAATGTGGACAGTGCAGCTGATGGGAAATTGCTTCCAGTTCAAAAGTTGCCACTTCCTCACAACCACTTGTGGGGCACTCGACATTGTTGCCTTCTAGCTCTACTGGTCGGGGTCTGAGTATTTCTCTGTCAGCAAATACTTCTGGTCACACAATGGATACTATGAAGATAGCACATCCCTCCTCTCAAGAAGTTAATCAGGTTTCTCTAGAGTTTGTTGTGGCTGATCGTTTTTCCAAGTACACAAGTGATGAGCCTATAGTTCAGATGAAAAAATATGAGGATTCAAATTGTATGATTCTTCCCTCCCCTGCCCAAAAGGGAGAGATTGGTGTAAGGGATGGTTAAAGTTCTAGCTAGTTAGAGAGAGCTTTACCAATCCTTGTGTCAAACTTATTAAGTAAAGTTTGTTCCCAAATCCTACTAATGAACTATATGAAGAATAATGCATAGGGATGTCCCAATTTATGACGGTCATTTACATCCTCATTATTCATTTTGTATTGGCATGGATTCTTTACCATTGATCTAGAGCTTAAGGCAAATTTTGAAAAACAGAAAACACAAGCCAACAGCAGCATCCTACACAGCATCAATAACCTGAAACATTAAAAACCATCAGTGTAATTGCTGACTGTCCTATAAAAGTCCATGAGGATTTTTGCATGAAACTAGTATCACCAGCATTCAGAACCACTATATTGTTGATGATTAACATTTTCCAGCAGTTTTTTGTGAGAAAATCCAATTAACATGTGCTTTTTACACTGTAAGCCCAATGCAAAAAGCAAGGCAAGAAATATTCATCTGAATAACCTTATATCTAAGTAAAAATGTCATCATTACATACCACGAAAATTCAAGTCAACATTACCTCAATTTTGTGAAGGTGCTCATATATATCGGAAGCATATAATGTGCACATCTGTGGATCTTTGTGATCAGAATCAATGTTAATATATTGTGATCCTTCCACCCCTGCAACCTCCAGAGACCTCTCCTCCAAAGGATGGACTGCAACAAATACCATCATTACAAATAAGCAACAAGTTGAAACGTTTGCATTATAACAATGTGCAGTTCTATGATTAAAGCCAGTTAGGATCTGACACAGTAGATAGAACACAAGATAGAAAACTACAAATGAGAGAGTACAAGGAAAAATAATTAGCCTGCCTTGCAAAGACTTCGATTTTGAATGATTATTTGATATGTTCAAGTTCTGTGCAGTTTTCCTCTCCAGCGCAGCAATATCCAAGCAACTTCCATCTGTAGATACAACCTTTGGAGTAACTGAACAGTCAGAAATAGCTGTGATTTCGATCTTTGATTCCACTACACCTGACAATGAAGTACTCTCATCTGGATAAGAGGAAACAGAGCTACTGGAAGCAGCATTGCCTGTTGGAGCCTTCAAAACAATCCTAGCTTTTCCAGGATGTTTTGGAACAGAAGATTTTGCATTAATCTTGTGAATTTCAGAATCTCTGACACAGGGTATCACTCTACTCCTGACCTTAGAAGTCGTAGCTTGGGCAGAACCCTTGGCAAAAAAAATGTTGTAATGAATTTCAATCTTATGCTGAGAAACATGGTTCGTGATGATTTTCATAAATCAAATAGGAAAGATAGACAGTAAAGTAATTTTTTGCTCACATGAAAATAGTTACTTTTATTATACTCAAATTACCTGGTAATAAATCCTGCAATATGTGGCATACTCAGATTTGGAGCACAAATTTTACCAATAAGACATCACACACATATCTAACAAAAATTTAAGATAAGGCTGTATCGTAAAATAATAAAATATCTTCATTTTTTTTAAATATTAACAAGAAAGGACATAATCTCAAAGGATTTGTGGTATAATTAGTGGGCTCAAGTGCAGGAACCCATAGATATAGAATATTTGAGACTAAGAATAACTAGAAGTCCTTCTGTATGACTGAACAAAATGGAGTGACCAACAATGGCTGAAAATATATTCGTTCCACAGTTAAGTAATGAGAAAACTTGGCCATGGGGAGTGTTGCTCATGCAGCTCATTATAGTAACTAGATTCCAAAGTTTGGCATGTTCAAGAAGGTGAATGAATGGTTTACTAAGTTTGGTATTTTAAAATGGTTCAAAAAAGTTTAAAGTTATATCCCATTCAAAACATGTAGTCGCAGAAAAAGAATATGAAAGTGAAATAAAAGAACTATTTAAAAGGCAAATGCTCAAAAGATTTCTACATTTGGTACATTAAACTATTAAATAGTGTCAAGAGAGTGGCACTAACTCTCAAGTCTCCATACTCTATGCCCTACAGCTGTTAAGCTCTAAAAATGACAATTGAAACATCTTCAAACAAATAACTTGCTATATGATCTCATTCATGATCATAGATTCATTGACAATTGTACCATATTATGATCAATGCATCTGTATTACGACAACTGTATTAAGTTTCAACTATGTTCATCATGGTTTTCAAAGCATGCATACAGGGAATAGAGTTTGATGACAAAATTGACAATCAATTGCATTGTCGATGAGTTGAACTAACGATAGCAAATTTGGTCAAATAGGTTTGGCCTCCTAAAAAAAAATTCTTCAGGTTCAAGCAAACCTTGTTAATACAAGGTATCAGCATACTAAAAATAGAACTTACAGGCTAAAATCATTTTTGTCTCAGAAAATAAAAGCAGTTTATCTTAATATTCCTGGTGAATGAATTCTGCAACATACAGCATTATCACAGATGGTTTCATAGTTCAGAATTTCTCCATGAGACACCAATCAAAAACTCATGTCATTTATTTTGCTGGCATGCCAGCTTAACCGAATTCACATGGAAAAGCTAGCCAGTTAATATATTTAAACTTTTCAATTTTAACAAAAACATCAAAATTAACAAGAATCACGGTTGAGCTTCACTCACTGAGACTAAATTTGTAAAAGATAGATCTACATAAATAGAGCCTGAAAAACAACTAAACCCTAGGTACAAAGTGGAATGAAAAGAACACCTGAAAATAACTTTGTACCAAAATTAAGCAATGTAAATACCTGGCCACCTGAAAATAACTTTGTACCAAAATTAAGCAATGTAAATACCTGGCCATGAAGAATGATGTGCTGTCAAGCATTAAATCAAAAAGAAAAAAATTACAGACTAAAGCTTTTTTGACTCAAAAAAGAAAATGTGTTGTTTATATTATACAAGTATAAATTCTACAATATATTACTTATTCAAAGAAAGTTACAGAGAGAAGAATTTATTTGAGACCACCTCATAAAAACTATAGACACAAACTTAGCACTGGACAATCCATAAAATTCTCGGAATGAAATAATGAGCTAATGTGCTGAAAACCTTCAATATACAAATTTTGAGCTGGATAAGATCTGAATCCCCCTCTTTTAGTACGGATTAAAACAAATTAGCAAATAATGTCTATATCAAGAAAGAAATTCAGAATGCCAGCTCAACATGTCTATGGTCCATAATCTACCCGGGAAAAGATTTATTGTTGAGGCCAAATCAAAGACATGCTGAGGATGGATGATAAAGTCAAGTGGATTGCTGCTGGTGATTTCAATGCTACGGTTGACTTCTCTGAAAAGCAATGTGGATCTCCTTATTTGCCTAATAAGAAAGGACTTCCTACCCTCCTCGCAGATTTTTCCCTCTAGGATGCTCATCCTAAAAAAGGTTAGTTCACCAAGACAAATAGAAGAAAGGACAACAACTTAATCTTTAGCTAGGCTTGACCAATTCTTGGCTTCTTCCTCTTGATTAAACAATAATTTCATTTGTAACTCTGAAGTTCTTACAGAGGGAGGCTCAGATCGTTGGCTAAATCGCCTTGACCTTTGATGCAAATATTTTACTCAAATGCACTCTGCTTAGATTGGAGAAAATGTTGTTAATTAATGCTGATTTTTCTTGAAATGGTGACGGAGAGAGCCAAAGGCTCAAACCTGTAAAGTCTCCTTTAATCAACAACACACAACTATTACATTGAAATGGCTCTTTAAAGCCTTCTAACTTATTAACTACCCAAACCACTATCTACGAACTAACTCATAACTAAAAACTAACATATAATAAATTAGCATTAACATGTTAGTTTGTTATTTATTTTGTTCTTCTATGTAATGCACTACAATTCCTAACAGCCCCCTTTAGTGCTCACATAGGGACTTTATTTTGATGTTGTAATATCAACAATTGGCTTGTCTCATATTTGCCCCACTTCAATGAAATTTTTCTTTAGATGCCGGTTTCTACCAATAATGTAATTAATTAAAATGTACAACTGAAAAATTTATTTCACCCTATGGCTCCAAAATCTTCATACAAAATAAAAAGGATAAATTAAATTGGCAGTAACCATTTAAAAACCTCTCTCTGCCGCATTAAACTGCAAATTAAATATCAATGGTAATTTCAAATGATTTATGGGTTTTGTGCTCTTGATCGGTAGCTTTCTAGAACATTTTGAATTTCTGAATTTCATTAAAAAATGAGAAAGATATTGAAGTTTTAGTGAGACTGTATTAAACTGCCATTTAAAATCAGAACAATGCACCAACAATTCAATGGTGCCTAATGAGAACATGATTCCTCCTTTGCACAAACCGAATATCAATCAAAGAGCAGAATAATAAATCCATGCCAATCTTTAAATAATGAAACCCTAATAACTGAAAAATAAAAAATTTCTTCTCAATCATCTTAATCTCCTAAACTTTTCCACAACACCTTATATCTGTAACATTGAATATGAACACAATGAACATAATGGAGGAAAAACTATGAAAAGAATGTACAAAATGGAAGAGAAAGGTGATGCACATGAATGGTGGATGTCAACAGGTTCACTGTGAGGCCTGTGGTATCCACTAATACCGTTGACAAATATGCAAGAAGATTGGACACTACAAACTCCAAATTTCACGCGAGATTCCTTGGTATCTATTGATCATCAAAGCTTACGCCTCTCCGACAGTCTTAAGGGAAATTCAACGAGTGGGGGACAAATTGTGTCTCACTGAATACCTCCAAGCTTTTTATAGAAAGTCGGCTCTTCTTTTGGAGATTTGAGATAAGGGAGAAAGGAAATGTAACTATAAAACATAAAAGGCGATGCACCAAAACTTTTACAACATTTCAAACCCAAGTTATTCCTATGATTGATATAAAGGACACAGAACACCACAACCCCTCATTGTTGGAAAGAGAACGAACAGCAAAGGCTAACTATAAGCACAGTGCAGACTTTTAGATCTTTCCGCAGACAGTGTTCATTGAGGTCCGATCAAACATAAAGATTCCTTAAAGTAAAAGAACAATATTTCAGAAATTACAAGAACTTTGTCTCCTAGTACAGCATAGCACAACAGAATAACATTTTTTAGAAAAATAGAAAAAGTCCAATGACATAGTCCGATTCTCCCAAGTTGCTATTCCATCACACAAGCATAAAGCATAGAAATCCGCTATTTACACTACCAGAATATAGCTTGCAAGACACAATGTTTCATTCAAAATGACAATATAAAGAAAGAAAGCTTGAAAAAGGCCATACATGCACAGTCTCAATAAATTCCCCTCAATAGTTTGTACATTAATTAAAACTGAACTTTGAAACAAAGGTCAGATGCCAATCCAACAATAGTTTAAACCTTAATAGATATAATTTCCCAGAATAAAGTAGTTCTATAACTTGCTTCTAAAAAATAGTTCTTAAAACTTTAAGAAAAACTAAAAAGAAACACTTTTCAACAAAGAAAACAGTTCCTCTTGGAAAAATCCTCCTTTTGTGTCGTCGCCCCCCTTTTATAGTTGTTGAAGAATGAAAACACCGCCTCAGCTCAGAAGTATTTGCTGCCAAATGTTGATACCTGATAGCTCGTGATCTCATTTGTAACCCCTTGGTTAGGCCACAAAAGATCTTTGCATTAACTCTTCAACTACTACATTACTGTCTTTTAGATATTTTAAAGAAAGAGGCCTATACTCGATCAAATCTTAAAAACAATAGTTCAGCGAAAGAATCCTGTTGCCTAATCACATCATCTCGAAGCATCGAATGGAAGCTTTTGTCCCAAGAAACAAGCAAAGAGAAACCAGCAAGTTTCGTCAGTCTTTAAAAGATATTACTTTAAAAGACATAGTCCTCCTTTGATAGAGAGATGACACGTCACACGGTCGGAAACTTATGCTTTCCTAAGACTATTTTTTGCAGCAAATTTCCACAATCCCGACACGTGTCTTGGGCGCTCCTCCGAAAAGAAAAACGATAAGGGAAAGTCGTGCAACCACCCCGTGGCACATTGCCCGCCTTCCCAACCGGCCTTACATTATCTTGAACACTTCTGCAATCAAAAAGGAAGCCGAAAACCGAAAGGCTAGGGCAATAATAAGAAAAACCACTTCACAGTTCTAGTGACTCACAGGGGCCTTCGCTTGCGGAGGTACAGACGCAACTCTTTGGAAATTTTTGAAGTTTGAGGAAGGAGTGTTGCGCCTGCCATTCTTCTTCAGTTGGTAAAGACATACTACAAATGAGCATGTAGGCTTGATCAAACTAGAAAACTTCTTTGAAAAACATGACCCCCCATCTTGCAGTAACCACTCCAAGGTAATGATAAAGGCGAGAAAGGCAAAAACTCTCGAGCTCAACCTCATCAACTGTACACACCGTACTTGAACTTGGGAGTTCAATAGCGATCCGGTCCTTGTGTTTGATAGCCTCTGTAATTTGCTCCACTGTTTGCACATTTCCTTCTGGGGAGAAAAGAGGTGGTAATCCGTAGTTGATCAAAACATTGAAGTCCTTTTTTATCTCTTCAACTCTCCTCGCCAACACCACCTAACAATCTTTACATTTTTTAGCAACCTTCTGGGAGTTGACAATTTCACTGGCCTTGATATAGACGGTTTTTCGGTCAGCAATTCCAGCATCTTTTAAAACCTCGTCGGAAGCCACACAAAGTCTGGAAATGAAACTTTGTGACTTCGCCACTCGAGAATCACATCTACAAAACATGATCAGCTGTTGAGCCAATTTTCCCATTTATTTCCTGGACATCCTTCAAGAATTGAAAAACAAGCCTAAGAACAAGAATTGCAACTGCAATCCGCTCCCAATGCGAAGATACCAGTCTTTTTAGTAGCGGGAGAGACCTGGTCTCTCAAGCGGCAGCCAGCTCTTGATTGAGCTGAGTCTCCTTAGTCTTTGCATTTTCCTTTGTTTGACCCTTTTCCTTGAGAGCGTTTGCCAATTTGGAGTTTATTCTTCGTACCTCTAAATCACGAGTCTGTAATGCGGACACTGCTTCTTGTTTCTCTAGCTTTTATTTTTCTATGTTTGTCTGTGCCTTTCTAACAACATCGGAAAACTAAGATCGGACATTGCCTAGCTCATTCTGTAAATTTTCTTGAGTATTTCTATACCCCGCATTGGTCTGATGCTGGATGGCAAGATCAGCTTTTAACCTCTCAATTTCAGCATGTAGTTGAACCTGCTGGCTTTGTGCTTCTCCAAGCAATCTTGAGTCTTCCGCTTGTTTACTCTGAATTTGCATTATGCGGGTCAACTCAACATCCTTAGCCCTAAGCTCCGTTTGCAATCTGCCCACTGTTTCCCTTACATTTACCAACTTTGTCTCACGCTTTTTTAACTTCCTACCCAACTTTTCATAGTTTGAATATACCACCTGCTGGGTGGTCTTAGCTAAGACCACCTTGTCGCATGGACGCGTCTCAGTTAGGTCTAGGCCCATTGTCCAGATGTCGTAATCCTCCAGCTACATTTTCCCTTCAAGCTTAGCCACGAGTGGTGTCATGGTACTGATCAAAAGAGAATTTTGCTCCTCATTATAACAAGCTTTGATCTTCTTAGCAGCCGACAATTCAGCATTTTTCATAAGCCGCCTCTGTTTAACATTTCATCGAGCCATCTTTGTTGCATTGAAATGATCCTAGAGAGTTTGAGGAACATCGACGTTTTGTGCTGCAATAGGGGCACCAGGAGGGAAACTAAAAAGGGTAATAGAGGGGGAGACTTTAGATGTATGAGTATGGGGAGAGGCGAAAGGGAGTGTTATCATGGAAAAGGGTGGTACACCTAGCAGAGACTGAGCAAGGGATTTGCCGATGGAGGTAAACACAGACATGGGCGGGTGGAAAAGTATTTGCTCGGAAATTGTTGGACCAAGAGTGGGGGTTAAAACGGATGCTTCAGCTCTTTCAAGAGGGGCCCTTGATAGGGCAAATAAAGAGTCAACAGCAGTCGAGACGGATGTTGCTCGTTCGGCGTGCGGAGTAATCTCAGGAATTTCATTCCGAATAGCGAAAGATGCATTCAAGATAACTAAGTCAGGATTTGAGGACGGATAATTCCTTCCCAAGGGAGGATGAGAGGGAGTAACCAAAGTTGTGGAAATAGGAAGAGGAGTAAAACTTACCTGAAACGTAGTGGTTGGCACATCCTAAAAAGCGGACTCCACTTCTTCTTCACCTCAGGCCGACGTATTGGATATGCCTAGACCTTGAACCCGCCTTCTTTTCTCCCGACCAGAGCTAACATGCTCTGTTCTTCTAACCACTAACCCCTCTAAAAATTGACCCTCAGCAACTACAATGGATGACGCTCTTGTGGACCGTCGGGGTTTCTTTCCTTTACTTTGGGCCCTGGAGGCAGACGAAGCCCGTGAATCCTTTTGCCTCGAATCTATCCGACTATCAAATTCACGAGGTTCGTGTTTCCAGCACGAAACTTGTTCCGCATCGATTTCATGGCTGGTTTTTGGATTATTGTCGTCAGAGTTGGCCTCTTTATCATAAAAGTACTCAAATTCCTTGTCTTGTGGGAATTGTCTGACAAGGAGGTTGGGACAACACAACTCCTGTTGGAACCTCCAAAAATCTGCCTTCTTCCTTTCCGACCACCCCTTCTTCTTTAGCTGTGCGTTAATGGACTTATTTATTGGGAGGTTCCTGTCATACTGGACCTTCGGCGTATAGAAACTCAGCCATTTTGGTCGCTTGAAAGGAATATGCTTCAAGTCGATGTATACCTACACACTTTCTTCAGTCACATTCTTCCTTCTCTCAAAGTATTCCCGCTCCTCATGCCTCACGCTATAAATCCCCCTTGGATTATAGTCCCACTTATCACAAATGATGACCAGGCACAAAGCCGCTAATAGATTCTTGAGTTCTTCCTCACAAAATCGCTTTGTAAGTGATAACTGACTATTAGCAATATTGAGAGGGAGCAGATACAACTTCATCGTCTTTCTTCCTGCGCTGTAGATTTTGTCGACAACGGTCAATTGGCGGCATGCTTCCAACACGAAAACTCTGTCTATTACAAACCTGGGGAGTCGAAAAGACTCATTGGGAAAACCATGAAATCTAATAAATGTGAAATCCGCACCCAAGAAGTAATCCACTGGGTTTTGCGAGATCCCTATCCATTGTAAAACCTCAAGAGAGAAACGCCCCGTAGGACAGGGTAATAATTCTTGAAGTACGGGCCTCAAAAAATAATCCACAAACCCATAATAATCCGCTATTTTAGAAAGCAGATGGGTCCACAGAGAAACTGGCTGAAGACAGTTCCTTTCGTCCAGCCTAGACACTGGCACATTTTTCCCAAAATATTCAAAATTCTAATGCAAAACTAAATGAGCCAAGAAGGAAGGGTACCTGAATTTAGAATCAATCCCGTTATTTTTTAGCTGGTTCAACATGTTCCCAGCTATCACCTCGGCAAAATCATAGTCCCTCTAGAATTTTTCTCTTTAGCTCAAAAGCTAAGCTGAACTAAAAAGGAAGAACCTGGGCATCGTTGTCAAGACCAAATACCCAAGCCAGCATCGAGAATACCGCCTGAGTGTACCTCTTGAATATATCATATGATAGAGGGAAAGGGACATGACCTCTATCCAGTCGTTCCCTTGTTTCTTCTTCATAAAAGTTTGTTCTTCTGGCCTTTTCTTCCCTGAAAAGATCCATCTTTTCTTCATTGAATAGCTCTGAATCCCAGGTCGTAGGGATACATAGCATATCCCGTACAGCTTGAGCAGAAATGGTAACCCTAATCTTGCTGCTTTGGATAATCCCTATTACCCCGTCAAATTTCCTAGCACATGCATCAACTAATTCAAGGCATGGATGTACAGCGGGCAACATGAACTACGGCAAACCGCAATCCCATAGCCGAAGTGCAAAACCCTTGGATGCCTCACACTTTTCCTTTCTCTAAAACGCGCCTTCTCTGAGGCTTTTAGGGTTGACCGACAACTTGGGATCAAAGACATTATCGGCGATATCTTGTACTGCTCTTTTCACAAGCTTATCCACGAGCACCTTCTTGCAGCACTCGAAAATTCGTTCCTCTATAGTTGGGGCGTTGGTGAAAGACTTCCGCCCAAAAATATTGGCATAACCAAGTCGTTGGTTTGGAGCTGTGGCATGTCTTCCAGAAGTTGAGGGTTCCGCCATGACTGTATCAAAAGTTACAGAGAACCTTCAAGAATAATGGTCAACGACCCTTTTCCTTCAAAAGAAAAGCAAACATTTGAATGTAATCAATTGTTTTGCCAGTACATGCACTCAAGGCTGCACTATTACTGTTGGGCTATTAAATGATGCCACTGGGATGATACGTGTGGACTAAAGATCCGTATCCCTTGGGAATGCCAAAAATGTCATGAGGATGAAATTAGTACATTCCTTTCACCGCCTCTTAATTAAAAAGAAACATTGCCTCAAAGAGCGTGCTTTCCATCACACCAAACGTGTTGAAGTGGTGCAAAGTACCCTTGAAAAATGTAACCATTAATCTGCCAAATATTTTTCTTTTAAAACGCGTTAAACCCGTCTTTTCTCATTAATGACATTTTAAAACACATGTCAATAATCAACACGCTAGAGCATTTACTCCCAACGCCCCAATTTATTTCTTAAGACATTCTATGGGATCCTCCGTATGATTTATCTACCTTGGTCTGTTCTGCCTCAAATTTTCCCGTGGCCGTCCGGCTAAAAACAAATATTCCGTTGATCAATTTTGTTGGCCAGCCTTTTCTATATATAGTCACACCACCTTTTGCAACACTCATTCAAACATAAAGTTCTCTAACTTAGTCGGCCTTCCACTTACTTTCTTTCCACTTTGCTATAATTTGCCACTTTGCCAGAATGTCTGCTGACTTGGGGACCCCTATTCGGCTCCTTCCATGGAGGCCGCAATACAGCTTTGCAGGAGAAATTATTGGTGACCGAATCAAACGGTTGCTCAAGAAATGTGACCCACTTATCACAACTGCATTCAAATGGGTGGTGGGTACTGACTTTGTTACTAATTAGAACTAGCTTCGAAGCAATTGCAATGTGCTTTCTCACTTTGTGGCCTCACTGCTAGATCTAAATGTGTCCAAACCTATGATAATTGAGCTATGTCGAGAGATGTTTGACACCTTGCTGATGGAAGGGCTCAAAGAAATAGTGCAAGTAGCCATCCCTGGTGTTGGCATCCCGAGCGCCATGGACCTTCGGAGGCATGTGGACTTCAGTATAGATGTGCCCTGGCTACCCTTTGTCTTTGATTTCCGCACTATGGACGTTGCAACACATTGATATTCTTTACAGTCGGCGGCCATTTTTCTACTTCGTGAGTACGGTGTGGAGCGGGTTACAAGACTGGCCTGGAGAAAACACTTTAACTTCCTGGTGCAAAGTAGTAATGAGTAGGCTATGGGCCTGCGTTCCTGTCCATTGTGCTCTTTGGCCCTCCTTTTGTAAGCAGATAGAGAAGAAGAGAAAGAAAGTAAAAGAAAGAAGGCCCGATAGCGGGCTTCTTCTCATTCCTGGGTGACGGCCAAGGGCGCCTCCAAACTACTTTTGCGCGTTACTCCTTCCTTTTGAATCTTTTGCTTGTAAATCCTTTTGGGCTTGCTCGAGAGAGTCTCATGTTTGAATCTAAGCCTTGGGCTTGCATATATGTAGAATTTCTGATAAATATAATACAAGCTACTTATTTCTTAGTGTCCCTCCTAGGTTTTATTCTAAAAAAAACTTCAAAATAATTACAAAATTTTACATATGATACATAACTGTTAAAGTTTCAAAGAACTATGCATTCTAATGGAAAATCTTCAGATAAATACCATTCGCCGGTATACCTAAAGCATTGCCTTCCATATCTTCAAGTTCATGTGCGTTCTTTTCTTTACATGCACTGATTCGGAAGGGTCCCTTCCACAGTGCTTCAAATTTTGTGTGTTGTCCTGGTTTTGCAATACATTCATCATATTTTAGCACTAAGCTCCCTTCCTTGAATTCTGGACTAGAGGCCTTTTTGTCAAACCATCGCTTGACCGCCTATTGACAGTTGATCATAGCTCCATGGACCTTTTCTCTATCTTCCTCCAATTTGAGTTATGCTAGTCGTACTTCCATTCCACCATTTTCTTCAACTTTCAGGGCTTTTAGTAGTTGTAGAGCAGGGATTTCTATGGAAATGGGCATTACTACCTCTTTTTCGTACACCAACTCATAAGGAGAAGTTTTCAAAATCTGCTTTGGGGTAATTCGATCCACCCATAGAGCCGCTCGTAGATGCTTGTGCCAGTCTCTTTGCCGTTTTGACCCAATGCATTTAATTAACCTAATTAGGTTTTTGTTGCTAGAGTCTGCTAGCCCGTTCCCTTATGGGTAGTAATTTGATGAAGTTTTAAGAAAAATTCCATGTCGAATAGCAAAATTTGACATCGCTGACCCAACAAAAGCTTGAGCGTTGTCAAATATATTTGTTTTGGGCGGCCTAAATCTGGTCACCACTTCTTTGAGGAAATTAACAATTTCTCCTTCCATTGCATTCTTTAGGGCTACGGCTTTCGCCCACCTTGTAAAGTAATCAGTCATCGAGAGGATCTACTTGTGTCTGGCACTAGAAATAGGGTTTATCATACAGATAAAATCCAGAGCCCACTAGGCAAAGGGTTCCTCGATTACAATCAGGCTCAAGGGTTGAGCGGCATTCCTCCTTTTGCCAACAAAAAACTGGCACTAAGTACACCTCTATACTAGATGATGTGGTTCAATAAACATAAAGGGCCAATAATATCCTGCCCTCATTATTTTCAAAGCGATGGTCTTGGCAAAAAAATGCCCACCCTCAGGACTATGGTGAAATTTGTTAAGAACCCTCTGCCTGTAGAGTGTCAAGACATCGGAGTAGCACACTATCATAATTCCTTTTAAAAAATACATCTTCAATTAGTACATACCTTGCACCTTGCAGTCGGTAGTACCTCCTTTTATTGGACGGCAAACTAATTGGGTAATACCCCTTTTGCATGTGTCATGTCCGATCAGCAACCCAAGATTCGTCGGACTCAAATTGATTCGAGTACACTCGATCGATCTCTCCTTTGGCCACGGGACTCATTTCCTGTGTGATATATTCACACAGACCTCTTCCCCGAACCAGCTTAGTTGGTCGGATATTTACATCATACTCTAGGATCTAGGTGATCCAGTTTGCTCTTTTTCCGGTGATCTCGCCCTCAATGATATACTCCCGCACACTGGGATGTGCTACAAGGATAGTGATTTTATTGGCCGACACCAAGTGTCGGAATTTCTTTAAACTTTTAACTATGGCAAAAGCTTGTTTTTCCACAAAGTTGTACCTCATCTCATACCCTTTCAAAGTTCTAGAATGGAATGCAACAGGAAGTTCTCCTTCATTTTGATCGCCTTTCTGAGTGAGTACTGAAGCTATACTATCCTGACCACTATACACATAGAGTAGGAAATTCTTGAAAAAATCTGGATTAGCTAAGACCGAAGCAACAGAAATTGCTATCTTTATTTGCTCAAAGGCCTCTTTCCCTTCAAAGGTCCATTTGAACGGTAGATTCTTTTTAAGCTTAGCATAATAGGCCTTACAATACCAGCGAAGTCAGAAATGGACCTGTTGATGAAATTGATTTTGCCCAGGAATGACTAGAGTCCCTTTTGGTTTACTGGCAGAGGTAATTCCATTATGGACCTAACCCTTTCGAGATCTATTGATATCCCCTCTTTTGAGACTACAAAGCCAAGTAGCTTACCTTGAGGCACTCGAAAGACACATTTCCTTGGATTCAGAGAAATCCCGAACTGTTGACATTTCTGGAAAACCTTTTCTAGATGGTCAAAGTGATCATCTTTTGATTTTGAAAATACTACTAAGTCATCTAAATATATCAGATTGACCAAGTTAATTAGACCTTTGAAGGCGATATCCATTGCTCATTGAAAAGTTGCGCCAGCATTTGACAAGCCAAATGGCATTTTAGCATATGCAAACGTTCCCCACTTAGTGGTAAACGTTGTTTTGTGTTGGTCGCTCTCCTTCACATATACCTGGTTATATCCCGAAAAACTGTCAAGTAGTGAGAACATTTCAAACCCAACTACTGTCTGCAGAATTTGCTCCATTGAAGGCAAGGGGTAATGGTCCTTGAGTGATGCTTTATTTAGATCTCGAAAATCGACACAAACTCTGATATCACCGTTCTTCTTTCAGACAGGTACCAAGTTCGACACCCAAGTGGAATGTTTAATTGGATATATTATCTTGGATTCGACCAACTTGGTAAGCTCTTTGCCATTAATGCCTCAACCTTCGGGTTGACAGGCCTTTGCTTTTGTTAGACAGGTTTAGACCCGTCCTCCAAGTCAATGGTTTGTTGAATTATACCAAGGTCGTAACCTCTAAGATCGTCATAAGTCCAGGCCATAACTCCATCGTATTCATAACATAGATCCCTTAGTCTTCCTTTATCTTTAGTTGGAACCTCCTTTCCGACTTTAAACTTTCTACCATCCCCAACATCAAGTTCTTCATAATCTCTCTCATCTACCATGAACCTTTGTTTCCCGTTTCTTGCATCTTCACAGTCAAAAAGATTCTCTAGGGAAATCAATCCTCTCAGAAGTTTATTCCCTTTTAATTGGATGACCTGCACATCGGACTAGGGTTGGAGTGTCAGGAATCATTCCTCACTTTTGTATGAAGGTAGCTATCTAAGTATCGTCATTGAAAACCTACCAATTTTCGTCGTTGTCCGAAATTGAGGGTTGGATGATGACCTGTACTGCATTTTGCCTAGCTGAGTCAGAAATTGGTTCAAATTGCGACCCGACTAATGCCATTTGATCAGCTATGTTGTTCTGGGATCGGGGAATAACTTGTATATTGAAGGCTTCGAAACTCTCAAGGAGGTCCCAGACTCAGTGTTTGTATGACCTCATTCAGGTATTTTTTGTTGTTGCTTGACCACGGACTTGGCTCACCACTAGCTCTGAATCTCCGAAAAACTTGTATTTTCTTTATACTCATTCTTTGTGCAAGGTTTAGGCCATGAACTAAGGCCTCATATTCAGCATCATTATTTGAACATGAAAACACAAAATGGTAAGCTCTGAGTATCTCGGATCCTATTGGGGAGAGTAACGGACACCCGCATCGACGCCTGCCTTACACTTGGCACCATTAAAAAAAAAAGAGTCCATAGCCGATTATCAGACAGGTCATCAGATGTCTCCTCGTCCTCTTCACTAGTTTCGAAAAAGTTTGATCATCATAAAAATTTACATAAGTGTTGAGCCCGATAGCATAGAAGTTGCCGAATGGATCAAAATCAATGAATTGGTTAAGCAGCACTTCTTCTTCAGGAGTTCGCTCACTTGTATCCTCTTCATCCTCTAGCATTTCAACACAATATTTCTCCTGTTGAGATATAGCAGTATGTGCGGCTTCAAAGCATAGGAACTCATTGTCTGCAATATGTTTGGGATGCAAAGGCTCCGAAAGAATCTTTATCTTTGCCCCTTGCTTAGTCCTTAAAATCAAGTGGGACCAATCAAGTGCCAGATATCTGCCAAGTTTGGTGGTGAAATCCCTTGATAGACACATCCCGAAATACCACTCCCTGAGTGACTGTTTGGCTCGGGCAAGAGAAAAGAGTTAGAGACAGGTCTTTTATCCAACCTATGGTTTGGACCTTTTTTCCGTCTAACTACATGATTCCCCTTTCAAGGGGTTCATACTTAAGCCTTAAAGCATCCGCCACTTGTTTTGGCATAACAGTCGTGCTAGCCCCCAAATCAATCATATTATTATGCAACAATTTGTCTCCTACTATAAGTGTTAAAATGAAAGGCGTGGGCTTTGTTCTGCTTACCTCCTTTTCCTTAACGTTACCCACGTTATTTGTATAAGCCGTTGCTTTTAGAGTTTGAGGGGGAAGCACAGATCTATCATTTTTGCTTTAATTGTTCAACTGAGCTGCACTCGCCTACAAACTTTCCCCTTCCACCTTTAATGCTTCCTCAAGTAGGGTTTTGTGCTCGAGAATTGATATGACGTCCCATAATGACACATTGGCAGGTGCCTTCTTCAATTGCTCAACTACGTTAAGCGTCCCAACTGCTTGGGCCTTTGGCTTAAACAGCGGTATTTCTTTTGTTTTTGGGAGAGAACGTTCTATCATTATTGAGCCTGGTGCTTTATTCGTCTCCTTTTCTGCAGATGGTATGTTATGTGGCTGCAAACAAGGTCGGACGATGGGCGGCAAAGCCTGCCTCTCTAGGGAGAATAGTTGTCATGGCTACGAACGTGGCGGGGCTTGTTGTACATATTCCCCTGTGAGCCTTCTTTTAGATCTCGTGTTGTAATCGGACCATACCGGCAGAATGCCAGTTGTCGGAGCCTCGTTTGCATATACTGCATCTTCTTCCTCCAAGCATGAGAACAACGCTTGATTAAGTGCTATGTCTGCTTCTTGTTCCAAGGACGTCCCTTGTAATTGCGCTCCAAAACGAGCATTCTCCATTTTAGATGACTCGCATTCATCTGTATTAAGGGGTGGGCCTTTGCTTCTTTGTTCCGCCATCCATTTTCGCATATTTCCCTTCGGGCAATTCTGCAAGAAATGAATGTCGCTACAGGTGAGGCACCATGCATCATCCTCTTCCGTCAAATTATTTTGTCCTGGGATCAATTCTTTGCTTTGACTACCTTTTACCATTTGAAGTGGCATGGTGACCGGAACTATTTGGTTTGCGGGTGTCGTCTGTTGGCTTCCTCCTCGGGAAAGACCTTAGCATGAGTTTTGTTGATAAGGAAGCTTCCTTCTGCCGTAGGTTTGAGTGTTCACCTTCGGAGGCATTACCTGCTACCATTTGAGAATGACCAATTCATTAACAAGAGTACACATGAGATTCTTCATGTCATTAATGTCGGTCCTGACTGAACTTGAACCCAACATGTTACTTTGTGCGGAAGGATACATATACATAGACTAGGGCATATCCGACACGCTGCTTTGTATAGAGGGCATACTTGAACAGGCTCCTTGTAACGTTTCAGAGGGTTCTACGAACATAGGCATAGGAGGTCAAGGCGGGAGTTTCCTAGCATCAATTAGACTATTTTCCACTCGCACCGCCAACTCATAAGCATCGGGCAAGATATCTCCCCCCATGGAAGTTATCATAACCGCGATGTCCGGATTGATAGCCTTCAGATAGAACATGAACGCCATCGCAGCTAGGGGGCGAGTAGTCAAAGGAATCCTCCACCAAGTTTTATCGAACCTGGTGTTGAAGTCGCTCATGGCTTCTCTCAGAGCCCTTTTAATGGTAATTAATTGATGTAATAGTGAGGAACGATCTCCTTTTTCCGAAAAACGTTCGAACAAGCGTCTTTCGAGCTAATCCCATGAGATGATAGAACCCAAGACCAAAGATCGATAGCAATCTTGAGCCTTTCCTTTAAAAGAAGCGGCTAACAGCCTTAGAGTGACGTTTTCCTCCGCTATATTATGCACCCTACATACCTCTACTATATCCTGAAGGTGTTCAGAAGGGGTTTTAAATTCTTCTCCAGAGAACTTTGGAATAGCATTGAGGGCATTAGCAGGTATGGCAGGCCATACATCTAGGGGTGTGGGTGGTTGTAGTGAACTACCACTGTCCCATGTTACGAAATTTCTAGGAGTCGGAGGAGGTACATCAGCCATGGAGAAAAAATTCCTATGAATCGGATATATAGGCAATCTTATCTGGAAATTTAAGTCTCCGGGTGGAGTAGATAAGGCTCTAGATACTGGGCTCTAACTTCTCTCTCTATTACTCCTTACAGGTAATACAGAACCTGTAGTTCTTCTCCTTCTAGGATTTAAGGTAGGTAACTAAGAGTACTGGAAATGACCTCTCGAGGATGCTCTCTTTTGGACTCTGGGCATGAAACTTTTAGTTTCCTTCCTTAGCCTGATTTAAGAAATATTTTTTACTTCTAATCAGGCATTTCGAAAAACTTCAATCCCACCGGGTGTGCCAGAAAAAGAACTATTGATCATCAAAGCTTGCACCTCTCCGACAGTCTTATGGGAAATTCAGTGAGGGGGGAACAAATTGCATCTCACTGAATATCTCCGGGTTTTTTATAGAAAGCTGACTCTTCTTTTGGGGTTTTGACATAAGGGAGAAAGGAAATGTAAATATAAAACACAAAAGGTGATGCGCCAAAACTTTTACAAATTTCAAACCCAAGTTATTCCTATGATTGATATAAAGGACACAGAACGCCGCAACCCCTCATTATTCGAAAGAGAACGAACAGCAAAGGATAACTTTAAGCATAGTGCAGACTTTCAGATCTTTTTGTAGGCAGTGTTCATTAAGGTCCGATCAAACATAAAGATTCCTTAGAGTAAAAGAACAATATTTCAGAAATTACAAGAACTCTGTCTCCTAATATAGCATAGCACAACAGAATAACAATTTTTAGAAAAATAGAAAAAGTCCAATGACAGTCTGATTCTCCTAAACTGCTATTCCATCACACAAGCATAAAGCATAGAAATCCGCTATTTAAACTACCAGAATTAGCTTGCAAGACACAGTGTTTCATTCAAAACGACAATATAAAGAAAGAAAGCTTGAAAAAGGCCATACATGCATAGTCTCAATAAATTACCCTCAATAATTCATACATTAAATAAAACTGAACTTTAAAACAAAGGTCGGATGCCAATCCAACAATAGTTTAAACCTTAATAGATATAATTTGCTAGAATAAAGTAGTTCTATAACTTGCTTCTGAAAAATAGTTCTTAAAAATTTAAGAAAAACTAAAAAGAAACACTTTTCAACAAAGAAAACAGTTCCTCCTGGAAAAATCCTCCTTCTTTTGTGTTGTCGCCCCCCTTTTATAGCTGCGAAAGAAAGAAGACACCACCTCAGTTCAGAAGTAATTGCTTCCAGATGTTGATACCTGATAGATCGCGATCTGATTTGTAACCCCTTGGTTAGGCCACAAAAGATTTTTGCATTAACTCTTCAGCTACTGCATTAATGTCTTTTAGATATTTTAAAGAAAGAGGCCTATACCCAATCAAATCTTAAAAACAATAGTTCAGCAAAAGAATCCTGCTGTCTAATCACATCATCTCAAAGCATCGAATGGAAGCTTCCGTCCCAAGAAACAAACAAAGAGAAACCAGCAAGTTATGTCAGTCTTTAAAAGATATTACTTTAAAAGACATAGTCCTCCTTTGATAGAGAGATGACACATCACGTGGTCAGAAACTTATGCTTTCTGAAAAATGCTTTTTGCAGCAAATTTCCACCATCCCAACACGTGTCTTGGGCGCTCCTCCGGAAAGAAAAACGATAAGGGAAAGCCATGCAACCACCCCATGGCGCATTGCCCGCCTTCCCGACCGGCCTTACATTATCCCGAACACTTCCGCAATCAAAAAGGAAGCCGAAAATTGGAAGGCTAGGGCAACAATAAGAAAAACCACTTCACAATATCCATTAGTCCTCTGTTTGCACCACTTGACTTTAAAACAAATGGATTGGCACGGAAAAAGGTAATTATGTTGCGGAGGTCAATGGTATCCACTATCCCATTGCCTTAATCAACTTGACAAACAAAACATGAGTGGTGAAAATTCAAAGAGGCTTCTTTCAAAACCAACTCTAATACTATATTGAAATTGTAACAAGAGAAAGTCAAAGGCTCAAACCTGTAAATTCTTCATTCATCAACAACACACAACTATTATATTGCAATGGCTTTAAATATACTTCTAACTTATTAACTAACCAAACCACTAACTACGAACTAACTTATAACTAAAGACTAACATATAAGAAATTAACATTAACATGCCAATTTATTATTTATTTTAGTATTCTATGTAATGCACTTTAATTCCTAACAATTTTGACCAAGATGTTTCTTCACAATTGAAAAATCAATGTCTTTAGTATAAATTTGAATGCTCTTAAGCTTAGACTAAAAGAGTTGAACTATCAAAATTTTGTTTAAAGAAAATGCTACTCTGAAGAGGAGAATGATAGAGATTCAATCAGCTCTTGGATATCAACAATTTGGATTCTCTCCTTGAAGAAGAAAAGGTTTCTTCTAGGGTTGACTATTTTTACAAACAAGAGGAAATATACTGGAAGCAAAAAACTAGAGTTAAATGGCTTGGAGGAGGAGATAAGAATACAAAGTTTTCTCATATAGCCTATAAAATCCAAAGACGAAATGGAATCTCCAAGCTTTGTCTAGAAGATGGATGAATTACTGAAGATCCACAAATCTGTTAGAGTAAAAGGTATTTCATAATTAATATTTATTTAATTATTAGGTCCCTTTTCCTCTAATTACTTAAGCTTACTTAGGTCATGTTCTTTTTATGTCTCATGTCATAGGATGACACGTCGTGATCTTGTTTTATCCTCACCTAGGGTTTCTAGGTTAATTATCCTTTTATAAGGATTCTTTATTGTATAATCATTAAAATGCACATTAATCAATGATACATGCTTTTTAGGATCAATAGCTCTTGGCGTCCATAGCATTGCTATTCTCTCTTTCTATGACAGGTGTTTGATTGCAGGTGATCCCTGAGAGCGGTGGAGTTGATTTTTCCCAACTTCAACAAAATCCTCAAGTCCTCCTTGCTCTCCTCTAGGAGGACATGCTTTTAGTGGATAATCAAGGCAATTTAGACAAGAAACTACTTTTTATTTCCAAGATTTCCTCCTTGATCAGCCAAATTAAGAATGAGAAACTCATGCAAAAGATTTCTAAAGAGGAAGTTTAAGAGGCTCTCTTCGATATGGCTAGAGATAGGGCTCCTAGGCTGGCCCTCTTTTTCCAAAGGTTCTTGGATCTTATGGGGGATGGGCTATGGAAGTTGTCCAAAAATCTCAGCAATCCAAATTTATTTTCAAATCTATCAATTCTACTTTCCTAACCCTCATTCCCGCGAAGAAGGATACAATCAAGATTGAAGACTCTAGACCAATTGCCCTAAGGTTATTGAAAACAAATTAAAAAGTCTCTCCTTCTCACTATTATCTCATAGCAACAAGGAGGTTTGATCAAGGGAGACAAATCACTAATGGTAATGTCACAAGGCATGAATTGATTCACTCATTGCAAGTTAGCAAAAGCAAAGGAATACTCCTCAAATTAGATATCTCTAAGGTCTATGATAGAGAACTTGGGTCAAAAGTTGCTACTCTACTACTAGTTTCTCAATCATGGTCAACAGTTCGACAATAGGTTTCTTGAATTCACAAGGTTCAAGGCAAAGGGACCCACTTTCTCTCTATTTTTTATTATTATGGTTTAAATGATTGGCAAGTATATTGGATTTCTCAAAGCTAGACAATCTTTCAAAAGGGCTTCAAGTTTTCTAAGCTTACTCATTAGCAATTTGTTGATGATACTATACTTTTTTGCTACTCCTATCGAAGAATGCAAAACTATCAAGGACTTTCTTAGTGATTATGGACATGCTTCCCACCAAAAGGTTAATAGAGATAAATGTATTGTCATTTTCTTTGATATCAACAATAGGGAACTAAACTTTCTCTATAGATGTCCATATTTTAGGAAATGAATTCTTCCTAATACCTACTTCGATTTCCCTATGCTTCTATAGAGAAACAAAAACAACTTTGGTCTCCTATCTTGGAAAGATTGAATCAAATTTCGGATGGGTGGAAAGGGAGAAGGTTATCATCTACAACTAGGGTTCTCCTAAAAGCAATCTTCCAAGTTATTCCTATATACAAATTCTCCCTTATGATTGCTTCTAGAAGCATCATTTCTAAGGTTGCACTTGCCATGTGAAACTTCCTCTAGAGGGGCACTAGGGATCAATTTAAATATCACCCGGTTTCATGGAGTGACATTTGTAAAGGTAAGAATAGGGGCGATCTTGGCCTTAAGGATATTTTTCACTTCAACCAAGCTTTCCTAATTAAGTTTGGCGATTCATATTCAACAAAGAATCCTCCTAGATCAACATTCTCAAGGACAAATATATGTCAAGTGACAATCCTCTATGCCTTCTTCATAGAGATGATCTCCCATATGGGTTAGCTATCTGGGAAGGTATGAAGAAGGTTAAGCATTTAATTAGTCAGTTTGGTTTTAATATGGTAGAAGCACTTTCTTCTAGGATGATTGTTTTGAGAGGACTTGTGAAGGTGCAAAAGACATTGAGCACCATGGTCATTAGCCACCAATGGAGTATTTGGAAGCAATCAGATTTAGAGAGGGCCCAAAAGGTCAAGTCATTGACCTTAGATGACGATTGGTGGGCTCATGTGGACTATGTCTTGAGTTTCACTGAGCTTATCGTGACTATGATCAAGTTTGTTGATACAAATTGACCACGTTTGGGGGAAATCTATGATGGCATTGACTCCATGATAGAAAAGATAAAGGTCATAATAGCACAAAAAAAGAAAATGACCCCAAAGAAAGATTTTTCCAAAATGTGAAAAAAATCATTCATCACCTTTGGAACAAGATGAACACACTATTGCATCTCCTTGCATATGCATTATCCCCCAAATATTATAGCACGAAGATACTTTATTCACTAAGGAGAATTGGACCATATAGAGATAGTGAAGTTGCTAATGGGTACAAGTTGGCATTCCAAATTATCTTCTCAAATCTAGAAGTGGTAAATAATGTTGGAAAGAGTTTGGTAGGTTCAACTCAAGACGAAATCATAATATTTGTGCTCTTCGAGACCATCACAATGAAGATGCTCATACATGGTGGTACCTCCACGAGCAAGATTACTTGTTCCTCCAGCCTCTTGCAATCAAGATTCTATCACAAGTAAGCAAATTTTATTTTTTATTTTTAAAATTTGTAGACTATAGTACTTACCATTCTTTGATTTCTTTTGCACTTTTTATTTTTAAGTTGTGTTGGTTTTCTCTCCTATTTCAACAAGTTGCAAGTTTTTCTTCGGCTAAATGGAATTGAAGTGCATACTCCTTTATCCACTGAATGAAGCATAACCGATTGGCTGCCAAAAAAGCAGAAGACTTGGTTTATATTCATTCCAACTTGTGTCTCCTATCACATAAGAAAGATGACTACAAGGAAGGGGCAACGAAGCATTGGGACATAACCCCTAAGTGTACCAACTTGGATGCATCTATTGTAGAGCTCTCTAGAGTCAATATAGATGATGACGAAGCTCTTACACATGATGTACATAGTACAAGTGGCACTCTATTCACATGTGGTTCAAATGATGTTAAACCAAACAATGACCTTGATCTAGATCCTCTTGATGAAGATTGAAGACAATTATACAAAAAATTTCTTGTATTTATTTCAAATTTTGTAATCATAATATGATAAATTTTCATTCCTAAACATATATGATATATGACATAATATTGAAATTTTAAACTATCAATTGATATTTATCTTTATCACTACCATTGATCAATGATGAAGTATCATACTATCAAATCTATTTACAATTCTATATATATATTTAAAAAAAAAAATTGCATATATATAATACAGTAATACCCAAACATATCAAACCCAAAAAAAATGTTGTATCAACATACCAAAACCTTGTACTTGTACCGAATCTTGTACCAAAACTAGCAACTTAGTTTTCATCCGTATAATTAAATAGCACTAAGACTAGATTTCCAAAATCACTACTCCCACTCTTTCTTCTGCAAACCCTAATGTGATAAGTACAGTTGGAAATGGGGCAAAAAGACCAATTTTGGGAGAATGGTTCATTGAAGAAGGTACATTGATCCATGGACAGCAACTAATTCAGGTTTGGGCCCCCTATTCTCTAGGAATCAAGTGCTTGTGGCCCCTATCATAACTTGTAAACAAGGAATTGTGGGTAACAATCAAAAGGTATCCAAAATGGTTATGTCAAGTGGGCCAAGAAATTCTAAATTAAACAGCTTTTGGTGGATTTAAAGTCATCCAAAGATGAGGAGAAGGAGATTTGCAGAAGTTTTGGCATCCCAAATCAATGCTTGAACATTATATTGTGTACTGGTGAGCATCTCATCCTTTCACTGGGTAAGAAAACCCTTATGAAGAAAGGTTTAATCTATAAGTTCAATATTTTATGGCCTAGTCTTCGAGATTTACATACATGGATTTCAAAATGTTGGTTGAAGAAGATTTAGGGCACAATAGAGATATAACCTAGTGTTCAAGGACTTTTTGTGTTATTTTTTCAATCTATAAAGGATAGATCCTTTATTTTAGAGAATGGACCATGGTTATTTCGATAAAAATGTTCTATTGGCCAAGCCATGGTTTCTTGCCTTTGATCTGATCGCAAAGAAATTTTCAGTAATACTTGTATAGATTCGGCTTCCATTTCTCCCTCCACAATTCTGGGCGGATTTGTGTTTTCAAGGTATAGGAAATATGTTGTGTGGACTTTTGTCCATTAACCCTATGACAAATGGTTTGATTCATTCAACATCAGCAAGAATCTAGGTAGAATTGGATATATCAAAAGTTTTACCTAATAAGATATGTCTCGAGGCAGAAGATAGAATTTGGAAGCAAGTATTAGATTATGAAAATATTTTGTTCAGATCTTGTAGGTTCTTTCAAGTGGGGCATATAACATTTGATTGCAAAGCAAAAAAATCCAAAACCTCAAAAAAGGCAACATGGTGGCAAGGTGCCTGCTTCTCACATCTATCCATTTAACGCTTTGCTTCTAATTCCCCTATTGTTTCAGAGGACTCCTTGTCTAATGGTTTTCAATGTAGTCAAAATCTCGATGCAGCTTAAACACATTTAAATCAAGAGAATAAATTTGCAAAGGTTAATCAATCACTTCAAGATACTCAAAAGATTGTCAAATCTTCTCTTGCAGAGAAAGAACAAGATAAGGACTCATCCAAAAGGGCAAAACTAAATGTTTAGAAAGCAATATTTTGAATTGTTCGCAAGGTATCAAGGATGTTGAATAATCAAAGAGGGATTCTCCCAATTTGTGAGTCCAAAGCTACCTACTCCACTTCCCCTTAGGTATCTGAATGTTGTTCGGAATTCAAAGTTATTGCAAGCTAAAGAATGCAATATAGATACAAACATCCCAAATTTTATTAGACAATAAATCAATCTCTTGCTTTTTCTACTTCTTCGAAAAATGAAGCGGAGGAAACTATAGGTCAACAAAAGTTAATAACAAAATAGCTAATGCAAGAAAGCATGCTTTAGGGCATATGGTTCTCAAGTCGCATACGAAGAAAGTTAAGGCTTTGGTTATTATATGCGATATAGCATATGTTATCTATGATAGCTTTAAGTGTGTGCTATCAAGAGTAAAATCAATATTAGAATTTTGTCTGTTTGTTGTTTGGGTTGGGACCCCATAAATAGAACACAAATAATTTATTTTTAAAAAACATAAGCACTGAAATATTAACAAAACTCGCCAAAGTTCTTAGGCTGAACTAATAGTCTAGAATACCCGAAAAGTAAATAAACAAAAATTGAGACTTCAACACCTCAAAGTTAGAACCCTGGATATAAAATGGTTTGACTAATAATGCCTAAACAAAACAATAATATAACTAAGAACCACTAGTATCCCTAAAGCTCTGGGATTGAATTAGTTCAAGGATCCCTGGAAATACAAAACTAACTAATAAAAACACCTAAAATCCCTCCTTTAATATAAAACATGGATTTAACTAAGAACCACTAGTATCCCTAAAGCTCTAGGATGGAATTAGTTCAAGGATCCCTAGAAATACAAAACTAACTAATAATAACACCTAAAATCCCTCCTTTATGTTAAAACATCAATTTAAAAGTAATAGCAACAAAAATAAATTTAAATTTTTGAAATTCATGAAAATGATTGAAGCTTTGGAGTTGAATCTGTGGGCTACTATGTAAGAAATCCTACATACAAAATATTAGTAGCTTACAACTTTTAAAACATCTTGTTTACAGCAGGGTCCCATGCAGCCATTCAGTTAAAAAAAAAGAAATGACTGTCCAAATTTTTTAGGAGCATTCTTTTGGGTTAGCAGTCCCATGATTATTTTTTTTGTTTATTCGTAGATCTTTTTGTTTTAATATTAATGTTTAGTACAATATTTTGTTTTATTTAAACATGCGGAGATTTTTGAAGTAAAATTTGGAGGGAAATGTTAATAGAACAGGAATGAAAAATGTGCACCCACGTGGCACTTTTTTATTAAACAGTGGCTGCATATTTCCAGTGACCTCTATTCACCCACAACTAAAATTCTAAGAGAAAGGTCCCATGTGACTGCTTGGCTTATTTTGTTTGGCAGCCACTACTCACTTATTTTAGGAGCCTTTTTGTGGAGCTAGTGGTTCCATGATTTTTTTATTTTTCTGCTTATTTTAAGTAGTTGTTGAATGCATGGCAAATATTTGTGTTAATACGAAAAATTTTGGAAGTAAAATTTGGAGGGAAATGTAAAAGAGGGAAGAAAATGTGTGCAGCAATGTCACAGATTTTTCATTGTGCAACAACTGCATAATTTCAGCCCCTTATTTTTCACTGCTTAGGCCGTGGTCCCATGCAGCTGCTTATCTTCATTTGCTGCTTAAATTTTAGCAACATAGGTGATCCAATGCAAATTTTAAACTAAGCATAATTCGGAATCTTCTCCTATAATGTTGGAGCTGCTATAGTAAACTATAAAAAATGAGGAAGCCGAAATTATGCAGCCACTGCATAATGAAATATATGTCACATGGCTGCATACATTTGTTTTCCTCATCTTTACTATTTCCTTAACCTCCAAAATTTTCCTAGTTAACACAAATAAATACACATATCTGCCATTCATTTAACAATTATTTAATTTTAAACAAAAATAAATAAAATAACAATGGGACCATTAGCTCCACAAAAAGTTTCTAAAACATTTGAGATATGAGTGCTGAACAAAATAAGCTAAGCAGCCACATGGGACCTTCCTCTTGTTTTTAACCCCTAAAATGTAGCAACTCCACCATTATAAAAAAAAAATTAAAATTATCCTTTTGTGCTGAATTTAAATTTAAATGAGACCACCTGTGCTGCTAAAATATAAGCAGTAAACCAAGATAAACAGCTGCATGAGACCACCATGTAATTCCTCAACAGTAGTCGCTCCATCATTTTCGGAGAAGATTTCATTTTATACACTACAATTAAAAATAATATCAATGAGACCACCTGTTTCTTCTAAAAAATAAGCAGCAAACAGTTGTATAGGACCACAAGGTTAGTACAGGATAAAAGTTATTGGCCAGAGTCCAGCTGGCTTGACTTATGGCAAGAAGAGAGCAATGTCACTGAAACAGTCAAAGTTTGAAGAGCTGCCAAGGCTAACTCCCCTGCATTCAGGTGGCCCTCTTAACTGGGTTCAAAAATGGTCAAAGACAAATACAAAACAAAGTGATGTCAAAAGTTTAAGAACCACCAAGGCTAACTGCCCTGCATAAAAAGGCACCATGTTAATTGAAATTAAAAAGGGTCAAAGTCACATGTAGAGCAACGTCATTGAAAAGGTCAAGTGCTGAAAAACCATCAAGATTAACTTCCCTGCATTCAGGCAGTTAGTGTTATTTACAGTCAAAAATGGTCAAAGCCAGGTGAACGTCATAGTGATGACACTAAGAAGGTCAAAGATTCGAGACCCGCTATTCCCTGCATTTAGGCGGCCCTATTTATTGGGTTTAAAGATGGCCAAAACCTGGTGCAAGTCAGACAGATGACACTAAGAAGGTCAAGGATTCAAAACCCATCAAGGCTAACTCCCTGTATTCAGCCAGACCCAATTAGTTGGGGTAAAAATGGTCAAAGCCAGGTATTAACCCCAGCTGAATGTGAATGACGGCATAATTCTCCCTCTACATATGCTTGATGGCAGTTTCTCTCAAAAAAAAAATTGGGGCTCCGGGACACTCAGAATAATTCTTGCAGGGAAAGTCACCAAGGTTATTTTCATCTCGATCTAGAAAAAGAAGCATGCATTGCCTACAGAGGCTTTAAAACTTTATCTGTACCAAAATTAAGTACCTAAGCTGCTCTGATTGATTCTCTCTCATTAACAATAGTGATTCTTGAGACTTATTTGTGACGCTTTAAAACTTTATATCTACCAAAATTAAGTGCCAATGATGCTCCAGTTGATTCTCCCTCGTTCAAAATAGGGATTCGGAGGACTTATATTTCACACTCACAAATACTTTTATCTGTACCAAAATTAAGCGCCAATGGCACTCTGGTTGATTCTCTCTCGTTAAAAAGACAAGTATTCACAATTACCAGGACTTGTCTTTGACACAGAGAGCATTCCAATGCCCAATGAGGGCAAATAACGCCTCAAAAACTTACATGTAATAAGATTAAGTAGTGAAAAATAAGGGGTATTCAATTGATTAAGTGTATAATTGAAGATAAAATGTCTTGGAAACATATCTATATACAAAGGCATTTAATTGGTTCATGAGGTGACGTGTGATCAGGTGCGCTATTGAGGCGAATAGTGCCTTGTAACAAGGTTAAGCCCTAAAAACTAAAGGCAGTTCAATCGGTTCATCAGGAGCACAATTGAGGCTAATAATGCTTTGAAAACTTATGTATACCTGTCCACGGGGAATATTGCTCTGCTTGTTGTGCTGCGCAGTCGCAGTGCCGATGCCGGTGCTGGTGCCCGCCCCTTTATTTGTCAAAGTTGAAAGTGGCGCTCGTTTCTTGGAAGCCGCAACATCACGCCGTAAATTTGAACTATCCGCCATTGTCCTCAATCTTGAACAACCTGTATTGCTGCGACTTTGCTCAGCCATATTTTCTCTTCTCCGCATTACAGACTGAATTCTAAGCCTTTCAAATTTACATCCAATGCTCAAAGCCAGACAAAAAAGCAAAAACAGCGGTGCTTTTGTTTTCCTTGTTTGGATTAGATGTGTGTCTGCAAGTGTTCGACGAAATTCTAGTTAAAAATCAGAAAGGCGAGGGAATCAAGGAATTTTGAATTGTTTGGCTTTTCATATTCGTTGAGGAGAAAAATGATGTGATCTGCACCGTAGGTTTTTTTGGGCATCGGATGGACGTTTGGCATGGCTGGGTTGATCAGCTTGTTAGGAAAATTTGAATACGTATCCGTATTCATTAATTCGAAAAAAAATCGACTACCCATATCTTATAAATAGTTTTTTTTTTAACCTAATCTCATTCAAGTATTTACATAAATAAATAAATAAATAAAGGAAGATAAAATCATTTTGGTAAATAAATAACATAAACATTTAGAATCTACTTTTATATTAAGGAGTTTGGGAGTTAATAAATATATTGAATTAAATGTTCTAGAAAATAAACTAGCAATTGCATTTTGGTGTGCAATGGGTACGTTGAAGAGGTGTGGAAGAATAATTAGGGAAGTATATGAATTTTTTTTGCATATATTTGTGCAATACATTAGATCAATTGGTAGGTCATTTAGCAAATGGTGTACTTTGTGCAACAAATGTCTAAATGGAGAAGCAATAGCTTTAAATAAACTATGCATCCATTTATAGGGATCCAAACAAAAGTGAAACAAAACCTCTAAATTGGGAAGATGATCAAGCTCCATTACCAATAAGCTCGTGTTATGTTTGCAATAGTGAGAGAGGTAGAGAGAGGGATAAATAGAGATAGAAGATTTAAATATATAAAGAGGGAGAGATAGAAAGGTTAAGATAGAGACAAGAAATGATATAGAGAGAGGTAGAGAGAGGGAGAGATATAGAGTTAGAGAAAGATGGAGAGAATAATAGAGGGGGAGATGGAAGAAGAAATATGGAGAGATGGAGATAGAGAGGCAAATAGATATAGGGAGAGAGGAAGACAAAGGTAGAGATGACTTGATAGAGCAAGAGAGGAAGAGAGACATAGAGAGATATAGAGGGAGAGATAAAGATAGAGAGAGAGAGAGATTGGGAGATAAAGAGGGAGAGATAGACATATAGATGGTGAGGTGGAGTGATTGAGATATAGATATATAAAGAGATATAGAGAGGGGGAGAGGGAGACAGAGATAGAGAGACAAATAAACAAAGAGAAGTAGAGATAGACAGATAGGTATGGAGAGAGGGAAAGAGAAATAGGGGAGATAAAGAGAGGGGGAGATAGAGATATATGGGAAGAGAAAGAGAGAGATAAAGATATATGGAAAGAGAAAGGGAGAAAGGTAGAGATAGAGAGATAGATAGGGGATAGGGAGGGAGCGAAGGAGGGAGAGATAGGGAGGGGGATATATAGAGAGGGAGGGAGAGAAAACGAGAGAGATAGGGAGAGGATGTTGGAGCAACAAATAATGAGCTCACTATTCAGACTACCATGAAATGAATCAAGCATAATATAAAATCCAAATAACTATGATAGAATGTGTAGAATACAATGATCAATCCATTTATATATAGGCAAGGATGAGAAGGTGAGAAGGAAGGAGTGAAACTTTGACTGCCCCTCCAAAGACGTGACACTTGTGAGCTCAATAGACAAGTGGGTAAGCAAGTGTCTATAGGTACATCTCAAATCATGAGGACACATGTCTCAATGCTATGAAGTGATACAAAAAACAAAAGAATCCTAAGTAAACTTAAGCTAGGTGTGAATAGATCAATCCTAGATATGTGATTAGCTAACTAGGTAGATAAAGACACTATTTACTCTAACACCCCCCTTAAGTGTAACTTAAGGAGTAATGTATGCAATAATGATGAGTCTCGACTACGAGGCCATATTAAGTACTCATGTACAAAATAAAATCCTCTCACAAATAGAGTAAAGGAGAAAGACCAGTGGGAAAAAACTCCTCTCCAAAAAAGAGAACTATATACAAAGTAAGGAGGGCTAAAACCCCCCAAGGACAGCGTTCTTCACCCCAAGCAACTATCACAGTGCAATATAGTGAGGTGATGCTAAAGTTTAGTGAAAATGTTTGCAACTTGATCCTTAGTACCCAAATACTCTAAGGATAGAACACAATCCTGGATAAGTTGTCAAATTAAGTGCATATGAATCTTGATGTGCTTTGTCCATTGATGCTCAACTGGGTTGTGAGATATGTGAATGGCACTTTGGTTATCGCACCAAAGTACAATAGGATGATTAGGTGGAAGAACAAACTCTATCATAAGTTGTCGAAGCTATAGTACCTCTTAGATAGCAAAAATTGCTCCTCGATACTCAGCCTCAATAGATGATAATGCAATAGCAATTTGCTTCTTACAAGACCATGCAACTGGACCAAAATTAAGAGAAAAAACAAAATTGAAAATGGATTTTCAAGAATCCATATCTCTTGCCCAACTTGAGTCGATGTCTATTTGTGAAGCCTTTGGTGTGTATTGAATTCCAAAATGAGTGGTGCCACTAATGTACCTCAAGATACGCTTGGATTTCTTCCAATGACTCTCATGAAGGTCATGTGAAAAAATGAGAGACAAGCCTAACAATGAAGGTAATATTTGGACATGTGCTACCAACTAACTGTCTATACAAAGTAGCATCAACGCTAGTTGTGGTACAAGTGGAAGTCAAAGTGACGCAAAACTGAAATGGTGTAGGTTTAGGATTACAATCACTCATATGAAATCGATGAACCAAGTCAATGGTGTCCTTCTATTGGTATATAGAAATCCCCTCACTAGACTGAAGAACATAAAGAGCAAGAAATACAAAAGACCAAGATTTGTCATGTCAAAGTGTGTCATCAAAATATGTTGAATATCTTGAATCATGAATGAGGAACTACTAGTAAGGATCAAGTCATCAACATATAAGACTACTATCAAAAGTTCATCTCCAAGTGGTTGAATGTAAACTATGTGATTCAAGTGGCAACGAGTGAAACCAAATACAAGCAAGAAACCATCAATCTTGTTATACCAAGCCCTAGGGCTTGCTTAAGACCATATAAAGAATGGCATAACCTACAAACAAGTGAAAAGACTTGAACAAAACCTAGAGGTTGCTCCATATAGATCTCCTCGTGAAGATCACCACATAGAAAGGCACTCTTCACGTCCATATGATAAATTGGCCATCTTTGTGTAGCAATAGAAAGAAACAGGTGAACTGAATCCATCTTGGCTATAAAGGAAAATGTCTCAAAGTAGTCAATACCCTCAACTTGTGAAAAACCCTTAGCCACAAGACGTGCCTTCTATCTTTCAATAGAACAATTACTTGTATATTTGGTGTGGTACACCCACTTGTACTAAACTAAATTTCTTCCCTTAGGAATATTAACTAAATCCCATATATTATTCTTCATCAATGAGGAATACTCCTTTTCCATAGCACTATCCCAATTTGGAATATCGGAAGCCTTTGAAAAACTCTATAAATTTGGAGATATAACATAACTCAAAAGACTAGTGTTGAAAGTCTATGAACAACTACATCTAGAGGATGTAGGATCGCCAGCTAAAGAACTAGCGTCCACAACAACACCTCTAACCTACTTGGGAAAAATATGAGTGGTAGGAGGTGGTGGAGGTGGCAATGAAGGTGGTTGTGGTGAATTAGGATCATCATCAAAAATACCCTCTAAGTACTAAGGTATCATCTTGATATAAAAAGGTTGAGTAGGTAGTGAGAAAGAAGAATATGGTAGAGGATCTATCTATGTGAAAGGATCATCAAATTTGGGAAATCTCTATGAAAGTGGACATCCCTAGTGATAGGATCAAATAACCTATAGACTTTCACATCCTTGTAATTTAACAAACAAGGATGTATTGTTGACTCCTCTCCATTTCCCTATGTCGAAGTGGACATCCCTAGTGATAGGATCAAATAACCTATAGACTTTCACATCCTTGCAATTTAACAAACAAGGATGTATTGTTGACTCCTCTCCATTTCCCTATGTCGGCCATCTGGTATGAATACCCAAGCTTTGCTAACAAATACTTTGAAGAAGGAAACATCAAGCTTGATTCTAGACCAAGCCTCCTTTGGAGTGAGATTTTGAATTGCCTTGTGGCGAGTGCGGTTTTGAATATAGTTAGCATAATTGATAGCTTTAGTGCAAAATGACTGGGTCATAGACCTAGACTGAAGCATACAATTTTCCATCTCCTTTAATGATATGTTCTTTCTTTTGACAACAACATTCTATTGAGGAATGTAGGGAACCAAATATTGATGTTGAATGCCATGCTCAACACAATAATCCATAAAAGACCCAATTCACATATTCCCCCAATTATTTGTACATATCTACCAAATAGTAGAACCCAATTGCTTCACCATGAACACCTTGGAGGTCTCAAAAGTGTAGAAGGCATCACTTTTGTACTTGAGAAAGTACACCCAAGTGTGATGAGAGTAGTCATCAATGAAAGTGAGTACATACTTGGCTTCTAAAAATTAAGAAGTTGAAAATGACATAAGTTCACTATGAACCAACTCAAGCAAGATAGTAGCACAATGGGCCTCACCCTTTGGAAAGAGTTCTTGATCATATTTTCCAAGTACAAAACCTCAAAAAATTCCCTCTGTGCAAGATACCTTAGGGAGTCCAAGTACCATATTCTCAGTAATCAATTGTTGAAGATACTTGTAATTGAGGTGTCCAAACCTCTCATGCTAGAGTCTACTCAAAGATTCAATGTGGGAAATGTGTGATGCTCCACAAGATGACTCAAAACCATGAAACCTATCCAATCGAGATCCATGATTTTCTCTGCTTGATGCAATAGTCCTCTTTGAATTGTGTAGTTGTCAAATAACTACATCATGTGGTGAAAACTCAACTACCCTTCCATCACCAGTATGACAAATACGGTAAGTTTTGAAAGGAGATTAGCTAAAATATTAGGAACATAGAAAACTTCCTCAATGCCACCCTTTGTCAATTGTATTGCACCTGGTCCCATAAATGGAATTTGTGAAGAGTTTCCTAGTTGAAATATGAGAAGTAGTGATGTTAGAAAGAGATGCTAGAAGATCTCGGGAGTGATTCATGTGGTGTGAGGCTCATAAGTCAATTAACCATTTGTCCTTGGATGAATCTAAACCTCTAGTTGTATGGGCATGTCCCTTCGTAGGTTTGGGAAGATCATTGTTGTATTTCTACATGGCCTCTTCCAAAGTTGCAATCCTCTTATGAAAATATTTGCTCTTGTGATTCTATAATCCGCACAAAGTACAATGGAGTGTCTTTTTTGACTTGCAAGGTTTCTTTCGTAACTTTGTAGAAGATGTGGCTTGTGTGTCAACTAGATTCTTCTACTTAGATGATGGCTCATTCTTTGAAGTTGATTCTACTTTAGGTTTATTAGAAGGCTTCTTTCCTCTTCCCTTAGATGATTGAAAAATGAGTGCCTTACTTTTTGAAGAGGTGATATCATCCACAAAGATTAGTTTAGATTGCTCTCTTGTAAGTCTATCACAAAATTATTCAAAAGATGACATTACATGTGTTGTTTTAAGATCATCCATGGTGGAGTAAAAGGAAGAAGCAAATATCCGATAAGGACCTCTTGGACAAAATAAAGAAGACACACTCTTTATTTGTTTTTGTTTTACCACAATCTTATAGTCTAGAAAGCAAAGACTTAAATTGAACCAAGAAATATTTAATAGAAGCGAAGGCATCTAGAGACAATATTGTTAATTCAACATCCAATTCTAGAACCTTGAATTCATCAACTTTACCAAAGAGATCTTCAAAATTATCCCACATTTTCTTAGGAGTTATACAACTACAAATGTGAAATTGCAAGTTATCATAAATAAGCAAACCTATTATTTCCATTGATTCATATAACTTGTTTTTCGATAAGTAAACTACTCAAACTCACAAGTAAATTGAATTTGTTGTCCAATAACCATTTTCCATAATCCCTTAGTTTGAAGTAATTACTGTACTTTGAATTTCCATGTGTGGAAAATATGGAGTTAACAAGTTTATTTTAAGATCCATTATGCACCCACAATAAGGCACTTGATTGTGCCTTAGCAAACCCCTAAAAAATGTATTATATCTTAATGTAGACCCCCCAAAAAGATTCAAAACAAGAATTACAAGTTTGTGTCAAGTTTGGAAGCCAAATTGTTCATTTATAACTCACAAAGATTTTTACAAAATGTGAAAAATGGGCTTTCCAAAATTGAATTTTGATTACAAATCTGGAATCCTTGTGAAATTTTGATGAATTTCAAAAAAAAATTGTGAATTTTGATAAACAAGGTGAAAGTTATGCCCTGTCAAAAATTTCACAAAGTACAATTAAATTTGCAGGTTTAAAAGATAGATTAAAAATTACAATTTCTAAATCATCTTGATGTGAAACAGTTGATGTCAAAACCAACTTTCCAATGACTATTTACAATTGAAAAAAGTACTCCCCCATTTGGAAGTTATGCCAAAAATAAAATTAGGCCCCCTTTACAAGTAGGAAGATGATTGCAACAAGGTGAACTAAGCAATTTACAAAAAACCAATAATGATTTATAATAGAAACATTTAATGTTAATTTTGAATAATAACATTAAATGTGAATGGGAAGCTCATAGTTAATGTTTTTTTTATAAAACCATAAATGTATTGCAAAAAGGTTTTAGATAAATAACAATAAATGTTACAAATGAAAATGAAACTCTACTAGTTAAATTTGACCCAATCCAAAAGAAAAGGAGGTTGTTGTCGAAAATGAAGGTAAAATTGTAGCTTTAAAACTTGTAAACCTATGAGACTGTAGATTTAATTAAGTGTTCTTTGTCACAATTCTTTGTGTATGATTATTTATTTAGATCAATTTTACCAATTGTAGAGAGAGACAAAAGATTGTAGATGAATGGGACAAGAAGATAGAAGTGACACAGCATATATGCGGAGAAACCCTTTCGAGAAAAAACTCCATCAGAATCAATAGTGCTTGTATTATTTAACCTTAGAACAAGATTACAATAATATTGTATCAATCCTTGATTGATATGTTTCCTTTCCTTCAACAATCCTTCTTCACAACCTGCAATAAACTCTCATAGAAATCTCTTCAATTTGCTGCAATTAATAGACAATTAATGAGCATGTAAACTCATAAGAGTTATCAAATACAAGAGCATAAATCTCCTCTCAAAAAATCTATGCCTAGATTGGGCAAGTAGAGTTCCACCTTGTAATCTGAAGTCAAACCAAAGTCTTCCTCAATATAGGCGCCCCAAACTGAACTTTGGTCAAGAAAATATCTTGCAAGCTTCACCTCAAAGTTGGCGCCCAAGAATGGGCCCACTTAACTAAGCCTTGTAAATATCTTATCATGCAAAAGGTGTTAACTCAAAGATGCCAACTTGGGCGCCCAAGGTGGTCCCAAGTCAATCTTAGTTAACTGAAACATATCTCTCCACCAATTCATGCAAACATTATGCATGATTGAGCATCCTCACTTAATTAAATGTATCCACCTGTTATTTGTCATGCAATTGAAGTCATCAATCATGCAACTCAATTCAACTGAAGTCAACTAGCATTCAACTCAAACTAACTACATGCAACTAAAGATAATTGAACTGTAACTGAACTGAACTGAATTGAACCAAATTGAACTAAACTAAACTAAACTAAATTGATACTGAACTAAACTTCACTCATGTAAATATCAATCCCTAACTTGTAGGATTTTTACATGCATTACTGAAGTGTTATCAATCCTCCAAGTAGTTAACTTAAGCAAGGTGGGTTCCACCTTCCATGTGGGTGCCCCATGTGCTCTTATTTTGTAGGAGCTCTTCTTGGGCATCCCCACATGTTCCTATCATTTAAGAATAATTACAAATGTCAATTTACATGTTCATTTTATTTGAATTTAATCTCTTTCTAATCCTAGTGTTGGGGAACACTTTCCAAGGACTTAGGAGATACATGAAATATGTTTAGGATTGTAATTAAATGGCATCCTATTCCCAATAGTTGTGGCATCGTGCAAGCTAGAGCTATTGATAATGTGTATGCCACATAGGGTTAGGTGGAGGTGGCAAAGAATTTACAAATTCCTTCTCAAAAACTATCACTAAGCGCCATAATTGAAACCAAGATCCGTTAGGTAGTTTAGGAGTTGTTGAAGGGGCACAACAAATGTTTTAGGAATCTTTGAAAAATGTAGGCCACTCCAAAGGAATCTTTGAAAAACTGCACACCAAATGGGAAAGGTCGATGGAGATGCTTGGTGATGTTAGGCGCTTTTGAGGTTGATGGTGTAGCACATCTAATGAAGAGTGTGCAGAGGACTATCAAGGTTGACTGACAAATACAATTTTTCCCTTGTAGATATACTCATCTCAATTTTGCTTACAAACACTCAACATATAATGTTGGAGTGTTGGCTCTTTCCTATGATGGGAAATGGAATAAAAAATAGAATGGATCAAACATTCAAATTAAATGAAACCTCAACCAATATTTGGAAGGAAAATCAAATTGCCTACAAAAATATTATGACAAAACTTCCAAATAGGTCAAATTCTGGCAAATAGACTAGTGGTGAATATTGCAAGGATAGGCCAAGTAGGCCAAAGTTTTGTAAATTTTGCAAATAGACTAGAAACACCTGCGAATTACAATTTTCTACCCAATGGGTAGATTGGCAGAGGAAATATTGGTACTCTACTATTTTTTTTCATTTTTTACAACTTTTTGAAAAATAGGCACGAAGGCTAAAAAAGTGCAAAAAATGAAAATTATTGAAATTGACAAAACCAAAGGTATTTTTTCATTTTTTGAGCCTTCTGAATGTGATGGTGCTATCCATTTGGCTCTACAACACTTTGTTGATAGGGCTAGAACTTAAATCACCAAAATCAAGAAAGAACTTTCAATGTAACACTTTGACATGTCATTGATGGTAACCCATTGTAGAAATGTAGAAGTGTTGGTCTGAAGAAGACCAAGTGTTTTAGAGTATTGACTAAGTTCCAGTGTGCATATTCAATGATCAAAGGAAAAATTTTGTGGTCCACATTGCTCCACTATGCAGAATCTTGTCATACAGTTCAAAGATAATAATGGTGTATATTGAAGGAGTTCATATCCAAGGTTTCAAGTGTGAATATCTTTTGCAGCTGAAGATATTAGTGATAGAGTATCAACTTGGTTATGGCAATGTTATTGGTACAAAGTGCATGTTTGAATGCTCTGCATTCCACCGCGGATGAATATTATGTTGTATGGTTTTGAGGAAGCCTTTGAAGGTGTCACTCCAAGTGGCAAGTGATTTAGTGGTCTGCATGCTGAGTTGTGAATGAGCAATTAGTTCATTAAGTTGTTGCTTCACCAATGATGTTGACCAAAAGGTTTTGGGTTCATGTGGAGTTTAATTGTGTGTAGATCAGAATCATGGTAGTGATTATAGGTCATGTTGACCTATTTTGATGTTGTACATGTTTTGATTTATTTCACAAACCATGTGTGATGGAGTTTTGAGCCGACAGGTTGTGGTGCTATATGTTTCATCTAATTAGGCTAACCTAATTGATGTTATGAGTATTTAT
>VDFB02193867.1:591656705-591861342 GCA_007258455.2 Sequoia sempervirens | reverse complement strand
CCATTGGTTTCCTTTCCCAAGTAGGAACAGACACTGGTCTCCACCTTACCTGCATTGCCTTCCTCTTCCGCATCATCCTACCCTGCAACCAACATCCAAACTCTACCCAACAGGCAGCAAACTCTACCATCCCCCTTTGCCTAATGGTAACATCATCTTTCTACACTTTTATAGAACCAGTACCAATCCCCTGCAGGTAAGCATCAGAGAAGAATGGTGTACCATCCACAGAACCTATTGCCATATCAGTAACTTGATGCTTAGCAGAATCTTTAACAGGGAGAGAAGGTTTCGAAGAGGTTAAGCAACCTCTCAAAGGCCCACCAGCATCCTTTCCCAAGCAGGAATAAACACTAGCATTTATCTTACCCACATCGCCCTAATTTTTTTGCATCATCCTACTCTAAAACCAACCCCAAAGCTCTACTCCTCAAGTAGCAAACCCTAGCCCCAGGATCATGCCATTCCAACGAACATTCATTCTAATTATATTTATTTTAGATTAATATCTTTAATATATTAAATTAATTTATATTAACTAAATATAAAATATAAAATATAAATATAAATCAGAGTAGCCAGATACGCCCCTGCCCCTCTCTGGGCGCACGTATCCCCATATCAGATACGGATACGGATACGATACACCACAGATACACGTTGGATACCATACCCACATGTGCCCAAAAAATCTTGATTTTTCCAGCTGTGCCAGATGCTATGTGATTTGATTTTCAAAAAATCTGGAATGAATCTTCCTAAATTTAATCTTAAAAAACTTCAATTGTGCAATTTTTTTTTGTTTTGTATAAATAAAACCTACACCAAATGAGGAAGACAAATGAAAAGAGTTTTTCTACGTCTTCTTCCAGCACAACTCTACTATTTTTTTGGCATTTTAATTTTTATAAATTTAAAAAGTTAATTGTTTATAATTTTATATTTATATTTAATATTTATATTATGTTGTTTAAATGTTAGAGATTTTAAAAATATTAAAATTTATTAATATATATTTAATTGTTTATTCTTTACTAGATTATTAATATTTAAATTTTAGTATTATTTTAATTTATATTTTCTTATTTGCTTTTAAAGTAATGAAAATCTCCTCTAATTACTTAGAAAGTATATGTGTGAGTGTTTTTTATGAATGTCATATCCAGCCATATTCATATTGAGGGTCTTAAAAGATGGCCATATCCGTATCCGATACCGCATCCGTATTTGTATCTGTATCCGTGTCCATGCAACTTTGATCTAAATAAATAAAATATTCAAAATATATAAAAAAATATATTATAAGTGTATTATAAACTTATATATGATTTTTATATCTTTAATATTATAAATGTTGTATGGGCAAGCAAAACTGAACCCCAACTCATACTTGACCCTGTACCCAAACCAACAACTTAGGAAAGAAGTAAAGTTTCAAGAATTGGTATGAGGAAGAAAACAAGATGTGATAAATGCAAACAAGAAATGGCAGTTATTTAAAGATGATTCTAGAAATCAGTGAGGCAGAATCAAGATCCACAAACTCAAAATGGCGAAAGGTTGATAAGTAAAGATGGTGGCTATATTGCAAGCTGATAAAGAAAGTTATTGTCAAACAATGATGTTGCTAAAATCATTGTTGCAGAGCCATTCATAGCATGGTGTGATGGTTAAATCGTGGCATTATTGTTGTAACCACCAAGGTTCAACCCCCCCGCTGGGCCATTGTGATCGCGACCATTGTGCCCTCACTGATCCATTGTGCTCATGGTTTGAGCCTTAAAGTGGAAGCTGTTGGCATTCATGCCAGTAACTTCATGCTCCAAACCCTTGCTGGGCTAGTGTGCTCGTGGGCTTTGTGCCCCTATTGGACTTACTAAGTTCACAGGTTTGGACTACTCGCATTATTGCACTGTGTTCATGACTGGGATGAGGTCCTGCTTGTGGCCTCACCTAGCTTGGCCAAGGCTAAAAATTCCCATGTTATCAATCAACAAAACAACAAAAAAAAAGTCATTGTTGCAGAACTGATTGTGGTCAAGACAATGCCATCAAACATAAAGGATTATCAGGAGACTTTGAAACCAAAATAACAAAAGATCAAAATGGCAATGAACAAGAAGAGACAGACAAATACATAAAATTCAAGATCCAAAGGCACATAGGGAGCCACAAAACAGTATTGTTGAAAACAAGTTAGACTGTTAGACCATAAAAGAGAACCTAGCGGGACATGTTAGTCAGATACCATTAATAACTCACAATTGGAGTTACTGTAGCAATTACAGCCTACGCATATGAATATATCATACTTGATGATGTTTATGTCCAGCTATGCCACATGTAAAAACAAAATTGGCACTTGACCAATTTAAAAGATTCTGTTAGGTGCAGTATGCAATGCAATGGAAAAAACATCTATAGCTATTTATAATTCACTTCTTATCTTAGCATATACTTCAGCAACCTTGTTAAGGAGAGAGGTAAACAATCACATTTTTCATAGCATATAAATTTTATGATCTCAAAAATGCCAACTATCACAGAATAAATAAAAGTGGTACAGTTCCATTGTTTACCTGTCATCCCTTGCTCTGAAGTTCTGCACATGAAGCAACCAAGCAGAAGAGATTGTTAGAGAAGAGAATAAGAATAACGATTGTATTAGATTTTGGACCACCAATTTTTAAAATATAACTCATACTAACTAAAGAAATAATTACATTTATGTAAATGATTACCAAAAGGCAGTATATATCCCCCAGGCTTATAAAATATTAAATCCAACCTAATGCAATTAGCATTGCTGTTTACAAAAGAAACAGTCTATAAACATATAAAATCTCAGAAATGTAGATAGTTATAATTCCCGTGTTTGTATGAAGATTGGGAATGCTAAAAGCTTAAATGAAAGCCTATCAGTTTTAAGATGATCTGTAAATGGTAGTGCTTACTTCATGCACCAATAAAAACATTTAGTAGCACTACGATACTCATTAAAATTTAGAAAAAGAATATAAGTTCAGTCTGTGATACAACCTAATTCATGATAAATATTTTCAAAGGCTTATGGCAGATTTCCATCTAGAAAGTTTATGTATATCCCAGACAAAGGAGAATGCTAATAATTAAAGAACAGCTAGAGATATATAGAAGATAGCTTTAAAAAAGCAATCCAAAACTTTCCACTTTCCAGTGAACTGCTCCTGTAATTATACAGGAGACCATCTCAATGTTCTTGAAGTATTATCAATAAAAAGATCAATGTATCATATGTTCCATTGTTAATGCAGTGGAGGTAGCACTTGTAGACTAAAAATATAAATTCTTGTCTCTACAACATCTAAACACTGAAAGGCTATAAACATAAAAAGAATGTCTTAAAGTATCTGTTTTGTTTCTCAGCTCTTCAGTTATTCACTCACTGCGTGACAAAAATGCTGTCTAAATTGTACAAGAGCATATGCAAACTTCATGAATAAATTTAAAGACAAAATCATGGAATAATATTAAGAATATAAAGACTGATAAAAGCCAAACACCTAATCAGGACTAGTCAACATGATTCATCAAGCAAGTTGGATCAAATAAGAAATTGCAGTCTGCTACCACAATCACAAAATGTATTTGAAGAATAGATTGAAATGATTCTATGAAGAAGATGGAGAGCAAATGAAAAAATTCCTATCTCCAACACTATACATGTGAATTCTGGACAGAAGGTCTTCACGCAAACAGTAAGAGTACAAATCTCAAACATGAATGAAAGAGAATCCAACATAGCAATAGCCAGAAAGCCTAAAGATTTAACTTAGAGATAGATTCAAAGGCTCTTAAATTTGTCAATACTCTGTCAAGGAATATCCAATGTGAGCATTTGCGAATGATTGCTTAAATTTTAATTTAAAAAACCATGAACAAGCCAATCTATATTGTCAATGTGTATGAGACTCTCGAGTTGGACTAAATAGAGAGATAAATTGCTTAACGTCTGAGAAGCCTTCTGTCAATACTTGCAACCATCACTAAAACTCAAAGCCAGTTTTTTTGATTCATATAGCTTTAACCAAAAAATAGGTGATTTAGATTTTAGAAGACCTTTTATTGGCACCATACACTTGCAAATAGTACCATAACATGAAACAGAAATACTAGAAGCATCATAAGGGTGTAATACATCAGACAACATCACTACCAAGCATAAATTGAAAGGACCAACTGCAAAGATTTACACAATCCCCCACCAAAAGCTTTGGAGAATTTATGGGCTTAATATTTTGTGGAACAATTAGAAGAAAAATTGGTACAAATATGTTAATACATGGAATAGATTTTATAAACCATATCAGAAAAGAGGGTGAGAAAACAGTAAACTTACTGTGATATCCGAAGTATCCGAGCTAGAACACTTTGGGGAGGTTCTCCCTCTTGTGGACAGGCTTCAGTCAAGCTCCCAAGCCGTACTTCAAATTTATCATCCAGGAGGATGCTACTTGCTTGAACATCCCTGTGATGAATGGGTTGACATTAGTCTGAAAGAAAATATGATAGCTAAATCACCCAGGGTAACTGCATCCAATGCAATACTACTCAACATATAACACAACAGCCAGACAAGCTTAAAGCCATGGAATGCTTGAAAAGACCTGGAGGCTGTCAACCTATAAGTGAAAATCCAGCAAAGAACAAACACTATCAATATTTACAACTTAGAAATTACATGTGAATGTACAGAACCAGAATTTGAGCAAAGCAGATGCCCATTTATTTAATTCATTCAGCAACTACAAGCAGAAAAAAAACCTAAAAGAATACCCTAAACAATATGCTTCACAATTGTCAAACAATTAGATGAATTGCATTGCTCTCATTAGCGGCAGAGAAAATCTAGCATTGCCTATTTTACATAAAATTCATGATTACTACAGATCTATAAATGCCTTAATACAGGATAATTACATTCACAGAGAACTTGATAAAAGTGATATACTTCTAGAACATCATTACATTCTTGGTGTTTGCAGTTTTGTATGGTCCTCCCATTACAACAAAAAGGTATATTTGAGAACCTACTTGATTACCATGGAAAACTTAACTTACCCGTTGCTTGCTCTAGGATAGTAGCATCCCATCTCAAGATTCTATATGTTTTTATTCATAGTCACCTGGAGACAGGAGATGTTAGAGGTACAAGGGATGGAGATGGCCAATGTATATACATTATCTTAAACATAACATATATATTTCAGATTTTAGCACTATCAGAGGGCAGAAAACGATTTATTTTTTAAGCCATTTTAAAGTTCTGTCACAGGAGACAGCAGGAAACTTTGGACAACTCCTGATGTCTGGAGACATCCTAGTCCCAGTTCTCTGGGCCCAAAACATGTACCCATTTCTCCCAGTTTGTATGATGTCATTCAATGGAAAATTTTAGTTCATGCCACATCTCATAACAATTTCATGAGTCAAGCATGCTTGCATGCTATTCCTTTCATGTCCTTAAGTATATATTATTTGAGAAATCTTAATTTCTACACAGTCTAAATTCTAAAAGTCTAAAATTTTGTTTCGACTTTTAGGTAAATCTAACAGCTGGATAAAGAAGCTGATCAATTTGCAGGGTAAGTTTTTGGGAAAACAATTCATACTCCAGGCTGCAAAAGGCCCAGCCTCTTAGTGATAGAGCACCCCAGGATACCAATGGGAAGTCCGACATTAAAGTCCTAGCTGATCCATGGAAACTAACTCCAGCAGCACTGGCAAATGAGGGACCACAAGAGATCAAATTTACCCACTCCCTCATCTACACTTTCAGTAATACTGACAATAAATCAAGACAAGAACACAGCATTCCAGGAGATGATTCTTATATGTATATATGCAAACAGTTGGTGGACCTACACTGATAAAATTTATCAACAAGGATAAATTTCCAAATCTCTTGCGAAATTAAGAATTTGAGAGATTCAATCTAAGGAAATCAGATAAACCAATCTAATTTTTAGCATATAGCATCTCAGTCGCTCTCAAACACTTATCAATGAGCTCTAATATGTCTGGACTACACATATTTGAAACAAATCATTGTTCACTAAATTTTTTAGCCAACATGAAAAAAATTCAAAAATACCTGTGAACAAGAGGAGGTGAGCATTCATGATGCAGAAATGAGAGACCTTCTGCTGCTCCAATGGCTATTTTGAGACGGGTTATCCAATCCAACGACTGTAATGTATCTTCTGGTGAACTGGCTTTTTTGTAAAGTGCATAAGAAAGATCTCTGTTTGGCATGTATTTGTAAACAAGAAGCTTCTCATCATCGCGCTCCAAACAGTGGCCTAAAAGAGGTACAAGCCTTGTGTGTGAGGCCCTTCCCAATATATCTAACTCTGAAAGATATCCATCTTTTTTGAATGTGTTTAAAGCAATTCTCTTGACAACAATAGGAACACCACCTTCCAAGAGGCCTTGATACAGATCACCTGAGTGCCCATTTTTTAAGAGATTAGAGGCACTAAACTCTCCAGTTGCTCGAGACAACTGCTCATAACCAAAAGATTCTCCAAGTCGTGACAAGTTAACTGTAATTCCAACCGTTGGTTGGCCTGCTCTCCGGACAGAAGGATTTACATCCCTTTCTCTGTGATCAACAGTTCTCTCGTGTTTTAGATATAAGTAAACTGCCACAATCACGAGTAGGACAAGGCCCAAGCCACCAAATGCACCTCCTAAAATTGCTCCTAAATGTTTGTTATTTCCACCAGAGGATTCAACTGTTGTTTGAGGTGGAGGAGAGGGGCTTACCCCAAAACCAGAAAATGATAGCTTCCTTGCAGAATAGAACGATTCACATTCTCTAAGCGACCGCTGCTTTTCTACTCCCCGCAAACAGTTTTGCTCATCAAGCAATATTGCAAGCGAAAGACCATTTGGTAATTTATTCTCAAAGAAATTATTTGAAAAATCGATAGCAACCAATTGACGAAGACCTGTAAGTTCAGGTGGCAAGGTACCATAGAACTGATTATGAGACAGACTTGCATTCCTAATGTTCACCAATTTCCTGATGGAACTTGGCAGTGCATTTGTCAAATTGTTTTGATCCAAGCGAATTATTTGGAGTGCAGTACAGTTGAAAACTTCCTCAGGAATTGGGCCTTGTAAATTGTTGTTTGAAAGAACCAAATTTGTCAGATTCTGAAGTCTTCCAAGTTCTTTTGGAATGAAACCAGAAAGTGCATTTGAACTCAGATCAAGGTCATCCAACAAAATGAGATCCCCCAACTGATTTGGAATGTAACCCCTGATGTTGTTACTTGCCAATTTCAGCCGTGCAAGCTTTGTAAGATTTCCAATACTATCTGGAATTTGTCCTTGCAATCTGTTTGAAGAAAGATCGAACATAGTCAGGTTCTTCAAATTTGCAAATAATGGAGAAATTGTTCCACTCAAATTATTGAATGATAAATCCAGAATTGTCAATCTGGAGAGTTGGCCCAAAGAGGAGGGAATAGTTCCTGAGATGTTATTCCGGGACAGAACAAGAGCATTCAGATTAGATAAATTGCCGAGGGAAGGAGGAAGTTCTCCATTAACGGAGGCAGAGCTGAGGTCCACTGTAGTTAATGCTGTGAGTTGGCCAAACCAGGATGGCACAGAACCAGGCAATGCAAACCCAGAAGCATTAAACTCTTGCAAAAATGTAAGGTTCTGCAAGCCTTCTACAGCAAACCGTGGATTCTTTGAACCCGCTACAGTCCTTCTGAATCCAGACAAATTAATACCAACAACCCTCCCTGCCTGACAATCAATTCCTTTCCATGTCGTGCAGGGGTTAACCTTCTTCGGCCATTCCTTGCTCCTCAACCCCAAGGACGACCTCAAGTTGAAAAGGGCAGCTCTCTCTACCCTGTCAGGAAACCCCTCTTGTTGACCAGGACCTTCTGCCAACACAACACTTTCCAAACTTCTGCATTGAACTCCCAAGCTTATCACCAGTAGCAATAGCAAAGCAGCCCACTTCGACCATTTTGAATGTGCCATAGAAATCATGTACTATTACTAGGAGAGCTACAGGACTCCTTCCTACTCTCCTTACTAGCTCTTAAAATCCACATTTACAGGACTACCCTACAGCATTAGGTTTGGACGCCCTTCATTGTCCTATTAATTGCAAATCAAAGCTGGCAAATCAGGCATACCTAGTGACGGTTCGCAAGTTACCTGGTCACCTCCCATGTGCCTCCTGCAATTTACATGTCCTTATACCCACCTGACCAATCCAACCCGGGCTGGAAAGAAATAATCCAGCCCAACTGGAGGACAAAAAATCTAAACTAGAATCATTCAATCCCAACACCAGTCCAACCCAAACTCTGAAATAAAACAATCTACAACGGAACCGATCCTGTGCTCAACCAATCCAAAAAAATCCAAATCAAACACAACTAACTGCTCTAAAAATATCTCCAGCTAGAAGCCGGCCACTCATACCACACCAACTAGCCAAGTAGAACCCTAGGCTGTCACCACTCAATCATATCGCAATCCCTGTAGCTTGACACAAAGTGTATCAGCACCCAGCTTTTCCTTACTGTTCAAACACTACCTGCATCCTCTAGCTAGATATCCAAATGTGCACTGTAACAACAAGTTTTCTAAACCTGCTCCTGCTGCCCCAATGCCTGATCCATTCCATAACAGTAAATCATCCAGATCTATATAAATTGACTTAAAACTTCAAACCAATAGCTTCTGTTAAGATTGTTACACTATTTCACCTAAACTCCATTTGCTCTGCTGCAGCTAAAACACAAAGTCCTGTCAGTTATTTCTCAGCCCTCCAGGATCACAGTACTATTTACCCATCACCCCGTACAATCAGTTATTATTATTACTATTGGCCATGTGTATCAGAAAAACTTAAAAGAGACCCGGTCCAGTACTACTCATAATCTGAATTTCCTCTCAGTCTTGCAGAAGCTTCTCCACTAACAACTCCAGAGGTGGACCACTACACAAATCATCAAATGGGCCCTCATAAAAACAATGCTACATTGGCCCCAAGCAGGGCCACAGTCCCACCAAAATTTCCTCAAACACAACAAATACGGGTCAAGATTAAACTTTGAGACCAGATTCTAACACCCTTTTCGTCGTGGAGTTATTTGGCCATGTACCCACAACCACCATTCCATCACCATTTCCCCAGCTCATTTCTTCTGTTACTTTTTGCTATTATTATTATCAAGTCTTTTTATTTTATTAGGCACTTGCTTAAATTCAAGCGTGTTATCCTCCGAGCATGTTGGGAACCCACGAGAATCCTCTCCGCCCAACGCGAACAACATTGACTTATAAACTTAAAATGATTGAATTGCTCCTACTTCTGACAAATCAGGAGAGAGAAAAAATACATTTACCCATTTTAAAATGTGCATCTGTGGATGTATATCTAATGTGTATATAGCATAAGATGGCTAAATTTAATTAGGATTTGCCGGGATCACGGCTAGTGGCAACTGGCAACCCGCAACCGGCGCCGTATGCCGTCAGAGTTGACCATACAGGCAGCCTTATTTTAAAATCCGAGTTAAATCTTTAACCATGGTTAAATTTAAAATAATGAGCAGCTGGTTCTATGGAGGGACTAATACTCTTAGTATAATATGCCGCAGTGATCTCTGCCCCCAGTTTCTATTTTTATTTTATATATATATATTTATAGCATTTAGGTGGATATCATTTATATTATCATTAATATATTAATTGTTACTTTGTACTTCAAGTAGGTGTATATTTGTTGTCTTTTTTTACTTTGTACTTCGTTGATTTTGAATTATTGTTTTTTCTTTTACTTATTTTTAAATAAAATATCCATAAATAATTAGTACAGTTTAAATGTTGTTAAATGTGAATATCTTTATATATAAAATGTTATTTTTAATTTAATGTATTTATTTATAAATGTTTTATATTTTTAATAAAATATTTGCAGAGAGGGTAGGTAGATCAGTATTATTCTAAATTATTAGAATTATTATATATTTTTTATTATAATTTCAATAGAATTTCATTTTTTCTCATATTTTTAGTTTTTAGTTGGGATGATCAAATATAATATAAAAACTGATTATTAAGTAAAAGATTCATATAATTATTTAGTTGGGATGATTAAATATAATATAGAAATGGATTATTGAGTGAAAGATTTATTAATGTTTAAAGAAGACTAAAATTAATCTAAAGAATTGAAAGAGATATAATGTAAAAAAGACAAAGAATTAGATTGGGAAAGGTTCATATAATTATTTAGTTGGGATGATTAAATATAATATAGAAATGGATTATTAAGTGAAAGATTCATATAATTATGTATTAATGTTCAAAGAAGACTAAAATTGATCTAAGAACTGAAAGAGATATAATGTAAAAAAGACAAAAAAATAGACTGTGAAAGATTCATATAATTATTTAGTTGGGATGATTAAAGATAATATAAAAATAGATTATTAAGTGAAAGATTCATATAATTATGTATTAATCTTCAAAGAAGACTAAAATTTATCTAAAGAATTGAAAGAGATATAATGTATAAAAGACAAAGGAATACACTGACACATCCAAAAAATAAAAAATAAGAATACAACAAAAGAAAATATGAACAATATTAAAAAATTATATAATTAAAAATTAAAAAGAATTTTTTTTTATTTTTAATTGAAAGGTAATGATAGTTTTAGGAAACTATTTTTACAAATAAAGATTAAAATTTGTAATACTTTTTTTTTTTTGTTATTACAGGGGTGTCCTCACGATCTTGGGTACTTAGGGCAAGCTGGGGCGAGACTAGTCCACTGCGGATGAGATCCCCCACTTGCAAGAAGTCTCACCTCTTAAACCCAAGAGTGAAGTGGAACCCGAGACCAATGGGGAGCAAACCCAATATTATTTATTAAAAAAATGATTAAAATTTTGAATTTATTTTGTTTTAACCTTTGACAAAAACTCATTATAATTATTTTGCAAGTAATCTTCTCCTAATGTGTTGTGTGGCTAAGGTTTGAACACACAATCATTCTTACATTCACTATAATTATTGGGCAACCTTCCCTTACATGACCTAACTAGATTTGATACATAACTACTACTTCATAGGTGGCATTACCTCCAACATGATTAAGGTTTGAACATATTTAGTAGGCATGTTTTCCAACAACTTATTTTTCAGTCTACACTCCAAGAGCTTTAAAAATATATAAGATATCAAAGCATTTATAATATTTAAAATAACTTTTCAATACTATTACAAAATATATTTATAAAGTTATAAGATAAAGACACCTCTAGATATTAAATGATATTGTTTGAAACTTTTTAATGTAAAAGATTAAATATCTTTGATTCTTATTGTAATATTATTTTATTATCTATTTTATTTTACTTTTAAATTGTTTTATTTATTATATGGATATATGAATCTTAAAATTTTTTAAGAATTATTTTGTTTTATTATAATTTGAAAAGTCATTTTATTTTTTATGCAAATTTTAATTTTACTTTTCAAAAAGCTTATATCTATCATTTTTATAATTCTTTTTTGTTTTGTTTTTACTTAAAAAATATAGTTTATTATTTTTTAAATGTTTAACTTAATATACACAATTACAACATGACATTCAATTGCTTGTAATTATGTTGTTTAAAATATCAATTTATTGATAATAGATATTTTTAATAACAATTATTTTAAGGGTAAAGGCTTTTGATCCTGAGCTACCAATCTGTGAGATCACAAATGGGGGACCTTATCCCTTATTTTTTTAATAACAATTGTGTGAGTTCTTCTGTTTGATAATGGTTTAAAATGTCATTTTATGATTAATAAACATTTTTAATAACAATTGTGTTAGTTTTTCTATTTACATTTCTAATAATGATAAATACTAAATTACAAAACATACTCGAAAATCTTGAAAAAAAACTTTTACAAAATTATACCAAAAACATTCTAAAATTTTTTATTAATATATATAACTTCTTAAAAGTATATTATTTAATATTAAAAAAACTTAAATTTTAAATAAAAATATGATAAATAATTATGTTAATGATAATATAATACTTTATTACATGTGATGCTCAGAAAGTAAACTAATTTCTAAAACAGAAATTGAACAATATATTTATTTATTTAATAAAAATAAATGCATATATACATTTGGTATCCTCCAAGAACATAAAATAAATGCCCCGAAGGAAATGCATATATACATTTGGTATCCTCCAAGAACATAAACTAAATGCTCCAAAGGATCTGTCCCGGCATTACTCCCAAAAAATATCCTCTTTAAAAAAGCATGAGCTAAGTACCCAACACGCTCATGAATATTTTCCGTATGAGGGCGAAGGACGTTGTTTTTTATTGACTTATTGAAAGAGATTTAATGTTTATGAGATATTAGAAAAAAGTACGAATTGGTATTTTATTAATGAGAAAGAGGGAGAGGGAGCAGATCCCATGCCAAATGGCTTTTGCCCCACTTGGCCAATGATATTTCACTTTGTTGGCAACGTGGTGGAATTCTATTGGCTGTTGTTTACCAAACAAAAAGGATCACTTTGACAATGAGTGTTCTCAAAGTGGGTGATGGATGCATGCTTGATAGTGATCACTCTGGCTCTTCTTGGAAAAGGAGAAGGGACTCTGGGTACTCCTAGTGCCATCACCTCCTTGGAATGTTTGCTTAGGTGGTCAAAGTGATGTGGAATGTGCATTTGGCTTTGGTAGGAACATTTGTGTCTTCATTCACTTTTCAATATTCTTTAGAATAGTTTCTTTTTTGTTCACATTGTTGGACAAATTCTTTATCTAGGTAAGAAATTGTGATATTTTTGGTGTGCATTTTGGAGGAATTGTCTACGCAATCTTCAAAACAGATTTTTGACTGTATTTATTAATTATTTAAAAATAAAGATACAATTGACTATATTTATTAATTAATTATTTAAAAATAAACATACAATGCATTCTTTATTTTTAATTAATTAATAAATACGGTTATTTTTATTTTTAAATAATTAATAAATATGGTCAAATGTTCATTTTGAGGGCTACGTAGACATTGTCGAAACCTTTCATGACCAAGGCGGTTATATGTTTTTAAGCATTAATGAGTGTAATAGGAATGGAAATAGAGTGACCTTTTAAAATTGAAGCTAGTCAATAAGATATTATAAAGAAGATAAGAAATAATAGTTCACAATATAAGTGGAGGAGTTAATTGACTTTTTTATTCACTTTGTATTTGATTTGATGTTTTCTTTATGTGATAGTTTAATATTTAATTTATGTGAATTTATGTGTTTTGTATAAGAGTTGGTATTTATATTATATTCGATTTTCTATTCTTCAATGATTTCTAGTCAATTTGTAATCTGTTTATTCTTACCTCAAGTCAAGATTGTTCAAGTAGCCTTGATTTTGGATCAATATAACTAGGATGACATCAACCCATAATTTTTAAATTTAAATTTTATTATAGATCTAAATCAACTTAATTTTAACTAGTCATTGCCCACCAGCTCACATGAGAAAAATTCAAATGTGAATGTTAAGATATTGTATAAAAGGACAAAGCCCTAGACCATTTATAGGGATTATTGGCATTTCCTCTTTCAAATTAATTTAATTCAAGCAAATATTAGCTCAACTTCCATATTTCTTGAGCTAAGTAAATTAATAAGGAAATGATAATTTTAGTATTTAATTATGTTTATGATTGATTTTAATATTTTAAAAATGATTTCAAGATATTTAAATATTAAATTAAATATTGTACAACTCCAAGTGAGGCATGGGTTTTCTTGGGATGCTCAATTGATGGTTAGATAATGGTTTCCATGATGATTATTATAGTAGTATGACAATTTATTAATTAGGCTTGATTTGGCAGGCATTTTGGGCATACAGTTTGTGAGGGAATTCAAAATATAATTTTATATCATTTTCCCTCTAAGATGGATGTTGGATTTGGAGGACTAAGTTGGGTATATTAAGACATTTCATTTCTCTTTTGAGTTTCATGAGATCATTTTCTACAACATTTTTATTTGTATGAGTTTTAGCTTTACAAATTCCTTCTTGGGCGAAAGCCCAATGAAGGCTGGAAGACTATGGATGAAACCCCATTAGTTTCATGGAGGCAATTTCACTCTGGCGTTGCATTGGAGCTTAAGGATTTGTAGCTCGCTCAATATTTTGTGTGTTGTTTATTTGTAGGTTTACAAGCATAGTTGGAGTGCTTAATTATTGGAGTAGTTGAGTGATTTTGTTTCTAGTTTTGTGTCAACTTATTTGGAGTTTAGTTTTTTGTTGTAGAAGTGTGGTTTGTTGTTATAAAAGTGTGTTTTGATTAGCCCCAAATATTGAGGAATTCATCTTTCAACTTGGAGTTTTTTAGTGTTTGCATGTTGTATGAGTTGTAATTTTAGGTAGATATTTTGTTTGAATAATCTCTCGATATTTTTGTTGATGTTCATGTTGGATATTTTACTACTATAGTAGCATATTTTCATGTATTTACTCATAATTTTTGGGATTTTGTGTGTATTTTCTTACACCCATACAAAAGTCCACAAGCCCTTCTCTAGGAAAGCCAGTTGATGAGGAGACAAAGAATGAACTTAGAAGGAAGAATTTATATTTTTCGTGCAAGGAGTTGTGGACTCTAGGACACATATACCTTGGCAAAGGGAAAGTTTATTATATTGAGGTCGTATTGGATAAAGGTTTAGATTTGTATGAGCTTGATGAATCTATAGATTCTTAAGAGCATGTCCAAGAGGAGGAAGAGAAAGAGGAAAATATTAGTGATACACTTGCATCTCTTTTAGGAGCACCCAAATATCATCCTTTTAGAGTTCAAAGAGTTCTATCCGGGGACAAATAATGACTATGTTGATAAATGTTCTAGGGTCACTCACAATTTTATTGATGATGGTTTAGTAGCAAAGAGAGGTTTAAAGACATAAGAATTTGAAGGCTTTAATATCACGATAGCTAATGAATTCACCTTTCCTTGCACCAAAATGATCAAGTAGTTCAACATAACATTTTAGATCATGAGGTATATAATGATTTTTATGCCATTAGTATTGGAGAAACTAATGTGGTTTTGAGTGTAAAATGGCTACATTCTTTAAGGGAGTATCTATAGAATTATCAGACTATGGTGATCAAGTTTATAATGGATGGGAAGAATTTTATGCTTAGAGGGATCCCAAATGGAACTCCACGAGTGGTGACAACAAAAAGAATGGAGAGAACTTTTAGAAGAGGCCAAGTTACATAGACAATGAGCTTTGTGATAATGCCTATCAATCTTTCCACAAGTAAGAAACAAACTCGTGATGTTGATATTCAAATAAATTTAGACAAGCATGGTGTGGTCTTTAGTGATTTTACTCCATGATTACCACCTAATATGGGTTTTGAACATATTATTGAGTTGGAACCAAGAGAAAATATTGTCATAACCACTCCATATAGACACCCACTTGGATATAAAGAAGAGATAGATAAATCCATAAAAGAACTTCTTGAGATTGGTTACATAAGGCCTAGTTCGTGTCCATTTCCATCACCAATCATCCTTGTTAAAAATAAAGATGGTACTTTGTGAATGTGTATTAATTACAAAGCTCCGAATAAGTAGCCCATTAAGAAAAAATATCTTATCCCTATGATAGATGGGTTGATATATGAGTTCCATGGAATTGTCTACTTCTCGAAAATTGATTTAAGATAAAGATATCACCAAAGATACATGAGAGAAGATGTGCAAAGGAAAACTTTTTTGTGTCATTATGGAAACTTTGAGTTCTTGGATATGCCATTTGGACTTACTAATGTTCTAGTCACCTTTAAATCATGCATGAATCAAGTATTTGACAAATATTTAATAAAATTTGTGTTAAGTCTCCTTTGATGATATTTTAATTTTTAGTAAAACATGGGAGGAGCATCTGAAACGTTTAGATACATTTTTGGGAATTCTTGAGCAACAATATTTCTTTGCTAAGATGTCCAAATGTGAGTTTAAATTAACATAAATTTAATATTTGGGTCTTGTTATAAGTTCCAAGGGTATGTAAGTGGATCAGTAGAAGATCCAATCCATTTTAGATTGGCCACCTCCCACCATTTTGACATAGTTGAGATGGTTCTTTAGGTTATGCAGTTATTATAATAGGTTCATAAAAAAAAAATCTCAATTGCCTAACTCACTTGTACATATTTGAAAAATAAAGGAGAATTTTGAATGGTCAAAATCAGCCCAAGCAACTTTCGAAAAACTTGAGGTAATGAGTCATGCCTATGCACATGTTGGGGTTGAATGTGATGCATAAGTGGAAGGTGTTGGGGTTGTTCTAGCTCAAATGGGATACCCTGTAGCATTTGAAATTAAGAATTTGAATAATTTGGAAAGAGGATATTATATTTATGACAAAGAAATGTTGGCTATCATGCATGCATTGGAGAAATTTACATAGTATTTGGTTTGTGGAAGATTTGTTGATAGAACTAGTCACATCAGTTTGAGATTCTTCTTAAGCCAAAAGGATTTAAATGATTACTAATAACAATGGGTAAGTAAGCCACGTGAATATGATTTTGACATAGAGTACATGAAGGGAAAGAAAATTGTTGTAGCAGATGCTCTCTCTAGAAAGCCTACTCTATGTTCTCTTTCCACTATCTCTGCAAATTGGAAAATATGTGTCATAGTTGATGTAGTGTAGGAAAAAGTATCCCTTTTCACACTTAATCTAGGAATAAATATTGATAAAAAGGACTAAATTATGCCTTAATTTAGTGTTGTAATATGTATTTTACATATTCACATTAAGTTTAGGGCCTTATTAAATAAAATGGACTTAATTGTGCCTTGTTTAAATGGTGTTGTAACGTGTACCTTTACACTTTCATACTTATCTAGGGCTTTATTAATAAATTGAGGTCAATTTGCCTTAATTGACCCCTTTAGTTCAAATCCAAGCCTAATTAATTGCAATTTTTGAAGAGGAAAACCCGACATTCATTAATGTCATAACATAACATTTATTATTGAGCAATGTGTGTCCTAGGTAAGTGACCTAGGACCCATTCTCCCAAGGGTGAATGGGTCCTCACTTAGACCTAAGACGCTAATTTAAATTATGTTTTTGGCGGTGTTTCAATGATTTCAAATGTATATTCACATGTCGGCTTGTGTTATTTGAATTCTGGGAATTAATGTTAACATACCTATATATAAGAGGTAATTTCACCTTGTTTCATCCTTACAATTTTTCATGAGAACCTAGAGCATTCAAGTGAGAATTATCAAGAGCAATCAATAACATTTTCAAGGAATTCAAGGGAAAATTATTGAAGAATTATTGCAACAATCAAGATCTTATTATCATGTCAAAGTCTTCTTGCATCATGCATGTTATTTGAGCTAATATATTGATGTAGTGTTCAAAATCCATTAAAGCATTCAAAGGCATTGTTACAAATCAAGTTTCGAGATCAAGATCCACATACATTGAAGCCATTTCATGCAAGTTACAGATCTACATTCCAAGGTTCATACAAGGGTTTGGTGAGTTATGACATAGGCTTGTTCATTCATCATTTCTTCATATTTTATTGTTTCAATTCAAGGTTTAATTACCAAAACGGGGTTTGACCAAGGCAAACCCCCATTCACCAACAACAAAACATTTTTCCCTCTTGATGTGTGTTTGCATATTTTAGGTGGAAGATCTCTTGAAGAGAAAAATTGCAAAGTTGTCAAAGTTGCATTTGTTTTCATCATTCTTGTAATTTCATGGAAACTCACCTACAAGATTTATTTTTGGCTATTTGTCTATGAAAATTGTGGATCTAGGAGTGTAGACACAAAAGAAGAGAACCTAGAAACCATTTTTACAAATCCCTAGCTAGGACCTATTCACCATAGGGAAAATGAGTCCTTAGATAGCTTCAGAAAAGCATTTTTGGTGATTGGTGCATATCATTTTCCCTTTCTCAAATATCTATAATTTGACTTTTGGTTCCATCATAATTGAGCTTAATCTATTAGACGCACTTCATAGATTGCATTTTGGAGTTAGTTTGATATTTTTAATCTTTCTCCCCAAAGTGTTGTTTAATAGGGACCCTCGTCCTTGCATAAAAAGGAAATTTGTAGATTCACACTTAAACTTTACTTACCTCAAGGTTGACAGTCCTTTCATTGTGTGGATCTCATTTCCTTAATGAAATTAGAGAAATAGGTCCCATACCCCCTTTAGTATCAATCCCATTTTGGGGGTCTCTCCCAACCTATTTTTCTTTGTTTCAATTGAGTATGCTAAGAATGCACTTACTACTACTATTCTTGATGGAGTAGAAAAGTATGGTAGGTACACAATAGCAAATGGGTTGATCTTATTCAAGAACATAATGTTTATTGTTCCTAAATCAAAGATGAAGATGAATATATTAGAAGCATTTCACAGTGTGCCTTTGGTAGGCCATTTGGATTTCTTCAAAACCTATAGATAGATCAAAGAGAGATTTATATGGAAGGGTCTCAAAGAGAATGTTCTTGTGCATACTAGAGAATGTGTAACATGCCAACAGAATAAGGGAGAGCAAGATTTTATTGCAAGGATGCTACAACCACTTCCTATTCCTGAAAAAAATGAGAGAAAGTATCTCCATGGATTTCATTACAAGGTTGCCTAAGGTAGATGGGAAATATTGAATTTATGTTGTAGTAGATATATTGACCAAATGTACACATTTATTTGTTATCTCTATCAAGTACAAAGCATGTCAAGTTGTTGATTTATTTTTCAAGTAAGTGTTCAAATTATATGGTTTTCCAAAAAGCACAATCAATGATAGATAGTAGATTTCTCGATGCATTTTGGCAAAAGTTATTTCATTAACATGTACCAATCTTACTCCAAGAACTAGTTACTGCCCATAAATATATAGGCAAACAAAAAATATGAACATGTGAGTGAAGGGCTATTTGATAATCTATGTTTATAATCAATAAACATTGTGGATCAAATGGCTTCATTTGGGAGAATACTGCTACAACAAAAAATATCACATGTCTATTGGTATGTCTCCATTTAAGGCATTGTATGGTTATGATGCATTAACATTTGTTGATTTAATTTTTCAAATGGAAGAGTACTTGCAACAAATTATTTGGTTAAACAAAGCCAAGATATATTAAAAATGTTAAAATAATATTTGGAGAAAATGCATATTCTACAAAATGTTTATGCAGATACGATACATCCAGAGAAAAAAATTGAAGTGGGAGACATGGTGTAATTAAGATTTCAACCATATAAGTAATTTCCATCAAGAGGAGTGGAAAAGAAAATATCAAGCCCAAACTCTACGAACCTTACAAAGCCATCAAGAAAGTAGGTGAAGTAATATATGAGTTAGAACTTCCTAAAGGTTACAAAATTTATAATGTTTTTCATGTTTATTGTTCGAAGAAAGTAGTTGGCATGCACATTTTTCCTTCTAATGATTTTCCACCTTTGGATGGCAAAGAAGGACTAATATTTATTCCTAAAATTGTGCTTGATACCAAGGTGAAAAAACTAAGGAATGGAAGTATAACATAATATATGAGTCATTGGAGGAGTCTCCCTATTGAGGATGCTCTGTGGGAAGGTGTTGAAATAATAGAGCACTCAAATTTCAATTGATTCTAGACAAGTAGTTTTGGGGGGGGAGGACTTGTCATGTCCCCTTTAAAATTAATTTAGTTCAAGAAAATATCAACTTGATTTCCATATTTCTCGGGCTAAGGTAAATTAATAGGGAAATGATAATTTTAATTAATTATGTCCTTGATGGAATTTAATATTTTAAAATCAATTTTAAGACATTTAAATATGTTACACCTCCAAATGAGGCATGGGTTTCCTTGGGATGTTCAATTGATCATGAGATGATGGTTTCTATGATGATTATGATAGTGGTATGACAATTCATTAATCAAGCTTGATTTGGTAGGAATTTGTAGGCATACAGTTTGTGAGAGAATTCAAAATATAATTTAAAATTATTTTCCCTCCAAGATGGGTGTTGTATTTGGAGGACTAATTTGGGTATATTAAGACATTTCATTTCTCTTTTAGGTTTCATGAGATCACTTTCTACAACAATTTTCTTTGTATGACCTTCAGCTTTACAAAATCCTTCTTGGACAAAAACACAATGAAGGTTGGAGACTCTTAACAAAACCTCATTAGTTCCCTAGAGAAAATTTCACTCTAAAGTTGCATTGGAGCTTAAGAATTTGTAACTTGTTCAATATTTTGTGTTGTTTTTTTTCATGCATAGTTGGAGTGCTTAGTTGTTGGAGCGATTAATTGGTTGTGTTTCTAGTTTTGTGTGGATTTCTTTAGAGTTTGGTTTGTTGTTGTAGAAGTGTGGTTTTCTTTATAGAAGTGTAGTTTTCTACTATAGAAGAGTAGTTTTCTACTATAGAAGTGTAGTTTTCTATTTTAGAAGTGTGTTCTAGTCAGCCCCAGATGTGGAGGAATTCATCTTCTAATTTGTATCTTTTCATTGTTTATAGTGTTGTGTGAGTTACAATTTTGAGTAGATATTTTTTTTGAATAATGTTCAAATATTTTTTATGTTGTTCATGCTAGATTTTTTTCTATTTAGCAGAAAATTTTAATGTATTTACTCAAAATTATTAATTGAAGAAGTTTTGGGAGTTTGTATGTAAGTTTGATCAAATTGTGTGCATAGTTTGGTGAAAGAATTGCTAATTCTTTATGGGTATTTTAATTTATTTTGGAAATTGATTTTTATGATGGTTTGAATATGATAATTTTGACTTAGATTTTTTGTCCTTGTTGATTTTAAATATTCTAGAAAATTATATAACTTGGGACATTACAATTGCAATCAAAGTGAGTTCTAAAAATCACATAAGCATGTCATTAAAATATAGAGAAATTGTTACATTAGCATCTATATACATAAAGACATGCATAAGAAATTATATTATGTGGTGTATCTTCAATTTTGGTCAAACATAGTTGATTAGGTACATAAGACCTAAATGTAATTGCGAAAAATTGTGTAATCCCTCACTTGGCAATAGATCCTACTAGTACTTTTAAGCACCACTCAATTTAAATATACACAAGCGAATATAGTTTTGAAGAATAATGATATAGAATTCAAATGTATAACTACAAGACTAGGGCCATATAGAATTTCAAGGTCATGAAACCAAGGATCAAGGTTATGAAGCAATTTTGGCCTCAACAAAGCATGTCTCAATATGTTGAAGCCCTATCGATATACATTTGATAGCATATTTGTATGTCAAATCATAATACAAACATTATAACAAAATATTCATCATTGCACATGTATTTATTCTTTTTTTCTCAATTTTAGCATTTATTTGAATAATTGTCTAGACTTAGCTCCTTGTTTGAGTTAATTGTTATTATTGATTGTTTGATTACATTTAATTAGCATAGATATTTATTATATGGTGTATTTATTCATCTACATAATCTGGTATACTTCATTCCTCAAAACACTCTATTAATCCTTAATTTGTATTTTCTAATTTTTAGTTTTAGATCTGAATTTTTTTATTTTATAATTTTCATGTCAAATCTAACTCTTAACTTGGTTTGCATTACATTTTAGTTGCTTTATATTTTTATTATATTTCAAGGTCTCATCCTACAATCCACTTTCCATTAAGGATAAGTTTTAGACTAAACCATATAATGAATCTCTAAATCAAGTTAAGGAATTTATGGTTAAGGATTTGAATACTACTCCTTATCTTAATGAGGAAGATGTTTTTAATCACAGTAATCATGTTATACATATGGTTGGGAAAAACCTAACACTTACTATATAAATGCTAAATTAAATCTTACTAATTTGGGTAATGATGTTTTGATTGGAGGTAAAAAATGGGTTTTGAAGGGGCCCAGAACCCTTTACAAAATAAAGTAGTTGATAAAAAAAGAAAACAAAATTACGTAGCAATCAACCCAACGACATTGAACCAATAACCAAAAAGCAACCAAAAAGGAGACAGCCAACCAACAACACTACATATTGTTCAAAATCTCAACAACCTCCATTTCACTAGTAGCCATCTTTTGCACATTATCCACAATATCAGACACCTCTATACTAGAGACCCCACCCTGAGCTTTCATTCTGTTTCTAGTTCTGGCCCCCGGCCCACCAATTTTTACCTCACCACTCAAAACACTACCTTTAACACCACCCTTCTCATCGACGCAATCCACATCCAACAGCTTACCCACAACAACAGTATCATCAGCAGAGATAGTATCCTTTCTCTTTTTCATAGTAATCACAGGGGAGATCACCTTGGCAGAGTCAGAAATGCCCAAAACCTTAGGGACATCTCCACTCTTCATCACAACATTCCACATTTTATCAATTTTATCCTTAAGGGAGAAGATTCTCTCTTTCAAGTTTTGTTTCAAATTGATGGTTTCCTCCGCCACAATATTAGCCACAGTATTAAGAGAGTCCATCAAATCATCAATTTGGCTTTGGACAAAAGGATCCTTAGCCTTACTAGCAATACCTCCAATTCTAACATTAGTCCTATTAATTTCATGGAAGAACCACTTAAAAAGTTTAAACAACACATTAGCACTATCACGAGTCGAGCCCAACACATCAGACAATTCCTCTCTGTCAAAGTTCTCAATCCCTTTCCCCACAAAAGTGTCCTCATCAGGAGAACTAACATGAACCTCATCAGTAGAAATATCCTTACCTTTTCGATTAGATATAGGAGTCTTCATCTTTCGAATGGAGCAGGTGATTTCCTTCACAACAGCCTTCATTTTCATCAGCCTATCCACATCCTCTTTGCTAGTTCCCACAGTATGTCCTCCACCCACAACCCTTTCCTTCCCCTACTTTTGCACCCCAATGTCATCATTCGGAGAAACCTCACCAGAGATACCTCTAGTCAAGGAAAGAGGGAAACCCTTCTCCAAGAGTTGGCCAACAGTTCTCAACACCCTTCTCTTCCGGCTCCCATCCTCAGTCTCCTATAGTTGTCTAGTCACTGGGGGAGGAGAGGAAGCTTCCCCATAAAGTTCGTTTTGTCCTTAACCCCCTTAGAATGAACAATCACTACCACCTCATCATTGCATGTCATATAGCCCTTTTTGACATCCGACTTCCTTTTCCCAGACTTACCTGGAACAGGGGAATTGGGGCCCTCCTCAAAAGAGGCATACAAATCCGGGACATATTCAACATCATCATCCCTATCAGACTCAAACTCTTTGTTCAAAATAAGCCTCCTCTTCTTAGATTTTTTACTAACCCTTTCCTCTTCCAACACTGTCTCATAACCCTCTCGAGGTTTAGCAATATCTTCCTTTGGGGACACAAGAGGTTTTTACACCTCATGAACTTTGACGTGTTCATAGATCAGGAGAATTAACTCCACATGCAAGACAGGGTTTCTGTGGTTTTTCATATGATCCTTAATCCCTGATTCAAGCGACATCAACAAGTAGTATGGAAAGGAAATCCATTTCTTATGCTAGAAATGGTAAGTGCTAATCGTCGTATACCTACCTTCCAAGGTGACATACCTCATAATCTCTTCAACAACATCATGCCACAATGCTTTTAAGGAGCTCCTCTAATAACCACCACTCTTTGTCATCTTTAGATCAACAACCTCATTCCCTTTAAAGAAAATAGACATCACAACCTGTTATTCTTTTTTGTCTTTGAACACCTTCATACCATGCATAGCCAAGACAGTAATTTGGGCTATGAATTCTTCATCAACCACAACTTCCCTTCCACCTAAATTTAGGGTTCTCTCATTCCACCCTTGATCAACTAGATCAGTGACCTGGGGGTTGTTACCATGTAGTTTCTCCATATACAGAGTTAAACCACGCTTCTCTAAAATCTCCCACACTTCCTTCCTCTGCTTAGCAGAAACATAGGACTTAGGCTTGGCATAGTTTCTGTCCCCACCCATCGCAAAAAATTTAAAAAACAGAGGCCAAGCACAAAGCAGAAACCTCAGGAAACTAAGATAAATACCACCTAGAGCAAAATTATAAAATAGAAGACTCTGGAAACTAAGACAAATATCACCCAAAATTTGTGCGAAGCTAGCATAAGGACAGATATGAAATGATGAACTTGAACTTTGATCCATGTGAAAGTCGTCCCCCATACTTAATACTTGAACATCCCCATTCATAAAATTAGGCCACGTGAATAAGGACATGCACAACTCAATGCAAAATAAAATCAAAAGCAACTTGAGATTAGCATTCATTGTTAATAATAGTTGTTGCATCAAAAGGAATAGGATCATTTAAATCCCACTCCTTTCTTTCTCTAACACAAAAGTTAGCGAAGAAATCAGCTAACATATTTCCCTCTCTCAATATGTGGGAGATATAAAAAGTATCAAGGGAATTGATAATTTCAATGGAGTCCCTGACCAAGGCCTCAATAGTCCAAGACGAAGGTGAAGCATTCTTCAAATTATTTATAATATTCAAAGAGTCACCCTCCAACCAGACCTTCCTATACCCTTTGCTTTGAGCCATTTTGAGTCCATGATAGGTTGCAGCTTGGTAACAATGTTGATCCTTCATATTTGATTGATTTCCTTCATAACTTGTTAATGTTTGAGACTTATGGTCAAAGGATACTCTTGTAAAAAACTTTAAATGGTGTATCTTTTCCATTCCTTCATATCCTCTTCTTTTATTTTTCCTCCTTCACAATTATCTCCAATACTAGCAATGTCAAGTGTTTATTTTCTTTCCTCCACCACTTATCTATGTTTAATAGTTATTACCACCAATCCTTTCATTATGTCTACTTCTCACATTCAACCCACTACTCTTGTTTTGACTTCCAATATTGTCATTCCACCTTGATCAACTATCACTCAACTATGTTGGAATAATTGTTGTTGGGGTTAGAGTGTCTCAACCTTTGAGTCCTAGCATTTATTTACTATTTTGTGATGTATTCACTTATATTATAATGTTTAATTGCCTACCCAAATTGAGCTCACTTTGTGAGACCTACCAGTGATGTGGCATCCTACATGGCAAGTGACATGTTCAATTTGTAAGCTAAATTAGTGGAGGTAGGCACCCACTTTGGAGGACCTAGAGTTGCACCTAAATTTGTGGCATTTGTCATAAGTTACTATATAACGAGCTATAACAACTTGTTGTATTAGTTTATGACTGATTGTGATAGTGGAAGAGTCAAGAGTGACAGATTGCCAATTAACTATGATAGGTGGGACCCATGTGATGAGGGTGCATACACATGCAAGGTATTTGCATGCAGGTAGGCTCATTGCATGTGCAATGGTTGCTAATTTTATGGAACTATGAATTCAAAATTCACCATGCTCCCTTTGGGTTTGATTTCTGGCTAACTATCGACCCATACTTTCAACAATTTTCATCGGCCCCTTTTTGGTTGTCACCGCGGCTTTTACCACGTGTTCACTCATCACTCTCTGAAGGAATGTTCTCCTTGCTCTTCTATCGGCCCCCGAAATACTCCCACGTTTCGTCATCGCGGGTTATTTTGATCGCTTCCTCGTCGACCCCACTCACGTGCCACGTAGCTCCCATTCACATAAGGATTTGGTGGGCCCCACAAGCAGCGTTTGTAGTAAGCATTTTGCTACATGTCCTCTCTATGCAAGCCTTCAATGAAGGAAGGAAATATCGACCATGAGCAACAAAATGCTGCCACACGTCTCTTCAACACACACTTCTTCAATGCAGAGGATGAAGTGGACTATGATTTGTGGGATGCTACCACGTTTTCTAACTACCTATCCTAAAGGGTGACACTTGTCTGCACGAGACTTCGTTGGACCACTACCATCATTCGCAAGGGATGCACCTGAATGGAGGGAGACTGGATGTTGTGTCTCAAATCTTTTTTGTTACAACGACCAAGGGAAATCATTGCCTCGACATCATTGCTCAGATTCTGAATCTTTTAGGTTGTTGCTTGCCAAGTGGTGGAAGAATTGCTATAAATACTACTCTTTGCTCTAGGGGAGGGGTTCCCAGTTCTACGGTTCCATTCCAAGGGTTCTAGTATTTTAGGTTACAAGTTTGGAGATCACATGCTATTTCACCAGTTTTTAGAATCATAGGATTTTTGGAGAGACTAGGCCTTTGTATTATTTATATCATTGCGAGAACTCACAGACTGTACCATTGTTCAGCCTCTTTGTTTCTTATGATATTGATAAAATTTATGCTATGCCATTATTGTTTGAATGGTTTATTTGTTGTGCTTCTATAATTTGAATGCAAGTTTGTTGGTTTAGATCATGTCTTTCGACTCTTCTTTTCAATAAATGGGTGTGATTATTATTTTATTTCATTGAATTAGTTGTTCATACTGTAATCCTTAATTTTTTTTATTTTAAGACATGGTAAATTGCTAAGCAGACCCTTTGATCATATCCAAAAGATAGGTTTATCGTACCTTTCATATAAATTATGGCGTATCGCCCTAGTTAGATACTTTATTTTACATATGCTTCTATTTCCCATTCCAAAACCCCATTCACAGAAGAAGTCAGCTTCTATAAACCTCTGAAGGTCATTTAGTTTAGCGTAATAAGTCCCCCATAAACTGAGTTTCCCACAAAGGGCTATTACCTGGCCAATTTTTGGCATCAATAGTTTTTCTTTTTATTGGCACACCCAGTGGGACCGAGCTTAATGAGTCAAATTTTCAAAAGGGTGTATGAGCCATCGGCCTGTTACTAGGTCCCAAACAGAAAATAATCCTAGTTTATTAGTACCACCATTAGGGACAGTATAGCTCGTGACCCAATTAGTGAAAATTTTGCTTCCTCCTCCCTTTCTACTAGCCATGTTGCCTGCTGCTAACAAAAATTATGTGGCATGGGACGTCGAAAGCCCTTTTGTTGCACTAGTAGCACTTGTCGTTTGGGTCACTATCCTAGTTTTCGCCTTAAAGGCTATACCTAAATTCACTGGAGATGGCTCAAGAATGCCATCCAAACATTTGCAAGATGTTGCAGACGTATGTCTGGTACATGCGGTCACAACCTAGAATGTCGCATTAAGGTTGCTTGCCACTTCTTTCAAGGTTAGGGCACTGGATTGGTACTGCACATTGCCAACAAACACTATTAGTACTTGGGATGAGCTTGGAGATCTATTTTACTAAAGATTCTCAAACAAAGGAGACCGATCATCGCTATATTATCAGCTCTTGGTCATAAAGTGAGCCCCACACGAAGTCATGGCTGACTTCAATGCTTAGTGCCATACAAGTTGGATTCAAGTTGATATATGCCTGCCGCTTGATTTGGCATTCATGTTTTACTTAAAGTCTATCAATCCTGACATTTCCATAATGATCCGGTCTCTTGGCAGAACCACACTACCAGGTGCATATAGTATCGCGGTCAAGGCGGAGAACAATTTGATAGATGTCGGGAAGTTGTCGCCTCGGCCCATCATCCCCATATTTCTAGAAATATCAGTCCCTACTCAGGAGATGCCTTCTACCAATGCATCGACTCCTCCTCAATCCATGTACGCATATTCGAGCGCACCGCAAAATGCTACCTCCACATCTAGTTCTTTAAAGGAAGAGATGGGTGAGTTCAAGGAAATGTTGTGAACTATTGTTAATAAGATAATCGTTATCAAGCACAACCAGGTCGTACCTTCGAAGCCTACCTATCAAAATTATCAAGGTGGAAGATCCTCTTACCAACAAAACCAGTTCCAAGGAGGCACTTGCACAAATCTACAGGCACAAACAACAAATCAAATAGTACTAGTACGCACTCTACTACAAGGTGCTAACTTAAGCTCAAGTAGAGAGTTGACCATGGGATAAAATAACTTAGGGAATGACACCAATCCCTGGTGCTTCCCTTGCGATGATTCACATATGCCCCAAAATTTCCCATGCGACAACCTACAACAAAAGGTGGCAGAGCAACGTAGCCAAGCCACAACGTCATACCTTGGAAGCTATGTGTATACCTCTTCACAAATGGACAATGTGGTACTCACCATGCAAATGCAAGGGATGTCACTAGAGCAAGAAGCGGACATCGCTCTCGACCACACACTCTTTTCATGGAAGGAAGAAGAAGCGGTGTTTGCCAATGATACATCCACATCTAAAACACCGCAAGTACAATTTGACTACAATACTCACTCGAAGAGGAGATTTACAGGAAAACCAGTTTTCCCACAACTAGTTAGTCCACAACCTAAAGGTGCTCCTAACCAGACACCTAGTACCTCTGCATCGATGCCACAATATCAACCACGGAAGGAAATTGTTTTAACAAGAGTAAAGGAGCAAAAACCTCTGAATCCATCACCTTTCAATGTGGTGGAACAATTGTTGAAATCATCCACTAATGTCTCTCTGTGGGATATTCTAGCCATCCTGAAACAAAAGGATCTTTGGGAAGATGTAAGCGCAACGCCAATTGAGTAGTTTCCCAAAGAAAAGGTTGTTGATCAAACATCTTCCACCAAAGTTCTTACAAACAACACAACAAAAGCCCCTGTTGAAGTAAGAGGTAAGCCAAAGCCTCAACCCTTCTTCTTAACTCTCATTATAAGGGAGAAATTATTACACAATGCCATGATTGATTTCGGTGCTAGCACCATAGTTATGCCTAAACAAATAGTTGAAGCTTTAGGACTCAACTGTGAACCCTTAAAAGAGGAGTGATGCAGCTTGATGGAAACAAAGTCAAAATTGTATGCATCATCAAAGCACTCCCCTTTCCCTTATTCACTTTCCCTAGTATCACAGTGACATAGGACACTATGATCATAGATGTTCCCCCCATGTTTGGCCTTTGTCTATCCTGAGAATTTACTTCAAAGGTGGACAAATATCTGTCCCTGGACTAGTCACATTTGATCCTTAGAACCAAGCATGGTGTAAAGATGAAGATAGAATCTAAAGCTTTACATTCAAAACATGTAGCTGATGAAGCCATGATCAATTTTGAAGTCGTGCACACCTCTATCACCAAGCAAGAAATGTATTGTGTTGAACTACTAGAAGATGAAAAAGTGACTAGAGATTGTAATGATCAAGAAGATGTTCTCTTAAGTGAACATATAAATACTGACCCTTTCGGTAACTACCATTCTACCGGGTTGGGCACCTATGTCATCTACGATGAAGATCAAGTTCTCCCAAAGGTTTTCAAGGAATCTGAAGGCAATCAAGCTTTATAACTATGGACATTGCACTTCGACGAAGCAAGATGCAAGAATGGCGCAGGAGCTAGGATATGTTTAATATCCCCATAGAATGAAAATACACTGAGGTCTTTCCGCTTCTAGTTGGCTTGCTCAAACAATGAAGCTGAATACGAAGGACTAGTGCAAGGTATCAACCTTGTGGAACAAATAGGCATTAAGCAATTAATGGTGTTCAAAGATTTTAAACTAGTAGTCAATTAAGTCCAGGGAACCTGCGCGACCAAGAATGTCTACATGCGATCCTACAAACACCAAGTTTGGGACCTGATTGAGGGTTTTGAAGCCTTCAACATTCAGACGATGCCCTGAGAATAGAATGCAGATGAAAATCACGTGGCATCAATCAGATCTTAGTTTGATCCTGCCTTCGTATCATTCACAACAAACACTCTGTACGAGTAATAGTTTGACCGTCGATTCTAGACAATGACCAAAGCTGGCAAGTATTTGACAGTGATGAACACATTGCCTTGTTCATCTAGCAGCCAGATGAATTTTGCGACCAGCTTCAACCAAAGATCGTTGAATCCTATGAAGGATAGATCATCCAACTAAAAATCCAACAAGCTTCCAAAAAGATTGGTCACTCTCGAAAACCTTTTTGATTGTGATGATGCAAGAAATGACAAACGAAAGTTTTGTAGCAGACACAAGTGACTATGTAGACTTACAAGTCAGAGATGGAAGAAACCTCAAGGTCGGGAAGGATGTCTCGCATCGCGATAAAGAAAGGCTTATCGACTTTTGCAGAAAATATGGAGTGGTGGCCTAGTCGTACAATGACATCAGGGGATATGATCCCAATGTCATCCAACACACGATAAGTTGGCGGAAGGTGCAAAGCCTATCCACCAAAAACAAAGGCCAGTCAATCCCAAGATTGAGGCACTAATAGCGCAAGAATTAACAAAGCTAATCCAATCATGGATTTTCTTCGCAATCAAGCATAACACGTGGGTATCCAATTTGGTTCTGGTCTGAAAGAAGAATGGAGATATTCGTCTATGTGTGGAATTTTAGGACCTAAACAAAGCATCCCTGAAGGATCATTACCCACTACCTTCAATGGAGTCAATCCTACACATGGTAGTAGGGTTGAAGATGTTTTCCCTGTTATATGGATTCTCTGGTTACAATTAGATTCGGGTCAAAGAGGAGGATCAACATAATACAAAGTTCACTACAAAGTGGGGAACATTCGCATACGCTAAGATGTCGTTTGGCCTCTCTAATGCAAGGGCTACCTTCCAACAGGAAATGGATATCACTTTCAGCACACTAATCAACAAGATTATCCTAATCTATTTGGATGATTTGACAGTGTTCTCCAAGTCCAATGATGATCATTTGATCACCTTGAGATGGTTTTCAAGAAATGCCAAGAGTTCAGGATATCCCTGAACCCAAAAAAATGTGTCTTCGGAGTACCGCAAGGCAAACTATTGGGGCACGTAGTGTCCAAAGAAGGAATTTCAATTGATCCTAAGTAGGTGAAAGAAATAAAAGAGCTTCCTCTCCTGGTCAACAAGAAGGGTGTTCAATCCTTCTTGGGGAAGGTAAATTTTGTTAGCAAATTTATTTTTGATTTTGTAGGAATAATCAAGCCAATTACCCTAATGTTGAAAAAGGATCAAATATTCAAATGGACAAAAGAAGCTAGAGAAGCCTTTGAGAAAGTCAAGGATGCTATCTCTTTCGCTCTTGTTCTGGTTAACATAGACTTATCAAAGGACTTTATAATGTATGTATGTAGTAGCAAGTCAAGCATTGCTACTATCTTAACTCAGAAAGATAGTGAGGGCAAAGGAGAGAATCTGATAGCATTTCACTCTTGGACCCCGAAGGAATATGAAACAAACTACAATTTTGTAGAAAGGCAGGTGTTTGACATAGTTAAGGGACTCAAGAAGTTCCGACACCTAATCTCTAGCAATAAGGTGATTGTCTATGTTGCACATTCTAGTGTGCACAAATACATCATGGAAGGAGAAATCACCAAGAAAAGAGCCAATTGGATCACCAAGATCCTCGAGTATGACATAGAGGTCAAGCCTATAAATACTGTTTGGGGGAGAGGATTGTGTGAGTATCTTGCGCATGAGGAAGAAATGACTCTTGAAGAAGAGCAGTCGGAACTAGTCCTGACAAATGAGTCAGGGTTCGAAGGTTGTTGGCTGGCGGATAGAATAAGGTTTATGCATATAGGAAAGCATCAGTTGGGCCTTCCTTCTCAGAAGAGGAGATTCTACCAGTTGTAAAATAGCAGATTCACACTCATTGAAGGGATTCATTTCAAGAGAAATTTCAATGGTGTTCTTTTGCGATGTGTTACCACAAAGCAAGCAAGAAGGATCCTCGACACTTACCATAGTAGTCCCGCAAGTGGGCATTTCTCCACAAAAACCATTGCCATCAAGATCATGCGTGCAGGGTACTTTTGGTCGACGTTATTCAATGATTCCTACTCTTTGGTGAAAACTTGCAAAAAATGTCAATTCTTTGATGGTAGAAGAAAGAATTCCACAATTCCTCTCAATCTGATAATGGTTGATGATCCATTCACACAATGGGATTTAGAATTCATCGGAATGATCAACCCAGCCTCCAGCATAGGACATAAATGGATCTTAATGGCCACAGACTACTTCACGAGATGGACTGAGGCCATGCCACTCAAGAATGTGATAGAGGCAGAGATGGTGGATTTCCTAAAGGAACCGGTGACAAGATTTGGCCTGCCCAAAACTATCATTTTCGACAATGCTAAAGCTTTCCTAGGCTCCAAGGTAAGTCAATTCGCACTTACGACATATTCCTTAAGACATCATCAAATTGCTACCTGCAGGGGAATGACTTAGCCGAATCAACAAACAAGAATCTGGTTTTGCTTCTCAAAAGAATTGGGTTAGAGTATCAAAGAGAGTGGCATAAAAATTTATGAACAACACTCTTAGTAGACCACATAACTCTAAAGCAAGTCTTCAAGACTTCACCATATGAGCTAGTTTATGGAAAAGAGGTGTTATTGCCTATCTCTATGGAGATTCTGACATTGCAATTGCTAAAATCCCTTGTAGTAGAACAAAATGACACAATGGAGGTGCGGTTAGCCAAGTTGCTAGAAGTACAAGAGAAAAGGGAAAAGTCCCTAACTGCCATGACTAACTGCTAGCAAGTGGTTAAAAGGTGGTTTGACAAGAAAATGTTTGACCAAGGCCTAAAGTACGGAGACTTGTTACTAAAATACAACAAAAGGGCCCCAAAGTCAAGCCAACACAAAAAATTTGATAGCCTTTGGGAGGGCCCATTCAGAATAATTCAATGCAAGGAACACACTGCATATGAGTTAGAGACTATGGAAAAAGAAGTGTTGGGAATTCCGGTCAACGGAATTCACTTGAAATTATTCAATTAAGCTTGCTTTCCATACCCATGTAAATATGTAAATATGCTTTTCCCTTCTTTCCCTTTTATTGGCCGGTCTTTTTATTTTATTCTGTTGTTCGTGGCGGAAGGAAACAAGTGACCCATTATTGTAGAGAGTAAGGGAAATTAACTCATAGCTAAATAGAGTGAAAATTAAACACCCACATGCAAAACTAAAATTCATGCATACATGTTGAAAAAGGAAAATGGCCCAGTTGCAAAATTCAAAGGAAGACAACAAGATGGTTATATAAGGATATATTTTCTTTATATATGCTTTGATATTTACAATTTCAAAATGGCTCATAAGGCCACGTTTCCAAAATATATATTCTATTCTTCTTCTTATATATGTTACAAAAGCCTTTTCCAAGCATATCTACAAAAAGGGACTAACTATTATGAGATTTTTTTCAAAAGCAAAAAGAAAAATGCAGGTCTTCAATTCACAACATTAGTAGCAAAAACAGATGCATAAATGGCAGCGTCCACAATATCCTCATCCACAAGGGAATTATCAAACACAACATCATCCAATGGAGCAAACATAGGTGGAGGGAACACCAGGTTCCTGAAGTTCATGTACCAGTTGATGTCATAAAATGACACCACGTTGTAGATGCGGAACAAGAAGTGGTAGGCTCGAGTGACTCTCTGGTGGTGCTCATCTCGCGTCTGGAGGCGGAAGCCACTCAAAAATGGAAACCATGACACAATCGCGTCCTCTTCTATAAATCTTCGGAGGTCACTTGTAGTTGGAATTCCCCCACCATATGCAACATTTGCAACGACCTCGCCGAGGCCGTTCAAGTATTTCTTGGGGAAAATATCCTTCACTAGATGAAGAATTAATGGCTTGGGAATTCCTATATCTAACATGGAGGCCACAAAGTGTGAGTAGATGTCAGTGTTAACTTGATACTTGTCCTCGTACTCAAGGTAGTCCCGTCCCAAGACCCATTTAATGGCTATGATGGATAGTGAATGCTTGTTCTTCGTCATTCTCTTTAAGCACCTGGTAGAAATCTCTCCTAAGAAGGCAATCTGGGACTTGTGTGACACTAGCCTAATTGGGGTATTCATCTTGTCAGAGTTTCTACAAATATCTTAAAACTATCCTTGCAAAGCACCTAAGTCTAGCCTATTGGAATGCTACGCACTGCAAATGCTAAACTGCTATGCCAATTACGTAATACTAATTCTGCTCAAATCGCTAAGTGTGATTTTGCTATTGCTTAGAAGCCTATTTATAGAAAAAGCGAGGAAAGGTGTGGTAATTTGCTTGCCATAAACATAATGTTAATCAGGTACCAACTTGAAAGTTGTGCCTAGAATCACTCAAATTTCCAACCCATTTGCGTTTGTTGAGTATGATTTGCTGCGTGCAAAATGAATAAGGGCTAATTAATTAGCCTAAGCTAGTGGTAGCGATCGGTGGTGTTATGCATGACTAAGGACTGAGGTGTCATCTTCCAGGTATTTTGTGTTTCCCAAGGTAGAACTCATCTTTTCAAATGTTGATCACATCTTAAGCCTAATCATTCCTCTTAAGAAATTAATTGCCAATGCATACAAATGCTTAAGCTGCTTGCAAAACATCAGCTCGAGTTCCAAGAAAATTGCGTTGTACATGCGATTACTGATTATATTTATGAATTCTTGTCAAATAAAAATGGAAAGTAATTCATCTTGCATAGGCCAAAGGGCTGGCGGTACATGCCGCATTAAATGCAAAAAAGGTGGTTCTCGTCTACCACCTTGAGAAAAGATCGCTAAATATTGCATGAAGAAAGTTTTAAAGCACTTAAAATTTTTCTTTTAAGAACGCTACTCAAAGCATAAAGCAAAAGGTTCTAGAGCACTACAAGAGTTGAGGTGAAATTGCAAAAGAATTCAAGCTAAGCAAAATGCTTCTTATAGATTAGCAATGGCAGAAAGTTCAAGTCAGGAAGTTAGGCCAATGGCGATGTAGAGGTTAGCTAAAGCTCTACAAAGAGCACTAGCCGTTAATGTATTTGAGGATATTTCTTATGCTACACTAGGCATCCTTGAAAAGCCAGTATGGGCAAACACAAGGTGGCTGGACAAGCCCAAAATCTACAGAGACTAGAGCTTAGTTCATGAAGATTGGGATAATGTCCATGATCCCTTTCTTGCAAAAAACCCCAAAGGATTGAGGGAATCTTCTTGCGCACGCATGAAGGTGTCCAAGTAGCCAATGTCAACTTTAGAAAAGGTATGGTTCAGCAGGTTTCCTTAGTAAATGGTCCCATCTGTGCACTATTGTCTAGAGTTGGTAGATGCAGCCATTAGGCATTTTAATCCAAGTACCAACACTATTGACGACCAGACTATTTTAGTTAACATCAGCCTGACTACCATCTGGAACATGTTGTGCATTCCAAACCTTATGCAAAGAGGGATGGAAGTGGAATAATTCACTCCTAAGCAAGGAGATAAAATATGGAGCACCAGAGATAAGGCTCGAGAGTTTTTCAATGAAGAAACCAGAAGAATTGAAGCAGAATGTAGGAAGCTGCCAAGAATTCCTACATCGCATGGTGCTTTCAAAGAAGACATGTGAGATTCCTTTTCGATGATGGCATTTATTTTTGGTCTGGACATCGAGCAAGAGGTGTAGTCTTTTCAATTGGGCCTAACTTTCCAATTCCGCTACAAAAAAAATTATTTCTGGTATGATTTCATGGAATAGCTCTTAGAAAAAATGATAGAGCAAATTAAAAAATACCTAGTTGAATGAAAGTTTAGATTTGTCTCCTATCTTGCTTATATGTTTTTATATCAAAAATATGATTTCTTTGATGAGTGGTTTGAATTATCTATCTTTGATGAGAAGGGCAGGAAAAAACCAGTTTTTGTCTGGACCCCTCTCCTCTCTTCTACTTTTGATTACTACACATTTTCAAATAATTTCTTGACTCTGATTTTGCAAGATTTACTAGGGGAGGAGTATGCTAATCGACTCACCTTGACTCAGATAGAGTTTATGCAGAATTTCACTCCAAGATGTGATTGGTTTTTCAGAGTGAATTTTACATTCATTCGAATGCAAGGCTTCATTGGAGAACCCTTCCGCCTTCTGACATGTGTGACTAATCGAGTGATGGCTCTGGAATTGTTTTTCTAGGCATGCATTATTGATATTACCTTCTGTAGCAACAAAAAAGAAGCAAACACACCCGCTATTGCAAGATAAACTAGCTCATTTAGGGTTGGTAATGATCTGTGACAAGTGGGATTATAACCCTTTCAATGATTTACCATATGATCACCTCAAGATAACTCACAACCCTCAACCTTACTGGGAGTGGAGGCACAACCCGCTAGAAGAAAAAGATGAATTGTTGGTTGACCCGATTCATATCCCCACGGAAGACAACAGGCTGCCATGGAACAAGTTCTATTTCCTAGTGGCAGATTATGATGAGAACTATAAAATGGGGAAGACTTTGTACAATAAGTTGAGGAATGAAGAGGAATGGACTAATGAAAATATCAGAGCCTTTTGGATATATTTCTAGGAAACAAAATGACCTGATATACCTTATGAAGGCGTAAAGAAAGACAAAGAGTTTGAATGGCTGTGGGATGAGGAGAACCTTGCTTCCGACTCAAGTAATAGCAGAGGCGATGCCTCTGATGAAGGAGAAGAGCAAGCAGAGGAGGAAGCTGAGACATCAGCGTCCTCCACCCAGCAAAAGAGGAAGTCTATAGGGTAATCTACCTATGTCACTTCAAATGTGTGACTGAATATGTCATGAGCCTTGCAGACACTCACTTGGGCCTCTAAGGTGATGAAGGTGTCTCAACCGCAACAACCAAAAACTATAGAGACTTTGGAGATCAAAGACTCCCCGCCCACTAAGCAGCAACGCACTGAAGCTATTTTGAGAGAAGGATCACAAGAAGTTGCCGCAAGTCAAATGCTCACAAAAAACTAGGAAGTTGAAGTAATTGAACAAACAACGACAAGCGAAGCACCACCAACGTCCAGTCAATAGGTAATTTTTACTTCCACTTTTCTCACTTCTCAATCCTTGGTGTCCTCTTCAATTTTCGCAATGCCCATTATTGCAAGCATCGACCTTGCTTTATCTGCCCCTACCACAGTTTTTGTGGGAGGTTTCTTTCAATTCGCCCAAACTAGACCATTTATCTTAACGCCTCTACGAACCTTAATGTCAACCACCGCTACTCAATCTCTCCTTGCCTCTCTTTCCGAAAGCTCGGCCGCCATTGGCACCCCTATTTCCTTTGCTACCTCGAGTCTAATCTAGTATGCCCAACAAAAAAAATTGATTATGACTACCCCATTGTCGCAACTAATGAGCCCTTCTGCTAGTTTGCAAACCAAACTATGGCAGGTTCCCTTTTTCTCCCCAAAAACTGTCAATCTCCCACCTAAGAAAACATAAGGGCCCACTACACGGGTATTTATTTTTGCCCTACCTCCTGGCACACCTATCACTGGAAGATTGGTTCAGTTGCCAGCCAAATTCATATCCCAAGGAGAAACCATGAAGCAAATGCGAGCCCTCTAGATCCAAAAGTGAAAAGAAAAGGATGATAAAAAATGATGCAGAGCCTAAAGTGTATACAGTTTACAATGAAGAACAACAAATGTTGGACTTCGCCACCATGTACCTGAATGTTACCAAACCACAAGGTGAGATGTTGTCAGGTGATTACAACATGTATGCCATGGGGCTTGATCTGACTACAGCCCAACCGTAGGATAAGGTGGAACTCATGGAGGAAACACAACAGGTGGTGATGAACGACTTTCTGAAATTTGTTCGTTAATTGAAGAAAAAGGAGGAGCAGCTAAAGCTTGTGAAGGAAAGAGTCAGTTTTCTAGAAATGAAGGAGAAATCACTAGAAGCTAAAGTTGTGCGCTTGTTTGAGAAAGTGCAAATGAAGGAGTCAGAGCGGAGCAAGCTCTAGGAGAAACTCAATAAGTCCTAGTATGTTGACTCCACATTGCTCAATGAGCTACAGGCAAGGAACCAGAAATATCAGAGCCAATTGACCTCGACGGAGCATAATCTGCAACAAAAGGTGAAAGAGTTAGCAACTCAAAGTGCTCTCTATATAAGCAGGAATTAGAAAAGAATCATAAGGACTTTGAGGGTCGAAAGGCCCAGTTAGAAAATGAGCTTCAAGAGACAAAGTCCTCTCTTGATAGAGAATTGGCGAACCATGCTTGAGCTGAGGAAAAATTTCGTAAAGAAATGAGCAGCTCTGGGGAGTAACTGGCATCTACGAAGGAAAGAAATATCGACCGTGGGCAGCGAAATGCTACCACACGTCTCTTCGGTGCACACTTCTTCAACGCAGAGGATGAAGTGGACTATGAGCTACGGGATGCTGCCACATTTTCTAACCACCTATCCTAAAGGGTGGCACTTGTCTACACGAGACTTTGCTGGATCACTATCATCATTCGTAGGGGATGCACTTGAATGGAGGGAGACCGGATGTTGTGTCTCAAATATTTTTTGTTACAATGGCCAAGGGAAATCATTTCCTCGACATCATTGCTTAGATTTTGAATCTTTTCAGTTGCTGCTTGCCAAGTGGTGGAAGGATTGCTATAAATACCGCTCGTTGCTCCAAGGGAGGGGTTTCCAGTTCTACGGTTCCATTACAAGGGTTCCAATATTTTAGGTTACAAGTTTGGAGATCACATGCTATTTCACCAGTTTTTAGAATCATAGGATTTTTGGAGAGACTAGGCCTTTGTATTTTTTATATTAGTGTGAGAACTTACAAACTGTGCCATTGCTTGACCTCTTTGTTTCTTATGTTATGGATAAACTTTATGTTGCGCCATTATTGTTTAAATGGTTTATTTGTCGTACTTCTATAATTTGAATGCAAGTTTGCTGGTTTAGATCATGTCTTTCGACTCTTCTTTTCAGTAAATGGGTGTGATTATTATTTTTTGTCATTGAATGAGCTGTTCATACTACAATCCTTAATTTATGTTATTCTAGGACATGGTAAATTGCTAAGCAGGCCCTTAGATCATATCCAAAAGATAGGTTTATCGTGCCTTTCATATAAATTTTGGTGTATCGCCTTAGTTAGATTCTTTATTTTATATTTGCTTTTGTTTCCCATTCCAAAACCCCATTCACAGAAGAAGCCAACTTCTATAAACCTTTGGAGGTCACTCAGTTTAGTGCAATAAGTCCCCCATAAACTGAGCTTCCCACAAAGGGTTGTTACCTTCCCAATTTTTGGCATCAACAGAAACAAAGGTTGATTATGGAAGATGGTCATAATTATGAGTTCTGATTATGATGGCATGTCATAATGAACTCAATGTTCACACCTTGGGCATAGGAATTGGTTATGGTAAGTTTTGGGTGTCTTGTTTCATGTTGAGAGGTTATACATACTTGTGGACTTAGTGCATTTTGATGGTGACAAGTTTGAAGAAGCTTACATGTCGTTATGTTATCAAAATTACTCCAAATTCTTATCGTTGTGTGAAGATTCCTAAGCATTTCCCTTGAGATTGTATTGTAATTAACATTGTTTCCAATAATACAAGTTGAGCCATATGATTTGGAGTGTGGGTTTTTTTCTTGAAAGGGTTTTCCCACACAAACATTATCTTATGGTTTGCATTGTTGTTTATGTTGTTTAATTTCTGAATATGCATCTTCTGATATTGTAACTATAAAAAGTGCTAAAAAGAAATTTTTGTAACTCTCCCCTACTTAGATTAGTGTAGAAATTTGCTTCCATGAACTTGGCTTCCTTTCAGTTGGTATCAAAGCCTGGCCAACTTTGATTCTATTGTTGGGTTTGAAGGATTTTTTGAGTTGATCTTTGTTTCAATTGGAGTTTTGTAGAAGAGTATTTCATGACCTTGTTGTAGGAAAAATATGACAAGCACATTTGGAAGAATCGAGATGGAGAAGTTTAATAGTGAAAACTTTGAACTTTGGAAAATGAGAATGGAGGATATGCTCATAGATAGAGATCTGTGGGTTGCAATATCTGAAACCAAACTAGCTACAACAACCCAAACAGATTGGGCTTCATGATTATCATGTTGCATTGCACCTCATGTTTGTATGTTCCCTTGTCCTTACATTGTTTTGTCATAAGATCTTGAGCCTGGGGGCTAGCATATCCCCTAGATTAGATGTCATCCTATCTCTTCAATATTTGGATAATTGAACCCTTCTTGGCTTATCCTTACTTTAGTGTGAGTCTGAGTGTAAGTGCATACTCTCACTAAAGTGGGGGCTAAATGTAGCATTGTAAATTATCACCCTTGACAATTTCACACTAGGTTTAGCTCCCCCTTGTGTGCTTGGACCTAATTGTTCTTATAATTTGCTCATTTTATTATTGATTTCAAGAAATCAAACTTAAATTAGAAATCAATATTTATTATTTATGTAACAATGTAAAAAAGGCACCAAAATAATAGGTCTAGATTAAGGCATCCAATTCCCCTTTCCAACTTATTTTGGCTCAATTTAAAATATTTTGGTGTTGGTATTTTAACATTTGAAAATCCAAAGTCATTTGTCAGTTGTTGATAATTGATCAGTGAGAAATCAAATAATTTCATATAAATACAAGTCGTTTTCACTAGTTGAAATCCTATTAAATATATTTGAGCAATTAAGGATCCTAAAAAGAAGTTAAGGAAATTCAAGGGCACAATTAGCAACATTTTTACAATGCTTTGATTAATTAAGATCATGCTTTCAATTCAAATTCATTAAAGATGAGAAGAAAGGAAGAAGCAAGAATGACCTAAAACTATTATCATGCAATTATTATGGAGAAGTATTGAGTTATCCTCTACATTTTATCTACAACAATCTATTATGTTTTATGAACTAACCTTTTGTTGTTCTATCAAGAAATAAAGGCATCCATCAATCAATGATTGTGAAAACTTGTGGTGTGGCATCACTTTATCAAGGATTTCACATCAAGGTAACATTGCCATTTATCATTTATTATTTTAGTCAATTATTATTGTTTTGGCCTTTGCCCAACCTAAGGCATGTAATTTTTATCATCATAATTTGTTGTACATGGAGATAGAAATATCAAAATGGGGTTTGAATTAGGAAAGTCCCTATATAACACAATCTTTCCCCTCTTTTCATGTGTGTAGGTCAAATATGGATGTTTCGACATTGGACCAATCATAGGAAACATAGAGCAGACTATAACCTACATTTAAGAGTTTTTAGTTCTCGAAAGAAAGCATATTAGTCTAGGGTGCCAGTGCCCCTATCCAAGCTGCAATTCAGCCTCAACTTTCAGTCATAGGTTCCTCTTTGTATCTCATTCTCAAATTTGAAACTATTTTATGGTTTTTTTTTGTCTATGCAATAAATTACATCTTTAGATACAGGGTTACATTTCAAATAGGCTTATTAAAACACACATCAAATTTATCATCTTCACACACAAAAAGGACACACCTCATAGGAGTTTGGCTCTCCCTTGTCGCAACAAGCTATTCATCAACCCTAGCTAATTTTATGTCCCAATGTGAAGTCAAGTGAAAAGAGGTTAATCCTAGTTTGGATCTAGGATCACTTTTCCTACTTTACAAAAAATAAAGATATCCACAAATGTACCATGCCAACCAAAATTGAGTGTGAGGTATTGACTATGTTGATTGCAACTATCACACAACCCTAGATATGTTCTATCTAAGTATGACATTTGGTTATTATACAACATATCAAGTATCATGGACTAACAATGTATAAAACTTATGCATCACTTTGGCCAAATCATTTTATATCATAAAAACATCCCTAAATGGAATCATGGGTCATTTTTCCATCAGTCTTATCTCAACTTGACTCAAAAGTATGAAGACAAAACTACTTAAATCACACAAAAACTCGGTAAACTTGAGTGATGATTAAAATTGAAATTAAAAATCCATAACTAGATAATAAACTATCCTCTTATCTTTTACAAGACTAAACACATTTTAACTCAATTAATTTAATTCTTTTTTGAAGGCTTAAATGTGAAAAAAACACATATTTGACCTTTTTTTACACTTCCTCAAGCCCATAAAAAATAAATATATATAATATAAATATACCTACATATAGGTGTGTACTTGAAGTTCATTATGTATACACATACACATATTTATATTTATAACATTTACAAAATCATTCAAACTAAATTATTTATTGTTGTAAACTATATTTGACTATGTTTGAGTTCTCTTCATGGAATGATGTTCATTATGTATACACATATACATATTTATATTTATAACATTTACAAAATCATTCAAACTATATTATTTATTGTTGTAAACTATATTTGACTATGTTTGAGTTCTCTTCATGGAATGATGATATAATAGTAATAATTTCTCATATTGACTTACACAACTATATATATTAGCATATAATATTTTTTCTCTATATTGTTTTAAAATTTAGGCATACTAAACTTGTAATTTTTTTAGCATTCACTAGATATTCAACTAATTCATATGAGTATGAATTCTATTTTGAGTTAGCTAATCTTGTATAAGCATCTAGTAGTGTCCAAACAAGGATTAAGTTTTGGTTTTGATATTTCAATCTCTTTTTTTTTCATCAAAATTCATGTATAAGAGTTTAAATCATTCAAGTGTTATTTTTGTTTAATATTGAATAGTGATTAAATTCTCTATTTTTCTTTTGTAGTAAATAATCTAAATCTTATTCAACAAAACAAAGATGCTCGGGTTTATGTAGTGAATAAGATCCATAATTGACTAATATTAAAGAATTATAACAATCAATCATTTATTGGTCTTAGTCAACCATTATCATATGCAGTTACAAACTTATATGTGGCCTCTTGATTATTGACTAAATACTTATTTTTATACATAGTATTGTTGCATATTATGTGGCTAGATTTATATTAGCTATAAATTCCCAATGTAGTTACATATTGTTGCTCTTAAAAATAAAACTAATTACTTATGAATCAACCAAGGTGATGAATGAAATAAAATGTTTATACACATACATGTTAGAGTAATCATGCATTAGCTAATAATTAATTACTCTTTAATTAATTATTAGTCTAATTTATTCTCATGCACTTGAGCTAAACTTAGGAGTTCTTTATTTAGTTAACTAAGTGCTTTTCTATTTTAACTAAAGTGAGCAATTATTAGGGTTGCTCCTATATATCACTCAATCCTCATTGTATTATTAGTTTGGAGATTTACTCTTGAACTCTCAATTCCTTTGTGGATATTTGTTTTCATTGAAGATTCTTGAGGTTCATTCTATAGCTTTTTCTTGTTGAGGAATATTGCACATATTATTGTAGATCTCTTGCGTGGAAGGTGTCTTTGTTCATTGTTTGATCTCGTGGCTTGTGGTTTGTGGTTTTTTCACAATTCCAACATGGTATCAAAGCATGGATTCAACGAACCCCTTCTCAATTTATGAGGTATTTTTATTCAACAAGGGTTACAAGATTTAGATTTGGAATCCCCTTTGCTTTTTTTGCAAAGTTTGGAGGTAGGAAATTTTTAGGTGCATTTTGGCGTAAAAAGGACCACACCGTTGGATTCGAAGCTATTGAGAAAATAAAATTTGGCTTTTGTTTGGCTTGATTTGGACTCTTCAGGTCAAATCTACGAGGTTTTGAAGCGGTTGCTTTTTTTTCTAGATCCGGAGGGTAGTTGCATTTTTTGGTGTAATTTGGCATGAAAGGACCTCACCGTTAGATTTAAGAGGCTGATTCCACAAATTTTGACTATAAATTCACCCTATTTCAGCATCAGGAGCTTTTGAGGCAATTTATTTTTTCCCTAGGGGTCATACGACCCCCAAGGCACAAAAAATAAAAAATAAAAAATAAAAATCAGGCATTCTTTTTAATTTTTTTGTTTTTTTAAAAACTAAAAAAATCAAAAAAGAAAAAAATAAAGCTTTTTTAAAAAAAAACCCTATGCAGGTTTGCCACCAATACGACGAATTTAATGTCTGCTGGTTGGTGGTAGCGTCTACCGTCTGTTAGCAATCTCCTACCACCTTTTTTCAAATTTTTGGTGGTCAAAGATTTTTTCGGTAGGTCAAATATTTTATGATGGTCAATGATTTTCTAGTAGAGGAATTTTTGGAATACTCTGTCATGCTAAAAGCATATTCCATCGCTGGTTTTCTGCATAGGGAGATGGTTTTTTACAGTAACAATGAATATTCTAGGAATATTTGTTGACGTCAGTGGTATAGACACCTAGCAGTGGCCCCTTTGAACCCTCCTTGTGCCCTAGAGGAGGCATTTTTTTCATCTGTCCATAACTTGGAAATACAATATCATTTTTTGGCAAAACAAGATATCGTCAGAAAGCTAGGTTCACCAAACTTTCAGTGGTGTGGGTCTCATCACTTGATTTTGCTACTAGTGCATCTTACAACCTATTGAAGTTAGAGATGTTGTTTTCAATACCGAGCTTGTAACTTTTGACTAGCTTCTTCATTTTTTGTGATTCTAGTGATGTTGAAACCATGTTTCAGAGATCTTCACTTTCATCCATGAAATTTTTCCAGATTTCTCTCCAAGTACATTTTATTTAGTTTTTTGTGTTTTCGCACTTTGGTGAATTACTTGGATGTCTTAGCTCTTAGAAACTTTTTCATTTGCATGGGATGACTCATTTTTAGTTGTTCTATATGTATTTCTAGTATTTTGTCCTATTTCGACATTATAGACATCTTTTTCATGCACATTCTCTTTTATAGATGCACTAAGATAAAGTTCCATTTTGGTGTATACTTTTTGGGGATTTTGCACATCTTGCTGTGCCTTTTGTATTTGCACTATGATATAAAGTGCAATGGGGGGTTGATGTTTTCCTTTGGTTTTCTATTATACCTTTTTCAAGTGAGTGTCCCTTCCACGACAGTAGTGAATCCCAATGATTCTTGCTCACGCGTGTGTGCCTTAGTTTGCACACCCTTTTATATGTAAGTTGTTACTCCTACATACACATTTTGGTTTCACACAGTTTCAGTGTTCCCATCATGGCTCTCCCCTTTCAACATTATGAGGGGTTTCTACTGTTGGTGTTAATGCTTCCTTGGTTTTGTGTTGGAGTGATCTATGTATCTAGTTCTTGTTCCTATGTACTTTAAAATACAATGTACATCAACAACTAGTTACATGCATTTCAATGAGATGGATCATTTACCATATGGACACTCTTGCATTCCTATTTCCAAAGGTTCTTCATTTCAACACTATATTAGTTTTCTTTCAATAACAGTCTACAACTTCTTTGTGATTTTGTGATGTTTACATGTTCCTATTTTTTGGGACATTATTTGGTTGGAGGCTTCTCAATCTTTCACACCTTGATTTGGAGGATTTTTCAGTCCTTTATTTTCCTTTCTCTCTTTTGGAGAGGAGCCTTCTCCCATTGTGGTTTTCTCCTTTTTTTCTCTAGTTTTGAGAGATCTTTTGTTTATACATGGGTACCTCACCAAGGCTTGTTTATTGGGACCCATCATGAATTATTATTTTTAGGGTTTTTAGCTACTCCCTAAGTTCATCTTAAGAGGGGGTGTTAGAGTAATCATGCATTAGCTAATAATTAATTACTCTTTAATTAATTATTAGTCTAATTTATTCTCATGCACTTAAGCTAAACTTAGGAGTTCTTTATTCAATTAACTAAGTGCTTTTCCATGTCAACTAAAGTGAGAAATTATTAGGGTTGCTCCTATATAGCACTCAACCCTCATTGTATTATTACTTTGGAGATTTAATCTCGAACTCTCAACCTGTGAGGACTTTTGTTTTCCTTGAAGATTCTTGAGGTTCATTATGTATCTTTTTCTTTTTGAGGAATATTGAACATTTTGTTTGCAGATCTCTTGTGTGGAAGGTGTCTTTGTTCATTGTTTGATCCTGTGGCTCGTGGTTTTTGGTTTTTCACAATTCTAACAATACATATGTATGTATAAACTCAAAATACATATATGTGTATCTAAGATCTATGCTAAAAAAACCAAGAGAATTTTCAATAAAAACCCAAGAGAGAAATATTCGATTCAATTCCAAGATCCAATAACAGATTTGAAGTAACATCAAAGCCTTCTACTAAAATTAAAATATCCACAAAAAAATCAAAATTGATTTTATATATAGGGAGAAGTTTAAAACCCCTTGTGTTTCATACAAACACTAGGGTTTTGCATTTCAAAACACATAAACTTGATTCACATAACACTGAGAGAAATAAGCATTTGTACCAACAATTTTTTCAAAAAAAAAGTGAGTTTGAAAACCATTTGACCTAAAACATTTTTCAAATGTCTTTTTCCTTATTCTCAACCCTTCTTCTCTGATACTAATTCTTTTTCTCATGTCAAACAAAAAAATGTTATTTTCTTCCCATATGTTCTACCTTTTTCTTAAATATTCTAGACCCCCTTGATTTTCTTTTCTTCTACCACAACTCACTTACAATTCTAATCCAATTTCCCCCACTCCATCTCATTGGAGAGATCATAGATATTTAGGGAGAGAATGGGGGAGAGTGGTGGTAGTTTTTTCCCACTCCACTACAATTTAACTCCCCATTCTTCAAGGATTAAACCCATTATATTTTCTCATGGTTTTTTTTAATCAAAAAGTGGACTTAATTTTTATTTCTTTATAATATACTTTTTTTTAAAAACTACAGGAATCGGTCGGGTATCCATCCCCCTACAAACTGTAGTGCACTTGGTAAAAAAAATTCACGTGATCGGTGATGCTAGCTTGACACGCCTTTCGATACCACAAGGATGGTGGGGAGACTAGACCTCGTGACCTCTTTCCTACAATAAGATGCTTTAGCCAATCGAGCTAGGCTCACCACCCCATTATAATATACTTTTTTAAATAAAAAGATATCTTTTGAAACTAAAAGACTTGTTTATTTACAAAAAATCTAGAGCTTCACAACAAAAACATTCTTAGCAAGTAAAAATAGAGGAAAGAATTCTAAATCTATGATAGGTAAAGTTATTTTGATCTTGAATCAACAATAAGGACTTCAAAAAGAAGATTAATATTTTTTCAAATGTATCAATAAAATATGTAAAATTCAAACTAGTGGTGTGTGCATAAATAAGTTCTCAACAAATGGTACAAATCATTAACTGATGAGCACCCACTTACACTAAGAGGGGGGTGAATAAATATAAGATTATTTTTTGATTTTTCAAATTAATAACTATAATAAATTCAAATACACAACATCAACAAATTAGAATACAAGAAGAACACAAGATTTACATGGAAACCCTTTCGAGAGAAAACCACAAAATAAGGACTGCTTGGATCTACTATCCAAATCCAATCACCAAAATAAATAGTCTTTTACAATAATTTTTAGGCAAAAACCCATTGAAGACATCAATCCCTGCCATTGAGCACCAACTTAGCAAGATAAACCAATCTCTTTAATATGATGCACCAATCTCTAACTCAACAAAGTTTTGAATTCTTGAGAATAAATCTCCTTCAAAATACGCCTTCAATAATCTTCTATTATTTGGGGTTGGGGCCCTAGCTCGGTTGGCTAAATCTTTCCTGTTGTAGGAGGTTGGTCACGAGGTCTAGTCTCCCCCACCCCTGTGGTACCAGAGGGTGTGTCGCGCCAGCACCACCGGTCACGTTAAAAAGTTTACCAGGCGCACTGCAGTTTATAGGGGGTCGTGCTACCCGATTCCTGCAGCCTAAAAAAATAAATAAATAAAAAAATAAAAATAATCTTCTATTATTTTCTTCTCCTTAAATTTGCTTATGTTTTTATGATGTATCTTATATTCTTCATACACTTTCTTCCACTCCTCTTCTTATTTAATCTATCCCTTATTGATGTTCTTCGTTTTATGACCAGAAGGAGGCTCTATAACAATATCCTTGGCAACAAAACATGTTGCCTCCTTAACCTTTTTACCCTCAATACTAACAAGTGGAGGAAACACCCTTTTAATAGGTGGGGGATCCAAAACAAAGTCATCACTTGGGTCTTTGGTAGATCTCAAAACCTTCTTGTTAGAGGTAGGGGAGGGATCACCATCCTCATTACCAGTTTGGGAACCCGTAGACAAGGAAGATTAGGGTTTCTTCTTCATCAAAGTCAGCAGGGGGTTTAGAGAACACTTCCATCAACTCATCCACAAAGCCTTCCTCTTCCCATTCCTCACCATAAAAATCCACACCAATATCATACCCCGAAAAATGCTTAACTTGCTTAACAAGATAGGCTTTATACAATTTCTTAGGCTCTTTAGAAACATAGAAGGACTTAGCATATTCCATTATCAACAAAATCAAACCCTCATGTAAGATAGGGTTCCTAGGGCTCTTTCTATGTTCTTTAATCTCATTATCCATAGAAACCAACAGATAGTAAGGAAAAGAGATTAACTTTTTATGTCTAAAGTGATTCAAAAGGATGAAATGATAACCAAACAGAGCAAAAAATCTACCATCCCGAGAGAATATAACATCATGGTAGTTTCTCTAATTATATATAAAAATATTTGTACATAAAATCAATGACCATCTCATATAAATTAATAACATCATAGTGTAAGACAAAGAGTCTCATTAATCATTTATATTCTTTTAGGTATATCATGTATCTATCCATTGTTTCTAATATTAATAACAATCAAGTTTAAAATTTCAGCCATTATAAAATTTAAATATAGTATTAATTTTTTACATCCACATGATTACATGAAATAACAATCATCACCTTATAATGATTCATATTCTAAATATATAAAAGAAAATCATGTCTTTTCATAGCATCATCTAATTACTATAATTTAAATATGTCTTCAATAATTGCTCAAAAAATGGGGTCTAACACTCCATGCAGTTCCAAGAGCACCTTTAGTATCATGAAATGTAGAAACAAAAACTAGATAATTAGGACCAAGTTTTGTAAGGATGGAAATAATCAACTACCTGAGGCATATTTCTCAATATTATATTGCTTCAACTATAATCATAGTGATTTGAGCTTGGTGAAGAAGTCTTGGATGATGAAAAAACTAGTAGGATTCAAACTAATGAGTTCACTCTCTAATTGATAACCTCTCAAAGCATCATGCTTATCAAAAAACTATCCAATATAGTCTAGAGTGATGTGGCAAATGTAATGTGAAAGTAAACATCAACATAAACTAACATGCACAATGTTCCATAAGCTTTGTTGAATGCCTATTATACCATTTTTTTGCAATAAGGGTAGGGTCACCATATGTACCTTTAGTGATTTGGTATAAACTCACTCTTATTAGTTAGGTCTCTATTTTGTGTTCCCACTCATAATTGTTGTATGTTGTAAGAAGAGGAACTAAACTTTCATCCATGATATAAAAAGAAAGATGTACAAAAAAGAGAAAACACTAGTATACCCCACTTTTAACTCAAGAACTCACCCCTTCAAGCAAGGAAAATATCCACTTATATGCATTTTTTCTAAAATATAAACCAAAGTATACAAATTGACTTCAAACTAAAATAATAGATACCTAGTGTAAAGTATAGAAAAAATAAAGTGGATGGTTGTAGAGTGCTTAGAAATACCTTTCCAACACCTATAAGAAGTCAAAAAATAAACTTTTTGTATGAAGCTTGTCTCTCAAAAAAAACCCACACAAATGAAGAAAAGGTGACATGAGCACTATTTTGATGGTTGGATGGTGACATCATTAGTTGGTCAAAGCTTTGGTGATGGATCTTAGTGATGATCTTATGTTGGGTTAATTAGGTGGTGTGATAGTTATATATTGGAGACATAGCATGGAAGATGGTATTTTTTTGGAGGAAAAGGAACAAAGTGGTAGAGTTAGCTAGATCTAAATGGGAACATCAACTAGAGAAATATTGTGACCACAATGTTTTAGCCCCTATGTAGGAGAAACTATGGGTTACTCTCCTTTCATGATCACCCACCCAAAACTTAAGCATTAGGCATTGATTAGACTAGGGGTTATGGCCTATACATAAAGTAAAAATGCTAACTCATGTAAGACCCCCACTAGTGTGGTACCCACAAAGTCATGTAACTAATGCAAGCAAAGTACCCTATGACCAAAGTGAAGATGTAGGAAATAATGTTATTCTATACCCTATATAAAATGAAAGTGTTTGGTTTGTATGATGATGATGCAATAACTATGTAGTAACCAACACATGCCAAAAATATTCCCTAGTGCATGCCAATAGTATAGTCTACACAGAGATGATATGAATGGTACACACTATAATGTATGGATTTGTATAGATTTTCTGTTGCAAAGATGATTGTCATTGCACCAAAAGATCAACCTATTAATGCCTGATACAATCGCTAGAGTTAATGAATCCATGAGAGGCAGTTAAGTCATGTCACAAACCCAAGTGTTGCACTGCACATCACAAGGAGACCAAGGCCACACACCTTGCAACAATCCCCCCGTGCAAGCGAGGGGTTCGAACCCATGACCTAGGCTTTGATACCAATTGTTACAAAGACGATTGTCATTGCACCAAAATATCAACCTGTTAATTCCTGATATAAATGCCAGAGTTAATGAATTCATGGGAGGTGGTTAAGCCATGTCACAAACCCAAGCGCTACACTACAGAACATAAGGAGACCAAGGGTGCACACCTTACAACATTTTCTTTTAAGAATCCCTAAAAAATAATTTGAAGCTTGTCTAAACCCTATTAAATTTATAGTTGATCCGTATATTTTTGGTCCATTTGGACTCAATTGTGAAATCGAGTTTTCTCTAAGATGCACCATGTCAAAATTCTTGGTGAAAAACTTATAAAAATAAAAATGGGGTGGTGGATTTGAAGCTTTTATACCATGTAAGAGAAACCAAAAGGGTTCACAAGGGCTAAGGATAATCTAAAACACCAATTACCTTCCACACAAGGGAATATTGTAAGTATGAGCAGTTGGTGTTGTCATTGATGTCTATAGTTGAGTAAGATTGTTGCAAGAATATGAGAAGTTGATGATATCCACGCTTTGATTAGTTGCATTATGTTGTCATTAGTAAAGCTACTGGTGTCAAACTCTAGTATTGCTTTGATAAAATTTTGTCTATGGTTGAGGAAGTGTTGAAGATGATCTAAGGATGTGTCTTTGGTGCTTGGTTTCCAAGTGCTTTTTGGGAAATTTTGATAAAAAGAGGAAATAGTATGTTGCAGTGGTGTTCTAGGTAACAGGGTTGTGTTATGGTTTTGCTCTGCATTTCTTCTAGGTTGAAGATCTACCTGTGCGATTTGGATATGTTGGTGAGAGTAGTTTAGAGGTGTTATATATAATAATTGGTGTGTTGGATCATTGTACAAAAGAAGTTGTGTTCACCAGTGTGTGACTATGTATTGCAGAGGTGTTTGGGAGAAATGTCTTTGCTCCGCATTTCTCTACAGAGTGGTTTAAGGTCTTGTGGTTTTGAAGAAGTGTTGTTTAATGGTGTTTGCATAGGTAACAACTAACCTAGTGTTTAAACTACATGTGATGTATAATTATTGTTTATAGAAGCGTGCAGTTGAGTGGTGTTGTAGATTTGGGTTCCAATTAAGGTTTGATGTGGTCTACTTTCACTTTTATCCACCACAGAAGTGTTTTGACGATGACCTAATTTGAATTTGCATGTTTGAGGTGCATGGTCAACCTTGGAGAAGGTTTCAAGGTTCAAGATGATATAAGTATGAGTTGAGTTTTTGAGGGATGATAAGATAGATGTGAGAGATGCAAATGATACGAAGTGCAGTGTGTTAGAGTGTGAAATTGAGTAATGTAGTGCGAGCTTTCATGTGTTAGTTTGCTGGATGCAGTGAGCAGAAGGTGGCTACAATCTTTCAATCAAATTGTGAAGGTGTTGATGTCATTGTGGTGGATTCTCTATTACATTGAAATGCTTTTCTCTGTGTAACATTTCTTCTCTATCTTCTTTTCTATTCTGGCATTGAGCCTTTCTTCTTTGGGCAGTGAGCCATCTGGTAGTGATCCCTATTGTATTTGGTGTTGATATTACTTATATTGTGAGATAATCCTCACTGTGGTTTTTTCCTTCTTAGGTTTTCCACGTAAATCTAGTTTTCTCATGTGTATGGTGTTAAGTTATTTTAGTTTCTATTCTTTTCTTTTCATGCTAATTCATCATAACAAATTTAAGGGTTTAATGAATGAATGCAGATCTAAATGTTAATGAGGATTTTAAAGGTTTAAGGTAAAATTGATTCACCCCCCTCTCATTTGTCTCGTGCATAGAACAATTGGTATCAGAGCCAAGTTCCTTGGAAGAAAGTTTAACCACTCAAGGTAGATCTGGGATGGTGCATAAGAAGGAAATCCTTATATTTGATGGAACAAACTATGCATTCTAGAAAACAAGGATGGAAGGCTTTCTAGAGAATCTGGGATATGACATCTGGGAATCTATTAAGGATAAATACACCATGCCTACAAATGGTCTGACCACTGAAGCTAAACTTAAGGCCTATGAAAGCAATAGTAAAGCAAGGTATGCTCTCTTGAGTAGTCTTACAAATTCTGAATTAGTGAAAGCTATGAATCTAAAAACTAGTAAAGCAATTTGGGAAAAGTTGGAAAGTATTTATGAAGGAGATGATATGGTGAAACAAGTTAAGATGAAAAATTTAAAGATCACATTTGAGAACCTATAGATTTTTGAAGATGAAAAAATTACAAGCTATATGTAGAGGGTAGATGAAGTGGTCAGCTCCATCAGAGGTCTTGGAGGAAAAGTCAAAGAACCAAAATTGGTAAAGAAAATTCTTAGAACCCTTCCTAAAGCTTCAGTCATAAAGTTGTTGCTATTGAGGAATCTCAAAATCTAGGTCATTATACTAGAGATAAATTGTATGGTTCTTTAATTGCATTTGAAATGAGAGAATTTGGTACAATAATGGTGTAAAAGTTGAGACTACTTTTAAGGCTGCAAAAATAAAGAAGACTGAAGAACTAGATCAGGAAAATCTTGATGATGTGGAAGTTAGCTTTGTAAGAAGAATGAGAAGGGGTACTGGTAAGTACAAAGGTAAGTTTCTTTTCAAGTGTTTTAGTTGTGGAAAGACAGGTCACTATGCTTCAAGATGTCCAAACAGAGTTGTGAATGACAAAAACAAGGAGAACAAAGAAAATATGATTAAGAAAAGCTACCATGTTAGAGAAGATGCAAGTATTTCTGATGATGAATCTAATTATGGAGATGATGATGATGAATGCTTGTTCATGGCTTCAAAAGATGAATTAGTTTCTGCTAACTCTGAAAGATGTGAAGGAATTCCCTTTGGAGAAAAAGGATAAGATTGAAGGTACCTTGGTTTCTGCTTTTCATGCTAGACAGGGTAAGAACTATTGGATCATTGATAGTGGATGCTTTAATCATATGACCAAAGACGAGTAATTTTGTTAAACTTGAAAAGTATGATGGAGGACTTGTTAGGTTTGGTGATGATTCAGGTGCTAAGATATGTGCAATAGATTCAATCAGTTTTGATGGCAAGCATAATACTGAAGATGTTTACTATGTTAAGGGTATAAGGAATAACCTCTTGAGTGTTGGAAAAATGTGTAGCAAAGTATACAATCTTATGTTTCAGGATGATGGATGTGAGATCAGAAAAGGGTCTACAACTATGATTGCTGCTGGAAGAAGGAAAAATAGAAATGCTTATCATCTCAAGGGCGTTGATGGTCACTACTTTATGAATCAAATTAATGAGAGTTGGCTATGGCATAGGAGGATGTGTCACATTAGTTTTGATAATCTGGTAAGAATCAGTTCAATTCAAGCAGTGAGATATTTTCCAAAGATTACAAAGCCTATCAATGTTGTCTACAAGGATCGTTAGATTGGAAAGAAAACAAGAAAAAGTTTCAAAGGAAAGGAACAATCTTCTCCCAGATTGTTGGAGTTGGTTCATATAGATATTTGTGGTCCCACAAGAATAAGGATTCTTCAAGGTGACAAGTATTTCATGCTTTTTATTGATGATTATTCTAAAATGACATGGGTTACTTTTCGTAAAGAAAAATTTGAAACCCTAGATGGGTTCAAAGCATTTAAAGTTATGGTTGAGAATGAAATGGATATAAAGATCAAGTTTTTAAGGTCTAATAGAGGTGGAGAGTTCACCTTTGATGAATTTAACATGTTTTGTGAGAATCATGGTATAAAGAGGCACTTTTCTACCCCTAGGACTCCTTAACGAAATGGAGTAGTTGAAAGGAAAAACATGGCTATTCAAAAAGATGTGAGAACTATGATGAAAGAAGAAAACCTACCAGAAGTCTACTCGAGAGAAGAAATTCATACTACTATTTACATACTTAACAAAGTTCAAGCAAAAGCAAACAACATGAAGACTCCCAGTGAGTTGTGGTATGGAAGGATCCCTCTTGTCAAATATTTCAGTGTTTGGAAGCAAATGCTATATAAAAAGAGATGATTTTTTTTTGGGAAAATTTGATGCAAGGTCTAATGAAGGAATCTTCCTTAGATACTCTACTAAAAGCAAAGCCTACTGGTGCTACAACAAATGACTAAGAAAGATTTTTGAGAGTGCAAGTGTCAAGGTTGATGAAGATTTTCAAAACTTGGTGGTGATAGATGGATATGAATCAGATGAGCCTGATTATAGAGGAAAAGAAAAGGAAAAGGAAGTACATATTAAAGAGGAAGAAGCTCTAGAAAAGAACCCTAGAACCCCTAAGCATGTGTAGAGAAATCATTCTGAAGAACAAATCATTGGAGACAAAAGAAAATGTGTATTAACAAGAAGGAAAGTTGTTGAAGAAGAGGTAAATTTGTGTTTACTTTCTAAAGTTGAACCTAAAACAGTGATTGAGGCATGCAAAGATGACCATTGGATGAAAGCTATGGAAGAATAACTACTACAGATTGAGAAAAATTAGACTTGGGAACTTTTCCCAAGACCTGCAAACAAGAACATAATTGGGTCTAAGTGGGTGTTAAAAAACAAACTGAATGAGAATGGAGAAATGGTAAGGAACATAACAAAGGCTTGTGTGTAAGGGTTATTCACAAGTCAAATGAATATATTTTGAAGAGACATTTTCTCTCGTGGCAAGAATGGAAGCTACCAGGATGTCTTTAGCTTTTGCAGCACACAAGGATTTTAAAGTTTATCAAATGGATGTGAAGTCTTATTTCTTGAATGGAGAATTGGAAGAAGAAATATATATGGAACAACCAAAAGAATTTCAGTTATTAGATAATCCAAATATGATCCATAGATTGAAGAAGTAATTATATGGATTGAAGAAAGCTCCCAAAGCTTGGTATGTAAGGTTGGATAAGTATTCGATACAACAGGGATTCAATAAAGGTACCAAATATAGTAATCTCTACTTTAAAGTTGAAGAAGATCAAATCTTGATTGTGGTTGTGTATGTTGACATAATTTTTGGAGGCAATGAAACTATGTGTAAGAAGTTTTTAGAATAGATGCATAAAGAGTTTGAGACATCTATGTTTGGGGAGATGAATTTATTCTTTGGGCTACAAATCAATCAAATAAACAAAGCAATATTCATTTCACAATCAAAGTATGTCAAAGAAATGTTGAAGAAGTTTGGAATGGAAGACTCTAAACTGGTATGTACTCCTTTGGTTGTTGGTTGTAAGCTAAGAAAGAATGATGAATCTCCTAAGGATGATTAAATAAAGTACAAATCAATGATTGGTGGACTGCTATATCTAACTGTTACTAGATCGGATATCATGAATACATTTTTTCTTGTGGCTAGATTTCAAGAAGATCCTATGGAGTCACATGTTACAACAATGAAGAGGGTATTCAGATACTTGAAGAACACTTTGAATCATGGCTTGTGGTTTCCAAAGGATACTAACTTCATTTTGAGTGCTTACACAATGTAGATTGGGTTGGTTGTGTGGATGACAAGAAAAGTATAAGTGGTGGTGCATTCTTTCTTGGATGTAGATTGGTATCATAGACAAGTAAGAAACAAGATTCAGTATCTTTATCTACTATAGAGGTTGAGTACATTGTAGCAACATCTTTTTGCACATAGGTGTTATAGATGAGGAAAACATTGAAGGATATTAGAGTGGTGTATGATGAGCCTATTTCTATCTTCTGTGACAATACAAATGCAATCAACATTTCAAATAATCTAGTAATACATTCTAGGACAAAGCATATTTTGATCAGATATCACTTTCTGAGCTTGAGAAGGTTGTGGAGAATGAAGTGAAGCTTGAATATGTGCTTACAAATGATCAAATTTGTAACATGTCAACTGTTCATTGAAGTAATTTTTCCTAAGTTTTCACTTTGCAAGTAAATAAACTATGTAATCCAACCATTGTCATAAATTTTTTCTTTATTTTATAGTGAACAAATGAACATAGATGTCATAAAAATAATCAACAATGATTCCATTCCAATATAATAACTTCTCATATTACAATATTCTAAGAATGTGTAAAAAGTACATACATAGCTCAACCGAGCTTCAAATAATAGATATAGATAGTCCAGGAACCTCCTTTCAAATCTTGGTCTTCTTGTCACCCACTGAGGAGGAGAAGCATCACTCAAGCACTTTTACACCAACCACAAATTCATATTTGGCCCTCCACACATCTATAATTCAATAGATGGCCCTACTCTTTGACAAAGAGATTGGTGGAGTAACCTTGTAATGATAACCAACTGAGCTTAGTGTTGTGTCCTACATGTCTAGAACTTGTAAACCCACAATCTAGAACTAGCATGCAAATAAATGGATCACGATGAATTGAAAATGGAGCCAAAGACAATCACACTACTTTGGAAAAAGTGTTCTCACCCAATACTTTGAGTGATACTCATCCTACTCACGTACACTACTCAAGCTTGATTTGACTTTAGGCCACTATATACTATGCATGGGTTTATTCTTCAATGGGTAGTCTTTAACCCTAGAGACAACCTATTCCCATTTCCCATAACTTAATGATATATCTACTCATAAAGCATAAATACAAGTTACTCTCCCTTTACGGATAATCAAACCCTAGCTGTAACTTGAAAGCTACCAATTATACCAATGACTAGTTATGGACAACTCTTAAGCTATCCCTACTTAATCATATCTAGTATTCATATACTTATGACAACAATCTCTCCTACTAAAGATTAAATAAAAGAACTTCATAGAAAAAAGTAACATAGTGATGGGGTCATTGTAATCCTCATCATTTAATTTATCAATTCAAGGCAGTGTCAATGGCTGTTTGCAAGAGAGAAAGTAGAAAACTTGCTTGACAATCTATTCTACAGTCTATTCTACTTGCATAAAATAAATCCTATTTGCATGAAAGAAATTTTTTATGAAAGGGAAATAATCTAAAGAACATTTGCATGAATTGAAAAGACTAAACTACTTCACACTTTCTAGAAATGAAAAACTTGCTTGAATTCAAATTTACTTGTAGAAAGTTGGAAATACATTGCTGAAAATGAAACTAAAACTATCCTATTTCCTTAGGCTAAAACAAGCCTTTCTAATCCCATCCCTTTGATCAAATTATTACATTGTTTTTATAGAATTCATATTCTATATCTATCCAACCAATCCACTAAGAATTTGGATCCAAGATCCTATTTTTGAGGGGTCGTTTACAAAACTTTAAGAAACTTGAAGTTGCTATCCTCCATCACGCCATTTTTGTCTCAGTCATTTTCTGACGCATACTGCTCCTGCCCTACTACAAATCATGCCAAAATATCAAAAGGGTTTTTATATCTTCAAATCTAGTCTCCAGATCATTTTGAATTTTTGAATTTTGTTGAGAAACGAGGGATATATCACTATTTTACTGAGACTGCATTTTTGATAATTTATGAACACCTGATTTTTAGGAAGTCTTCAATTGTTGAACATGAATGAAGGAATTATTCTCCACTTCAGTAAACCAAATCATTGATTCTTAGCATTAATAACATGCTATAATCATGCAACAACATTTGAGTGATGTGGTGACTTGAGTTATCTTTGGTGGAAGAAGGAAGAATGAAATTTAATAACTGTGAGAGATCTTTGAACTCAACATGAAACAAATACTCATCCCATAAATTTAGGAATGATTGATGCTCCATGATTTTGCATGAATGTAGGAGTGTGCTAGGATTCTTCTCTATCTTCTCATTACTTCTTCAAATCCTTCTAAATCTTTCAGGAGTTAACTGCCTCAAGTGTAGAGCTCTCTGCTGCAAGTGTCTAATGAAGCTTCTTCTTACCATGAGTTATTTAATAACTCATTTATTTGCATTCTATTATTTAAAACACTTCATGGAGACATATTAGAGGCAATTTGGATCACATTTAATTACTAAAAATAAATCAAACATTTACTTTATATTCTACTTTAAACAAGCTAAAGAACTTTCAATCATTACTTAAATCCATTTTAACACTAATGTATTAAGAATAAATAGATGATTTTCTTTGATAAAATATGAGACAATTTATGGTCTCATCACATAGCTTCTTTTTCCTTTCCAAAGAAAATACTATATTTTTCTAATGCAAGTATTCTTATACAACCCAAACAAAGCATACAAAACACAACCTTTTATAAACAAAGACAAATAAGAGAAAATAGATCCTCATGCCTATATACACTTATTCCAATGGCTTGATCTGTTGCCCAACCTTCCAACAACAACTTTCTTGTTTCTCTAAATCCTTCCAAATACTTCTCTATGGATTCTCTCTTGAGAACTATTTGCACTCACAAAATATCTCTCAATTCTCACACTATCACTTTCAACTCACAGAATTAACAACTCTCAAAAAATATGCAACAGTATAAGTTTGCAATAGAATGTGTTCCAAACAAGAGAGCTAGCCTCTCTATTTATATAGAAAAAAGGAGACTTTACAACCTACATAAAAGGTATGTAAATTGTCAACAATCTCCATGCTAGTCGACTCACTTCACTTGGAAAAAGGTGGTAGCAATCAAAGAGTTTACTTAGCATAAGAAGCTATAGGTCGACCTCTATGTTTTGACAATAACTTAAAACTATTTCAATTTGCACATGATCAAATGGTGAAAATCAATTTACAACAAGATTATAATTCTACATCATTTAGCACTTCATAATATGGCGCCAAATATGTAGCCTTTTCCCTATACATTTGGCATGGCTTTACTATTGGAAATAGTCTACATTCAAAATGCAACACTTGCACAACATTGAGTAATTCAAAGCTGGTGCAATAATATACTTTGACCGATTCTTTGTCTTGCTATTATCACTTCCTATTATCATGCATTTTACACTTTACTTTCTATCACTTCATGATAAGGTGTCCAAAGGTAAATTTATGTTTACTAAGTCAAAGATATTCAATCTCATAGCATCGACTATGTTATATTCTCCATATCGACTTAATTGTTGTGTAATACTTAGCATATTGTTCGACAGTTCGATCTTTACTCATTTCCAATACATATTATATTCAACCCTTAAATGCATTGTATATGTTATATACAATCGACTTATGTTCATGTAAATAAAATTGGCCTCTAGCATTACATATGTTAATCAATCTTAAGCATATATTCGTATATAAATATATATTCATAGATTTACATATACATACATATATATATATATATATTTATATCAACACACACACACACACATACATATATATATATATATATTATGATAATAAAGTATGTATACATTCAATATACAAATGAATACAACAAGTTAATCTCATAGTAATAAAGATATCGATTGTGTACATATATATATTCCTTTATGTACATGTATACGTATGTGTACATATATCGATACATTCGTATGGGTATATCTGTTTGCCAATCATATGTGTGTATAAATACATGTATACATATGGATAATATGTATACATCTATATATATATACACATTCGATTGTACATCAAGCACATACATAATTATTATCGTATTGATAATTATCTATGTTCGATATATTTATACATATACATATACATGTCGTAAGATCCATTTGATAGTTCCATGTGCATGGACTATTGTTGGCATGCATATGTATACATATACATACATTCCATGTGTGCTCAACTCATCAATACAAGAATAGTAATATAGGAAAGAACTCATAAGCTCTAAACATATAACATCATCCAAGCATGCATTCAATAGTAATCACGACCCTTACTAATGTAGACATTTATACTAAGGATGACTTACTAATTCCCAACATAACAACTTGACTCAAACATTCTACTGTGAGTGTGTGTGTAAGCTCAGATAGGTTATGTTACTGGTTACCCAACCAAGATCTTCTCATGAGAGATACTTCCCCTCCACCTAGAGGATTGAACATATACCTGCATCAACTAACACATTCCCACAGTAGTTAGTTGTTCAACAAAATATGTATTACACATAATATATCTCCATAGTTAGAATATTCCTTTCAATAACTATCCATTTCACATATATGCATTTCTTCACATATCATTGAAACAACATTCATTCATAAATCATTGATAATAAAGTGCTTGAGCATAATTTATTCATCTACAAAATCTAAATTACATTCATACAATTGGGGTGTAACAAAATTGTTGATATATTCACTAAGGCTCTTCCTAAGGATACTTTTGAGTATCTCCAGGAGAAGTTGGGGGTTATTGCCCCTCCTTCTTTTGAACTAGATGCATAAGGAGATGCATTATTCTAGTGGATCTCAAGATTAATCCTTTATTTTGGACTAATGTTGGTGGCTACCTCTTAGGGGGAGGAGGTAGTAGCATTGTTGGTTGTTGCAGTCAGAAGAGTGTGTGGTGTCATTGTGTTGTGGTAACTAATTTGGTATAGTTTGGTGTGTGCTCCTAAGGGGGAGTATTCAGAGCAATAAAGGAAAGAAGTTGCAGAAGTAAGTGTTGGCTTTCAGTTGTTTATTGTTTGTCCTTGATGAAAAAACTTGGCTTTCAGTTGGTTCACATGGTGATTTTATATGATCTTAGTGGGATATGATGTTTACAGGTGATTTACATGGTTGGTATTGATGTATGGTTGGTACTAATGTTTGACATATGTTCTTCATTATAGCAGGACAAGGTGATTTACATGGTTGGTACTGATGTATGGTTGGTACTGATGTTGGACATGATAACATGTGTTTAGACATCATGGACAGTGGCATACATACTTTGACTGACATATACATTGGCAAGGACATCCCGGACAATGGCATGCATACTTTGGTTGACATATACATTGACAAGTTCTTGTTGAGGTATACATTTGCTTATAGATCTGTGCAATTTTTTTTTTAAATGGACTGATAGTTCAAATGTGATATGAATTCTTATGTTTGCACATACAAGTTTCAAGAAATACAGATTACAAGTTTAGGTCACTTGTATATACTTTCTTCATAGAATTTTTTTTTTCTAACGGGGTCTTCAAGACATATAGTACATGGCTTCAGGTAGCTTATATTTCAATTGTATATGTTGGATTGGTGAATTTCTTTGAAGTATTTCATGATTAATATATCCTATGGTGAGGATATTGAAATATTTATATTTTACACCATAAATGGTGTCAGGCACTAAAGAGATATAAAGTCTTCGTTAAACAAATCAAATCAAGCCCTTGTCAGGAATGCTAAACATTGAGGAATCAAGCATATTAAAATTTTAAAAGTTTGAGTAAAATATTGGTTTGATGCTTATTTTTTTCGGTCACATTAATCATGTAACAACGGGTGCTATGATTAAAAAGTTTTTGGCTTAGTCACTTGGTAGTGACATGGGTATTGACAACCATCATAAATTAATGATTTGATCTTTGACAATGGATTCAAATGTATTATGATCGGATTCCAAATGATTATACTCTTTTGAAAAGTCTTCAAAAGAATTGGGGGAAATGTAGGGCATAATTGTTATTGTTTCATTGTATAAACTTGTGAACCCTAGTCGCCATCATGGAATTATGATTTATGGTAAAATCTTAACTGAGGAAGTTGAAAATAGGCAGAGCTCATTGATGGAAGTATTTAGCTGGGCAGTTATGATAGTCTACAACAGTAGTTTATGGTATTTATTTCTCTTTCTCCCACCATGAACAGGTAAAGGAAAAACTATCATATACTTTCGGTTTTGCATTGAGTTTTTTCTTACTAAAACAATTGTTAAGGGATTAAAAGAATCTTATTATCTATTTTTTGAATAAAAAAGGAAGGAGGTTGTTTTATGCACAAGATGATAATATTTTGCTTCTCAATTATTTGATAGTTGGCCATAACTGTTACAAATGGGTTACGTTGTAAAGACTTTTGTTAAAATGCTTAATATTTGATGATCATGATTGAAAACCTGTTAGGGTTTCTGGAATCTCATCTGGAGATTGTTCTTACGATCACAAACCTATTTGCAGAGATGCTTATACATTTATTTAAGAATATTTTTTTGTATTTCTGGGGTTACTGAGAAGAAGAGAAAAAGCTCTTGTGAAACATTAGATCTTTATCTTTATAGTGACAAGAAACTGGGTTTACATTGAAAATATTTGAATCTTAGATTCTTTATAAAAGAAGATGTTGTCAATTTTATACAACATTCTTCTTTAGTGTGCTTATTGAAATATTTATATACATAGTCTTCTATTGAAATTCTGGAGTTGCAAAATCTGCACTTCTAGGGTTCTAATAGAATACTGTAATTGTGTTGCATTGTATTGGAGTTGGTGCTCTAAATTAGTGAGGGGTTGGTGATCCTAGAGTTGGTGCTCTAAATTAGTGAGGGTTTGGTGCTCCTTGGAGTGGATGCTCCTGAACTGTGTAGATTTGGTGCTCTATTTAAATAAAGAAAGATTTTTTGGGTGGTTTTTGTTCCTCTAGAGGGCTTTCCACTTAGGATAAAATTCTATGTTATGTGGTGATTTTATGTGTGTGATATTTTTCTTATTACTCTAATTTTAATGTGTTGTCAAATGCATAATTATCAGTCTTTCATATTTTTCATTATTATGCCACATTTCATATCAATCTTTCATATCTGTCAATGCACATTTCATGCATAAAAGGTTCTATTATTAATGTGTGCTCTGATACATGTGAAAGTGTTAAGTTCATCCTCTATTAATGCTTCATGTTTAATTCATGGTTCATGCAATGCAATACTGTTCATGCACAAGTCAAATTTATTCTTTGAACTGTCATTTGGTGTTTTTGTTTTAAAAGTCAAGTTCACTTCACATACTGTCATTTGTTCTCTTGGTTCAAAAGCAAACAAAAATTCTTGTTTTTTGAAAAGGTTTGTGACTTTTATAAATCACTGATTCACCCCCCTGCTCTCAGTGATTTCAATCCTCCAACAATAAGAAAATTAATTGATGTCAGAGGAAGAGAATAAACAATGCAATCATTTTAGTCCTTTATAATTGATGTCAAGAGGGGAAAGAGAAACATGTGAAAAAGAATAAGTAATATAAGGGGGAGAGAGAGTCATGTGAAAAAGAACAAGTCATTCATGGAGAGACAAAGAAGTAAAGAAGGAAAGCTACAAAGGGGGAGAGAACAATGTGTAAAAGATAAGCTATTCAGGGGGGAAGTAATATGAAGAGTTGTAGTGTGTTGGTATTCAAAATTGTTGTGTCTTTGATGGTTTTTCACATCATGTGTTTCCATCAATGATAAAGGGGAAGATTGTTGCAAGTATGAGCAATTGGTGTTGTCATTGATGTTTGTAGTTGAATAAGACTGTTGCAAGAATATGAGCAGTTAATGATATCCATGCTTTGATTAGTTGCATTATGTTGTCATTAGTAAAGCTACTGGTGTAAAACTCTAGTGTTGCTTTGATAAGCTTCTATCTATGGTTGAGGAAGTGTTGAAGATGATAAGGATGTGTCTCTGTTGCTTGGTTTCCAAGTGATTTTGAGAAAATTTGATAAAAAGGGGAAATCGTGTGTTGTAGTGGTGTTTTGGGTGATAGAGTTGTGTTCTGGTTTTGCTTTGCATTTCTTCTAGGTTGAAGATTTTCTTGTGCGATTCAAATATATTGGTGAGAGTATTTTAGAGGCGTTATATTCAAGAGTTGGTATGTTGGATCGTCGTACAAAAGAAGTTGTGTTCACTAGTGTGTGACTATGTATTGCATAGGTATCTGGGATAAATGTCTTTGCTCCACGTTTCTTCGTAGAGTAGTTTTAGTTCTTGTGATTTTGAAGAAGTGTTGTTAGTGTTGGTATATTTTTTTAGTCAAGATGGTTTGAGGTTTGGTGCTTCAGAAGATGGTTTCTCAAGTAACGATGTATATTAGAGTTTTTTGAATGTACTAGGTGTGTATATTCTTTAGGTGAAAGTTATTGCAAAGAAGTTTGTTAGATTTCAGGATGTTTGAGGAATATTCTAGATCATGTTCAAGCATGGTGTGTGTTTTGCAAGTCATCCTTGGGTTTGAGGAAGTGTGTACTTAAAAGTTTAATGGTGTTTGCATGGGTAATGACTGACCTGGTGTTTACACTACATGTGATGGATAATTATTATTTATAGAAGTGTATGGTTGAGTGGTGTTGTAGATTTGGGTCCCGATTAAGGTTTGATGTGGTTTTCTTTCACTTTTATCCATCGTGAAAGTGTTTTGGCACCACCCTAATTTGAATTTGCACATTTGAGGTGCATAACCAACCTTGGAGAAGGTTTCAAGGTTGAAGACGGTATAAGTATGAGTTGGGTTGTTAAGGGGTGATAAGATAGATATGAGAGATGTGAATGCTATGAAGTGCAGTGTATTAGAGTGCGAAATTGAGTAATGTAGTGCGAGATTTCATGTGTTAGTCTACTAGATGCAATGAGAAAAAGGTGGATACAATCTTTCAATCAAACTACAAAGGTGTTGATGTCATTGTGGTGGATTCTCTGTTGCATTGAGATGCTTTTCTTTGTGTAATATTTCTTCTCTATCTTTTTTTCTATTATGACAGTGAGCCTTTTGGTAGTGAGCCCTCCGACAGTGAGCCCTATTATATTCAGTGTTGATATTAATTATATTGTGAGCTAATCCTCATCATGTTTTATCCTTTTTTGAATTTTCCATGTAAATATATGGTGTAATGTATGGTGTTCTCTTGTGTATGGTGTTAAGTTGTTTTAGTTTCTGTGCTTTGCTTTTCATGCTAATTTATCATAACAGATTGAAGGGTTTAATGAATGAATGTGGATCTGAACATTAATGAGGATTTTAAAGGTTTAAGGTACAATTGATTCACCCCCCTCTTAGTTGTCATGTACATTCAATAGGGAGAAGCAATGATTATACTATATTGTCAAAAAATGATACAATATACACAATATGATTAAATTACTTTATAATGAGAAACCTTAGCATATATAGGTAAGAATGAGACATAAGACATAAGTAAACTTAATTAAAAAGTGTGTAAGGGACCCAAAAGGGAAACTAGATAGGTGTTAAAACTCATTCAGACCAATAACATCTTGTCTAATTTTATTTTTCGTCTCTTTATTGGTAACACTTATCATTTTTCCCCCAAATTTGAATCTATTATCCTCTCTCCTCCTCCTTGTAGAATTATATATCACTCTACCATTGTTCTTTTATGATATTATCTTCTATAACACTCTTTTTATGAAGATATCTTTATGAATTTACTCTTATGATCCAGACAATGCACTAAATTATTTATTATATTTATGTGTTTCTTTGATGATTATTTTCTACATGACATGTTCCATGATGCTTTATTACTATATATTTTATATGTATTTTCCTCACACCTAGGAGTAGCATTGAGGGCTCTAGATTGCCTCTCACTAAATATTTTTTCAAGATTATATCTTGATACCTTATCTATTGATTAAATTTTCATAATGACGTGTTACACAATAGGATGTTTGGTGAGCTTACATGGTCACATCCTATTATATATTACTTTTCTCCTCTCCTCAAATCCATTTCATCACTACATGTGAAATCTATTTGATGGAACACATTATATAACTAATTCTTTCATGATTATGATTATAGTGGTTCACAATGTGTTCTACAACATAAAACCATGCTTAAAGTGGCTCATGAAGGGTCTTAAGCCAACATTGTATGGATATAGTGGTTTGTTGGAAGTCCTCCATCATCTATATGTATTAGGAGTGTGGTTATAATTGTCCTTCGAGGATCCTACACCACCTTCTTTACTAATTATAGAGGTTTTTTAGGAACCATACACCTATATCTCATTGTATCTCTTTTATTTATATAATGACTCTTCATGGGTCATATACACCTAACATTTACACATTGATTATTAACATTATTATGTAGACTCATTTTAGTATAAATACATCAAATTCCATTGATGAAATTGGACATATGAAGGTCTAAATATTCACATGGAGAGAAAATAAAGCATCATCCATATCCCTATGATTTATAAAATTACTTGTTGACATTAATTTTCATATTGGCAGCTTGCTTTACTTTGACATGTATGATTCATGGTAGTTCACATGGATATCAAAGTGGGGGGAAAATGTAGAGGTGAGAAGTGAATATCGAACACTTTTACCCACTTTTTTGGAGTCACTTAATATTTCTCCATTACACAATAAAATAGTGCTTAATTATTTTATTTATGTACAAGAGTTGGAATTTACCCTATAACTGTGTTCATATTCCCTAATCATCCTAACCTATTCCTTAAACCTTTTTCCCTAGTCCTTGGTTGAGACTACTCAAGTGACCTTGATCTTGGATTACCATTTAATAAGCTCAACCTATAATTTTAAGCTAAAATTTTATTATGGGTCCCAAGTTGACTTGTTCCTAACTAGTCATTACCCACCAACTCACATGTAATGTTATTCAAATTTGAATTTCAGGGTTTTGTATAAGAGGAAAAAGACCTAGCTCTTTTAGAGGGATCATAATAAAATCAAGATTTAAAATTAAGTAAAATTTATATTCAACATAAAAAAGTTGTATGAACATGCAAAGACATAATTTTAAATGTGTGTAGTTTCATCTCATGTTTGATGGGATGAACAATAGTGTATCAATAGGATCCTTTGATTCAATAAAACCATCTTCTTATGCATCATTATATCTAACTAGAAGTCCTTGTAGGAATAAAGGTCATCATGCATTAGTATATGATGGCTAAAATCTTAGGCATAAGTCATAAAACAATTTGTATTCTATTAGGATTTTGTGATATCTATAGGTTGGTGAGTTTGTGGTATAAGTATAACCAACCAACTCCAAGGAAGGTAATAGTCATTACTTGATAATTAATGGTTCATAGTTAATTATTTTGCGCAAAGAAAAAAAAGAATGTTTAAATTTTTAAGTAAATATTTATTTCATCGGCATATGAGGTGAATTTTTCATGACGATGAATTTTCCTATAGTGAATTGTTGACATGAATTTTTGGACGATTGAGGTGAATTTTCCTAAAGCCATTTCATCAATGAAGACTTGAGTTTAAGACTACATTTGACAGGAAGATGTTAATGAGGGATTAGTTGTGAATGTGTTTGAACTCCAATCTCCTTGGGTCAATTACCCTCCAAATCACATTATCCATTTATGTTCATTCAATCCTGAATAGGCACTTTAGCTAAGCCAAAGTATCTTCTTGCATGCATGCACATCTAAAACTAGTGATAATGATGTTTTCCATTGTTTTCTGATTGCTATCTACATCTACCATAGCTATATATTGTGATTTACCTTGTTTTAGAAAGAACACCATAATCCTCAGATGGTATGGCTCTTAATTGTCTTCTCATGTATCCTGCCAGTAGATTTGAACATCCTAAAAATATTTCCATCTCCCCAGGTAGATAATTCATGCATGATTTATCTTACTTCCATGCCACTTCAACCTCCTTATTTAATATGGGCCAAGTCCTGAAGATTTCTTCTATTTTATTTGAGAGGGGTCCCTGCCAATAAAGCTTGCTTCTGAAAGTGGACCAACACCTCTGAGAAAACTCACAATGTATAAAGAGGTGGTCAATATTCTCATCATCTTTTTTGCATAGAACACACCAATGTGGGCCCGATACTCCAATTTTTTTGTATCCTCTCTTGTCAGAATTCTTCGATGGATGATCATCCAATACTCTATTTTCATGTTATTTCCATTCTTTCTATTTAATTTTTATTTCAAGAATATGACTATTTTGAATATTTCTTTCTAATTTTAATTGTTAGCAATAGTGTGTTTTGAAGATTACTTTGATAAATAGAGATTTTTTTTAATATCGATATTTAGATAGATTTATTTTCACTTACTACAATTAAATTTTTAATTTGAGTTTATATTTATCTTCAATTCTAGATAAAATGAATTATTAAGTCCAATTTATCTTCTTCCTTATTGTAAACCACCATGGATATTGCTTTGGTATGATAATTGTTGACATTATTCAAATTTAAATTGGAGGTATGGTAATGACCTGCATCACCTTTTAGCACTATTATTGAGGACAATTTTAGGTGTTATTAGGGGACTATCATTGGAGCTAAATTTTGGGATAGAATCCTTAGTAAGTCTTCATTAGAGGTTACACTTCCTTACTCTAGTAAAGTAAAAAAAGGTATTTGTAGTGACACGAAATAATATTTTATAAGGTATTTGGAGTTAGTGAAAATTGATAAGGAATCCACCATGATATATCAATTGAAAGTTAGTTTTAGCTAATGACTCTCTTAGGGGTGGTAGTAAAATAAATAAAAAGTCTTCTAATACATGGTTAGACCAAAATATTTTAAAGGAATATTTTGGGCAGGTGGTCCAAAAGTTACAATGGGTTGAGGCTGAGACAAAGCCTCTAGGTTCTTAGTTGAAGAGATAAGAACATTATCCACATCTTGGAATCGTGGAATAGGATGTAAAGACTGCATTATGAATATTTTATGATTCTGCTAGATGAATTTTTTATTAGATTTTCCACTTTATTTATCCATTTTTTAAGACTTGTTGGAAATCATAATTAAATTTGGTAGAACATCCTAAAAATTTATGCCCTATCATGTTGCATTAAAAGCTTCTCTCAAGCAATCTTTCATACTTTACATACTAAATCTAAGTACCCCATGATGAATAATTTTTTACAATGAATGTAACAAGATTAGATAAGAAAAACAAATTGCACACCCTTACAAACCTATATTTTGGATTTTCTAGTTCATCCTCCATCTTCATAAACTAATCTAGTTGGTTAATTAAATTTTGAATGTCTAGAATCTCTCATTACTAGTATAGGATTATGAACGAGTATATTATAATTTTGGAGATGATTGCATTAGTAAGATCAAAGAAAGGAGCCTATGGGGTAATGAAAAGACAAAATTTCCTGAAAAAACCATGGGCCATGCTCTTGCATAAACCTACAATTTTTATTTGAAAGGGATTTCAACAAGAAGAAACCATGGTCCAACACCTCCATAGAAGGAACCCCTAATTTGATCTAGGTTAATTTGGTCCATGTGCCATGAATCATGTATTAGAGGGCACTTGCCCATATATACAAAAGTTAGACTTGAAACCAAAATTTCATCCAATCGTGTTAATGTTGTCATTTAGAACATGAAAATAAAGAGAATCTATTGCAAGAGTCAATGCCATATCACCCAAAGAAAAGATTAGGGTTTTGACTAGCTATAGTGGGAGGTTAGGAGGATCTAAGTTTGAAATGATATCTTGTATCATTATTTGTGTATTTGATCCACATCATTTGACCAAGATTATATCCACAAGCATTCGAGGAAATGGGCTTTTTTCTTTAAGAATTTTTTTTTGACAAAAATCATTAAATCCATGAAAAGGGTTTGCAAAAATATTGCATTCCATGTAGATGTTTGGGCTTGAATTTATGAATTTTGGAAGCACCTAAGTCACCTTGTTATGACTAGGGTTTGAGAGGGCAATGAAAAGCCTTGCTTGAGGTTGTTGATTTTGGTCCCTATGTCATTGTCTTTGTCTTCTATTTCCTTTATTTGTTGTTTTTATTATTGTTATCACCTTTTGTTATTGTATCCTATTATTCTATTGACCATCTCTCTTGCACACCTTTGCTCCTATTGTCACATTTTCCTCCGCACATTGTAAAGTTAAATTTTAAAATGTCCTATGTACTAATTTATTATTACACACTTTTAAATAATTAAGTAGTAGAAAACAAATATACTTAAGAGTTATTTTATTTTACTTTAGAATCATTTTATTTTATTTACATTGTTTTCTTTATTTTTATTTGAAGAGTTATTTTATTTATTAAAAAAATATTTTATAGTTTTAACTTTTTAAATATATGTTGGATGTGTTTTAATTTTTATAATTTAATTAATATTAATATTATATTATTATTAAATACCAAATTTAAATGAAAGGATTTTCATTTACATGGTCTGACACTCCCTTCTTTACTACCATTATAAAGCATCTCTATCAATAATTATACACAATATAATTTTTTTAATTCATTAAATTAATAATATTTATTGGTAATTTTATAAACCATTTCATCAAATGCACAATTCATAGTTAAAATTATAAATAATGAATGATATGCACAAAACTAAAGTTATTCTTAAATAAAGAAATTAAAAAATAAAAAATATGTAAAGACTAGAGAGATCTCATTTTCAAAACTTCAACTCTATTTAAATGGTAAATAAATAAATAAAATTCAAACAAAAGTAAAAATGATGTAAATGAAATAAAATAATTCTTAAATAATTCTAAAGTAAAATAAATTATAATTTTAGTTATATAAATAAATATAGAATAGATCTAAGTTATATAAGTTCTAAATATAAATTAGAAAATTATATTAAATTGATATCTATTTAACACTTAATAATTATTTTATTTACTTGAGAAATATTATACTAATAAAATGTCATAAAGTGTGAATGCATATATTTTTACAATTGAGTAATAATAGTTACATATGTATAGATAATATAAGTAATATATAGACAGATATATTTATCTATATTAAATGAATTTATGTAAAATATGTTGAGAGATATCTATTTGTATATGCTAAATTAACTAAAACTAAAACTATGAAAAATATCTTTTAATTCTTTTTAAATAAATTTATCTAAGATAAATATATTATTTTTGTCTTATTTACTTAAGAATTATATTATAATTTTATTTGAACAATAAACATAAACCTTAAATAAAATTCTAAATTATAATTCAAACATTTTAAAATACATTTAAACATTACATTTATTTACATCTTTCAAAATCTATATTCATTATGAGCTATACCCACAAAGAGTCAAATCTCGTTCAAAATCTATATCCATTATGAGCTATACCCACACATAATCGGATCTCATTAAAGTTGACATTATAACTATATCCACAAAGAGTCAGATCTCATTAAAATTGACTTATAATGCCAAATAAGTATTCTAAATTTTTAAAATGTTTTCAAACACTTTTTAAAAGAAACATGTTTTAAATAAATAAATATTTTCTTAATATGATCAAAGAAACATGTTTTGAACAAAACATTTTCTAAATAGAAATTTCAAAATATGACCAATTCCATTATCTTCAACCATTACATTGTGCATTCAATCCTTATCAGCCCATGTTTTTAGAGATAAAATCAGTATAAGATTTATTAAGAGTATGATGCCAAGAAGATACCTTGGAAAATTTGAAAACAAAGTAGAAATCCAAAATGAAAACTAATTTGTGAATATATTGAGGGACTTTGACCCGCATGGTCGGTTTGATTTTTGTAGGCATATGGCCCATTGCTTTTTGCTTTAAGAAAGTACATGACTAGAGTGGTGGTGGTGGTGGTTTTCTCTTCTTCTAGAGAATGAAATTGATAATTACAAACTCTAAAACCCACTTTGTCTCCCATACACACATTCTCCTTTTGTCGTTCTTCTCATCATCATGAACATAATACTCTTAAGCTTCCATGGTGGGGCCATGCAATACTATTAAGCTTCCATGGTGGGCCATGCCAAATTGATGAATCCTAAGATGATTGGGCATGATGATGGATGAGGGGCCATGTATATCAAGGTGGGCCCACATTTAGATAATATCTTGAGGAAAAGTTGAACCTTTCTCAATCTTCATCTCCATTATTATATTTTGGGAACTTTTCATTTATAACCTTTTGACGTTGTGAGCCTTTCATAAGAGTCAGTGAGTAATGACTTTTCAATTGAGTGGGGGCATTTCCATTTCCCCATAAACAATTATCACTCATCATATGGACCTCATTTTGTCGCTACCTCACACATTCTTATTATATAAAATAGCACCTTTTTATGGATAGATTAGTTCACCTTTATATGGGTAGATTAGTTCACCTTTATATGGATAGATAAGTTTATTTTAATGTTAAAAGAGTTGTGATTCATCATGTAATGAAATTGTGAAATCAATGGAAATGAAAATATTTAGTTGATTTTGGATATTAAAACTGAAAATATAGCTGATTTTGGGTATTGAAAATAAAATATAGTTGATTTTAGATATAAAGAAATGATGGTTCATTATTCTGAATATAATTTTTAAATCATCATTTTTGAATTGTAATTTTTACATGTGTTGGAAGCATAATGATAAAGTTTGAACTGGGTTTTTCTTAGAATATTCTAGATCAAAGCCACACACATGTGACTCATGAATCTAAACCAAACTTGCATATCTAATCTTTGCTAATTTTTAGAATTCGCTTTTAGCTTACCTTGAAGTTCTTAGTTTGATCTTTATATTAAAAAATTATTTGTGTGCTTGAGATTTTGTACATGACAATTATAGTTCTTCCTTTATGTCAAACCTCAATAAAAATATCTAGTCAACAACTTTAAACAAAATTGAGGATAATAAGAAGTCATGTAGTATATTGAAGAATGTTGCTATAGTGTTGATATCACTCGATGATTCTTTGTAAGGTTTGTGATGTGTGTTAGAAGTGCTCTTTCATTTAGTCTCTAAACATTTGAAATGAATTAGGATTAGTATTTTTATATAACTTCTCAAGTGTCAAATAAAATGTTTCACACATCAAGTTGACACATAACGATTAGCTGGAAGAAAAAAACAAGTCCAAATTTTAATTTTAAAATTTTAGGGGTCATTTACACAAGTGTGGAAGTGACTTAGATCACTTCCATAAATGCATATTCGACCTAAGAAAATAAAAGAGAAAATTTGCAAAGAAAAAAATAATTCTTAGGAATGGTGCAAGGTGAGAATAAGCATAGTTTGGGTTATATGCCAAATTTTAGCTAATAATGCACCACTTGTATAATTGTCAATATAAAAAAAGATAACCTAGCCAAAGATAGTAAAAATGAAGGGAAAAATTGCAGGGAATGAAATTTTAACCATTATATTTTTCCCCAACTTTAAATTACATGCAAGCTACCATGATAATGCATGTTAAAGTAATTCATACACATATGACATGAAAGCAAATATAAAACACTCATAGAAAATGGATATGGAAGCAAATACTATTTTATTACATGTTACCTTGCAATGAGTGCCTCATTTGGAAACCTACAAGAATAAGAAAAATATCCAAATAAGTAGCATCTATAAAGAATTCAAAATGAACATAAGCACAATTACTAACTATCTACATAAAAAGTAAATGATACTACTTATCAACATTTATATTATAGACACAACTAACATGGTATTACATAAGCAACTAGATACTACCTTGGAAGCTAGAAATTGTACTCAACATCTAAAGACTACATTTAACATATAAGATTATACTATACTCAACAACTAGATATTAAAATTATGCATGTGATAGTTGGTAATAATCAAGAGCTAGATATTAAATTTAAGCATGTGATAGTCTGTGACCAAGTCTAAAAGAGTGTTGTTAGAAAAATTGTCTACAATAGTTGCATGCAAAGAATGTAATTAATTGAGAAGATACTAAGATAATGTGTGATAAATCATGTAAATCTCAATGATCACAAAAAAACATAATGAAAGTATCATGTAAAATCCTAAAAGAGGAGTAAGAGACATAGTTATGTTTAATCATAAGATGCCATATTGCCCCAAACATTGTCCCTAATGAGGGTCATGGAGCAACAAAAAGAGCACTAAATGTTGGAGATTATTCATATAGGAACTACTGGTGTGAATAAGGTGTTTGACCTAAATAGTTCACCTAGTAGGTATTATTCACATGTTAAGTTTACATGGGTCCTAGGAATCTTTTTTAGAAGTCTTAGTTCTCATATTTAGATCTTAACTTATGAAATTTAATTCTTGAGTCCTATGTCATTTAATATTTGTTATGCTACTTGTCTCATATTATAGGATTAAGACACCTTTCATAATCTTTTCTAATCATATCTCTCACCTTTCCTTTATAACCAAGGTTCCTCTTGCATCTTGCAAGACATATCAAAAGGCATCATGTGATCTTGTATCATATTGTATTCTTGTTTGGTGGAATAACATCTTTTGTTGTTGATTCTCTCTTATATGTGTGGAGGTTATTTGGTGTTGCAAGTTGATGATCCTGGTTGCATCTTTCTTACTCACTTCAATTTGGTATCAAAGTGTGAGTGATTCTAACATGGGTGTTAGGGTAGTTTTAGCTCCCACAATTTTTTTTGTTGTTGAAAAACTCTTAATTTTTTTTAATAAACATTTTACACCTAGAACCCTACTTCTCACCCTTGGTTGCATGGGCCACCAATACGTAGGCTAGGGGGGCTAATTTTTGTTTTTTGGCAATTTTAGCAAGACTAGGAAAATCACCATAACTTTTGATCCAAGAGTTAGATTTTAGAAAATGAGATATTGATGGAAAGATGATTCTAAGAACTACCCAATAGTGTATTTATTTTTCTTATATTTTTTGTTGGTGCATTTTATAGCCTGTTGAAGTCATTTGTGCATTTTTTCTTCCTAGCTCATAACTTTTACTTGATTCCTCCATTTATTGTGATTCTTACAGCATTGGAAAGGTATTTTAGACCTCTTTAATAATTTACATGCATTTTTTCCATATTTGGCCTCAAGTATAATTAATTCATATTTCAGAGAAGCTATTTCTGGATTAGATTGTGTAAGCTTTTTTGGATCAATGTTTCAGATCACACTCCGTGATCCATCATCAGGATAGAGAGCTCAAGGAGATGAAAATGGTTTGTTGTAGACCCAACAGGTATAAAAAGAGGCAGAAAGATGATAGAGGGATAGAAGGCACAAGGCCCAAAAGAGGCAGAAAGATGATATAGGGATAGAAGGCACAAGGCCTGTCTCTCTTGGGCCTTGTGCCTTCTATCCCTCTATCATCTTCCTGCCTCTTTTTATACCTGTTGGGTCTGCAACAAACCATTTTCATCTCCTTGAGCTCTCTATCCTGATGATGGATCATGGAGTGTGATCCGAAACGTTGATCCAAAAAAGCTTACACAATCTAATCCAGAAATAGCTTCTCTGATATTCTTATGGATTGTGGAAATCTAATAACATTGATTAATTCATATTTTTATTTTTTAAACACTTTGGTTAATTACTTGGATATTTTGGCACATGGAATCCTTCTGTTTGTGTGGGATGGCTTCATTTAGGTTTCTTTATATGTATTTGCAGAATTTTATCCTTTGAGGGCATTTTGAGCATCTTCTATAAGCACTTTCTCATTTGTAAATGCATTGAGATAAAGTGCCGCACTATTTTACATGCTTTTGGGATTTTTCATATCTTTTTGTGTCATATTTTATACTTGAAGTACATTATAAAGTATCATGGGGGGTTGTGTAGTGCCTTAGTTATTTTCCATCACACCTTTGTCAAGTGAGTGTCCCTCCATGACAATAATGAATCCAAGTGATTCTTACCTCATATGTGTGTGCCTTATTTTTGCACACCCTTTTTTAGTTGCAGGTATTCTCTTGTGTAATATTAGATGTTGTTTCTTCTCCTTCATGCATTACATGGTGATACATAGTTTCAATGGCTCTTTCATGCCTCTCCCTAGTTAGCATTATGGAGGGGTATCTTACTATTTGTGCTAATGCTTCCTTTCTTTTTCTTTGGAGTGATCTATGCATCTAGTATTTATTCTTATGTACTATGTGAATGCAAAGGTTGGTTACCCATGCATTTCAGAAGATGGAGCATTTACCATATGAACACTCTTGCATTCTTGTTTGGTTCTAGGCAACCTTCCATCCTAAATTGATCAGTGTTCTTTAAACTATTGGAACCTATATTTTCAACTTTCATTGGCTAAGTAGCATTGTTGGGATCACTTATGCAAATTATTATGTCATATATATCTTTGATTAACATATATTTTATCGTTATTTTCCATATGATCATTGTTCGAGTAGTGTCGTTGGGGGAACTCATGCAAATTGTTTTCTTCTTGATCCTGATCATCATCCTATTTTTAGAGGAGGTTCTTCTGTTCATAAAACTCTACTGATCATCTTTTGAAAGTTGTTTACAACTTCTTCATGCTTCAGTGATGTTATTTGTGTTCCTATTATTTTTGGGATGTTTCTTTTGGAGGCTTTTTAGTCCTTCATCTTTTATTTCTCTCTTTTGGAGAGGGGTTTTCTCCCACAAGGTTTTTCTCCTTTTCTCCATTTGTAATAGATTATTTGTACATGGGTACCTCATATGACCTTTTTATTGGGACCCATCTTTTATAACTTTACATTAGCTTGTTTCTCTCTAAGTTGCACTTAAGGGGGGTGTTGGTATGAATAAGATGTTTTACCTAACTAGTTCACCTTGTAGGTACTATTCACATGTTAAGTTAACTTAGGTCTTAGGAATATTTATATAAGTCTTAGTTGTCATTTTTAGAGCTTATCTTATCTTATGGAATTAATTATTGAGTCCTAGTCACTTAATATTTGGTATGTTAGTTGTCTCATGTTATGGGATTAAGACACTTATCATGATTTTATCTAATCCTATCTCTCACCTTGCCTTTATAAGAAAGGATCCTCTTGCGTCTTACAAGACATATCAAAGGCATTTCAAAAGGCATCTTGTGATATTGTATCATATTGTATTATTGTTTGGAAAAATAACATCTTTTGTTGTTGCTTCTCTCTTGTATGTGTGGACGTTATTTGGTGTTACAAATTGATGATCCTGGTTACATCCTGATTACTCACTTCAATTTGGTATCAGAGTGTGAGTGATTCCAATAGGCACAAACCAAATGTCATATATCAACATGATGAATGTTAGGAAAATCCATGTGAGCACAAGAAATATCACAAGTACATACAAGTCAAATAAGATCATATGATGTAAAAATTTGTACATATTTTAAATCCTACAATCATTAAGGAAAAAATATCATTACTATAAACCTAAGAGTAAAAATAACTAGTATAGTTATCTTCAAACAAAAGGGAAAATACATAGACCCAAATTTGAGTTTTAATTAACAATCTTACGAGTAATTTCTATAAGCTCAAAAGTTACTTAGCTTACTTTTGCAAATGTGGATTTGACCTAGGGCAAAAGTGAGAAATCTACAAATAAAACTAGCTCCTAAGAATGCACACAAGATTGGGATAATATGGTTTGGTTGATGTGTCAAATTTCAACTAAAAATGTACCACTTGTATTATTTTCATTGATAGATTAGCCAAAATTAATCAAAATGAAGTGGAAAATTGAAAGATATGTAAATTTAATCATTACACAATTAAAGATTTTCAAATTAGACCGTGTTTTACTTTTTCCTTGGCTTGTATAGTAAAATTAATATTTTTACAAAAATAAATGACTTTAATGGTTTAGTATTTGAATAGAAGACACATATGAAATGATGAAACTGAATTATAAAACAAGGCCCACTAGCTCCATCCCCTTCTTTCTTGCAATAGTAGAGATACACCCAAATAATAAGGAGAAAGTTACCTTAAAGCAAATATATTTAACATCTTTGATGTGCATGTATACTATCAAATATATTTAAACTATAACTATAATTATAGTCTTTTAAAGAGAATAATTATCAAATAATTGGTGATTGAAAATATTTTATCAAAAAATTATGTACAAATGTTAAGCTTTGAGATTAGAATAAGAAAAAATCCTTTTTGAAATTTTAGTAATCTCAATTGTTAAGTTTAGGATTATAATATTTTTGTAAGATTTGAAATAAAATCAACAAAATTTAAAATTATTTTATAATCTACAACTTTAAAATAAAATCTAATTCTTTCTACCATAATCTTTTCCTAATTAAAATTGATTGTAATTTTGATAGAGTTTAGGCTATAACCATATCTTATAATATAGACACAAATTTCTTAACTTGAGTGACAATAAACTCTTATTGCTCCTAATGTGACTAAAAATCACCATTGACGAAGGAAAAATAGATTAAATACAGTAAATCTTATCTAAATTACCAACATATAGATGATAATAACCTCATCAACAATATATATATTATCAAATTTTACATCTTTTGACTTGCTTAAATTAAAAATATTGAAGATAATGAATCCGTTAATAAAATAATTACTAAAATATAATAAGAATTATGTAAACTAAAGTTCTCCTAATTGTAATGATTTTTTTTACACTATTACCTAAAATAATGATTAATTCCAAACATTTTTAAATCAAGGATTTCCTCTCTCACCAACATATCTCATAACTTCTATATTAAAACATGTCAAATTATTTTCCCACTTCCTCCATTGGTGAAATTTATCGATTCAATATAAGAAATTCCCTTGCTCTTTCTCTTATGATAAAAGGAACAAGCATTTTATAGAAATGTAGTCAAATATTCATTCATATTTAGAAATTTCTTTTAAATGATTGGAAATCATGTCCACATCTCTATCCTTCATTCAAAATCTATTTGAATGATGTTTAGATTATAAAAAATATTATCAATTTAACAAATAGTAAATAAGTATTTTAATACTTGTTTTATCATTATTTCATGAATTTTTTAAACGAGTAATTATTTTTCTACAATCTTTTTATTTTTAATGTATATTGGAGAGTAATCACAAGTTAACACACACTAATTAAATATTTGTTAAAATAAATAGGAGACAAATGATTTGGCCTGTTTGGTGGATATTATTCCAAAGGATTTGAATGAAGTTGATAATGTGGGAATGTGCAAGAATGTCACTATCAAGGAAATCAAAGCTTTTGTTTTCTCCTTTGGGGCCTTTAAAGCCCCTAGTCTTGATGGGTTCCCCCCTTCCTTCTTCCAAGTTTTTTTGGACATTATCTTGTGGGATCTATTTATAGCCACTAGATATTTCTTTAGATATGGAAAGCTCCTTAAACAATTGAATGAAACCTACATTGTGTTTGTTCCCAAAGTGATTGATGCCATTACTATGTTTGACTTTTGACTTATCAGCCTGTGTAACATCATCTATAAAATATTCTCTAAATTATTGGTCAACAGAATTAAACCCTTACTTCACATACTTATCTCTCCTTTCCAAAAAGGATTTGTCCTTGGAAGGCAGATTCTTGATGTTGTGCTTACTACCTACTCTCTCATCCATTTTATGGAAAATAACAAAAGGTCTACTATGCTCCTTAAACTTGATATCTCTAAGGCTTATGATAGACTACTTTGGCCCTTCCTTTTGGTTACCCTTAATTTTTTTGGGTTTGGTGAGAATACCCTCAAAACTATTTACACCTACATTTCCCCCCCTACCTACTTGGTATTGGTGAATGGTGTCCCCAGTGGTTCTAGTTTAGGGGGTAAAGGGTTGAGAAAGGGGGACCCCCTTTCCCCTTATCTATTCATTTTGATTGCAGAAGCTTTGGGTAGAAGCTTCCAAAAAAATATTAATTCTAATAAAATCCAAGGGGTTAGAGTTTCCTCCCTATTAGTCCTCGCTTCTCATCATCAATTTGTTGATGACACCATTCTATTTAGAGTTACTTTGATTGTTGAAGCCAAAATCTAGAAAGCGACCTTGGGTTCCTATGCTAAAGTTGCTAGCCATCATATCAACTACAAAATTATGCTATACTTCTTCAATTCAGAGAACACTCTTAAGAAAAGGATTGTTCACATCTTGGGTTGCTAGCAGGACTGCTTGTCTGCCACTTATCTTAGTCTTCCTCTAACTACCAAAAATCTATCTAACACTTAATGGAATAATATTTTTGAAAGAGTGCAAAGAAATCTTACTGGTTGGGAAGATAAGCTTTTGAGCCAAGTTGGTAAGTTTCTATAACTTAAAATCCCTATTTAAAAGCCGTGTGGTCATGGCTGAAAAATATCCAAAAGAAATTTCTTTGGGCTGGTATTGAGGATAAAAATAAAATTTCCTTGGTTAAGTGGGATAAGGTCTGCAAACCTAAGAGTCAAGGTGGTTTAGGAATAAGAATATTGAAGTAACAAAATATATTTTCCTCTTTTCTAACTTATGGTAGTTTTGACTAACAAAATATATTTTCCTCTTTTCTAACTTATGTCACAATATTTGAATTTGAACAAATATGTGATGTTTTTGTGTATGACAATAATAGTTATGTTTGATCTCTTTGTTGTTGCATGTGCCAGATTAGATCCCAAATTTATTTTGGAAAATTTAGTGTTTGTCAATTTTCTCCCCCTTACCATGGTTGTTTTCTATTTACACAACCTAAATCTAAATGAGATGTCCCAGATAGTTTCCACAAATATACCTATAATATGCTTTATATTCTTAATGCTTACTTGATGTAGCTTTAAATTAACCTACATACTTGAAATGAGAATGCCAATGATAACTTATCCTTGATATATTAAATTAAAAAATTAACTAAACTAATATTTTGTAAATAACCACCTCAAAATTATAAAATTACACGTACTCAAAATATTCTAATTAACAACCATTTTTATATAAATAAATAAACATACACAATAAATATTTATAACTTTTATAATTTATTATTAACTTACTTTAAAGATTATTCGGAAATTCTAGAACTATGTTATAAAGTCAAGCCCTCCATGAACCTAACTTCCCATCTCTACCTAACATGAATGAAATTAAGTTGAACTCTTTAAATTCATGGGATGTCTGTTGTGGATATTTTATAGTTCTTAAAGTTGCTTTGAAATCATGAAGCTTACGAAAGCAAATAATATAATTGGGGGCATTATTGAATGTAAGGACTTTGTATTATTACGACCAACCTACTTTTCAATTGATTAATTTGTCCATAAAAGTGAGATCTACACTTGAAAATGATATTTTAATCATTTTAGTTTAAGACTTTACAAGCACAACAATAATCAACCATATAGCCAATTTCATAGTTATAATTTCGTCCTTAATTGTTGTGATATATGGCCTTTTACAACTACCAAGGAAGTTATCATTACTATTATATTTTCAAAATTTACTATTACATTTGTAATTTCTTATTTTAATAAGATATCATTTTTTATATTAATTTAAGTTGTATTAAGTATATTGGAATTTTTATTCATATATTTTTTTTTATGTAAATTGCAATCATGATTGCTTCCTTTTCATTAAATAGTGATATAAATGGTTTACATTTTAACTTTTTAGATATTTTTGAGAGTTATAATGATATTATGACTTATAATCAAAATGTCCTAAATTTTAAAAGATTTTACATATTATCTATACAAAATAGCATACTATCTATATAATTTCTTATAGTCAATCACCCTCCTCCACTGACATGTTAGTAAACAAGGATATTATTCATTCTATGCTGGTCTCATGGTTTAATCCGATGATCTTCTTCAAGAAGTCCACCCCTTTCTTTGATTTTTACCCCCTTCTTGCCTCCATTGATGGATTGTTGTTGATTTTTACCTCCTTGCCTCCATTGATGGATTCTTTGTAGGCACACACTCTAGCTTCACTTCATTTTTTGTAACCTTTTCTCTCAAAAAGTGATACCAGATTGAAATTGGTTCATATACTACTCTGATATCCTTTAAGGTTTGCCTCATCCACAACACCTGTGTGGAACAAGATGTTGTAATATATTCTACCTCTGCAGTAGATAAAGACACTGAATCTTGCTTAGCCAAGACACCAATTTGCATCCAAGAAAGAATGCACCACCACTTGTACTTTTTCTATCATCCACACAACTTGCCCAATCTGCATCTGTGTAAGAAATCAGAGAAAAATTAGTATGCTTTGGATACCATAAACCATGTTCTAAAGTTCCTTTAAAGTATCTGAATATCCTCTTCATTGCTGTAACATGTGACTCTCTAGGATCTTCTTGAAATCTAGCCACAAGATAAACTACATGCATGATATCCAGTCTAGTGGTAGTTAGATATAGCAATCCTCCAATCAATGATCTATATTTTCTCTAATCAGCCTTAGGAGATTCATCATTCTTACTCAGCTTGCAACCAATAACCATAGGAGTACATACTGGTTTAGAATCCTCCATTCCAAACTTCTTCAACATTTCCTTGACATACTTTGATTATGAAATGAATATACCTTTTTCTATCTGATTGATTTACAACCTAAGAAAGAAATTCATCTCCCCAAACATAAACATCTCAAACTCTTTCTGCATATCTTCTTTATTGAATCCTTGCTATATCAAGTACCTATCCAACCTTGCATAACAAGCTCTGAGAGCTTGCTTCAGTCCATAAAGTTCCTTCTTCAATCTGCAGACCATATCCGGTTTGTCTAATAACTAAAATCCTTCTGGTTATTCAATGTATACTTCTTCTTCCAACTCACCATTCAAGAAATTAGACCACATCTATTTCATAACTTTGAAATCCTTATGTGCTACAAAAGCCAAAAACATCCTAATAACTTCCATTCTTACCACAGAAGCAAATGTCTCCACAAAATCTATTCCTTCTACTTGTGAGTAGCCTTTGCACACAAGCCTTGCCTTATTTCTTACTACTTCTCCATTCTCATTTAGTTTGTTCCGGAATACCCACTTAGTTTCAATTACATTCTTATTTGCTGGTCTTGGGACAAGTTCCCAAGTCTAATTCTTCTCAATTTGTAGTAGTTCCTTTTCCATATTCTTGATCCAGTATTCATCTTTGCATGCTTCAATCACTATTTTAGGTTCAACTTTAGAAAGTAAACATAGACTTATCTGTTCTTCGGTCATTGCAGCTTTTCTCCTTTTCAAAACACCTTTTCTCTTGTCACCAATGATTTGATCTTCAAAATGATTATTTTGCATATACTTAGGAGTCTTAGGGATCCTTTTCGAAGCTTCTTCTTCTTCAATCTGAACTTCTTTTTCCTTACCTTCATCTCTATCATTTTCTCTTCAAGAGGACTTATTTTATTGATATCCATATATCACCATTGAGTTCTTCTGTAAGTCTTCATCCACTTTGACACTTGCACTCTCAACAATCTTCTTCAGCCTCTTGTTGTAGCATCGATAAGCTTTGCTTCTTATAGAATATCCAAGGAAGATTCCTTCATCATATCTTGTATCAAACTTTCCTAAGTTTTCTTCATCTCCTCTGATATAGCACTTGCTTCCAAACACTCTAAAATATTTGATAGTAGGGATCCTTCCATACCACAACTCATAGGGAGTCTTTGCACTATTTGCTCTATTTTGAACTTTGTTAAGTATATAGACATTAGTATGAATTGCTTCTCACCAGTAGAATTCTAGTAGGTTTTCCTCTTTCATCATTGTTCTTGAAGCTTCCTAAATTGTCCCATTCTTTCTTTCAACCACTTCATTTTGCTGAGGAGTCATAGGGGTAGATAAATGCCTCTTTATTCCATGACTCTCACAAAAACTATTAAATTCATTGGAGGTGAACTCTCCACCTCTGCTAGACCTCAAACATTTTATTTTCATATCCATTTCATTCTCAACCATAAATTTAAATTCTTTAAACTTATCTGGGGCTTCTAATTTTTCTTTGAGAAAAGTAACTCAAATAATTCTAGAGAAATCATCAATTAATAACATGAAATACCTGTCACCTTGAAAACTTCTTACTTTGGTAGGATCACAAAGATATGTATGCACCATTTCCAAGAGTTTGGTAGTAGATTGTTCTTTGAATTTGAAACTTCTTCTTTCTTGATTTCCAATCTGACATTCCTTGTAGATATCATTGATAGGCTTTGTAATCTTTGATAGATCTCTCATAGCTTGAAATAAACTAATCCTTACTAGTCTATAAAAATTGATGTGACACATCCTTCTATGCCATAGCCAACTTTCATTAATTTAAGTGATAAAGTAATGAACATCAACACCTTTAAGTTTATAAACATTTCCATCTTCCCTTCTTCCAGCAACAACCACAGTTCTAGAGCCTTTTCTGCTCACATCCATCATCCTAAAACATAAGATTATATTGTTTGTTACACATTTATCCAACACTCAAGAGGTTATTCCTCAAACCCTTAACATAAAGAACATCATTTGTATTATGCTTGCCATCAAAATTGATTGAACCTTTTTCACATATCTTAGAAGATGTATCATCACCAAACTTAACAAGACCTCCATATTTCTTAATTCTAACAAACTTACTTTTGTCACCAGCCATATGATTTGAGCATCCACTATCAATGATCCAGTAGTTCTTTTCCTCTCTAGCATGAAAAGTAGTAACCATAGCATTATGACTTGCTTCTGGAGCACTTTCCTTCACACTTCTCTCAGAGTTAGTAGAATTAGATTCAACTTTTATAGACATGAACAAGCATTCACTATTGTTAGCGAATGAATTGGCCTTTATTGCAATATTCAAATAACAACTCTATAGCCCAAGATACAAAGAATAATATTGCTAATAGCTCTCGAAAGATCACAATTGCATTTGTGACTTTCCTCTAAATTTTAGAGGTACAACTCTCTCATATGATATATTTAATTTTTGGGTATGCTTTTAACCAAAAAGTAGGAAAGGAAAGCAAACACTAATTCATAAATATGAAACTAGTGCGAAAGAACTGAAGAGACCATTAATACTAAAGCACAAAGACTCAAACAACAATGGCTAATAAACTTAGTATCAAAGAACAAATATGATCACAAATAAAGAATATAGCATCAAGAGATTATTCCACATAGAGAATAAACCTACATAATCAATTCAACCAATAGATTGATATGATGACCACTATACTCAAAGCTCATAACTCATAGATTAAAAGCAATTTGAAATCATAATTTTATTCTAAAAAATGTTTCTTCTTTCCTTCATTACATCACAGTGCTACTAAATACAATTTAGATCCCCTTAGAGCCATTTTTATCAAATTTTATATCCCCACTCCAATCTTGAATTTTAGCATTACAATAATGGCCATTGGACTGATCGACGATTTCTTGCGAGCTAACATTCCATTTAAAGAAGCTAATAAACTAAAATAATTAAAGATTAAGAGTAAACATCATTACGTTGTCTCTTCAATTGGATTGGACAGTTAACCAAATCATTTCCTATTCAAATATTTGCCATGTGGCTATCCGTACTTATAAATGGTGCAAGTTTCAGGGCCTGAATTAAATGGAAAAAAAATATGTCTTCATATTTCCATGCATGTGAGCATTCAGATGAAGAGGTAACTCAAAATATTCATAGAAAAAATAAATCTTGTAATAAATTTTTGTCACATCAGCATTTATTTCCCAAGCCACATCACTACCCCCTCGTTCACCAAGTCCCAAGAAAATCTAGCCTGGATTTCCTTCTTATTTTCTATAAATCTAATGAGAAAGATCCTCATTTTCACATTTCAAGTTGCATTCCTAAAAAATGGCAAGTCCTGAGAGCGACGGTTCCTCAAGGAATGATTTCATTGTGATTAAGGAAGTTGAATGCAGTCCCTTCTTTAGGTTATTGGTGGACCAATTGAGAGAGGTCTTCACAATTCAGAGTGAGATAAAAGAAGTGTTGTGCCAAATTTTGGGGGAGGGATTCCCAAACCACATACATGTTCACAATACAAAGCTCCTAGAGCGCTTCATATATAATGTGGTTCACACCTCTAGAAGGCATGATTGGGGAGTTAGGGTAGTAGAACACCTGGTTTGACCTGAGTACCAAAACAAAGAAAGAGTGAATATCGAAGGGTTGACCCAATTTCCCAAAACTAGCCTTGTGGGTGATGTCATATGCATCACTACTGCAACCTAGCATGAGACTACAGAGGAGGCGATGACTCTTATCTGTGCGGGGCTGGTGCAAAATGATATGGGGCTATTTTCCCACTTTATCCAATCTCATGAAAATCTACTTTTTCCAACTCAGATTGAGCATCTAGAGGAGGTAGTGGAAGGAATTTGTGTCCTCATGTTTATCCTTTGTAACTTGAAGAAATATACTGATAGCTTTTTGTTTTGAGATGCAAATTCCAATTTTGTAACACCAAAACATATATATGGATATAATATAATATAAAGCTATTTTTTATTCTGGTGTTATGTTCATTTATCAAAGTATTCTTCCCTTTAATTTATCACTATATTTGATAATGATGTCTGAGTATGCTAAATTTCTGCATATTTATGTTTTTACCATGGTTGTATTCACTTAATCAGATATTTTCTTGCATTTCCATTGCTTAATAAGGAAAGTTCCAAAAAACCTGTGAAATCCATCACGCTTACAAAAACCCTATACTTTACCGCCTTTGCTTTCCCTTTCATATAATCGGAAAAAGGAAAGGTTTGTGAAACCCTGTCAGGGACTGACAATAGTTTCCAAACCTATCAAGAATACCAACAACACATAGAAACTTATTTTCATTATTTAGCTTTCCTTCATTAGCAGATTTTTGAAAAGTTATATAACCTTTGATACAGTCTGACAAATTTTTGAACATTTAGACTTAGACATCCTCGTTAAGCTTTTAGTGTTTAAGAGAGTTACGATAACTTCACAAAATACTGACAATAAAAGAGGATACAAAGATAAAGCTAAAGACTTTAAAATGGATATCGACATATGAAGGAGTTATAATAACCCTGGTGGCGCTCGTTGAAGTTCATGAAACCCAAGGAAACATCGACAAAGTTTCATACCTAGATTTTTTTTAAAATAGTGGTGAGGGTTTAATGGTGATAACCAAAGCCGAAGTAACAACTATCCTCATCATTCACATGCTTGGATTCATCATCATATATATTGGCATCTTCTCTAACATAATAACTTTTCTTAATTGTTCTACCTTTTTTCTCCTTATTCTTGTCATTTAAAGCTTTGTTTGGAAATCTTGAAGCATAATGACCTATCCTTCCACAATTGAAACATTTGAAAGGTAACTTACCTCTGTATTTGCTAGTACCCTTTTTCATTCTTCTCACAAAATTTTCTTCTACATCATCAACATCATTCGAATATGATTACTTAGTCTTCTCTGATTTCCCAACCTTAAAAGAAGTCTCAACTTTTGCATTACTTGAACCAAACTCTCTTAATTCAAAAGTAGTCAAAGTGCCAAGTAGCTGATCTCTAGAGTGATCATTTAGATTTTGAAATTCCTCTATAGTAGAAACCTTATGACTATAGGATTTAGGAAAAGTTCTCAGTACCTTCTTTACCACCTCATCATCTTCAATATTTCCACCAAGCCCTCTGATGAAATAACTTTGTCCACTTTCTACATGTAGCTTGTAATGATTTCATCCTCTAACATCCACATATTTAAAACATCATCTTTAGATTCTACATCTTAGCTTGCTTGACCTTATCATCTCCATCATAAATGCTTTCCAACTTTGTCCTAATTTTTTAGCAATTTCCGGATTCATAACTTTCACAAGTTTAGTATTAGAAAGACCACTTAAAAGAGCATACCTTGCTTTACCATTTTTATCATAGGCCTTGATCTCATCATCAATACTCAAACCATTTGTAGACATAGTGTATCGGGTCACAACAGACTTCCAAACTGCATGTCCAAGGGATACCGAAAAACCTTCCATCCTTGTCTTCTAGAATGCATAATATGATCCATCAAATAGAGGAGCATCTCTTTTGTGCACCATCCTAGATCTACCTCAAGTAGTTAAGCTTTCTTCCAAGGAACCTTGCTATGATAGCAATTTTTGAATGCACAAGACGACTAAGAGGAGGGTGAATTAGTTGTACATTAAAATATCAAAACCCTCATAAACATTTAGATCCTCATCAAATTTATTAGCCTTTAATCTATTAGAATGATTTAGCATGAAAGAAAATAAAAAAAACTAAAACACATCAACTCCATGCACAATAGAACACCAAATTTACATGGAAAACCAAAGAAGGGAAAAACCACGATGAGGATTAGCTCACAATATAAAGTAATTGCAACACCAAATACAATAGGTTCACTATCAAAGGGCTCACTACCCAAAAGAAAGAAGGGCTCATTGCCAATGACTCACTGCTAGATTATAGAAAAGAAGAAAAGAAGATTCTTACAGTGAGAAATCCATCTCAATGCAACAAAAAATTCCACCACAACATCACCAACACATCTACAGCCTTTTTGAAGATTGTAGACACCTTCTGCTTATCGCTTCTAGTAGTCTAACTCATTGAATCTCACACTGTACTTCAAAAATTTGCACTTCATACCTCTGCAATTCACACCACACACACTACAAACTCATCCTCTATCAAAACAACTCTTATTTGTACCTTCTTCAACCTTGAAAAAATTCTCCAAGATCATATATACAATTTAACCGTGAAAATTCAAATTAGGTCGGCACCAAAACATTCTCGTGTTGGAAAGGAATGAAGGTGGACCACATCACACCTTAACTCGGCCCTAAATCCACTCATACATGCCATGCCACACTTCCAAAATCAGTGAAGAAAATCCGCAATTAATGTAAACACCCAAGGTCGGTCGAAACTATGTAAACACCATCAAACTTTTAAGTAAAAGCTTCCTTTGATCCAAGGATGACTCACTGACAACAAATATCACCTGAATACAATCTAGAATATTCCACAAATACCCTAAAATGTAACAAATTCCTTCGTAACAACCTTCACTAGAAGAATGTACATACCCAGTACCCTTAGATAATCTTCTATACAATGTAACTTAAGAAATCAACTTGTAGAGCACCAAACCATGAACATCTTCAACCGAAGGTAGATATGAACCTTATTAGCAACACACTTCCAGAACCACAAGACCGAAAACCAAATTGTGGAGAAATGCAGAGAAAAACCATTTCTCCTAGACACCATTGCAATACATAGTTCACACACTGGTGAACACAAATTTCTTTTCATAATAATCAAACCGAAAAATTCTAGATATAACACCTTTGAACACCTCTAATCAACATATTCAAATTGCACAAGCAGGTTTTCAATATAGAAGAAATGTGGAGCAAAACTAGAACACCACTTTGTATGTTAGAACACCTCTACGACACACTATTTCCTCTTTTATTTTTCTTAAAAGCACTTGGAAACCAAGCACCAAAAAAATATTCCCATTATCTTCACCACTTCATTATTATCACCAAACCAATTACAACATAACAACTCAACCAAACAACACCCACAAATAGAAGCTTATCAAAGCAACACTAGAGGTTGACACTAGTAACACTTAATGATGACAACATAATGCAAATAATCAAAGTATCACCACAACTTTTCAACCATCACAAGTTGAAATTAATGACAACACAAACATAAGCCTGTTTACATCAATGAAAACACCAACTATTTATACTTGAAACACTCCATTGGGAAAATATAATTGTTTAGACATAAAAAATGGGTGCCATGTTGACATGTGGAAACATATTTTGGAAATAAGTATTGGCAGGGTCCACTTGTGTGAGTGTTTATCTTTTTAGAAAAATGTAAGCAAGGAAAGGTGACACTTGTCACCTAGGGGCTCATTTGAGTATTGTAAATTGTAAAAACCTCAAGAGGAGTGACCTTATGCTATGTGGCATGTTTTTGACTTGTTGACTGAATCTTTGAACGAAAAATTACTTAATGAAGACTGAGTTGTCAAACAAGTGACTAAGAGTTGTGGGTGAGTTATATTTTGGAAGTAAAGCTGATTTTCTTTATGGGACATCTAGCATGTGAGGTTGCTTGATTTTTGGAGCTGCAAGCCTTGCATGTGCTTGCATATTGTTGCATGTTGGTGCATGCTCATACATGTTTTACAGGTTGCTAATCAGGTCACTTGGGACTCGTGCATGTTGTCAGTTTTTAGTTTGCATTCATCCAGAGACTAGGAGATTGACACATGGAAAAATCAATGCCCATGTATGAGAAGTTTTTATTGATGCCTTAATGCATTTGTTTGTAGAGCTTGATTGTAATTTTATGAGACGTCGTTATGCTACCAGATTCACTCTAGAATTTGTATCACAGTGAATTAACACTTGCAAGAGCATAGACTCTGAACATTGTATTGTAATATATTTCTAATGGAATGCAATTAATCTGTTCTTTGGTGTACACAGGTTTTTTCTCGAAAAGGTTTTCCCACATAAATTCCATGTCTTATGGTTTGTGTTTAAATCTGAAATAACTGAATGAATGTGCAATCTTGAAGATTAACTATAAAAGTAAAATATTTGAAACAAATTTTTGTAACCCCTCCCATGTTTGATTTGCATTAGGGAAGTGTTTCCACACTCAGCTTTCATTTCAGTTGGTATAAGAGCCTGGTCAACTTTATTATTCTTGTTGGGTTTGAAGGGTTTTTTGTGCTTATCTTGATTCAATGGGAGTTCTTGCAAAGAGAAATTTGTAATCTTGTTGCAATTTTAATATGGCAAGCACATCTGAAAGAATAGAGATGGAGAAATTCAATGGATTTTTTTTTGAATTATGGAAACTGAAAATGGAGGATATGCTCATAGATAGAGATCTAAGGGCTATAATATCTAGCACAAAACTAGCAACAACCTCACAAGAGGATTGGGATCTACAAGATTAGAAAGCCAAGGGTTTGATAATGCCTTGCTTAGCTTATTTTGTGCTCCTAAATATCCACAAGGAGAAGACTGAAGCTAGTCTTTGGAAGAAGCTTCATGACATTTATCAAGATAAATCCCTGGTGAATAATATTTTCTTGAGAAAGGAGTTGTATTCTTTGAGGATGGAGGAATGAGGATTAGTTGATGATCACTTGAATGCATTTAATATGCTAGTAGCTCAACTGGGTTTTGTTGTGAAGATTGATGATGAGGACCATTTCATGCTTCTGCTATGTTCTTTGCCAGACTTGTGGGACCACTTAGTGATGGCTATTGGAAGCATAACAACCAGTTTCAGGATGGAATATATGGTTGCTTCGTTGTTGGCTAAAGAGATGAAGAGGATGTCTTCCGAAATGGCCAAGGAGGCCCTGTCTATTCATGGGAGATTGAAGGAGAAAGACAAGAAAAAGGATAAGTCTAATTCCAAGTCTTTGGGGAGATCTAAGTCTCTCGATAAAAATTCCAAAGCTAAATGTTGGAATTGTGGGAAATTTGGACATTTTTAGAAAGACTACAAAAAGGAGAAAAAAATAAAGAAAAGTGATAAATCTGATTCTAAATCCTCATATAAGGATGCAAATGCATTTTTTGCAGCCTTGGCAACACATGCATTAGAAGATGTGTGGCTGATTGAATCAGGAACTTCTTTCCACTTGACCTATCACAGAGGTTGGTTCTCAAGGTATGAAGAGTATGATGGTGGGATGGTGAATTTGGGTGATGACTCTCACCTAAAAATTTTTGGTCATGGAAGAGTCAAGATCTGATTCCCTGATGGTAGAGTGAAGGGAATTGATGGCATTTTTCACATCCATGGTTTGGCACAAAACCTACTCTTAGTGAGTAAGCTAGGTGATGTCAGAGTGTAGGTTGTTTTCTCAAGTGGTGGATGCAAGATGACCATAGGTTCTATGGTGCTTGCTAAGGGTGTTAGGATTGGCACCTTGTATAAGCTGGATTCATGCATAGTTTAGTGCAATAGTGCTTCTATGAAGTCTAAGAAACGGGCTTTGGATTCTTCATCCTCACCATCAGATTAAGAAGAGAAGAAGACTACGGTGTCTACATCTGATGGTTATCTTTCTAGGTACCTAAGGGTGCAAATGCTTTCGAGATGAAGCTCCAAGTGAAGAAAATAATTTTGTGGCACCAAAGACTTGGTCATATTGCTAAGAAGGGTCTTAGAGCCCTAAAAAATAAGAGCCTTGCTGAAGGCCTTGATGATTGTAATATCAAGTTCAATTTTTGTGAAAATTGTATATATGGAAAACATCATGTTTCTTTTTATTCTAGTTCTCACAAGTCTTCTAGGATTTTGGATTATGTGCATTCTGATGTGTTTGGTCCAATTAATGTTCCTTATTTGTTTAGATCTGTGTATTTTGTCTCATTCATAGATGACTATTCTATAAGGACATTTGTGTATTTCATTAGAAGTAAATATGAAGTTTTCAGTCAGTTCAAGGAGTTCAAATCTTTGGTTAAAAACCAGAATGGTGGAAAAATCAAATGTTTGAGAACGGATAATGGTGGTGAGTTTTGTTCCACAAAATTTGATAGGTTCTGTAAGGACCATGGGATCAAGAGACATAAGACAACTCCATACACCCCACAACAAAATGGAGTTGTAGAGAGGATGAATATAATGTTGATGGAGAGGGCTAGGAGTATGTTGAATGGTGTGGGCATTGAACAAATTTTTTGGGCTGAAGTTGTAACAACTACATGTTACCTAATTAAAAAGTCTCATATTTTGGCTCTTGTTGAAATGAAACCCACTGAGGCATGGTTTGGAAAGAAGCCATCGATGAGACATCTTAGAGTCTTTGTTTGTGAGGAACATGATCATGTGCTTGATGTGAAAAGATCTAAGTTGGAGAAAAAGGTAGTGAAGTGTATCTTCATCAACTATGGTGTCAGTGTGAAAGGGTACAAGCTTTGGGATCTAGTTGTAGAGAAGGTGCTCTATGTAAGGAAAGCTAGATGTGGAAACAACTCTCCTAACGTCAAAATCTTAGGTAAGAATGCAGAGATACCTTTTAAATTTTACAATTACAATCCAATTAAGATGCACTTGAAAGCAATAACAGAAACAAAGTATTTGAAAAACACATATGAACACCAGATTTATGTGGAAAAACCCTTACGGGAGAAAAACCCACCACACCAAGAGAAGTCACTTTGTATTACAGTAATAAAGATTACATACAGAGTACATGCTTATCTTTCTGATGTTAGTTTACAACAACATTCACTATGAACAACCTTGTTATAGAACATTCATGTTACAGTCTTCACAGAATAGAATTCATCCACTGATCATACAACCACACACCAATCCGTTGATCTGAACTCGACATCATTTGCTATTCTAGACTATATTCATGTCGTTCCTATCTATCGAACTTCCTCACAGAACTACAACAACGAACTATCTTCCAACGGTTCCCATTCGGCTTCTCTGATTGGTCGACTACAAGCCACATAAGATAGTCTTCACTCGGTCAAAAGGCTTCAATCTATGTTGGCATGTTGGTGAGACACTAACCGTGTCTCCCTGATGCCACACAGCCAATATTCGATATCTCCAAGAGTTCATCCTATCGGAAAGATGTCATATTAAGTCCAGAAGACTATCGCTAAGATTTCCTCATGTCACCAAGACCTCATACCAAAGTTCTTCACATGTATCGCTATCGCCAAGACTCATCACTATCGGTGAGACGTCATATTGAAGCTCCATAAGTTACATAGACATGAGTGTTCACATCGGCAAGACAATCGTCTTTCGCTGAGAGATCATACCGAACATCTAAGACTCTCTCTGAAGGCTTCAAAAGAAATGCTGTTGGTGAGACTTCGTTCGTCGTTGAGACTTCACACCGAGACCCCTTTCGTTATCTCGATGACTTCAATTCAAAACTGTTCGGCAGGACATCACACATTGGTAAAGACTTCTTACCGAGCCACCGCATGTTACTCTGAGTGTATACTGTCAGTGAGACAAACCAACTGTCGCCATAAGTTCATAGCGAAACCTCCATGTTACCCTGAAGACACCAAGCGAATGTTATCGATGAGACATTCCTATTGGTAAGACCACATACCGAAACATCGTAAGTTACTCCGATGACCACATGTGTAACACCCTGTCAGCAACACTTTAGCTATCGCTGGGACTTCACACCGAAGTAAGCCTTTCGGCCAAGGGTCTCCCTGATATACGATATGAATGGCCTATTGGCCAGAGATCTCCACTCGGCATAGGGTTACAACGATTGTCGCAAGTCACAGCAATAAGCTCCTTCAACATGACTTAAACATTGTCTCAGCAACATGTACAAACTACAAGATCCAAAGCTACTAGTCGGCTAGACCCAAAGCATGTCACATCGACTTGCCTCTCTTAGAGGTTTCAACCTGTGAGATTGAGGCATATATTCCCAACAATCTCCCACTTGACAAAGATCACACAGGCACCTCCAAAGCACAACAAAACTACTAAAAATCATGGGCACTAAGGCCCATTGAACTGGCACACCACCTGAACTTGTCTGTGCTCACTGGCTTCGTCAATGCATCTGCAACATTCTCCAGAGTATCAAATTTTTCCAAACTGACCTTTCCATCCTCCACCATATCTCGTACAAAGTGGTACTGTACATCTATATGTTTCGTCCTGGCATGGAAAGTAGGATTCTTTGCCAGACAAATTGCACTCTGACTGTCACAAAAAATAGTTATTTTCCCTACATCAAAACCAATGTTAGAACACAAATGTTTTAACCAAACTGCTTCCTTACAAGCATGTGTAGCTGCCATGTATTCAACCTCTGTAGTGGACAAAATGACTATAGCCTACCGCTTACTCATCCAACTCACTACACCACCATTCAACATGAAAGTATATCCACTGGTGGACCTCCTGTTGTCAATGTCCCCTGCCCAATCAGAATACACATAGCCTCGAATAATGAGAGTCCTATGTGATTCAACCAAGTTCCCATGGTAACACAAAGCAAACTCTGGAGTGCCCTTCAAATATCTGAAAACTCTTTTCACAACATCCCAATGTGTCATTCCAGGGTTATCCATAAACCAACTAAGAACTCCTATTGCTTGGGCAATGTCTGGCCTTGTACAGACCATTGCATACATAAGACTGCCAACCACACTAGCATAGGGTACACTAGTCATGTCCTCCATCTTAGTAGGAGATTTTGGACAGTCTTCAACATATAGCTTCGTTCCCTGCAAGACTGGAACAACTAGCTGCTTGCAATCATTCATGAAAAATATCTCTAGAATAGTCTTGATATACTTACTCTGACTGAGCTAAAGTTTTCTACTATTCCTGTCCTTGGTTATCTCCATCCATAGAATATACCTTACTGCACCAAGATCTTTCATTTCGAACTTATCAGACAACTGAGACTTAAGATCAGAAATCATCAACTTACTATTGCCTATGAACAACATATCATCAACATAGAGAGAAATAATAAGAATTTGATCACTTTCAGCTTTGTAATAGACACAATGATCAGATTTTGATCTTACAAATCCCAAAGACAATACAAAAGTATCAAATTCCTAGTACCACATTCTAGGTGACTGTTTTAACCCATACAAAGACTTTTTTAACTTGCAAACCAGTTTCTCTTTACCTTTCTCCACAAAGTTTAGGTGGGACATGTAAATCTCTTCTTCAAGATCACCATGAAGAAATGTTGTCTTCACATCCATCTATTCCACCTCTAAGTCATACAGCTGCACAAAAAGAAAGTAGATGTCAACTTAGCTATAGGAAAAAATTTCCCCATAATCAATTCCTCTACTTGGGAATAACCTTCCAACCAACCTGCCTTATATTTTTTTCCACCCATCTAGACCAATCTTCTTTTTAAATACCCATTTACAACTTTTCTGCCTTTAGGCAAAGGCACCAAACTCCAAGTGTCATTCTTTTCTAATGATGCCATTTCTTCATTCATGGCTTCCAACCAAGAGTTTGAATCAGACATTCTAAATGCCTCTTTCACAGTCCTAGGCTCATCATGCTAGAAATTAAAGCATAGGCACAAGTAGAATCTATCAAGAAAACCCATACCTATCAGGTTGTACCTTTCACGTGTTTCCTCCTCAATTCTTGAGGGTGGTTCTTCTTCTTCTAGAACTTTCGAGCTGCTTGAGCTCTCCTCGATTCAGTACATTTTGAATTTTGAATTCTCTTTCTCTAGTGTGAATTTCCTACATCCTTATTGTTTTTCGACTCTGTCCTTACAGATCAAGGTAGAAGGCTTGACTCATGAAATATTACACTTCTCTTGTGAACCTTCTCCATATCGGGATTCCAAAGCTTGTATCCTTTTATGCCAACACTATAGCCAATAAAAATACATTTAACAGTGTTCTCCAATTTAGATCTTTTCTCATCGACACATGTGCATATGCCTCACGCCAAAAACACGAATATGTCTTAAAGAGGGCTTCTTACCAGACCACGCTTCCAAAAGTGTTTTCTCAACAAGAGCAGAATTTGGAGAACAATTTATTAAGTAACATGCTGTAGCAACTGCCTCAGCCCAGAACTTCTCCTCGAAGCCGACACTACTTAGCATACTTCGTGCTCTCTCCATCACTGTCCTATTGAACCTTTCTGCAACTCCATTTTGCTATGGGTATAAGGTGTAGTCTTATGTCTTTTAATCCCATGGTCTTTACAATACCTCTCAAAATCATCAGAACAAAATTCGCCATTATTAGTCCTTAAACATTTTATTTTCTTCTAGTTTGATTTTCTACAAGGTTCTTAAATTCCTTAAACCAAATACTTGATTTACTTTTCAAAAATAAACAAATGTTCTTCTCGAATAATCATCAATGAACAATACATAGTACCTTGACTTAGACAAAGAAGGAACATTCACTGGACCAAATACATCAGAATGAATATAATCTAGCAAACCAGAAGATTTATGAGGACTTGAATAAAAAGAAACACGGTGTTGTTTTCCATATATACAATGTTCACAAAATTCAAATTTAAGTTTACAATCTTCAAGTCCCTCAACCAGGTTTTTATTCTTCAAGGTTTTTAAACCTTTTCTCCAATGTGGCCTAGCCTATGATGCTAGAGCATAGTCTTTTCTGCTAGAAGTTTAACTTCCATAGAGTTTACACAATTAGGAACATTTCCCTCTTTACCTCCATGAGTAGCTTTCTGTGACTTTATAGAGACACTATTACATTGAACAACATGTGCATCCAGCTTGTACATGGTACTAATACGAGCACCCCTTGCTAGCACCATTGATCCTCTAGTCATCTTGCAGCCATTTCCAGAGAATGTGACTTGCAATCCAATATCATTCAGCTTATTGATAGACAGTAGATTTTGAGCCAGACCTAGTATATGCATAGCATCCTTGATTCCCTTCACTCTTCCATCAAGGAATTGGATTCTGACACTTCCACAACCAACAATCTCCAAAGTTGAATCACTTGCTAAGAACACCTTTCCACCATCGTATTCTTCATACCTTGTAAACCAGTCTCTAAGAGATGTCATGTGGAAAGATGTACCTGAATCAATTAGCCAGACATCATCTGATGCCTGTGTAGCCAAGGCTGCAATGAAGGCGTCTGCATCACTCTGAGAAGAATCATTATCGGAAGAATTATTCTTCTTCTTCTTTTTCTCCTCTTTACAATCCTTTCGGACATGACCAGGTTGCCCACAGTTCCAACACTTCACCTTGAACTTCTTGCCATGAGACTTTGATCTCCCCTCTAATTTTGATTTGGACTTCTTGTCCTTCTTCTTGCCTTTCTCTTTTGACCTTCCTCTAACAACAAGGGCCTCCTTCGCCATCTCATAAGATTTCCTTCTCATCTCTTCTAATAACAAAGAAGCAACAACATCTTCCATCTTGAAACTAGATGTTGTACTCCCAATAACCATTACCAGGTGATCCCATGAATCTGGCAAAGAACACAATATCAACATATAGCGATCCTCTTCATCAATCTTTACACCAACAAAAGTTAACTGTGCAATCAACATGTTGAATGTGTTCAAATGATCAGCTACAAACCCTCCTTCCTGCATTCTCAAAGTGTACAACTTCTTCCTCAGGAACAATTTATTCACCAAAGACTTCCCCTGATAAATAGATTCCAGTCTCTTCCACAAGGAAGATGTAGTCTTCTCTTCATGCACATTCAGAAGAACAGAGTATACCAAATAGAGCCTTATCATCCCCTTAGACTTTCTATCTGCAAGGTCCAAATCTTCTTGCTTCATGCCTGTAGGTTTCGTTCCAGGCATAGCAAGCCACAGATCACGATCCACTAAGAGATCCTCCATTTTGAGTTTCCACAACTCAAAATTGCTACCATTGAACTTCTCTATTTCAGTCTTTCCTGATGTGCTAGCCATCTCAATCTGCAATTTAAATTAACAAACTTCTACAGGACTCCCACTAAACAAAATTGACTAAAAAAACCCAACATACCCACAAGGATAACACAACTGGCCAGGCTCTGATACCACTTGTAAGGAAAGCTAGATGCGGAAACAACTCTCCTAACGTCAAAATCTCAGGGAAGAATGCAAAGATACCTTTTAAATTTTACAATTACAGCCCAATTAAGATGCACTTGAAAGCAATAATAGAAACAGAGTATTTGAAAAACACATATGAACACCAGATTTACGTGGGAAAACCCTTACGGGAGAAAAACCCACCACACCAAGAGAAGTCACTTTGTATTATAGTAATAAAGATTACATACAAAGTACAAACTTATCCTTCTGATGTTATTTTACAATAACATTCACTATGAACAACCTTGTTACATAACACTCACGTTACATTCTTCATAGAATAGAATTCATCCACTGATCATACAACCAGACACCAATCCGTTGATCCGAACCTGACATCATCTGCTATTCCAGACTATATTCATGTCGTTCCTATCTGTCGAACTTCCTCACAGAACTACAACAACGAACTATCTTCCAACGGTTCCCATTCGGCTTCTCTGATTGGTTGACTACAAGCCACATAGGATAGTCTTCACTTGGTCAAAATCCTTCAATATGTGTTGGCATGTCGGTGAGACACTAACCGTGTCTCCCCAATGCCACACAACCAGCATTGGATATCGCCAAGAGTTCATCCTATCAGAAAGATGTCATACCGAGTCCAGAAGACTATCGCTAAGACTTCCTCATGTCACCAAGACCTCATATCGAAGTTCTTCACATGTATCGCTATCGCCAAGACTTATTGCTATCGGTGAGACATCATACTGAAGCTCCATAAGTCACATAGACATGAGTGTTCACATCGGCAAGACAATCGTCTTTCGCTGAGAGATCATACCGAACATCTAAGACTCTCTCCAAAGGCTTCAAAAGATACGCTGTTGGTGAGACTTCGTTCGTCATTGAGACTTCACACCGAGACCCCTTTCGTTATCTTGATGACTTCAATGCAAAACTGTTCGGCAGGACATCACACATCGGTAAGACTTCTTACCGAGCCACCGCATGTTACTCCGAGTGTATACTATAGGTGAGACAAACCAACTATCGCCAGGAGTTCATAGCGAAACCTCCATGTTATCCCGAAGACACCAAGTGAATGCTATCGGCGATACATTCCTATCGGTAAGACCACATACCAAAACATCGTAAGTTACTCTGATGACCACATGTGTAACACCCTATCGACAAGACTTTAGTTATCACTGGGACTTCACACCGAAGTAAGCCTTTCGACCAAGGGTCTCCCTGATATACGATATGAATGGCTTGTCGGCCAGAGATCTCCACTTGGCATAGGGTTACAACAACTGTCACAAGTCACAATGATAAGCTCCTTCGGCATGACTTAAACATTATCTCGGCGACCTATACAAACCACAAGATCCAAAGCTGCTAGTCGGCCAGACCCAAAGCATGTCACACCGACTTTCCTCTCTTAGAGGTTTTAGCCTATGAGATTGAGGCATATATTTCCAACACTCTATAGTAGGAGTGTGACCTTCCATGAGCTGAAACCTTCCATAGTTGATCTACAACTAGAGAAGGAAGAGAAGAAGGAGGTAGTTCAAATTCCACCTACTCTTGAGAGATATGAACTATGCACTCCTGGTGGACCTGATGATGAGGAAAGCTCTAGCACCTCTGATAGTTTTGAAGAATAGTGAAAACCTCAACCTCAACCATTGAGGAGGTCTACGCAAGAAAGGCAACAATTAGATAGATTTGGGTTTTCTATTGCTGGATTCTATCTATATATTTGCTTTGATTACTAACAATGATGAGACCTAAGACTATGAGAGAGGTTATGGGTATGCGTGATGCAGCCTGGATGGAAGCTATGAATGAAGAGATGGCTGCATTGAAAAATAATGCTACATGTGATTTGGTACCCTTTCTAGAAGGATGTAAACCCACTGGTTACAAATGGGTGTTCAAGAAGAAGATGGGTATTGATGGTAGTTTTGAGGAGCATAAGGAAAGGTTGGTCGTGAAGGGATATTCCCAGATGGAGGCAATATATTATGGGGATATTTTCTCTCCTATAGCTAAGGTGACATCCATTCGATTCTTGCTATCACTTGCAATAGTTTATGAATTGAAAGTCAAGAAAATGGATGTGAAGACAACTTTTCTTCATGGTTATTTGGAGGAGGAAATTTATATGTCACAACTAGAGCATTTTGTTGTGAAAGGGAAATAAAATATGGTGTGCAAGTTGAGAAAATCTCTGTATGGTTTGAAAAAATATCGTAGGATGTGGTACTAGAATTTTTACACCTATGTACATTGTCCTTGGGATTTTTGAGATCCAAATTTGACCATTGCATCTATTACAAGGTTGAAAATGGTCACTTTCTCATTATTTTCTTGTATGTGGATGATATGTTGTTTTGTTGGGAATAGAAAAAGCATGATTTAAAATTTGAAGTCTCAATTGTCAACACAATTTGAGATGAAAGATATGAGTGTAGCGAGGTATATTTTGGGGATTGAGATCAGAAGAGATACAACTAACAAAAAATATTTTTTAAAGCTGGAGCAAGTATGTGAACTTTGTGTTGGAGAGATTCAACATGACTACTTGTAGAAAATTAGTTGTTCCTATTATGCAGGGGACAAAGCTTTCTATAGAAGATTGTCCAAAATCTCCTATTGCGATGGAGGACATGACCAAAGTTCCTTATGTGAGTGGTGCCTGAACTTGATGTATGCTATGGTTTGTACGAGGCCAAAAATTGCCCAAGCAATGGGAGTCCTTAGCCAGTTTATGGCTAATCCTAGACAAGTTCACTAGGATACGGTAAAGAGAGTGTTTAGGTACTTGAGGGGTAATTTCAAGTATGCCCTATGTTTTCATGTTTATCCTATTGGACCTCAACATTCAGTGAGAATTTGTGGATATGTGGATTTGGATTGGGGAGGTGAGCTTGACAATAAAATATCCACCAGTAGATATGTTTTCATGATGTTTGGTGGTGCTATGGTCTGTATGAGGCTAAACATTTCCCAAGTAGTGGGAGTCCTTAGCTTGTTTATGGCTAATCTTGGATGGGTGCACTAGGATACGGTAAAGAGAGTGCTTAGGTACTTGAGGGGTAATTTCGAGTATGCCCTATGTTTTCATGGTTATCCTACTGGACCTCAACATACATTGAGCATTCGTGGATATGTGGATTTGGATTAGGCAGGTGATATTGATAGAAAAATATCCACCAGTGGATAGGTTTTCATGATGTTTGGTGGTGCTATAAGTTAGATGAGTAGGCAACAAGTTGTAGTCACTTTGTATACTATTGAAGCTAAGTATATGGAAGCTAATCATGCTTGTAAAGAAGCCATTTGGCTTAAGATACTGTGTTTAGATATTGGTTTTGATACATGACAAATTACTATCTGTTGTGATAGCTAGAGTGCTGTATGTTTAGTGAAAAATCCTACTTTCCATGCCAAACAAAGCATTTTGATGTGTAACTTCATTTTTTTTGAGATATGGCGGGAAGATGGAAAGGTAGAGCTGGAAAAGGTGGACACTCTTGTAAATTTTGCAAATACACTGACCAAGCTAGTGAGCATAGAGAAGTTTAGATGGTGTACTAGTTCAATGGGCCTTGTGGCTTGAGCAGTGATACAAAGACTCATGACTATGTTCGATAAGTGGAAGAATGTTGGGATTAAGGTGTCTCAACCTTGGTGAGTCCCTTGATTAATTTATTAATTGTTTTCCATTAATTTTTTGATTTGATTCATTAAATGCAATAATATTTGTTTCCAAATTCCTAAGTCACTTTATGGGACCCAACAGGGAGTTGGCATCCTACATGCAAGGTGTGGAAAGTAAAAATTATGACACATGTCACATGGGTGCTTCATTGGGAAAAGACAATTATTTATGCATAAAAAATGGGTGCCATGCTGACATGTGACCATGTATTTTGGAAATAAGTATTGGTGGGGTCCACTTGTGTTAGTTTTAATCTCTTTAGAAAAGCATAAGCAAGGAAAGGTGAAACTTGTTACCTAGGAGCTCATTTGAGCATTTAAAATTTTAAAAACCTTAAGGAGGAGAGCCCTTATTCCATGTGGCATGTATTTGAATTTTTGACTAAATCTTTGAAGGGAAACTTGCTTAACAGAGACTAAGTTGTCACTTGGAGTGACTAAGAGTTGTGAGAGTTATATTTTGGCAGTAAAGTTGATTTTCTCTATGGGATGCCTATCATGTGAGGTTACTTTATTTTTGGAACTGCAATCCTTGCATGTGCTTTCATATTACATTGCATGTTGGTGCATGTACGTACATGTTTGTGTTGGAAGAATGAAGAATGGCCATCTCTACAGTTTTGTGTTTTCATCGATGTCACCATGTTGTGATTGCAAGTCTAAGTTAGTGCTTGATCTGGTATTTTGGTTCGATATCTGAATCAGTATTCAAGCTACACCCTCCGGTATTCTAGTCTGCAATCCTCCGCAGTTGATTGTTGCTGCTTGTAGTTTTGGGAAATAGTTATGATTGATGAAAGAATATATGTTTAGAATCTCTTGTGCTCTGGTGCTCGTACAACGTATTAACATTATTCTGTTGATTACCTTTTGCAATTAAGTCTATTTCTAGCTGACTTCTTGGATAAGTCGTGATATGGTGAATTAATTTTTCTTATGTAGATATATGTGCAACCTATCTTAGGTCCATTTCGACATGATGTAGCGTGTTGGATGTTTGGGTTTCCTTTTGGAAAGATTTTGTGAATGCTTGTAGCTCAAAAGTTGGTATTTTTTGATAAACAAGGAAATGCATCTAAATAGGCTGACCTAATTGATGCTTGCAGATGAATCGAGTATATATATTGGATAGGGTTGAGTATTAAAAGTGTAATCGATGAGATAGTTGTGAATGCAAAGTTGAAGAAGAGCGAAAATGATGAAGCGTGTTAAGTCTATCTATTAAGCATCACCAGAATTATATCAACACTTGTTAGGTGCACTCTTTTCAGTTTATTTTGGCTATGAAGCCGAATTTTGTTTTGTAAATATTTTTGTAGGTAGTGAGCCTCCTTGTAAGCAGTGCGCTTTTGTTTTCAGATAGCGAGTCCTTTCAGGGCAGTGAGCCTTATACATTCGGTTTTGGAACTACTTTATATTGTGAGTTAATCCTCATCGTGGTTTTTCCCTCATTGGGTTTTCCATGTAAATATGGTGTTTAGTGTGTTGATTTTACTTTCTATTTTCTGCATTTCATGCTCATGCTTAATAATAGAACTGTGTAGTTGTGAAATTGATAAGTGTTGAAGTTTTGAGTTTAAATTTGGTGACAACTGATTCACCCCCCTCTCAGTTGTCTTGCACATGTTAAAATTGGTATCGAAGCTTTGGTTCCTTGGTGTGAGCTTAACCACTTGAGGAAGATCTTGAAGGTTGATCAGATGGATGATAAAGAACTCCATACTGCACTTAAAGATCTTGATAAGGCAGAAAATGAAAACAAAGACTTGAAAGAACATCTAGATGTGGCTAATGAATGTGTCTAGAAGTTGAAAGAACAAGAAAATAAATTCAAAGAAAGACACCGAGAAGTAAGTGAGCAACAAAAATGAGAGATCATTGGACTAAAAGTGCTTGTAGAAGAAAAGAAGAGAATTGAAGAATGTTTGAAATACAATGGTTCAGAACAAATCTGATGAATGCTCTAAACTTGAACAAGAGGTAGTAGACTTGAGAGTTGAGCTAGAGAAGGCAAAAATTTGTGAGAACAATTTCAGATCTAGTTCCGACAAGCTTGGAGAATTGCTTGTAGGACAAAAACCAAGTAAAGACAAAGGTGGCCTAGGAAATGAAGTAGGTGAAAGTTCAAAAGACAATCAAATGACTCAGGACAAAGGGAAGTAGAAAAGAAAGTTTGTAAGGAGACAGCCTGTGAGACAACCTAATACACAAAGGTATCCCTCTTTCAATGGTATTTTTTTTCCTGTAATAAATATGGTCACAAGGCAATAGAATGCAGGAGCAAGATGAATCAGTTTCCTGGTTCTTTCTCTAGACAATGTTTTTCATTTAAGAAGGTTGGACATAAAGCTACTCAATGTAGATCTCAGGTGAGAATGATCAGTCGGGTAATGATGAATAAATTTAATGGAGGTAGAATGAATCAATCTTTTAATGGCTACTCCTATACATGTAAAAAATTTGGATATAAAGAAAATCAATGTAGATCAAGAAGTAATGGAGGTCAAACTAATCAAAAAAGTGTTGTCTGCTATCATTTATCAAAGGTTTGTAGAAGTAAGAAGGGAAAGTAGTTTGCTTCGGTAGAGAAGAATGAACCAATAAAGAAGATCAACAAAGAAGAGATGAAGCAAGAGATGAATAAGATATGGAAGAAGAAAGAAGAAGAACCTAAAACTATTGTTGTGTCTATGCCCTCATCCGATATAGACAATTCCTCTGGGAATTAGACCCAACATGGTCTTAGGGGAGGCTTATTAGAAAATTGTTAAACCCCCTGGATGAATGGCACGTCAGAGGATGGCACGAGGATGGAGTGTGAAGAATGAATAATCAGAGGTTTTGGAAAAGGAATCGGAAGAAAACATGTTGACATACTGATTTGCGGATCAAATTAGGGTTTTCTATATTGAGAAGAATGTTTTTAGCAGCTTTTTGATGTTTGCCACATTTAATATGAATTAGGGAAAATCGATGGTGTATAAGGTAAAATTTGTAAGCCTTTTAGATTAGTTGAGCACTTGAAGAGTTTGAAGAGGTGTCTTGGAGCAATCTCGAAGTGATTTGAAGCATTTCTAAAGAAATTTGAAGAAACTATTATGAATACATAGGAATTACTATTCAGTTTGCGAAGGAAAATAAGAAGTCTTGACTGAACATTAACGAATTCAAGAAAGTTAAGCACAAAAAATGGACAGAGGATCGAGTGGGGATATTCCACTGAAGATGAAAGGAGTTGAATTAGAAGAATTTGATCATAGGAAGATGAAAGAAATGGAACTAGGGATGAAGGAAAATGAATTGCAAAGCATAAAAACCCTAGGTATGGATTTACGAGGAGAATTTCCTTGGTTTGCTGATAAAGAGTTCATTTTATTCTTGTTGATTCGATTCAAGAATGATGACATTTTATTGGACAAACCCTACCTAATCACAAAGGAAGCGATCAAAGTGATTGTTGGATCATGCAGTATTGGGGATCTCCTTGGAAAGAAAACTGTGAAATACAAATATGTGGAGGAACTTACTCGCATTGATAAAGATCCTCGAGCTCTATTGATAAACACTCTTGTGGATTCAGATGTAAGGTATGTTGCATATGGAATTTCTTATAAAATATATTTAAGAAATCACGAAGGCTTGACATTGGCTATTGCTATATATATTGCACATATGATGGTTAAGGAAAATAGGTAGTTTGATTTGTGTATCCTATTACTTGAAAATATAACTAAGAATGCCCAAATGTCGTTGGTTGAGGGTTATCCCTTTTGGTTTGGATCTTTTCTTGTGTGCTTGGCCTTTTAATTTTTGAACTCTCTACCGGGAAGAGAAAATGTAGTGTGGGAATCTGGTATTCCTATTGGGAAACAAGTCTACAAATACTTGGAATCGTTGGTGGATAATGTAATAGATTGCAAATCATATTTCACATCCTTAAGAAAAAATCTATGCTCCGGTATGTCAATACCGAGTTAGTTTAAAGTGGGTTCATCCACCGGTAAGAGAGAGTTGGAAGTTATCATTGGCGAGTCTCCTCTGAAACTAAAAAAGAGGAAAACTATTGTAATAGGTGTCCCAAAAGTGAAGAATGAAGAATTTCTGTCTGGATTTTCATATAGAGGATATATGGATGTTGCTGGATAAGGGTGAAATGAAGAAGATTGGTGAAATGTGGAATGCATGCTCTCCAGTTGAGAAACTTAAAATTGATGATGTGCTGGTTGATTATTTGCTAAATAAAGGTATTTCAATTTTAGATGTGTCAGATTCTTTACCAAATGATCTTGTAGAGATTGTTGAAGAGAGAACATTGCTGGAAGGACCCAAAGGAATTAAATTCAAATTTATGCTTGAAAGAAGGTGTAACAAAGCAAAGCAAGTACTATCGAAACATATGAATGAGACCAAAGAATGCATCAAAGAAATATCTGACATTTACAGGTATTGTCTCCAGTGGCTGGTAGTTGTTGATAATTTCAAAAGTAGAATTGAAGCTATTGAAGTTGAGGTGAATAGTATTGGAAAGAAATTTGATTTCTTCAAAGACATGGATGGAAAACAGAGAATAAGAGTTGGAGAACTACAGGTAGAATTGCTGACTACTCAAAGGAAAAGAGAAGATATGGTTAGAACCTCCTGGTTGGTTAAGGAAGTTGCTGAGGTCTGGTTAGATCATCTCTTTGGAATCCTCTTTGATGCTAAAAATTGTGAACGATTGTGTCTTTCTTCTAGTTAGACATCCTCCTTTATGCAGTTATCTGTGTTGGAAGGTATGAGTGCAATAATGAATTCGACTGTACTTTCCTGGAAAAGAATTCTTCCAATCATAAGAGAGAGGTATAATAAAATATTTCATGTAAAAAGTGTCATTCTTATTTGAATGTTTGAAATGGGAAGTTGGAATTCTTGTGTCATCATATACATCCCACCTTTTTGATCACCCTTTGCCATTGATGTCAAAGGGGGAGAGAGTTAGAGTATAAAGTTATGGGGAGAGAGTCATGTGAGCTGGGAGAATGTTGTGTTTTGAAATTTTTTGGCACATGTTGCCATCAATGACAAAGGGGGAGATTTTTGGAAAAATGAAGAATAATGGCCATCTCTACAGTTTTGTGTTGTCATTGATGTCACCATGTTGTGATTGCAAGTCTAAGTTAGTGCTTGATCTGGTATTTTGGTCTGGTATTTGAATTGGTATTCAAGCTGTATCCTCCACTATTCTAGTCTACAATCCTTTGCAATTGATTGTTGTTGCTTGCAGTTTTGGGAAACAATTTATGATTGATGAAAGCATATATGTTTAGAATCTCTTGTGCTTCGGTGCTCATACGACATATCGACATTATTTTGTTGATAAATTTTTGCAATTAAGTCTATTTCTGGCCGACTTCTTGGATAAGTCGTGATATGGTGAATTAATTTTTCTTATGTGGATATATGTGCGACCTATCTTAGGTCCATGCCGACATGATGTAGCGTGTTGGATGTTTGGATTGCCTTTTGGAAATTTTTGTGAATCCTTGTAGCCGAAAAGTTGGTATTTTTTGATAAACAAGGAAATGCATCTAATCAGGTTGACCTAATTGATGCTTGCAGACAAATCAAGTATATATATTGGATAGGGTTGAAGATTAAAAAGTGTAATCGATGAGGCAGTTGTGAATGTGAAGTTGAAGAAGAGCGAAAATGATGAAGTGTGTTAAGTCTATCTATTGAGCATCATCGAAACTGTATCAAGACTGGTTAGGTGCACTCTTTTTAGTTCATTTTGGCTATGAAGCCCAATTTTGTTTTGTAAATATTTTTGTAGGTAGTGAGCCTCCTTGTAAGTAGTGAGCTTTTGTATCTAGACAATGAGTCATTTCAGGGTAGTGAGCCCTTGGCAGTGAGCCTTATACATTTGGTTTTGGAACTACTTTATATTGTGAGTTAATCCTCACCATGGTTTTTCCCTCATTGGGTTTTCCACATAAAATCTGGTGTTCAGTGTGTTGATTTTACTTTCTATTTTCTGGATTTCATGCTCATGCTTAATAACATAACTATGTAGTTGTGAAATTGATAAGTGTTGAAGTCTTGAGTTTAAATTTGGTGACAATTGATTCACCCCCCCTCTCAATTTTTCTGCACATGTTAACAATTTGATAGGTTGCTAATTGAGTCACTTGGGACTCGTGCATGTTGTTGGTTTTCAGTTTGCATACATGTAAAGACTGGGAGATTGACACATGGCAAAAATCAACACCCATGTATGAGAAGTATTTATTGATGCCTTAGTGCATTTGTTTGTAGAGCTTGATTCTAATTTTTTGAGATGTCATTATGCTACCAAATACACTCTAGAATTTGTATCATAGCAAATCAACACCTACAAGAGCATAGGCTTTGAACATTGTATTGTAATAGATTTTTACTGGAATACAATTGATCTGTGATTTAGTGTGTGGGTTTTTTCGGAAAAAGGTTTTCCCACGTAAATTTTGTGTCTTATGGTTTATATGTTTAAATTTGAAATAGTTGAATGTTAATTATAAAAGTCAGATATTTGAAACAAAGTTTTGTAATCTCTCCCCTATTTGATTTGCATTAGGGAAGTGTTTCCACACTCGTATTTCCTTTCAGATGGATCATGTTTAAAGGAGGGAGTTGGTGCTAGGGTGATCATTATATCACCCAAAGGTAAGTCTTTTAAGTAATCATTTTCATTGAAATTTGAATGCACCAATAATATTACAAAATATGAGTCTTTATTATTAGGACTTAATTTGGTTTTCAAACATGGTATTAAGAAACTCAAGATTATAGGGGATTTTGAGTTAGTTGTGTCCCAAATTAGACCCAAGTAAGCTTCTAAACACAAGAGATTGAAGCAATATAAGGTTGTTGTTTGGGACACCATTGAAATGTTTGATGCATTTTCTATTGACTCTGTGGAGAGGTCCAAAAATGAAATGGAAGACCCTCTTGCTAATATAGCTTTGAGACCGAATAATATTACATTTGCTAGGATATCTAAGGTTGAGGTCAAAACAAGACCATCCATTCTAGATAAAATTTTCAACTAACAAATATTCAGTGATGACCAAGATTTACTTAAATTCTTATAGTGTGTGGATGAATATCAAAGCTAGGAGATAGATTTCTAGGGTTTTATTGAGATAGTTTATGGAAAGGAAACTATTTTGGAAATGAATTCATTCAATTGAAACAAACAAAATCCCAAAAGGAATAGGATATTTGGAAAGAGTGATAATTTTGATAAGTTTAATGCAAAGCCAACCCCTATACATGAACATGACCTAGAAGAAATAAATCCGAGAATGAATGAACCTAAGAAGGTGTAATATTGGGAAGAAATTAAGCCATAAAATTAGAATCATGGTTATTTCTTTACTCAAAAAATACAAACATGTATTTGCATGGTCATTTGATGAACTAAAGGTATATAGATAGGACCTATTTCAACATGTGATCCCTCTAAAACTAGATGCTAAGCCTTTCAGGCAAAAAAATAGATCTATCAACCCCACATTGGAACCTAACATGCAATAGGAGTTAATGAAACTCAAATATGGAGGTATTATTAATCCCATCAAACATTCCACTTGGGTTTCAAATTTAGTGCTGGTACAAAAGAAGAATGGAGACACTAGATTGTGTATGAACTTCAGGAATATTAATGTGTCTTCATTAAAGGATATTTATCCATTTCTTGGTATGGAAGAAATGTTGCAAAAAGTCATTGGTTGTGCGTTGTTATCAATGATGGATGACTTTTCAAGCTATAATGAGGTGAAGGTAAAAGAGTCAAAATAGTACAAGGATGCATTCACTACACCATAGGGCACCTATGTCTATGTTAGTATGCCATTTGGATTAACCAACACTGGAGAAAAATTCCAAAGAGTAATGAATGTTGAATTTTTAGAGCTCATTGATATAATAATGGTTGTATACCAAGATGATTTGACTACTTTTTCCAAAAAGGTAGAGGATCATTGTATACATCTATAAAAGATCTTTGCTAGATCTTTAGAATATTGTATCTCACTTAACCTTAAGAAATGTGTATTTTTGGTTATGAAAGGAAAGCTCTTAGTCCAAATTGTATCAAAGGAGGGGATAATAATAGATATGGAGCATGTTACAACAATTGAAATAATTCCCCAATTCAAGGAAGCAATTAAACAAGCCCATATACTAAAAGCATCTGATTTTTCAAAACCATTTCAATTGTTTTCTTTTGCTTCTTTTCATATAATAGTTGTTATCTTGCTACAAAATAATGAAGAGATATATGAGTAGCCTATTACTTTCTTTAGTAAATCTCTTCAAGATGTTGAATTAAAATATGATATAATGGAGAAGAAATATTAATCTCTAGTGAAAGTTGTAAAGAACTTCATAACTTACCTGATTGGGGCTAAAATTGTTGTCTATGTTCCTAATGCTACTATCAAAGACATATTCACTCAACGGGAAGTAATAAGGAGAAGATGTAGAAGGATCAATAAGATCCAAGAGTTTAACACTGATATCCAAATAACAAAGCTTTTCAGAGGACAAGGATTGACAAAGCTTATGGTTGAGTCAAACTTAGAAGCTAATAAAGTAAATAATATTGAGAAAAGTTCAATATAAACATATTGCAACTTGAAATCATCTCCATAGTATAAGGACATTGTATATAATTTGAAGAATATGTGATGTACAGAAGGCATGAATGATAAAAATCTATAATTTCAGTGCATGGAAAATTCTTGAAACCCTTATTTTTTGCAAGGTATGAATGGTAAAAATCTATAATTGTTAGTGCATGGAAAATTCCTGAAACCCTACTTTTCTTAAATGCCTTTTTTTTATGTGCATAGTGTATTATATGTATTATACTGTGCAATATTTCTCTTCTCCTTTTTTGTTCTCTTTGGTTTTTATTTTTTTTCTTGGTTTGTTTGGTCTACTTCTTGGAGATTCTAGATTCTTTCTTTGTTTCAACAAATGTCCCAACTAGAGCCACTAGTAGTAATGTTTCAAATTCTTCTAGGTCTATGCCCCTACTTGTGTTCAAAAGTTGCAAAATGTTGTCATTATTGCTAGGGTTTTGCAATTTTTTTCTTCCATGTATTATAATCTAAAAACCCTAAAAACCCTAGCTTCCCCTTGCACTTTTATTCTAATTATTCATTGACCTTACCTAGTTCTCGACGTACTAAGTTATTTTACGAAGCCCTTTTATATTGTGAAGTTACCAGACCCCTTTATCCTCTCCTAGTGTTCACTTAGTCAAATTACCACATGCACATATTAAAATACTTAAGTGAATTTGTGCTTATACCCTTTACTAGTCCCATTGCTTGACATGTGTCTTGTGTTCATTAGTTCTGCTAGTCTGTAAGCAATATTTTATTGAGGAAAAGGGAAGCTACAAAACCGTAGAAAGCGTGACACATGTACTAATTTAGATATTGGTTTTCATATGTCTACAAAAGATTCCTCACTAAAAGATAAACGAGGTCAAAGAACTGTGGAAAGCATGACATCTAGAATCTTCTTCACATAGTTTCATGAGTCTGTAGTAGCTTAATTCTTAAGTGTGGAATTACATAAAGGATGACACCTATCACATTTTGATGTGATTCCATGAGTCCATAAACTCCTCAAAGTAGGCCAAATTCCTAGTTGTACAATGGTGACACGTGGCATAAGTATATGTGGATTCCATGAGTCTGCAACCTCTTCAAGATAGGTCCCATTTCAAGCCATGGAATTGCAAAAGGTTGCAATGTGGACTCATAACTAATGTCATATGCCTTTTTGAAGGCACTCTTATCATTGGAACCACTTGGATGATGTGCAAATTGATTTGAAATGGAATGATTTTATTGGCCGAGATTTTGAAAGCACGCCAAATATAAAAAAAATGGTCAAGTGAATCTTGATTGTAGAATCTTGTCCTATCTCTAGGGATCGATGGTTCACATTCAAACTTGCAAAATAGGTAGTTGGATGTGCATGGATCCCAGAAATGAAGAGTAATGGTAGAAGTAATTGAATTCTAACCAATCTCTTCAAATATTTTTCATTATGTATTGTAGTTCGATTGAGAAATGAAATCATTGTGCATCCATCAAATCTAGAGAGTGAATTTTTAACATTCCAAGAATTCTATGATGAACTAGGGTTTCAAAAGAAAAAAACAAGTTGCATTCTTAGGTACTTTCTCTATGAATTCTTAAAGCTTCTAGTATCTTGAATCTACAATTGAATCTATGAGTTTAGTGAACTATCTGAAAATCATCTAAAACCTAGAATTATATACAAAAACCCTAGGTTAGAACTAAATTGTGGTCACGAGCCAACCAAAAAGCCAACCATCTTCATCAAAAATACCTTTTGACAAATATTTAATTGTACAACTCTTTGGGTCTACTAGAAAAGCTATTTGTTCCCATAGGCTTGGTGCTTCAAGTGTCTTGCATGATAATGGTAGAGAATGTAGGGATGCAAAGCTCTCTATAACCAGATGGAGTCTCTTTATACACTAGTATAAGAAAAGATCTTCTAGGGTTCCTATTTCCAATGTATGGGTATGTGACCTAGGTAAACTAATTATGCCCAACATCTTTATGAATGTGGAATTCATTGAGCATGTAGCCATGAATTATGATGAAAATGTCAGATTCATTAGAGCTGTAAATGGGGGAGTGTTAGTGATAATTGACAAGGCTTCCATCTTTGAAGCATTTGGTCTAAAACTATCTGCAAACAAGGTCATTGATTTTGAGTTATTAAAACAAAATCACCAAAGGGACAAACATAACTACATGATATTATGGTTACCAAGGCATAGATTGAGGGGGTTTGATAAGAGATATTTTAAAATTCCTACAAATGATACAAAACTCTTCAACATTGATATGTCTGAGGACTACTTCATGAAGACCTACAATGCACTCTGCCAAGTTTTAGGTGGAGATGATAAAAATAGGATCCTTGTGCCACTAATGTACATGGAAACATATATCTAGAACCCCCTAGTCAATAATAAATTTGACTTTTCTATCTATATTGCTAATGACATTCACAAGAAATTGATGGAGATTAAGGCAAACAACAAGGTGGTGAATTTCAGATGGTACTCCTTATTGTGCCATATCTTTCTATATGAAGGGATACAAAAATTTGATTAGGCATTGTAGGTTCGAATGAAAGATGCTAATGAAAATTCTCTCCCTATCTAATGTTGAAATCATGTCTAGGACATGCATTGCGACTCTACCAACTATGTGGTCTTTGAAGACCATTTTATCAGAAGATTATTGGGATTTATTGGGGTAGAAGAGGGTAGATTACAAAAATAAATCATGGATTTCTTGAGACTTAAGGATAGAATTCTTGAGTTAGGCATTCAACACAAATGTGGAGACTGGTATCTCTATTGCAAGGTGTGTGCCCTTGGTATCCTTGTGTTGTGCAACATAGTGCTCGGGTTTGTGAAATGGCTTAATTGCCTCCTATGGATTCATTAATTCTGGTGGTTGTTTCGAGCATTAATTAGGTTGATATTTTGGTGCAATGGAAACTGTCTTTGCAAAAATTGGTATTAGAGCTTGGGTCACAGGTTCGAACCCCTCACTTGTGTTGGGGGGATTTTTGTAGGGTGTGCACCTTTGGTCTCCTTGTGCTATGCAGTGTAGCGCTCAGGTTCATGACATGGCTTAATCGCCTCCTGTGGATTCATTAACTCTGGTGGTTGTAATCAATATTAATAGGTTGATATTTTGGTGCAACGACAACCATATTTGCAACAATATCCACTTTGATTTAACAATTATAAGGGTGTATGGGTGCCTTATGGGACCTCACATTGTGCCAAGATATGTTCCTCTCAATAAGGAATATTTGGAAATAATTTGGAAAATTAATGAATCTGATAAGGCCCACCTCAAGGGGCAGAAGAAGGGCTCCTTCCCATTCTCTATAATATTTTTAGACTTCATGGTTACTAGGGAAAGCCTAGAGATTATTTATCCTATGCTGTAAACATACAAGATGGGTCAAGAAAGTGTTAGGGAATTTGATCCTAAAGGTTTCATTAACCAAGTAAGGATAAGCATCACAAGGTCTCCATTTGCACACCAAATCCTCTTTAGTGAGGATGTAATAAAAAATTGCCTCACTGACAAGGAGGTAAATGAAACAAGAGTAAAATGGGTTGCCTTAAAAAATGTAGAGGACCAAAAGGCCAAGAAATTAGTAGGATACCCTGGAGCCTATTCAAAGATAAAGGATCATCTTGCTAGGATTCAAATGGTATTGAAAATTATTGACAAGCTGGTTGGAAAAGCTCCTGTGGTGAAGGAATGGCATTCTTACTAGCCACAAGTGGATCTTATTGTGTATTAATTTGTTAGAAAAGGAAAGGGTCCATCAGTAAAAGAACAAACTCCTTAAGAGAAACCATCTAAAATAGATTCACCTCTTCAAGAAGCTCTCATTGCTGAATTTCCTCCCCAAGGGCAACCTCAAAAGAAAAGGAGACTTGATCAACTGTATTTGGTTGATTATCCCCTAGGTGTTGATGAAGAGGAAGAGATAGAAGTCACTTAGGAGGAGGTAAATAAAGTAATGCCCTCTCCTCTAAGGTTAAATATGGATGGGTTAGCACAACTCCATTTGGGGATTAATATTGGAAGTGGTAGAGATGAGGGAAATGATATGGGAGCCCTTTCCTACACATAATTCATCTCAGATGATGAATTTGTCAAATCTAAGGAATTCAAAGATTTTGTGATCGAGATAATAAGAGAAGAGTTCAATGATAAATAGAAGAGAGAAAATGGTGAAGTAAACCCCTCCATGTATGAGGAAGTCACTCAAAGGGTGTTGAAGGAGATTAAATTTTATGTCAAGAACATAACACCAAAAGAATAAAGGAGGTTGGTTAGAGAAAGTGGGCTGCTACTATTACTAGAATGGGATATTGCTTGTGCAATAGATTTGGATACCATTCAAAGGTAGGATGAAGAGATATTCTCTTATGAGGAGCAAGCGTATCAAGAATACTCAGGATCAAGGTTCAACCCTAAGTGGGAAACCTTAGCCATATGGGCTCTTCCTCCAAACACTAACAAGCCTCAATTAGTAGAAACTTTGCAGGAAATGAACGGGAGTTTGATAGTTAAAAGGGTATCAAACACTACAACTCCCCTTAGTTGTTCATACAACTAAATTTAGTGAAGCCACTACAAAGAAGTTGTTGGTGTAATTAATTATTTAATTACACTTGCATAAGTTTACTTAGGTAATATTTTAATTCCTAGGTTATAGTTGTCATCCTTATCTTGTTGAGCTATCTTGTTGCTCAAGATAAGATTAGGGTTATGCATACATTGCTTTTATAAAGAAAATCATCTCATGTAATTAATGAATTCCTGAATAATAGTTTTTACACATCTTCATGCAAAGCTCTTTCTTTTTCTGTTTTTCTCTTTTGTTGAAGGCTTTTCTGGTTTGCATGTCTGATCTTGGTTTCTAACATAGTATCAGAGCCTTGATATGCAGCCCCTTCTCAGTTTTGGAGATTTTCAGTGCAAAGTTCATTCGGGGTTCCTCAAGGGATTTGACCTTGAGCATTTTTTTGGTGCATTTTGGAGCAAAACGGACACCGCCATCGCATTCGCAACACCCCAAAACCCTAAGATCGCTTGTCATTTTGCTCAAATCTGAGCAGTTGCAACAAAAGGCAATTTTTTTTTAAGGGCACATAGATCCGTACAGATCTGGGCCCTATCTATCTCGATTTCCCTGCAGGCGTACAGTACAGGTTCTCTGGTTTTTTTCCAATTTTTCCATAGATCAAAAAAAAAATTATGGGTTTTTAATTAATTTTTTACCCTGCATGCAAAATTTTTTTTTTACAATCAAAAAAGTTTTTTCAAAAATAAAGTTTGAGCAGCCTGCGCAGGGTACTGCGTCGTACCTTGGTAGATTGCGCAGGCCTTGGGCCCCTTCTAGCCTTACCACCGGCTTTATTAACTGCCGATAGTGGGTAAGACCCTACCGACAACTATTAAGAGTCGACCAATAGTCAACCAACGACAGGCTCCTAACCCAGTGACGACTCCATTTACCCAGCGACTCATACGCAAAAATCCAACAGAAAATTCTGGCAAGGGTACAAAAATCCAGCATAACCTCAAAGGCAGCCAACAAAATATTTCGTCGACATATTGTCTACAAAGGTGCATCTTAGACGACTGTCAATTTTTTTTCAGGGGAGGCATTTTTTTCCATGATGGCTAGATAGTTGTCAATTTTAAGCTCGCATGTCGTTGACATCAACATGACGTCATTGTACAACTGACCCTCTTTGCCCCCTCCTAGTCCTAATTTTCCTTCAAGGAGTAGTTTTTTTTCTTTTTGGCATAACTTAGGCATACAGTATCAAAATCGGGAAAACAAGATATCGCCGAAAAGTTGGTTCTGAGCACTATCCTGTGGTGTAGTTTATTTTTTAGTAATTTTCTATTTAGTCTCATTTATTGCTGTTTGAAGTCAGATGTTCATTTATGGCCTCTGAGCTCATAACTTTTTGCCATGATCTCTGATTTTCGCTATCTTTGCGGCGTTGGAAAGGTATTGAGGAGTTCTATGTTGTTGTCCATGCACTTTTTTTGTATCTATCCCAAGTTGATCATTATTCTAGATTTTTCCCGATGGGTGTTTTGGAGATTACTTGGATGTTTTGGTAGTTGGAAGGGTGAAACTTGAATCTTTGCACTTCATTTCAATATCACATCATTTTATTTTCTATTTATGCATGTTTAGCATTCTCTCCTTTTGTAATCATTGGGTATTGTAATAAATGAACTGATATAAAGTTCCATCAGGGGGGTTTCTTGCATAATAATCTGATTAGAGTGTAGTTTCACTTTGATCTCCATCTTGATTTTGATGACAAATCGCATGAGTTGTATCTGGTTTCTTAGTTTCTTTTAGCCACATGTTGCTCTAGCTTGACACATATCAGATTCATCGGTTCACACTTTAGATTGGGAGTTTATGGTTCTTGATCCTCATTGGTTCAGATCCATCTCAGTTTGAGGGCCATGTTTTTATGGTTAATGTTCTAGAGTCTTTATGGTACTTGTTCCCATGGAAGAGTTTTAGTCTCAGTTTGGTATCGGCATCGAGATACACAGTTTCCAGATTCTGTCATCATTTCATCTATTGTTGCTTCACAGATTCCGGGGTTGTTCCAGTGTGTGAGTTTTCTAGTGTTTCATGGCATCGGGTCTACTATTGAATTATTATGATTTCGCCTGAGTCCTTTAGTGACTCTCATTTGGTTTCTTGTAGACAAAAGTATCTTTCCTTGCTTTCTAGATTGCGGTTCCAGTGTTACTCCATAGTGTTCTTCCAGTGCTTCTTTGCAACAATCATCTCAATGTAGGGGGTTTTGTCCCACTGGGTTTTCCTTCTTTACCTCATTATTGCATTTGTACATGGGTAATTGATCAGGCCTTGTTGTCGGGACCCATTCATGCTTTCTTGCATTCATCCTAGCATTAGGTGCATGCTTTTTTAGTTTCCCTAAGTTGCACTTATGGGGGAGTGTTGGTGTAATTAATTATTTAATTACACTTGCATAAGTTTACTTAGGTAATATTTTAATTCCTAGGTTATAGTTGTCATCCTTATCTTGTTGATCTATCTTGTTGCTCAAGATAAGATTAGGGTTATGCATACATTGCTTTTATAAAGCAAATCATCTCATGTAATTAATGAATCCCTGAATAATATTTCTTGCACATCTTCATGCAAAGCTATTGCTTTTTCTGTTTTTCTCTTTTGTGGAAGGCTTTTCTAGTTTACATGTCTGATCTTGGTTTCTAACAGAAGTTACAGGAAGAGTATGATCAATTATTGAAATATTATGTGAAGCTAACCATAGATTATAACAAGCTAAAGTTTCAAGAGCCATCAAAATCATCTCCACCAACAAGGTTAGAAATGGCAAGTGCTTCAAAACAAACTTTTCAAGTAGCTTAATAAAATATAAGGAAGAGTTAAGTCTAAAGATAAAGGATCTTGAAGTATAGATAAAGAATTTTCAGGGAGAGCAGAGGAAGAAGACAAATAGCATAGTAGATGATGTGATTAAATACAGGGTATCCAAAGTCTTAGGAAAATCAGAGGACTTCCATCAAGCTTACTCCAATCTTAAGGATACTTATGCCAAGATTGCAAAAGATCAAGAGAAGTTGGGGAATACAATGAATAAATGGGTACCTAGGATTGATAGTATGCTAGGTATTTATAAAGGGGAAAATTTTTAAAGTGACATGCTAATTGATATCCTTCCTACTTGGAATATAGCCAAGATAATAGGAGAAATACAAGCATACATGGCCAAATTGGTGCATAAGATAAAGAATAAATTCAAGTATTTTGAGTGCTTAGAAATGAAGGTCATGCCAAGAATCCTAGATGATAAAGGATAGCTCAAATATTTAGACTAGTGGAAGGCACATTTCAACACTATGGCCCCTACCCTTCCAAATTTCATCTATGATAGTGATGATGTGGATACAAACATTCTCAATTCCACTTTAGATAAGTTGATCTCCTCTAAGTAGAGTCTAGATACATTTTGCAAAGAAACTAGAGTACTTTTAGATGCAAAGTATCTAAAATAATCATAATGTGGACAAGACACTTTCATTCCCATGTCCATCAAAAATGACATATATGTAGGATGGGATGAAAATATAATAAATTGCAATACATATTTTTCTATTATGCCATTAATTTTCTAATGAAACATCCAACTCAAATGATGACATGTAATTTTGAAGAAGTTAGTTGTTCATAGGCATGTTGTAGTTTTTCCTCTTTTTATCTTTTATTATAGTCACCATCACTCCAACATGTTCTCAGAAGATAGGTCTACAACAGGGGCATGTAGTACAAAAGAATGATCATGTGCTTTCTCCATTTTGTTACTTCATTGCATAATCAAAAATATCTTCTTCCAACAACTTCTACAATGGTTTTGTCTTCTAGTCCAGTGCACTTTTTATCTTCTACAAAACAACTGTAGTAGTTTGTTTATGATCCTAATGACAAGATTATCAAATGAAAATGTGAAATTTTTCTATGGCTTGCAGCTTTTTTCTCCCTTTTTCCTATAAAAGGGAATTCCGATCCATTTGCAAAGGATATTGGATTTTGCAAGCAAAAAGTTTATGTTCTAGGTTTGTACTAGTACATTATAGGTCTTGTAGGGAAAAATGAAGATGCAATTGTCATTTTTGTATAGCAATACAAATTTAGAATACATGAACATATTGTGATAATTTCATAATCAATTGTATACTTCTTTGCTCTTATGAATATAAATTGGTCAAGGATCATTTCTATTCATCGTTGCATTTTTCTACAAATAGATATTTCTCATATAACTTCTATTCAAGTAGTAGATTAAATTGACGTATTAGGGATCTTGAGCATTATGAATGTATGCAAGGATTTTTAAGAAGAATTTATTGTAAATTCTCAAGGATATCATTATAACTAGTGGTCGACAAGCTTTCACATAATTTGTTTAAAGTCTATTATTAAAAATATAATTACATTTCTCTTTGACTTTGTAACCCAGGTCTAAGGCACCACTCCAAGTATGAATTTTGGTTACATGTCCATGGTCACTAAATGTCAAATCAATTTCCATTTTATGTTGTAACTTATTTCTTAATATTATCTTATGTTCTCAGAGCCCGTAAGCAATAGTTTTCAAGAATCTATCCAATTGAATTAGTTCTATCTATAATTCTTGACCATTTTATGAGAACATATTTGTTTTAGCAATATCTCAATATGAATTATGTGCTCTTTCATTCGATATTGTAAAGGATCACCCTCCTAGGTCTTGCACAGCCTAAAGTGCAGAGGAGAAAAGTGTCAAATCCTTCTCCTATTCATTGGCCAATCTCTTGAAACATTTGAGCATAAGAATTGGATATTATTTAGGTAGTTTCAAGAATGAGTTGGAACTAAAAAACAAACCAACATATAGTTTGTAAAGGAAAATAAACATTTCCCAAACTTAATCTAGGCTAATATGATAAGATGCATACATATAAACATAAATTTACCTATATTAATAATTATACAATTATAGGAGTGATAATTGAAAAATTAAATGCTAAGCTATGAAATTTAATGTGATAAATGAAAGTACTTAGCTCTATGCTCGAGAGTGAAGAATAACCCTAATATGACACTAACTTTTGAATGCCTTAAGATCAAACATAGAATACATTGTTTTGTAACTTGCTTTGAGATTTAAATACTTAATCAACTCTATCAGGGGTTGAATCAACATGTTTGGTTCACTTTCATATATACACATTTGATGTATGGTCATCAAAATGATTTGGTATAATACATAATCATGATTCTTGCTTCACTAAATTAATTATTCTATCCTTTTATTTGAATATTGATAGTATTTAGAAGTAGCTTTAGAGGGTTGTTCGATTACTATGGTACATGTTCTCCTAGGTTAACCCCTAGAAAAGTATTAACTTTATGGTTGTACCTATGATTGAAAACAATAATTTTTAGTTTTGCATATGCTCTAGGATGAATATACAAATCACAATTTATTTTAGTGCACAAATGGAAGCATTCCTAGCATGCTTTTCTCCTTATATACAATTGATATTTGATTAATTATCGTTGTGTCAAATGAATGCCGTTGAATTCCTTTCAATATACATACATAACAATCAATCATACAAACATGTTTTTAATTGGCTTGAGGTGGAAATGAAATGGATGAGAGTGAGCAAAAAAATGAATTAAAAATGTGAAATTATGAGGTTAGATCTACAAGTGCGGGATTGATTATGAGTGTGCATGATTGATCTACCAAATTATGAGAGCAATCTAGTTTATATTTCGTCATTATGCTTCTTGTAATGCACATAAGAAGTTATTCTTGGGTATAGTTCATAAGCTATGATCAAAACAAAATTCAACTATCTTTTGATCATCATGACAAAAAGATGAAAAAATAAAGATGAAAATGAAATATTTGGAAATAATTGCATGGATAAGTATACCAAATGAAGAATATCTGAAAATATGAACAAACATATATAAGATATGAATAAAAATTGTAAAAATATATATAAATGAAAAAATAACAACATAAAAAATAAACCCAATTCATATAAAATTACATAATTTATCAATATATAAATATATTAAACTATACTCTAAACTATATTCTCAATTACACCAATACAAATTGCTTCTATTTTATATTAAAGTTGACAACTACTTAAAAAAGTGATCTTATCTTAAAAAAGTGATCTTATCTTTTGGTGAGAGTTGAGGTCTTTGACTTTGAATACAATGAATACCAAATTAGGAGATCTATGGATCTACTTTTTCTTTGTAATGAAAACAACAATAAATATTAAAAAAATCATAAAAACTTAAAACAAACAAAATCAACGTGCAGTTTTAAAAAATAAATCATAGGCATGCTCATAAGTAATCCATTTAATCTACACAATGCAAAGGGCTGACTTTTTATATTTTAGTTTAATGAGATATTTAAATGTATTTTTTCTAAAGTCAACCCTTCACAACAATGTTCAATGTTTATGGTCTAACTTATGAGAATGAGTATTCTTCATGATCACATATACTTATTTAGATTTTTTAATAATTAAAATTATTTTATTTAAATATTTTTAATTAAAAAGTTTTAGAGAATAAAAAATCAATTTTTGTATTCACCCTTCTTTCCTTATTAACAAATATTTAACAATATTTTGTACTTTATAAATCTATTTTTATTTATTAATCATATAACTTACAATTTCACATAATTGTGTTTATTATTATTTAAAATGAGCCACATGGAGGCAACCAAACATCTATTATTTCCTTCTTATTTGGTCAGTTTTCATAGTTTTTATGAAATTCAAAGATGCCAATTATTTGACTAAGAAAGAGATAGATAAGCAAATAGACAAAATAAGATCTTAAATTAAGTAGCTTGGTTTGGTAGTTAAGCTTGTCTCTTGTCCTATTGTCAACCACTATTCATGTGATTTTATTTAAATATACTAAGTATTGTTAGGAGAAAACATTATTTATCATTCAAATTTGTCTTCTCTCATAACTAGAGTGTTGTTTCTTACTTAGGAGATAATTAAATTTTAAATTAGTTTAATATATTATAAATAAAAGAGTTAGTACAATTATGGTAAATATTATTATTTTCTATATTTTGTTTAGTCATACTTAATATTTTAATTCTTTTCAACTTTCATGATTACTTATTTTATTGTAGTTGAATATTGTTCAATATAAAATAAAAATAGAGTGTGGATCACTCTCAAATTGTCAGATAAAACAACTAAGACATTGTGATCTTTATATTCATTAAAAATTAGTTAGAACTAATAATTTAATTTATCTAATAGATTATCATATATTTTATTTATTTTTATAAAATTTGTAAGATTCATCTAAACAAATAAAATAAAATATATGTGGCATGTGCATATGAAGAGTGATGTGACTATTTGGATCCCTAAAGAGTGTAACTAAAGTGTAAATCTATTTCTAATAGTATGATATTGCCTACATATCCTTGCACTTTCAACTTGGGTATTGTGAATACCTAGGCTACATATGTTATCAACTTGAACAACATTGTTCATGTTGTGAACAAGACATGTAGTGATGACAAGATATGTTTAATAGTTTGGGAAACACATACAAGGTGGATATGTAGAGTGATAAGGCTAATCTTAAGCTCAAGTTCTCTATGCCATTATTTTTTCATTTTTCTTGCTGTGAGGGACTACTAGGTCATGTCCCTTGATGTCGAATACCACAAGGCTATGGTTGGACAATCCTTCTAGAAGTATCTATGGATGATTCTATGAATATAACCACCAACTATAAATGAATTAATTTTTGGTTTTGATTTAAGATTTGTTTGTTGGCATCTTATCTCTTTGTTAATAGATTGTAGATTTTTTTCATGATTTATTGTTATCAACTACTAATAATGAATTTATAAAATTTTATGTAGGCAATTTGAGCTAGGTCACAAAATTTATAACTAACTAGTGGAGAAGGATTTAAATCAAATGGTAAAATGTGTGGTTTTTATAAAAGATTACTCACATGACAATTCCTAGAAAGGAAACACCTAAAGATAAAGGCTTTCCACTTCTTTAAATATTTTCAATTTTTATTGTTGTTTGTCTATTTTACAAGCATGTTTGAGGCGCTTTTTTTCATTCTCTATTTTCTTTCAACTTTATAAATTTATAAAGTCTTTTTGCGTGGAATTAAAAAAATTGAGGTAAAAAATGCATTTTCAAAGTAGTCATACTTCCATTTTTGGTGTTTTAATTTTCTAATGATTTTGATGCATGACAAATCTTACATTTGATTAAAAAAAGTTATGCCCAAATTCATCTTCCTTATACTTAAATCTATTAGGAAATTTCATCCTTCTTATAGAGGATGAAAAAGTGAAATAATGAATTATTAAGAATACGTGCTTAGTTAGCAATCAACATGTACCAAAAATAAATACAACATGCATGAAAGTAATAGAATGGTATGAAAAAATCAAGTTTTTTTTGTGTTAAACTTTTATTAGAGAAAACCCACCATCAAAATATATTAACAATTGCATTATTCAAAATCAACATTAATCCAAAATACAATACAGTTTATGAAAACCTTATACAAAGTCTCAATCTACTACATACCCTTCTTCTATAATCTATCAAGTGTTTACACACCAATAATGTACAATTATATTCAATATCTATTACAATAATTTCACAGCCTTGAATAACCTTGGTACACTCAAAATTTTTTATTGATAAACATATTCATGGTGGTACCAATCATCTAACTATATAACTAACTCACAAATTACCAAGAGCCATGCAATCATATTTTATACGTATATGATGTTAGCTTATTGCATATTTTATATGTATATGATGGCATCTTATCTCTTTGTTAATAGTTTTTAGATTTTTTTCTTGGTTTATTGTTATCAACTACTAATAATGAATTTATAAAAATTTTAGTAGGCAATTTGAGCTAGGTCACAAAATTTATAACTAGCTAGTGGGGAAGGATTTAAACCACATGGTAAAATGTGTGGTTTTTATAAAAGATTACTCACATGACAATTCTTAGAAAGGAAACACCTAAAGATAAAGGCTTTCCACTTCTTTAAATATATTCAATTTTTATTGTTGTTTGTCTATTTTACAAGCATGTTTGAGACACTTTTTTTTTCATTCTCTATTTTCTTTCAACTTTATGGATTTATGAAGTTTTTTTTAGTCGAATTAAAAAAAATTGAGTTAAAAAATGCATTTTCAAAGTAGTCATATTTCCATTTTTGGTGTTTTAATTTTCTAATTAGTTTGATGCATGTCGAATCTTACATTTTGTTAAAAAAAATATTCTCAAATTCAACTTCCATATACTTAAATCTATTAGGAAATTTTACCCTTCTTATAGAGAATGAAAAAGTGGAATAATGAATTATGAAGAATATGTGCTTATTTAACAATCAACATGTACCAAAAGTAAATACAACATGCAAGAAATTAATAGAATAGGATGAAAAAATCAATGTTTTTTATGTGGTAAACTCTTATTAGAGAAAACCTACCATCAAAATACATTCACAATAGCATATTCAAAATCAACATCAATTCTATACAATAAGGTTTATGAAAACCTTATACAAAGTCTCAATCTACTATATACACTTCTTCTATAATCTATCAAGTATTTACACACCAACAATGTACAATTATATTCAATATATATTACAATAATTGCCTAGCCTTCAGTAACCTTGGCACACTCACACAAACTTTTTTAGATAGATATATTCATGGTGGTACCAACCATCTAACTATATAACTAACTCACAAATTACCAAGAGCCATACAATCATATTTTATACATATATGATGTTAGCTTATTGCACTTATCATCAAGTAAGATTTCCCCATGTGGAAAAGATACTTATAAGCTTTTGCTAAAATCCATACATGATAAAATAATAGTTACAACCTTTACACTATCAATGCAAGTATATTTTTTTGTTTAACCACCACTACCAACTTACATTACTATGATAGCACATACAAATAAAACTCCATTCTAGATTTCTTGTTGTACCTTGTATCATATTTCAATATATTTTCCAACCCTTAAATCATGCTCACATATTCACCAATTCTATTAAAAGTGCACCTATATTACAAATCATTCTTCCAACAAGAACTAAGTAGCTGTGCAATGATGATTTCTTCTTCTAGAGACCTTGCTATCTAGTTTTCATGTCATCTCCATATATAGAAAATTTTTGTATGATGCACCAAAACCATTGGCACATCATTATTGCATGTTAACCAACATAAAATGCTACACGATCATGCAGGAAGCTCATTATATTCCATCACATTTTATCACAAAGAAGATTGTAGATAAAATATTACAAGGATTCTCATAAGTGTATCATAAATCCTAAAATTCTTCCTCTTGATAGGGGAGAGGGGCCCATAGTGGAGTAGGGCCCAATAATGGAGATAGAAATAGTCCTCAGTGGGCCCCATAGTGGAGCACCTTAATATCCAATTGCAAAACACTTTTTATCCATAAAGTACACAAACTAACAAATCATGTAATGCGACATCAACGCACCAATAAAACATGACTAAGTGCACCACTATCAGTCTCTTTTTTGGGGGCCTTTTTGGATGCCTCAACAAAAAAGCATGCTGATGTGACATCATATTTGATGATGTGGCTCTAAAATGAAATATAGAAGCACGTGAGTTGTCAAATAAACTATTGTACAAAATTGGCAATGATTTGAAATTTCTATGTAGAATTTTGAGAAATGTGAAGTTAGGGTGCTCCACTATAGGCCCCTCTCCCTTACTTACCATATGAGATAATACAATATTCTAACCCAATATTTTAACCTCATGCCAAACAATAAGACAAACCCATTTCATATCTACACCACATGAATTTTTCAATAATTATATGTTTTGTCAAAGAGATTATAGTGTTTACATGTGTATCAATTTTCTCCATTTGGAATTTCCTATTCTCATCCATCTTCCTCCAAAATTTAAATTGTACATAAATATGTTTTATCTTTGCATGATAAATATGATTCTTATCTAAACAAATTGCATTCTATGAATCACACTTTAACACTATTTGAATCTCAAGATTAATATTGTTATTTAGCCTCTTCAACCACACAACTTCCTTACAAACATCTATTTTAAAAATATATTTTTCTTTATTCATCCAATTTATTGTTCCACCAAATAGAATAATTACATATCCACTTACAGACCTTTAGTTATCAAGATCTATATTCTAATTAGAATGAAAAAATATATGCACACTCAACATTTTCCCCAAATTATTAGTACCATAATAAATAAAAAAATATTCAAGATTCCGTTGAAGTACCTAAACATTAATTTTATGTGTCTAATATTCTTTAAATTTTTGCTCCATGAACTTAGAATTCTCTCTACTAAGGCAATGTCTTGCCTTTTTCCTAACCATAACATGTGTGTGTAATGTCATTTAAAAAAAAATAAAAAAGTTTTTTTCCCAAGTTAATGCTTTTGATGTTACAATAAGATAAAACAAGTTTTGGGAAGAAATATTTTTATGCTATTCTTTTTCAAAAAGTAGAAAATCATGTTTGAATTATCCTAAAATATTTCAACTTGAAAAGAATATATTTTACCATGCTAAAACATAGATTTAGGTTGGAAAATGTTAATTTATAGGAAATTGAAATACATAATAAACAAAGTAAATTGATAACTATAAATAGTAGAAAGAAAATAATTTGGACATAAATATGGATATGTTTGTCTAGGATACTATTGTGATGTGTGAATGTCTAAATGATGAATTTTCATTCTTTTTATGCATTTTCATCCAATTGTTTTATAAAATTCAATGTTGTTTCAAAAAATTGAATCCACCTATACAATTAGAAATATGGATAATAAAAGTAGCAAACCAAAGGAGACTAGATAAAAAAATATGTTAAACTAGCTAGAACAAATGAAATAATAAAACTATAAGAGAAAGGAAAAGAGAAAAAAACCTTCATGCATTTGTATTCTTCTAAATATTAACAGATAAAACAAGAAAAATGGTCAAGACTACATGAGATCTTTTCAAGAATGATCAATCCCCTAACTTGGTTTTTATCCCTCCATTGATAGTCATATAGTAAATAGGAAAATACATATATGAACCTAAGTTCATCTAGGACTATGAAAAACAAATCAAAATAAAGATATGAATATAAAATCATTGGTATTAAATTATTGATAAACTAATGTGTGTATGGGATTAGATTAAGGGTAGTGATAGTCATCAAAAGATTTGACAAAGGAAATATAGAAGAAAATATGATAAACAAAAACTATAAAATTTATTTGAATAATAATGATGTCTTTTTGAAACAACATTACTAGCATGATATAGAAGAGATAAGTGAGAACATGATGTTTTCAATTAAAATCAAGTAGCATGTAGCTTGTTCAAGCTTCAACAATGGAGTATACAACCAAATATATTCAAATATATTCAAGTGAAGAGAGATTTATTATTCCTGGAGAGGAAGGAAAATTCAAAGATAGGTTTTCAAAAGGGTTCCTTGGTAGTTGAAGGGTCAAATTTTAATGAAGGATACATTTTAAGTAGATAGGCATTATAGCAAGTGATAATAAGTAATTACATGAGATTTTTTTTTGAAATTCATGCGATAAATATTTGTGTAGCACTTATGTTATGATTAAATCACTTAAAATTTAATATGTGGTCTAGGTCAGCAAGAAAAATCAAATTGTGATTATTTTTTGGAAATTTAGTGAAGGAAAGGGCCAAGATGATTCCTAAAACATGCTAGGGGAATGAACATCAAATCAAGTCCCCCAAAAAAAAAAATTATAAGTTTGTTAAATTTTTGGCATTACTTTTTGCCCCCGCTCTAGTGGGATAATGACATTAGGTGATAAATTATGGTAAAGTGTAGAAATAAAAAGTTGAAAGTAAATAACATCATAAAAGGATACTAAAAACAATAAATAATAGTATTCAAGTAAGAAATTCATGACCCTAATTAAGATTTACAAAAAAATTGCTAGTCAACGCAAACCTACTACATAATGATGTTGAAAAACATAAAACTTGTATAAAAAATATACCAAAATGAATGAAACCTACACAAAAATATGTACTAGAAAAAAAGCATCATAATTGTTAGAAAGAAACAAGAAATGTATGAACACATATACAAAGGAAGAAAAGGCACATAGAAAAAATAAAAAAAGTATTCACGTCAACATGTGAAATTTATCTTAATGCTTTCCATCATCCCCAAAATGCAATGAAGATGAAATAAATAAGAAATAGACATTTATTTTTTTATATGGTGAGAGTAATGTAATGAGTCAATTGATCAAATCAAAGAGAGAATATATTGATTCATTCATTATGAAGAGAATAAATGGCTTAGGCTCTAGCTTATTATGTTTCTAGTGGTTACGATGAGAGAATGTAGAGAAAGGAAATTTGTTAAATTGGAATGGAATGAATCAAGGTCTAGATTACTCTATCATTAGAAGTCAAAAAATATCTTGTCGAACAAATCACTTAGACAAGCTTAATTGATTTTTAGGTGATTCAAAAAAATAGGATCACTTAGACTAAAGTTCTCAATTATTAGGTGACTTAGCTAAAGTTGATTCATAAAAATCATGATCATTTGGACTAGTGTTCTCTATTTTTAGGTTAGATAAATTTAGGATCACTTTGACTAGCATAATTTTTTAGGTGATCCAAATAAATCAAGACCACTTAGACTAAAATGCTCTATTGTTAAGTGATTCAAATAAAATTACCATATACATACTAGAATTTGGAAAGAATGTGTTTGCATGTATGAATGTAGATATGTGTTTTTTATATGTGATTGGAATAAATACCTCCTTAAAATATTTTTGTATAATATACAAATCTTCTAATTTAGTTTGAAGGGAAATAATAAGAAGAGAGGTGATCTTTGGTAAGGATGTGTGATCCTAAGAGGAGTTTTTGGATGACCCCAATAATTTAGGCAAGGACAACAAAGATGGAGATAGTTGTGTTGTTACCAAATAAAAGATATTGTGGTTGCACCTAATATTGTAGCTCCATAGTACAACACACACGAGTGTCACATAATTTATATCAAAACAATAGATGGAGATAGAGACCTAAAGACCTCATGACAAATAGAATAGATGAAGATAAAGTTAGTCTTTATATCATGTGCTAGTGGTTAAAATAGTAGAGGTAATATCAATGCGATAATAGAGGTAAGCTAAATTACATAATGTATAGGAGCGAATTTTCACCCCTTGTGTAAATTCACCTTTTGCATCCCTTCACCTTACAAAATCAAACCCAAAGGCGGAATTCCACATCACCCATCCAAAATGCATCCACTTGGCACTTGTTTTGTGTGTTAGTGGGGGAATATTTGTTAGGGATGCAAGCACGATGCACTGTTGTCCCTTACATATTCCTACCTTTAGTATCCATAGGGATGTTATGTTCTCCATTGGGCACAAAGTGTAACACCTCTATGTTGACCAACTGACCCAAAAATGACTCATCTCCCATTTTGGTCTTGAAATGGATATCTTGTTCATTCATTCAGTCTTCCAAGATCTTCTAGAAATCTATGACATTCTCTCAAGTATTTTTCACACAACTCCATTGAGAATTACAGCAAGAAAGATTGTTACTCCATCAACTTCATCTTTGTATGTGTTGCTATACCATAGAAGCTGCGAGTTTGGAGTCTTGCAAGACCTCCCTTCATCATTGTTGCGGTTGTGTTGACTTTTCCAAGCTTGTTGCCTTGCATTCTCCCTTCATTGGCCTTAAGTTCCTTTGGGTGGAGGTGGTAAATTACATCACTCTCTTTTTCCTATTATGGTTTGATAGAGTAACATTGCATCTTTTGTAGTGTTCAATACTTTCTTTTCTATTTCCTTCATCGCATTTTCTACCACATGGCTTTTCTAGCTGTCCATGGGGATGGAAACACCAAAGCAGGGGTTTGATTGAGGCAAACCCCTATACAACACAACATTTTTCCCTCTCTTGCTTGTGTGTAGGTGAACGTGTGCGTGGAGCTTGCTAGTGAACTAGAGCTCTAGTGAGTTGATATTCATCACCCTTACTTTCATCTACATTCTTTCCCATTTATACAGTTATCTCTCGCATTTCATCATTCTGTTTATTTCATTAAAGTTAACCAACTAGACAATTAGTAGGATTTGTTGCTTTCTACATTGCACTTTATGTTTTTTGACCATATGGATGCTAGCGTGCTAAAGAGACACTAGCGTGTCGTATTGTCATCCCAGACTCGCGCTACTGTCCTCAGATAGAGAGTTGTCTGAGGTGCATTCTAGAGTCCAGAAACCATCTCATCTAGCCTAATTTAGACATTCAAATCTATAGAGTGATAGAAGCACTTGAGAGTGCTCTTCATTCTTGATTCTTGTCCTAAACACCGATTAGCTTGAGGTAAGTTAGGGTAGCCCTCTGCTCTCATCTCTCCATGACCTAGAGCCTTGGTGTGGTTGGTCCCTCTCTCTTACATTTTTTGTGAACCCGACGTGAACAACGTCTATCCATTTTCTTGTGTTGAGACCTTTTCCTCGCACCTGGTGACTATTGTGAACTTGAGTGTTGTGAAGGTTTATGAGCATCACAACCTAGTCCATGACTTTTGGGTACATTGTTAGGAGAAGTGTGTGACACCTATCAATGGAAAAGATGAAGGTCACATCTAGTTTCACCTCCAATTTTTCCACTGCTCTAGCCACCAACTTTACCATTAGTTTTCCTACAATTTTTACTAACAAGATGGGTTTCATAGTTGAGACCATTTGCACTCCTAGCCTCCAACATCCCCTATGGATTCATTCATGGATGAAGATGATGTGCATATCCCTGTAGAAAACCTTTTGGCATTCGATAACAGATTGTCAAATATTTTGAAGCATTTGGAGAAAGCACTGAGCATGGAGAGAGATGCTAGAATTACTAGCGAGGTGAGATATCTATTAGGAAAGGATCAGACAGGTATAGAGTTCTTATGTGGTCTTACCAATATAACCAAAGCATATATCCCTTCATTTAATTCTAGATTGAGTACTACCTGAGGGGAAGTGCTCGATGCTTATGAAAGAAAAATAGGTGTTTCAATGCCTACCACATCTATATGCATGGCCGAAATAGGCCCCTCGATTAGTGTCTCCTCTACTTCTTAGAGGCCTAACACTATCAAGGTGAGTAAAATACCCCTTGGTTTCAGTTTCAACCCTCCTATTACCTCTGACAGTGGGGGCTCTAGTGGAATTAGTGGTAGTGACTTTGGTAGCAGAGGTGGCATTGGTAGAGGTGGTTTTGGTGGAGGCCATGATGGTGGCTTTGGTAGTGGAGGTGGCTCTGGTAGAGGACCCACTAGTGGTGGTGGCTCTAACGGTGGTCACGATGGCAGTTCCAAAGGTGGTTTTGGTGGTGGTGATTCTGGAGGTTCCACTGGGCCTTTGTCATCCTCTGACTTTGTTCTGAATGCTCTTCTTCAAAACATGGGTCTAATGCAAAACCAATTGGCAAGCCTTTCCTAGGCCTCCGCCCAGCCTATTTTTCAACCTTTCTTTTGACATAGCCCATTGTTGATAGCAATTTTAAGTACTCATTTCCCTCAGGGAATGGAGATTCCTAAATTTGAAAAGTATGGTGGTAAAGGGGATCCATAAACACATGTGTCAGCCTTCAATGCCATGTGTAAATATTTCTTTTATCACGATGCTTTGATGGAAAAACTCTTTCTTTGATCCCTCAAGGATACAACACTCGAGTGTAAATGTTTGTTGCTTGATAATTCTATATTCTCATTTGATCAGCTTGTTAATTAGTTTCTCCATCAATTCTAGGCTAACATTGGTCTGAAGATGACCTTCTTAGATCTCGTCTGGTGTAAGCAGGGAGATAACGAGAAGATAATTGACTTCATAGCACGATACCAAGAGCTCTTTTCATAGATCTCATACTCGCTACCTGACTTTGATGTGCAAAAGGTGTTCATAGGCAACCTGTAGCAAGCCTAGTAGGAGAAGTTTTCCCTATTGAAATACCCTTTCTTTGCACATCTGTGTGTCGTGTTGTGAGAGTATCAACAAATGGTAGTTCAGTTCGGGGGACCTTCCTCGCACTCCCGTTCAAAAGGAAAGTCTATTGTGTCTATCTCAGGAAAAGGTAAAGCTGTTGTGAATGTAGTTGTCATGACTAATGATCACAACCTCATATGCAACAGGAAGTTTACGAAGTTGGTGGAATCTTATTCTTCCATCTTGCAAAAGTTGTTGAAGGATAAGCTCATAACTTTGGAAAACCCTTGACCTCTTAAGGAACCTTATCCTGATTAGTATGATGTGGATGCTTTTTGTCAGTACCATTAAGTTGAGGGGCATGATACCGAGCATTGTATGTGCTTGCATCATGTGATATAGGATCACATCGATGATGGCACCATTCATCTCGATGGGATGAAACAAAATGTGAATAATTCCGTAGCAAAGGCCAATAGTGAGTTGTAGATTTACATGAACCCATTTCCATCTCATTCTATGAACTTGATTATTGACCCCTCTGATGCTTCTCCTCAACCATTGGTATATGTAAACATGGTCTCAGTTACTCCTCCCCCGCAGCCTATGACTGGCTCACTAGGTGTGACATTCACCTCGTAGGATTTTCCCTTGAATAATAAGCCCTCTCCCCTATACATTCCTGCTCACCTCAATGAGAACATTGTGACAGGAGTCCTAGTTGACCTTGTGATCTAGGTAAATCTTATTTCAAAGGAGATGTTATGGTTAAATTCATTGTAGAGAGAGGAACATGAAGAAACAAAGTCTACCATACGTATGCACGACAACCTCTCTCTTAAGCCATATGGATCTATAACTCTTTTCGTCCTAGTTGGACCTAGGGGTATGGATACAACCTTTGATGTTATTTTGGAATCTAATTTGTTGAGGGTGAAGTTGGGCATCCTGTGGCTAGCTTCTATGAACAAAATCGCTTTTGTTATTCACAAATTTTTAAAGTTCTTCCACGAAGGTGTTGTGCACATTGTGCATGAAACTAGATATTGGCCATTAGTGTCCTGTGGGGGTTATTCATTGGATCATTTTTGGCCTGCCTCGATCGGTCTGCGTCCCCCTAGAATGGAGCTACTTTACCAAAACTATGTAATGTACAAAATCGGGGGCAAGGGATAGCTGAAAGTGACCCATTCAACAACAAGCTTCCCCCTCCTCTCAAAAGGGAAGGGAGAGGCCTACCTGTCCTTGGGGTGCCACTTCTGCACCCCTTTCTGAAGAGGAGTTTTGGATGACTACTCCTTGATTTTCCATAAGAATTCTAATGGTGTTGCTTAGTGTAAAGCCAAGATTCAAATATCGGACCTTCCTACTGTGCCTCTTGGACCCTATCCCTACCTATATGGTAGAAGGAAGGGTCCCCATGTGGTATCCTCTATGTTTCGACCTCCATGGCCTCCTACTGCTCCTGCTCCCATGGCAATGAATGGGAAGAGGCCTATCCTTGAGGTGTTAGAGCCAGTTCCCCCTATTGTTGCTCCATCTTCTTCTTAGTCTCTCCCTCCTACTCCTGTCTAGGAGTTTCTCCCTCCACCAAAAATGACTGTGATGGACACTTTTATAGAAAAGTAGGAGCCTTCTATTGTCTTAGCTTCTGGTCTCTAGCTCTCGGAGTTGCAAAAACCACCTTGTATGTGAGTGCAAGCGTCGACAAAAGGCTCTGGTGGCTGAGTAGGCCACTTTGCAGAGGAAGGAAGGGGAGTCGATCACCCTTGTTTCAGGGCCTCCTACTATGTCCTCCTCTCCCATCCCCTCAACTTTAGTCCAATCAAATTTTGTTCTACTTCCAGATCCTATTGCGAGTGTAAACACCCTTGACCCTAAAAAGGTGTAGGTGTTTATTGCTCCTTCGGTCAAGCCTCCTCTCTTAATGTCCTTTTTGGACATCCTGCCATTCTCTGAGCTCGTGGACAATTTCAAACACCTTAGTGGTTTTCGTCACGGATTTCTCCTCCTCCTTTGTGGGTGAAGCCATAATAGTGGTTTACAATTTGATGGAGGAAGGAAAATTGAGAAAAAATGACCCCATGGCAAAAAAATTGGTTTTAGGGGTTCGCATGAACCTACAAGTTCGACCGAACCATAAAGGGGTTCGACCGAACTAGGGTTCAAGCAAACCCATTAATTATTGGGCCCACATTTCTCACCCAAAAAATAAAGGAAAAATGCATATTAATGGGGGTTCGAATGAACCCTAGTTCACGAGAACCCCTGGGGGTTCGCTAGAACCCCCTTGGTTCTAGCGAACCCCCCTTTTCCCTAATTTTTTAATTTGTTCACACAAAAAACCTAAATTTTTACGCTTTCAAGCTCCAGTTGAGGATGAAAATGGGGGAATATTTAGAAACCAAACTTGGAATCAAGTAGCCTTCGGAACGACCTATCCAATGAATATAATTTTAATATGTTTTGGTTTTATTATGTATTTGTTTTTTTAGTTTTATTAAACATAGGTTTTTCATCGAAAATGAAGGTCTTTGTTCTGCACATGTGGAAAAATGGAAGATTATCAAATTTTTTTTTTGAAAAATATGAGTGCACTAGATATTGAAGTCCTTGATCCAACCAATAAAAAAATTGAATTTTGATATATACAAAAAAAGTTATGCGTTATACGGTCGCGCTATGTCTGAATTGTCATTTGATTGACTTCAAAACTTGATTAAAGAAAAAATATTCAATAAAAAAATATCTAACCAAGTGGAAGCACTAGATATCAGAGTCACAAATGTAAATTCGAAAGAATTGGAATTTTATCCTTCATGGAAAAAAAGTTATGCATTATACAGTGTGCGTCACTTTTTAAAAATGCTGTTTTTTGAAAAATACCAGTTTTTGTGGGAGATGGAAAAATAAGTGCAATCTAATTTTAAAAAATTTGAAAAAAATATTTTTAGAATCTATAGACAAAATGTGACTCTAGTTTGCATCATCTTCAAATTCCTCATGGTTTAGCCACTATAGGTGCCTGAATGTGAAGATTTAGTTAAAAATTAAAAATTCAGTGTCGAGTTTGGACAAAAATTGTAAACCACTATTCTGGGATCACCCTTGTGCCTTTTGCCTCGTTCGTGGGGGTCTCACACCCTCTGATAAAGCATAAGGTGGAGGATGGCCCCACTAGCAATGGGGGTCGAAAGAGGAGTCCACCCTCTTCAAAGGGTGGTTCTGCATTAGCATGTGTCATCCTTGTGATGGAAGAAGCTCTGACATCCCTTGAGTTTGTCACCACTCCCAAATCACTCAGTGAGATTGGAAGTGAATCTCAAGCACTGCCTCCCTCACCCATTGAGGTAACACATGGCACTTCCGTGAAGTACATGTTTAACTCTTTGGATGAGGTCCTAGCATTGTCAACGATCTTTGTGAAATTGGTGACCTTTTCTCCATAGGAATTGAGTGGAGGAGACCCCGAAGAATCTCCTTCCTTGGCTCTTGTTGCGAAGGGTCAAAGGGTTCCATCACTAAAGGCTCATCCACCTTCCCCGTATAATGATCTAGATTGGGAAGCAAACAACCTCTTGGTCGATGAGTGTTAGGGGGCGCCTCTTCTTTACCTATAGATTAAGTGTGTGTTTGTTGTAATGTGCTCCCCTTGTGCTTGCATTATGTGTTCCTGGATGAACCTTGTCACCCTTGTAGGTGCTTGGATACAGGAATGATTATGTTTCATGAAACTTCCTGTATTTGTGGCATCATTCTTCCTTTGTTATGTGTATCAATTTTTTGGAAAATTGGGGACGATGCAAAGTGTTGGGGGCATTTAGGATTCCCTTCCATGTTGACCCAATTTTTTATATTTACTTTGTCTTCTCGTGCATTCTTCACATGGTCTAATATAGTAGGGGGTTAATGATAGTTCATTAATATACTATTATTATATTTATATTTATTTATGAGTAGCTCTGACCCCGAAATCATGGATCACCCCTGCACCCTTTGTTTGTGATGTTAATTTCTCTTTTTGTAGTTTTGGTTATCTTTCTTTCTTCTTTGCTTGAGTTGTGATGTTGTGGTGTTCATGTGATGTCCCTTGTGTGTGCAACATCACTACGATGACATCTCGCTATGTCCTGCGGGCCACAACATCACTTTTTCATTCTTCTTTTCTCTCCTTAGGATGTCATTTTCCTTTGCGTTCAACACACACCATCCTAAGGGGGGCTATTATGTCAAATTTGATTTTCAGAAAATGTATTTGATTTCGAATGAATCTTTTCTCAAAAATCTTTGTAAACTTAAAAAAAAAAATCACATTCTTAACAAGGATCCCTAGCAAAATGTGTTTCCTTCATCATGGGTTCACAAAGAAAGAACTTCTAGAACTTTCCTCTAAGGTGGGAGCATCTTTTCCTATGGGAGAAGCCTCGAACTTTCGAATTCCTTGATGAAGTGAACATCTTTCAAAAGGATTCCTTGATGGTTAATTGATTTGTGTAAAAAATTCTTGCACTTTCAAATAGTCATGCGTCCCTTGAGTGGACCCCCTTTTCTTTTGAGGGGTTCTCAAGGGACCCCTTTGAAAGCTTTTCAATTTTTTTACTATTTGTGTGACTATCTGTTTGTTGGTCTATGTGGCTGCTTTTTTGTTTTCTAACATGTTTTATCTAAAAATTAACATGTTGCTTTATAGGTGTGCCTCTGAAGTTGATTTCTAGTCTGACTCTGCAGAGTCCCCTTACATTGGGATTCCTTCATGAGTAATTGGGGGAATTCCTTCTTTGCAGGTCTGAGGGCCTATGAAGCACTTGCATCCTGCAAGATTTGTCCATCATTGGTCTACAAGCCTTCGGTGTACTTTATTGTTCAACTTTGTAGTTCTACAGAGCTACGAAGTCCTTTTGTTTGAACCTCTTCAGGAGAGAGTACCTGTGGAGTCTTTTTCTTGCCCTGCACTTTTGAGTTCTAGATTGCAGCCTACTTCCTTGATGATTTAGGTATACATTTCTAACTCTTCGCTCTACTTTACCAAACACTCATTGATACTCATGCTCGCTAAAGTGAGGGAAAAATGTATAGGAGCGAATTTGCATCAATTGTGTAAATTCCACTTTTGCATCCCTTCACCTTAGAAAATCAAACCCAAAGGTGAAATTCCACATCACCCATCCAAAATTCATCACTTGGCGCCTATTTTGTGTGTCGGTGGGGGAATATTTGTCAGGGACATGAGTGTGGCATGCAGACATCTACACGATGCACTGTCATCCCTGACAGATTGCTACCTTTGGTGTCTGTAGGGATGTTATGTTCTCCATTGGGTACAAAGCGTAACACCTCTGTGTCAACCAACCAACCCAAAAATGACTCCTTCTCTCCCATTTTGGTCTTGAAATGGCTATCTTGTTCATTCATTCTGTCTTTCAAGATCTTCTAGCAATCTATCACATTCTCTCAAGCATTTTTCACTCAACTCCATTTAGCATTGCAACAAGCAATCTATTTACTCCATCAACCTCACCTTTGTATGTGTTGCTATACCATAAAAGATACAAGTTTGGAGTCTTGCGAAACCTCCCTTCGTCACTATTGTGGTCGTGTTGACTTTTCCAAGCTCATTGCCTTGCATTCTCCCTTCATTGGCCTTGAGTGCCTTTGGGTGGAGGTGGTATTGCATCACTCTCTTTTTCCTATTGTGGTTTGCTAGAGTAACATTGCATCTTTTATAGTGTTCAATACTTTCTTTTCTATTTCCTTCATTGTATTTTCTACTTCATGGCTTTTCTGGTTGTCTGTGGGGGTGAAAACACCAAAGCGGGGGTTTGACTGAGGCAAACCCCTATACAACCCAGTATTTTTTCCTCTCTTGCGTGTGTGTAGGTGAATGTGTGCATGGAGGTTTTTGGTGAACTAGAGCTCTAGTGAGTTGATATTCGTCACCCTCACTTTCATCTACATTCTTTTCCATTTATACAATTATCTCTCACATTTCATCATTCTATTTATTTCATTAAATTTAACTAGCTAGACACTTATTAGGATTTTTTGCTTTCCACATTGCACTTTAGGTTTTCTAGTTATACAAATGCTAGCACACCAGAGAGATGCCAATGCGTCACACTATCGTCCTAGACTGGCGTTGTCATCCTCGAATAGAGAGTTGTCTAAGGTGCAGGTTGGACTCTAGAAACCAACTCATCTAGCCTCATTTAGACATTCAGATCTGTAAAGTGACATAAGCACTTGAGAGTGATCTTCATTCTCGATTCTTGTCCTAAACAACCGTTAGCTTGAGGTAAGTTAGGGCAACCCTTTGCTCTTGGTTCTTTGTGACCGAGAACCTTGGTGTGGTTAGTCCCCCTCTCTTACACATAACAAAGGTAATTTGAATGTGATGAAAAAAGTAATATCAATGGAATAACAAAGGTAATGTCAATATTATGATATATATGGTACTCATATTAGGAATGAGGTGATCTCAATTCCATAATAGAGGTAGTCTAGAAAGAAAGAAGGATAATACTTATAGTGTAAAGTGGACCAAATAGAGGTAAACCTCAACATCATGTATCACATGAAGAAGAGAAGGGTGCATCAACATGAAGAATAGTGTTGATACAGTGAAAATCCCACACACCCCTATCACAAAACATCAAAGTTCCAAAATAGACAATTCCAATAAAAAGCATGAAAAAAAAACTCTTTATTTCTCAGTGCACAATACATGAAGAAATCTGAAAACTCAACCATCCTGAAGATGAAGGCCAATACAAGCAAATGAAATCAAATATCAATCCAAACTTTTCCTTAGATAATTTTTAATATCAACATCAAAACTCCTCTTTCAAGAAGAAAACCATTACACATAAATCAAACTTGTGGAGGTAATTTTGAATTTTAAATTAAATTTTCATTACCTACAACAACAATTAAATACAATGGCTTCCAAAATTACTAAAATATGCCACTCCTACAACATAATCTACATGCAAACAAATACAAACTCCATATTTTTTGAGAAAAACTTGCAGGAAAACAAAAGCATATTATTGCTCTCTATGAGCAGCAAAAAGTAGCAGCAACACACTTCCTTTGACATCCAATCCCCTCCTCTCCAAAACAATTCTCATTTTCACATTTGTTTTGCATCCATTTTCCTGTCCAGTAGCTCCTAGGAAACTTGGGTGTGTGATTTCCTTAACATTGCTAGTCCCAACTTCTGCAACTTCATCTTTCCCTTTTTTGGGTGTGGGTATTCTTCTTCTTGGCATGTGCATTCAATGAAAATTCAAAAATTTCTCTTCCTGCATCTCAACCCACTCTCTCCACTCCTTCAACACCCTGCATCCCATTTTCTCAACAAAATGAAAATTCAAAATTTTTGAATGGAGTTACAGAGTGCATTAAATTACCACTCCAAGCTTGGGCATGCGATTTCCTTTTTTAACATATTAATACCTTGCAACAACTTTAAAAACAATTTAACAATGCATCAAATTTACAATTGATTTTCCCACAATCGTCACCAAATTCCATTATGTTGGAGGATTTGATAATTTAATTAATTTGTGCCCACAACTAAAAATCAAAATAAACCACAAGCAATAAAGTTTAAAATATTTTTGGTTTTGTAGGATTATTCATGCACTCTGATGCTCCTGCATTAAACACCCAAGGTAGGAAAATTTTGTGAATATAGATTCACAAAATGGAGTTGAATGGTAGTACCACCCTTTTAGATTGAAAGAAATCCTTAGATAAATCCATCACTAAATCTGGTACCTTTGATTTGTTCTTCTTTCTCCTCTTCCAACACCTAGCTAGAACAAGTATCCTTCTCCTTTGACGATTCTTCTCTACACTCAATATCTTCAATGTGGAATCAACTCCACCATAAAACAACCACCTCCACCAAATGATCACACTCTCTTCCAGTATTGTGGGATTCAACCCACCATAGTCTAACCATCTCCACCAAATTCACCTGCACTAAACTTTGCAACACCAAACAAATCTTCTGCAAACCAAACATCACCAACAGATTCTGTTTGAACCAACTTATTCAAAATATGGAAATCATCATCTTTCTCAAATTTAAAACAAAATATGAATCATTATTATCCCCTGTTTCAATTCTTTCATCTACACAAAATCCATTCTCATCTTTAGCATAAAAAAAAAAAAATAGTATACATTGCCTCTTTTTCTACAACCTTTTTCTCACCACTATCTACTGCCATATCTTCTCCTTCACTCTCAACTGCACTTTCAATTTCCAATACTTTCAAGTCCTCCAAAGGACATTCATCTACTACTACACATCATTTTCCTCTTTGATTTTTGCACTTTCTTTTTGTTTCTCATCCTCTGCTACAATCTCACCATCTTCCTTCACACTATCCTCAAAGCATACTTTTGCAATATTTTCTCCTTATTGTTCACCTACATACACAACTATGAATTATCTTTTTCCTTTCTTCTTTGGAATTTTCAAGGCCTCAGAAAGCCTCAAAAAAAAAATTCAAATCCTCAAGTTCTTCACATGTAAATTTCCTCACGTTGGGCGATCTATTTACAAATATTCAACACTTTCAGGTTTTGTTTCAAACTATCTCACAATTGATGATCTATTCACAACCAAAGGAACCTCTATTCAACAAATCCTTCCTTTTGAAAATTGCACATTCATCTACAAGAAAAACCCACATACTCTCCACCCTCAGGTCCTAGTGCAAGCTTCCTCCAATCGACGCTTCTACTTGCACACTCAAGAACACTAGCTTTGATACAACTGATGCAGTGAAAATCCTACACGCCCCTCTCACAAAACATCAAAATTTCAAAACACTTAATTCCAACAAAAAAACATGAAAAATCAACTATTTATTTCTCAGTGCACAATACATGAAGAAATCTAAAAATGTAACCATCCCGAAGATGAAGGCCAAGACAAGCAACATAATCAAATCTCAATCCAAACTCTGTCTTAGAGCATTTTTAATATCAACATCAAAACCCATCTTTCAAGAAGAAAACCATTACATGTAAATCCACCTTGTGGAGGTAATTCTGATTTTTGAATTAAATTTGCATTACCTAAAACAACAATGAAATACAATAACTTCCATAATTGCAAAACTATGCCACTCCTGCAACATAATCTACAAAAAAACAAATTCAAACTCCATATTTTATGAGAAACACCTACAGGAAAACAAAACGAGATTATTTCTCTTTATGAGTAGTAAAAAGCAACAACAACACACTTCCTTTGACATCCAATACCATCCTCGCCAAAACAATTCTCAATTTTACACCTTCTTTGCATCCATTTTCCTATCCAACAACTCCTAGGAAACTTGGGCATGGGATTTCCTTCCTATTGCCAGTCCCAACTTTTGCAACTTCATCCTTCCCTTTTTTAGGCGTGGGTATTCTTCTTCCTGGCATGTGCATTCAATGGAAATTCAAAAAATTACCTTCCCACCTCTCAACCCACTCTCTCCACTCCTTCAACACCCTGCATCCCATTTTCTCAACAAAATGCAAATTCAACTTTTTTGAATGGAGTTATAAAGCACATTAAATGCCCACTCCAAGCTTGCGTGTGGGATTTTCCTTTTTGGAAAACTAACACCTTGCAACAATTTAACAATGTATCAAATTTACAATTGATTTTCCCACAACTATCACCAAATTCCATTATGCTAGAGGAGTTGAGAATTTCATTAATTTGTGCTTGCAACCAAAAATTAAAAAAAACACAAGCAATAAAGTTTAAAATATTTTTGATTATGTAGGATTGTCCATGCACCCGAATGCCCCAACATCAAGTGTTGGGGCCTATATGAAGAATAATTTAAATTTTTTCTTATAGGGATCAAATGGTCAAGCACTCAATTATGTATAAGAATTTTTTTTTGATTGGATATGTATAGGAAATTTCTTACATGTGGGAGGAAGAGTGATGAAGTGGTGTCTAGCTTGGGGGCAGCTTGACTAGACCTGTCTTTTCTGTGGTTGTCCTGCAATGCAATTTGTAACAATCATAGGATTAATATCAGATCAGATCGTGTCTTGTGTCTTATCTAATCAGACTGTATCTTATTATGTCGGCTTGTGTCCAATGGTGTCTTATTGTGTTATATAAAATTGTGTCTATTATGATTCACATTTTTTCCTAACATGTTTGTTTGTAGCCTAACATGTTTGTGGTTAGATTGTCGCTAGCTTTGTAGAATCAAAGACCCATGTCGTATTTGCATCTTGGTGGAGCTCCCTCTTTCACATCGACGTATGCTAGATTGAAGGTCTACTTCCTCGACGATGTTGATATATTCTCTTCAACCTCTTTATACTTTAGCTCATGTATGCATTGACACAAATGCTCACTAAAGTGGGGGTGAAATGTAATGGTGTAAATTTACACCCCATGCAAATTCCCATTAATTTATCTTCATGTTAGCCTTACAAGTCTAATATACAAAAACCTGCCACTTTTTCCTTGCTTTTCACATGTGCCCCTATCATTTTGCGTTAGTGAGGGAATTTTTGTTAGGGACACACGCATGCCACACTGCAATCCTAACAAGATTCCTACATCATGAGATGCTATGGACATTATGATTCTCTTCCAATTGCAAGTATAATTTCCCCCTTTGAATCTTGACCACTGAGAATGACCATTTACCTCCAAAATTGTCCATTTGAACTCCATTCTCCCATTCTATCAACTCTATTGAACATTCTATCAATTAAATCTCACGTTCTTTCACTCTCTTGATCTTTCTCTTCACTTCTATATCATCTTGCTACTATAACACCATTGTTATTGTAGCTTGTCAAAGCCCTACTCCATTGGCATGGTGGCACCATTTTTCTCCTTCCTCTCTCATCCTTGAGTGCTCGTAGAAAGGGAGGTGATATCATGTCTATTTGCTTATTTGCATTATATCACTTGTAAACTATCATTTAGATTATCATTGCTCTCCACATCCTTGTGTCTATTCCCTCTATTTCTTTGTCAAATTTCTATATCTTGTGGTCTATTAGTTTTTTGTGGATGTGGGAACACCAAAACAGGGACTTGATTGAGGCACATTCCAAAACATAGCCCCAACATTTTCCTGTTACTGTGTGTGCATGTGTTATTCGTTTGCTTGGAGCTAGCTAGAGAACTGGACCTTGAGTAAGTTGGTATTCTTCTTCTTTCTTCATCATTTTTTCACTAGAATAACTTAAATTCATAAGTTATAGTATTCTTCTTGCTGTACTTTTGCATTTTCATACATTTTTGTTAAACTATAAAACTAGACCCTCTGTGTTTTAGTCTACAACTTGACCCTGTATCCATACAGGATGCCAACACATCTCTAAGATTCTAGAACAATGCACTAAATTCCAACCCCCATGCTATCATCCTTTGGCAGAGAGTCATTTGGTCTACCATCTGATACCTCTGTGGTCTACTCACCCGATTCCAAAGATTTCTATCATAAAGCATAAAGAAAATAGAGTCCCGTTTGCCCTTCCTTTTCAACTTATTAGGTAGTTTGAGGTATTTTAGGAAAATTTTCTGCCTTAGGCTCTTCTATGACTTGAGAGACTTAGGAGCAGTGAATCCCCCTTCTCTACATTTATTAAGCCCAAGTTATTCAAAATATTATCAATTATTTTCTTTGCTTCCTTTTATATAATTGCTACTCTCTTTCTTCATTGGAAGAATAAATAAGGATACAAGCTAATTTATTTCATTATTAAATCAATATTATCTACTAAGTTGAAATATTTGACTATGGAAAATATTCTTATGGCTTTATAAAAATTATAAATTATTTTAGATCATATATCATAGGTGTAAAAGTTATTGCATGTGTCATGCATATAACTAAAGGACATCTTCATTTAGTATGAAGCTTTAGGTAAAAGGTGTAGTTGGATCAATAAGATCTAAGAGTATGGAATGGAGGTGTAGGCTACTAAGATGGATAGAGGCTAAGGCCTAGCCAAGTTTATGACATATGCTAATTTGAAAGTAGTGGGGTTGAATGAGCTAGAATTTAATAATGCTTCTAGCTCTTGTTCATTAAAGGAAAAATCATGGTATAAGAACATAGTATTATATTGTAGAGAAGGGGGACTCACTACTCACGAGTTCTCTTCATTCAGAGAGCCTCATGAGGTGAACTGCCCTAAACTACCTCAAGGAACAACATGAAAGTTTTACAATTGGAAAGAGCAGATCAAAGATATTTTATAGACAAATTGACAAGCTCTCGACCAAAGGATGACAACGCATAATACAAATGATAGTGTGGCGTGTTGGCATCTCAAAGGCGCACTGGAATCCTATACAAACTAGAGAATGAGAATATCATAGAGAACAACTAAATGACTACTTCTACTTTGATTGCTGAGAACTTAAAAAATGCGATAAAGTAACAAAATGTGATAGAACTGAAATAAAGTGAAATAGATGATAAAGAAAATAATAAATAGAAAGGAAATGCTTACAATCATGCAAGTGACAAAACCTCTAGTAAATGAAGTCTTCAAAACCTGCATGCATGATATCTAGAGAAAGTGTTGGGGCTGTATAGGGGTTTGCCTCAGTCAAACCCCTGTTTTGGTGTTCCCACCTCCATGGACATCTAGATAGAAAGAGAGAGTAATCAAAATGGAAAAAGTGTGTGGTGAAAGAAAAACCTACTTCAGGAGTAGAACCCACACCACCAAGTATGAGTGATAAAATAAAACCGGATTTGAGGAGGAGAACCCATATCACAAAAGAGGTGATAAAAGCAATCCTTGCTCAAGGAGGAGAACCCGTATCACAAAGTAAGGATGCAAACGATAAGGGATATGGAATCCCAGGATGCTCACAAGCATGAAATAAGGGAGATGAAGCTGCAAGAGCCAAAGGAGCTACAAAGAGGGAGAGAAAAATAGCTACAAGAGCCAAGAGTGTTGTAAAGGATGTGAGTGTTGCTATAAAAAGTGAGATATTTGTGCAAGAAAGTGACAAAAGAGGAAAAGAGAGAAGCCAAGAAACTAGAGTGAAGATAGAAGCAAAAGAGAGTTACAAATGAAGTGAAAAGATAACATTTAAGGAAGGAAAAGAAGCTTCCTGGGTGGTTACAGGGCATCTCGAGTAGTTACCATTGACCAAAGGAGGTGAAAAGTGGGAAAAATGCACATAAACAATCATTTGAATGTTGAAACATTGCAGGATGCTAGTGCGACATGCTAGTGTCTAGACACATCACACTACAAAACGATGAGAATAGGAAAAGCGCAAGGTTTGATGCAAAGATGACACATGAGGGTAGCTACTGAAAAGGGATGTTGGAGCATCCAGAGAGGGAAAAAGGCTAATGTAGGGGCTAAAATGAGCCTACTCAAGATGCTAAGGGCGTGGAAAATAAAGTAGATGCAAGAATGTATTTGAAATTGCAAGAGGTACAATTTTATGACTATACATTTTTCCCCCACTTTAGCGGGCATATGAATCTACACTAATATGCATGCTAAAGGAAATCTACTAAACATAAATAACATCATATGCCAAAAGGATAACGAAGAGGAATCAAACAACTCTTTGAACCAAGGAAGCTTGCCCCCAAGCAAAAGGCCTACAAAACCAATGTATTACACTAGACAACAATGTTAGCACACAAAAAACTAAAGGATCTAAGTCAACAAAGTAAATGAGACCTTGATGTAAAAGGTTGTCTCAGTACTATGTGTCATCCCCAAATTAAAAACACTAACACATTTAGAAGAATTCTAAAATGAAGAGAGGAAGGGCATATACTCAGGATGAAGAAGATGCAGATCTTTGATCCAGTATATACAAAAGAGAAGAGAAGACAAAATTTAAGAATGTAAGTGCCTCACAAGCCCATAGACCTACAAGGAAGGTGTCCTCCAAGATCTCTCATATGAAGGATACTTGAAAAAGTTCCTTATAGACTCACAAACCTACAAGGAAGGTGTCCTCCAAGATCTCTCACATGAAGGATACCCAGAAAAGCACCTTACAGACCCACAGATCTACAAGGAGGCACCCCCCAAGATCTCTCACATGAAGGAAACCCTAAAAAGTGCCTTACAAGCCCACAAACCTGCAAGGAGGCATCCCCCAAGATCTCTCACATGGAGGAAACCCAAAAAAAGTGCCTTGCAGGCTTGCAGACCTACAAGAAGGCATCCCCAAATATCTCTCACATGAAGGATGCCCAAAGAAAGTTCCCTACAGACCCATAGATCTGCAGGGGAGTGACCCCCAAGGTATCTCGCATGGAGGAAGCTTAAAAGAAGCGCCCTATAGGCCCACAGACCTACAAGGAGGTATCCCCCAAGATCTCTCACATGGAGAAAACCCAAGGAAGGGGACCCTGCAAAGTCGGAAAGTGCCTTCACAGGTGCACCTGCAAAGCGACATGCTTACTCACAAATAGAACATGTCCGAAAGTAGCCACATAGGAAAGTAAGCGAATAGTCATGCAAACCTTCAATAGATTGGAAAGCTTTCAAAGGGTCCCTTGGGAACCCTTCAAAAGAAGAGGGGTGCACTCAAGGGACACACTGTTTGAAAAGTGAGGTCTAGTCAGGCTTCCCCTAAGCTAGACATGAATGAATTAATTTGAAGGAGAAAAGATTTCAAAGAGGTCCTTCAAGAACCCTTCAAAAGAAAAAATGGGTCCACTCAAGGGACGCTTCATTTGAAAGACATAGAGAAGAGAGGGGGTCCTTAAGAAGGACACACATCTCCAAAACAAGTTATCACTGCCCCCACCATTTAGGGGAGGAGAACCATGAAAGGTACTTCGAACATGTAGGATAGAGGTAAACCTCGATATCACTTGTCAGTTGAAGAAGAGGCAGGTGCATCAACAAATAAATGAGCAATGGCACCTGAATCATGAAGTTGTATTTTATCCTTCAAGGCCTTACATTCACTAGTGGAATGGCCAGGTGCTCGATGGTATGCACAGAAAGAATGTTTTGCTTTATCATGCTTATGGAATTTCCTACATGTAGGAGAAGGAAGAGTGATCAAGTGGGATTTAGAAGCTTCAAAAAAATACACTCTTGCTTAGACAAAGGATGAGGAGTAGGAAGCAACCCTTTCTCTCATGGAGAAAGACTTGACTACTCACAAGAAGAAGGCACAAAGATAGAAGATAATAGAGGAATATCTCCATAGAGAGTTACAATTTACATTCACATTGCCCCTTGATACAAAAGAGTAACCATCTTCAATAGTGGGTTTGGATGATGTTATTAGAAGTTCTAAGTGGACCGGGTTGACTTTATATTCCCCGCTGAAGGAATCTATGAAGTCTAGAGAACCCCAATCATCACCAAGACATGCATTCTTTTCAGAAGTATAAATAGTAGACTTAAGATTTCTTGCTTCAAAAGGATCTTCTTTAGGGACATTTATCTCAAAAGTATCCTTTGCAGTAGGTATTACTAGAGTAAACATCAACACATTAGAAGAAACTAAAGGAATAAGAGTAGGCATAATTGAAGCCTGACCGACAACTGCCATTTCACATAATTGCATAGCCTCGAGGTCAACCTTGACTATGACTACTCGATTATTGCAAATGAACTTAATAGATTTATGCAAGGTAGATGGGACTGCACCCATGGCATGAATCCATGATCTACCAAGAAGAAGGTTATAAGGTAACTTTTCTAGAATGACATATACAAGGGTGGGAACAGTAACAGGTCCCAACCTCAAAGGCAAGACTATCGTGCCTAGGGATTGTCAATTGACATTATCGAACCCATGAATGAAAACAAAAGAAGTATTAAGAGAATACGAGTCAATATTAATCTTAGGTAATAGATCAATGCTACATACATTAAGTTTTGAACCAACGTCAATGAGAGTGCGTCTAATTTCGATGTTATTAATGTTAACTATAATCATTAGAGGATCCGCTTGCTTCTATACTTCAAGAGGTGGGAGTTCCTACGAATAGAATGTAATATTTGGAGAATCCACACGAATATACACCATCAACACATTAGCATCTGTCGGCCTAGTGGAAGAAGGCAAGAGGATCTTTTGCAAAGCTTCTTGAAGCATACCTTGATAAACTGGAGCAGACTGAAGCAAGTCCCATAGTGAGATCTTAGCCAGAGTAACATGGAGTTTCTAGACAAGATCATAATCACTAGGTGCTTTAGTTGCAGGTTTAGGAGCTTGAAGAAGGCTTGGTTGTGTATTCATTCTATTCTCATAAGTATGGGCTACCGCTTTGTAAGAGGGATCCTTAGAAAGATTATGAGAATCACTATGAAATGAAACACCATCAATAGAAAAGATCCTTTTAGAAGAAGGACTAGCTAGAGTCACATAAATGATCGGTCCCTTAGGCCTTTGAGGGGTAGCAGAGACAAACTACATTTATAGAATCATCACAACTAGTAGAATGATTATTTGAAGACATATTCTCAACATCGACCGGGGAGGATCAGATGTGGAAGGAGATTCATCATTCGCCAATGCATCATCTCTAGAAGAGAGTGCATTGGAATGGAGAGGATATTCATCATTCATGAATGCAACATCTCTAGAAGAGAGTGCATCAGAATAAAGAGAAGGTAGAGTAACATTAAGAAAGGTATCAATGATTTCATCTTCTTGCAACAAAATATCCTCCGAAGTAAGAGGGATTTCGTGAGAAGGATCAAAGACACCAAGTGACATGGGTAAAGCCAAGTCACCATCACATGCAAGAAATGGAATATCATTAACATTTTGAACAAAATTAGATACTGAACTAATAAAAGAAGATATTAAATTCATTACGATTTTTTCAATATTTTCTATGTTCTAGTAGTTCGCATTTCTAGAGGTCTTCAGAGCCAAATTTAGGGTTCAAACTTCCGTTAGTCCCTAAAATTCAGCTGCCAAAGGCACAATATCTTAGGGATTGAACTATTTCTCTAGGAGACCTTTCTAATGGCGCAAACGATTCTAAATTCCAAGCACCGAGTCAAAAGTTATGACCTTGCCAAGTAGGGGTAAATAAATTCCTAGTTTTTTGATAAATACCCTTCATGTCGGGTTCACCAAAATGTAGAGAAGGGGGATTCAATACTCACGAGTTCTCTTCATTCAGAGAGCCTAATGGGGAAAACTTCCCTAAACTACCTCAAGGAATAGTGTGAAAGTTTTAGAATAAAAAAGAGCAGATCCCAGAGATTTTTTGGACAAATTGACAAGCTCTTGGCCAAAGGACGACAACACAAAATACATATGACATCGTGGTGCACTGGCATCTTAGTGTGCCTCATATGAACCAAAGAATGAGAATATCACAGAGAACAACTAAATGACTATTGTTGAGAAATTTCAAAATGTGATAAAGTAACATAATGTGATAGAACTGAAATAAAGTGAAATAAATGATAAAGAAAATAAGAAATAGAGAGGAAATTATGTTTACAACCACGCAAGTGATGAAACCTCTAGCAAATGAATATCTTCAAAACCTGCATGCATGATATTTGGAGAAAGTGTTGGGGCTGTATAGAGGTTTTCCTCAGTCAAACCCCCATTTTGGTGTTCCCACCTTCTCAGACAACTAGATAGAAAGAGAGAGTGTAACCAAAATGGAAAAAGCATGTGGTGAAAGAAAAACCTACTTCGAGAGTAGAACCCACACCACCAAGTATGAGTGATAAAAGCAAACCCTGCTCGAGGAGAACCTGTATCACAAAAGAGGTGATAAAAGCAATCCCCGCTCAAGAAGGAGAACCCGTATCACAAATTATGGATGCAAATGATAGGGGATATGGAATCCCAGGATGCTCACAAGCATGAAATAAGGGAGATGAAGTTGCAAGAGCCAAAGGAGTTACAAAGAGGGAGAGAAAAATAGCTGCAAGAGAAAAGAGTATTGCAAAGGATGTGAGAGTGTTGTTGTAACAAGTGAGAGATTTGTGCAAGCAATAGAGCAAAGAGGAAAAGAGAGAAGCCAAGAAGCTAGAGTGAAGCTAGAAGCAAAAGAGAGTTGCAAATGAAGTGAATAGATAGCATTTAAGGAAGGAAAAGAAGCTTCCTGGGCTATTATAGGGAATCTCGAGCCGTTACCACTAACCAAAGGAGGTGAAAAGTGGAAAACATGCACGTAAAAGACCATTTGAACGTTGAAATGTCACAGGATGCTAGTGCGGCGCACTAGTGTCTAGACGCATCATGCTACAAAATGACGAGAACGAGAAAAGTGCAAGGTATGATGCAAAACTGACACCCGAGGGTAGTTGCTGAAAAGAGGTGCTGGAGCATCCTGAGAGGGAAAAAGGCTCATGCAAGGGCTAAAATTAGCCTACTCAAGATGCTAAGGGAGTGGACACTAAAGCAGATGCAAGAATGTATGTGAAATGGCAAGGGGTGCAATTTTATGACTATACATATATTAAGAGAACATGAATTTTCTATCGAAGATGAGTTAAAATTAATAGAGAACACTAAAAATGTAGTCACAAAGGTATGTATTGATACACAATGATTGATTATGGATAAATTTTGAACTATTTCTCAAGTACTTGGACCGAGAGAAAATAGAGAAAATTAACATTGATTGTCATTAAGGAATTTGTGTAGGAAATTTTAAATCTAAGACCACTACCCATAAGATACTCAAGGAAATATATTGGTGACCAACCTTGTTTAAATATGTGGTTGAAGTAGTATGAAAATGTGATGCCTACAAGAAAAATTGTAAGCTAAATTATATAGTCCAACTTCCACTCACATTGATCATAGCTAAAGCTCCTTTTCAATAGTGTGGGGTAGAAATTTGTAGACACCTAAAATCTAACCTTACCCAACCACACCTAATCTTAGCCTATCTTAAGCCAATTATTAAATAAATATTTATTATTTATTTAATTATTCCCATCCTTTAACCATCTTTATCTTAATCCTTTAATTAAATAAATATTTACTATTTATTTAATTATTTTTCCCTTCATCATGATCCCATGAATTAAATAAACATTTTATTTATTTAATTAATTCCCTTTTATCCTCTATCTTTTTCCACCTAATCCTAGCCATCTATCTTGTTCACACGGATCATAATATTAAATTTTCATCATGTGACAATTGTCCCCTTCGCATGTCTAACTAACTCCTTGTCTAGATTGATTGAATCTAGACACCTAGCCAAAAATCAAACTAAATTTTTACCTTATCCATTTATTTCATAGCACACCTCTTAATCCTAACCATTCACATAAGGATATGCCCTAGTGCCTTCCTAAACCTAGACCATATACCTCATGTGGCACTTGTCACATGACTATAAATTTGATCCAAACCCTAATCCTCTATCAATCCTAGCCATCCATCATGCAATGCATCTTGGCCCTTGATTTATCTCACAAAAATTCTATAAGTTAGAGGCATCTCATGCCATTTGAAGAATATAATCTTCTGATATTGTTATGCTACCCAAATTTCTATTGAATCAGCTTGATAATACCATCATGCTACTTGTATAAGAAACCACATTCCTCCATCAACACATCAAAAGAGAAAATCAAGTGGAGCTAGGGTTCACTCTACTTCATATCTATTTGAGGAGAAATAATGATTTTAAGTGAAGGTATTGTGTATGTATTACATTATCTTCTATGTTATTTACCTTCAATATTTTTCTTGTCTTCAAATTTATTGGAGATATTTAAGAAAGATCTAGATAAATAGTTAAAAGTGGATTCTTGTAGCCATTGATTACTTCACCAAGTAGGTTGAGGCAATTCCAACTCACAATGCTACATCTAGGGTGGTAGTAGAATTATTGATCAAGAATATAATAACTAGGTTTAGTATCCCTAGCAGGACTCTTACTAATAATTTCATGCGTTTTAGATATTGGGACATGTTGAATATGTGCTTTGAGTAAGGATCAATATGATGCAATCATCCCCTTATCATCCTCATAGTAATGGACATGATAAATCTAGTAATAAAATCTCCATGAAGATTATAAGGAATATGGACTTCAATAAGAAGAGGTGGGATGACAAGTTGAAGTAGGCAATATGGGTTGATAGGATAATTTTCAAGCAAGTTAATGGTAAGGACCCATTTGAACTGGTACACAGAATACAAGATAGAATTCCAATTAGCCTAGAATTACCTATGTACTAGCTAATACATGATATTTAAGAGGAAAAATAATTTGTCTCTCAAATAATCCTAGAATTGAAAGAGCTAAATGAAACTAAGAGATATACATATGAAAATGTTTTACTACAAAAAGAATAATGGACCATCTCTTTGATAAGGATACTTTGCAAAGAAACTTCTAGGTTGGTGATATTGTCCTTTTTTCAAATTCTAAATCAAAGGATAAAGGAAAGAAAATGAATTTTGAACCTTTATGGCTTGAGCCATATGAGGTTGATGAGAGTTATAATCTAAATGTGCACCATCTGAAAAATAGCTATAAAACTCATGGAGCTTCTGGTACAAGGTCAACATCTAAAGCATTAATTTTTATAAGTAGTCAATAATTTTGACTAGTGAGTGCATGTATTATCTATTTATTTTTCCCTAAGTAGTCATGACCCCTATTTTCATGATGAGGTGTACCTTTGATGATCCCTCTTTGTTGTTATGTTATTTTTATGGTATACTCTCAAATAATTCTTCTAGATTATTTCTATGCTTGTAAGTGGTACATGTCCCTAAATCAAGTCATTATTGGGACCTCTTTAGTAATTTATAAAACACAACTAATTCCTTACATTTTCAACCCATTTTTTATTACGGTGCTATTTTCAGGACCCCCTTATGCTGGAAGCCATACACATCCAATATGTCTGTGTTTTTTGTGTGTGGTCTTTATTCTCTTGGATTGTAAGTTTTTGGGTAGAATTAGGACTTGTGAAGTAGGTATTGATCTCTCTTAAAACCCCAAATCCACTCTCTCTTTATCTTATTCACTATTCTATTTTGGATCACTTGTCCCTAAGTGTGTGAAAAAACTTGCACAATAGAAGAATATAATAGGAAATATGTTGAAATTACTTTCTAATAATATGCCACTTTGAGGAGACAACCTCATAAGGATACCTCCAATAGTCTTCAATAAGAACACATTACACCACATTATGTAAAAAACTAGCCACTAAATCCTATATATACCTAATTGTTCCTTGGTTACCACCCAAGTCGGCTCATATACTTAACTATAACCCTTAAGATGATCTGAATACCTATATATGATAATAATAATGTTTTAAGTGCAATCTATTTAAGATTTAAGGTAGTTACAAGACAACTACTCATAACTAAACATACACTATAAAGTTAGGGGCATAGATCTCGATAAACATTGAACCAAGGGACTAGGTCTCAAAGTTCAAGTCTTTTAGGTTCTCAAGCCTTTCATATGTTATCCTTTCCCTAACTTTGTTATAGTTCCTAGTCAAGCCTCAAGCCCATAAGGGAACCTTGTAACTTAGCATCTAATCCTAAGGTTCCAAGTTCCTCTTCTAGAATAGAATTTGAAGTGCCAGTTCACCTAAAATTTACATGGTATCAGAGCAGGTTTGAGGATCGTGATCAGATTATTGCTAATCAGCATACCTTTTGTTGCTCACTTATCCACTTCAGTCAAGATGGTGAATGGTTTGAAGGTTGAAGATAGACTTGAAGGTGCATCTAATTTCACTTCATGGAGATTTAGGATCATGCTCACCTTGCGTGAAAATGATTTGGGTGAGTTCGTGGAGTCTAGCATTTCTGAACCTGAGGAGGAAGAAGAAAAGGAGGAGTGGATGAAGAAAGACATCAAAGCAATGAAGATTCTAGTTGACTCTATCAAGGATCATATTTTTCCTATCATCTCTAAGTTGAAGACAACAAGAGATATGCTCAAGACCTTGGAAGAGATGTACGAAGTTAACAATACCAGCTGAGCCCTTGCACTAAAGCATCAATTGCATCATGTGAAGATGTCAAAGGGAGAATCTGTTACTGCATACTTCATGAGGATTTCAAATTTGAGAGATCAGCTCTCAACGATTGGGCATATGGTTGAAGACAATGATCTCACTATGCTTGCTCTCAATGGGCTGCCTTTGTCTTGGGAATCATACATTCAAGGAATTCGTGCAAGGTCAAAATTGCCTAAGTTTGATCGCCTAAGATCTGACTGCATTCAAGAGGAATCTAGGTTGATGGCAAGAGGCATTGGTCAAAGTTCAAGGAATGAAGATATTCATGTTCTCGCCTCCCATACTTCAAAGAAGAAAGGAAAAGAGGGAAGGAAAGGATTCTTCAAAAGGAATAGGGACAAGGGAAATGATGAGGCACCTCCATCCAAGAAGAAGAGGGATATGTCCAAAATTCAATGTTTTAGGTGTGATAAGTTTGGGCACTTCGCCAAGTATTTCCCAACTAGACCTAAGCAGCAGGCCACATTTGCGGATGTTGATGATGCCTCTCCTCAAAAGGATTCAAGTGAATATTTGTTCTATTCAGCATTATCAAGTAGTGTACCTTCTGACACCAACACTTGGATAATCGATAGTGGTGCTTCATGACACATCACCGGTTTCAAGGAGCATTTATCAAGTTTGGTGGAGGAGTCTTCTAAACAAGTCATCATTGGAGATGATGCTAGCTATTCCGTGAAAGGAATTGGGACCTCTACACTTCACTTGGATTCTGACATATCACTTCATTTGGGTAATGTACTTTATGTTCCTGGAATCAAGCACAATCTTATTTCTATATCAACATTGGAAGATAAAGGATATCAAGTTGCCTTTTCCAAAGGAAAAGTTCTAGTGTGGATGTAGAACTCTAGCTTCAAGAATGCTCAAGTAATTGGAGTTAGACATGATAACCTCTACAAAGTTTGCACACATTCTTTACAAGCTTTGGTTCATGACTCTTCAAGTCTTTGTGATCTTTGGCATCTGAGATTGGCTCACTTGCACTTCCGAGCCCTACCTATCATGGAGAAGATGGTGATGGGCCTTCCTAAGTTCAGCTAGGAGCACGAAGGCACATGCAAGGGTTGTGCATTAGGTAAGAACATAAAAGCCCCTTTTCATAGTAGAGAAAATAGATCTAAGTGTATTTTAGACCTAATTCATTCTAATTTATGTGGTCCTATGTCTGTTCCTTCTTTGAGTGGTTTTTTGTATTATGTTTTTTTCATTGATGATCACTGTAGGAAGACTTGGATTTATTTTTTGAAATCTAAAGAATCTGAGGAAGTATTGGATAGGTTTAAAGAGTTTAAAGCCTTGGTAGAAAATCTTTCTGGTAAAAGAATTAAAGTCCTTAGATCTGACAATGGTGGAGAATACACCTCTAGTAGTTTTCAAAATTTTTGTATTGATGCAGGGATTAAGAGGGAGTTTTGTGTTCCCTATAATCCTCAACAAAATGGTGTTGCAGAAAGAAAGAATAGAACGATTGTGGAAGCAGCAAAGGCCATGATCCATGATCAAGATTTGCAAACCTTCCTATGGGAAAAAGCTTCCAGGACAGCTGTATATGTTCAGAACAGAAGTCCTCATAAGATCTTGGAGAATATGACTCCAGAAGAGGCCTTTACAGGGAAGAAGCCTGAAGTTAGTCACTTGAGGATCTTTGGTTGTCCTATCTATGTTCATGTTCCCAAAGAAAAGAGAACCAAGCTGGAGCCGTCTGGAAAGAAGGGAATATTTGTGGGATACAGTGAAAACTCAAAAGCATACAAAATATACATTCCAGGTCAGAAGGTGATAGAGATCAGTAGGGATGTCACATTCAAGGAAGATATTGCATTCAGAAGATCCAGAGGGATTCATATGGAGATTGATAATGAAGAGTCTCCTTAGGATATGGAAGTTGACCATACTCCTGAGATTTAGAGGGAGACTATGGAACCAAAGGAAGATCTTGATCCAGTTGAACCCTTGGAACCTATTGATGGGCCTATTGATATTGTTATTGGAAGAAAGAGACCTCTATGGGCTAGTCGCACTATGCAAGAGGCTAAAAGCTTTGCAGCTCCTAGAGGCACATTCAGAGAAAGCAAAAGGCCACATAAGTTCTCCAGTTATGTTGCCTTGATGAGTTAGATTATAGAATCTGAGCCTACCTATGTTGAGGAAGCATCTAGTCTTCAAGTTTGGAGAGATGCTATGATAGAGGAGTATCAGTCAATTCTTAAAAATGATGTTTGGGATATTGTTCCTAGACCCGAGGGCAAGTTTGTGGTATCTTCTAAATGGATATTCAAGATTAAGCATGCTGTAGATGGAAGCATAGAGAAATACAAGGCAAGATTTGTGGCTCGTGGGTTTTCTCAGAAAGAGGGAGTTGATTATGATGAGACCTTTGCTCCTGTTGCTCGCTACACTTCAGTTAGAACTATCATTGCTGTTGCTGCATCTAGAGGATGGAAGATTCATCAGATGGACATGAAGACAACCTTTCTCAATGGAGTGATTGAGGAAGAGGTTTACATAGAGAAACCTGATGGATTTGAGATTCATGGGAAGGAGTCACATGTTTGTAAGCTGAAGAAGGCATTGTATGGTCTTAAGCAGGCTCCTCGTGCATGGTACGAAAGGATTGATCAGTACTTATCAAGTTTGGGCTTCTCAAAGAATGATGCTGATTCAAATCTCTACTTCAAGGTAATCAATGGTGATGCATTAATTTTGGTTTTATATGTTGATGATCTAATCCTTACTGGAGGAGATCACCTGATTCTTGAATGTATGAAGGATTTAATTTCTGAATTTGAGATGAAGGACCTTGGGCTCATGCATTACTTCCTTGGCTTAGAAGTCTGGTAGAAAATAGATGGTATGATTCTAAGTCAAGGGAAGTACACCATTGATATACTTAAGAGATTTGGCATGATGGATTGCAAATCCATGTCTACACCTATGGAGACCAATCTTCATAAATTGAAGGAGGTTGCAGCTAGTTTAGATTTGGTGGATCCCACATAATACAGACAACTGATTGGATCCTTGATGTATCTAGTTAACACTAGACCTGATATTTTCTATGCAGTAAGTGCACTTAGCCAGTTTATGTGTGATTCGAGACAGATACATCTTGTTGCAGCTAAACATATCCTAAGATACTTGCGTGGCATAGTTGGATATGGGTTGAGGTATACTTCAGATGCAGACTTGGAGTTACATGGTTTCACTGATTCTGATTGGGTAGGTTGTGTCACAGATCGGAAGAGCACCTCTGGTTGTTGCTTCAGTTTGGGATCTGCTATGATTTCCTGGTGTAGCAGGAAGCAGTCATCTGTAGCATTGAGTACAACAGAGGTCGAGTACATAGCAGCTTGAAGCAGTGTGGCTTCGTAAGCTCCTTGCAGGATTGTTTGGACAATCAATGGAGCCTACTATCATTCATTGTGATAATCAGAGTTGTGTGAAGCTTTCTGTCAATCCTGTGTTTCATGACAGATCCAAGCATGTTGAGATCAAGTACCACTATATCAGAGATATGATACTGCGGAAGGCTGTACAGTTGAGGTACATCAACACTGATGAGTAGATGGCAGATATTCTCACCAAGCCTCTCACCAGGATAAAGTTTGTGTACTTCCGAGATAAGCTTGGTATGGTGGAGAATCCAGCCTTGACTAAGTATGAGTCTCAGCATCAGTGAGCCTTGTTAATGCATTTTCTTCTGAGACGGAAGAATTTGAGGTGCAAGCCCTTGTTAATGCATTTTCTTCTGAGACAGAAGAATTTGAGGTGCAAGCCCTTGTTAATGCATTTTCTTCTGAGACGGAAGAATTTGAGGTGCAAGCCCTTGTTAATGCATTTTCTTCTAAGACAGAAGAATTTGACGTGTAAGCCCTTGTTGCCACCCTCTGAGTTGAGTCATGGTGGATGTCATGTGTGAGACTCCATGACATATGTGTACTGGTGTTTCACCCTCTGAGAGAGTCATGGTGAAAGTCACATTGAGGTGACAACATCACGCAAGTGATGAACACTTGTAATTACCAGTTTATGGTTGATATCGAGATAATATCTCATATCACGATGAGGTGGTATTTTTCTCTTCATATCTGGTTTGACATGATTTGTTTTGTGCAGCTGGAAGTTCTCTCCCTAGCTGAGAGGGAGTGTTAATGATAAGTACAGCTACAGGCGATCCTTCCAGCTCAGTCCTATTGAAGAAAACATAAATTAAATGATATCTATTTAGCTATTTAATTTATATGCGATTTTTTGTATTGTCATTTAATGAGGAGGCACAAATATTTGAGGCCGACCTCATATGTATTAATTGAGATTTCCTCTTTGTGGCTGAATTCATTCTAGAAGATAATTTATCTTATCTTGGCCGACTTGTTATTCACTTTATTCAAGTTGTAATTGAGGCCGACTTTGTTCATCAAGAGGTGTGACCTCTCATAGCTTTGTATATATAGAAGGTCAGTTCACTCCCTTGATACACTACAAAAACAAGTGCGAACATCATACAGTGTGAATATCATACAAGTTTGAACATCATACAATGCGAATATCATACAAGTACGAACATCATATAGTGAGAATATCATACAAGAGCGAACATCATACAGTGCAAATATCATACAGTGCAAAGATCATACAGTGTGAAGTATCATCCAGGTGCGAATTCTGTAGGTCTCCATTCAGTCAATTATGAATATTGCCAGGTGCAAATTTTTGTAGGTCTGTTCTCTTACAAGTGTAAAGTCTTTCCAGTTCTTCAAGATCAGATTGCGAATTGATCTAAGGGCAGGTTGTGAACTCTTCTAGAACAAAATTTGAAGTGCTAGTTTGTTATCTATTATTGCATATTGCCAGGTGCTGAACATTGGTCTTGTGTTAGACCTAATTGTAACGAGATTTGTTGCCACTGTTTTAAATATAAGAGAGATCTTTGTTGCTGGGTTTTTCTCCCTCAAGAGGAGGGTTTTCCCAGGGTATCTGCTATGTTATTTTGTCTGATTTTGAATTATTTTCTGTGCATTTAATCTGTTCACCTAAAATTTATAGAAATTACTTTCTAAGAATATGCCACTTTGAGGAGACAACCTCATAAGGATACCTCCAATAGTCTTCAATAAGAACACATTACACCACATTATGTAAAAAACTAGCTACTAAATCCTATATATACCTAATTGTTCCTTGGTTACCACCCAAGCCAACTCAGATACTTAACTATAACCCTTGAGATGATCTAAATACCTATATATGATAATAATAATGTTTTAAGTGCAATGTATTTAAGATTTAAGGTAGTTACAAGACAACTACTCATAACTAAACATACACTATAAAGTTGGAGGATAGATCTCGATAAACATTGAACCAAGGGACTAGGTCTCAAAGTTCAAGTCTTTTAGGTTCTCAAGCCTTTCATATGTTATCCTTTCCCTAACTTTGTTATAGTTCCTAGTCAAGCCTCAAGCCCATAAGGGAACCTTGTAACTTAGCATCTAATCCTAAGGTTCCAAGTTCCTCTATTTTTTTGATCCCCACCGCTCTTCCCTACTCCTTTCCCTAGATCTTAGAACTCAAAGAGGGTCCCTAAATTTGGCACCAAGTTCCTAGTGCCAAATCCTCCATGTAACCCTTCTTTTTGGTTATTTTTTAACCCATTCCATTGAATTATAGTTCCCCACCAAGCCTCAAGCCCATAAGGGAACCTTAGAAGTTGACACTATGTTCCAAGTGCCAAGTTCCCTTTAGCTCTTGACCTTAATTTTATTTTCACTGTTGATCTTAATCTCAATTACAAGTTTCCTCTTAGGATTTGATTCTTGACCCACTCTCTTTCTAGTTCTTATTTCCATTTTTCTCCCTAGGTTTGATCCCATAAATTTCATTCCATTGGACCTCAAGGGCCGACAAAAATTTATTTCCTCACCTAATGTTTCCATTTCCTATTAGTTCCCCGCTCTTGACACCTAGTCTCTCTTAATCAACACCTCATGTTTATCTCAGACGTAAACTCCCACTAAGGACTATAATATTGAAATTTTGCATTAGGACTTAGCATGCTCATTAATCTACCCCAATGTGTTTCAATTCACTCAATAAATGATTGGTTTAATATTTAAAATGTTTCATAGGTTTTTCCAACACATGAAATCCTTATTTTTACTATTGAACACAATTTTAATTTTACTAGATCAAATATGATTTTAAATACAAATCTAATGAAGTATGGGAAAAAATATTTTCATTATGAGGGTTATTGAGGTTCTTCCCACCTAGATCCACTTACATAAATATTTTCCACTCATTTTGACAGTGTCAAAGGCTTGAGAAATCCCCACACACCAAGAATTAGAAATCTATAAATAATACTTCATTTTTTTATCATAAGGTTTGACCATTTTCTATTTCTTGAGGGTTGCAAGTGCCTAAGTACTCTAGGGTTTCAAACCATGCCATTCCAATCTATTTTGGGAATAGTAGTCTATGTGAAATTAGAAGGAAATTAATATTATAAGTGATGTTTGTAGTAATATGTCTTCATGATAGAATGTATTTTTTCAAAGGAATCTTCCAGTCATAGTTTTTTTTTTTAAGAAAGGTGCAACACACCCATATTATTAGGGGTAAATGCTTTTGACCAGAGCTATGGACCGGGGACAAGAAACCACAAGAAACTACCAAACCTGCAAGTGCAATGGCCCAACAAAGGCACAAGGCCTACATGCACTTTGGCCCAATGAGGGTTTGAACCCTGGTGGCTGTCACTACAACCATGTGACTTGACCATCGAACCACACCCTTATTGGCCAATCTTCCAGTCATAGTTAAGGTTTCTTCTTTGCCACATTTTTTTGGAATGAGTGTAATAATGGATTGGATAAACATAATAGTACTATAATACATTATCAATTTTGAAATTGGTATTTTCTATCTCATGCATGGATTTATGTAGTTCTATAATGTATTAGTAATTTTTTTTTTTTGTTGATTTAGTGTATGAAAATACATTGCTTCATGTCTCTTTTGGTTCTAGTTTATTTTTCCTTTGATAAATTATGACTTTATTGCCCATTGGATAGGCATCGATCTCAAAAACATTTGACCAATCACACTCTCTAAAATTAAAAAAAATCTATAAATAGTAGTCTAGAGTTAATTTATTATCTTTGTAGTTCATGGTTCAAAAACTAAATAGGAATTACAGGATTTATCAGTTTTAACATCTCTATGAATCATGTTTACCTTCCTTCATCTCGCAATGATGTACATATTAACTTTATAAGAGGTCATTTATGTAGTTGGTTAGTTCATTAACCTACTAGAAAGCTTCAGATTTAGACTTAAATGAATACAACTATGAAATTCAAACCTTTCAAATTTATCATTCAACACTTTCACAGCCATTTGAGATACCTCTAGGAATACTCTCTTGGGTCTAAGATAATAACAAAGTATATGAGAGCTTATACAATTTCATCAATTGGCCTTAAGCCCTCCATACTTTGTTGATGAACCATGGTTTTACCTTCATAAAGACACCCCCTACCTAGCCTTGAAAGGTAAAATCCATTCTCATATTTTGGAGTAGCAATTCTGGGACCCAACATCTATTTTAGCACATATTTTTGTCAACTATTTTAGGAATTTTTTTAGACCATTTTGTAATGTTTTCTATTTCCAAATGTCCAAGTTATTATGTCATAATTTATTTTATTTGTTTTAATTATTTTGTGTCATATTTCTTTGGGATGTTGGCACTTAAGCACAAGTGTGCTAGTACCCATAAGCAATACAACCATACAAGCTCCATTTGATAGTTAAGGTAGAGACATATTTTGTGCTTCTTGCTTATAATTGAGGTTGAGCTTGATCACATATGCCTCCAATAGTCATCATTGTGATTCTATTTCTAAAATTATTATTCTTTGCATGTAAATGAAAAATAATATTGGATCTCACATTCTCCATGACTTGTTTTTCTATATAACACATCGGTGTGTTGATAAACCCATTTGCACTCTTTTTGTGCCTCTACAGGTCCCAACAAGTATTTTCGTTCTTTGACAACTTTGGATGCAAACACAACTTTTGGACTATAGCACATGTGTGGTGAAATCCATGACCTATATTTTATTTTGAGCTACTAGACAACACCAATAGTAATTTTTAGAATTTCTCAAATAATATATGCTATTTGTGGTAGTACTCTTGTAATATGTAATTCATTAAATCATTATTTATAACACATAAATACTTGTGCCACTATAAATCATGATCTCTTGTTTACTAAAATTCCAATAATACAAAAAATACCAAAATGCACCACCCTACTCTTTGTGTTAACTAGATTAACTTTGAAAATTGATTTTATTTCAATAAATTATTGTTAATTTATTTAATACACATTATTAAATTGGCAATAAAATTTAATCTACCTTTAAAGTTGATTAAATTTTAGATTACACTAATAAGTTTGTGTGGAAGGATTCAAATTGTATGTTAATACCCCATTTCAAATTATACACATAGAAAAGAATAGACTTGATTATTGTCACATCTTCCTATGATTCAAAAGATAATTTCTAGGTGGTTGTTGCAATCTCCTTTTTATGTGGGCTAACATTCAAATTATTTAGAAAATAATGATCGAGTCCAATATTGTTCACTCTGCCTAGTATGCGTTGTACTAGGGCCTTTTCGTTGATAATTGTCTAACACATCTTGGTGTTTCCAATCCAAGATGCCTTGCTTGTGGATAACCAAAAACTTGGTTGCATCTATTTGGTTCTATTCTTATCTACTAAAGGTTTAGAAATTGATTCACGATTTTAGCAATCATTATGGCTTGAGATTTTTACATGGCATAATGTTCTTTTGGATAATGAGGCCATATTTTCAATTGTTTCTCCTAACCATGACATGATTTTAGATTGAAAATCCTCTTTTTGATGGAAATATATGATTTTTTTTTATATTTGCTAATTCTATTGTGGATTCCATTTTTTCCACTCATACCAAAATATTAACGGTTTCTACTATGCTCACATAGACACTAGTTTGGGCCAATTAAGTGAACCTTGAAATGTAACATATTTAGATTCTACTTACTCATTTGGGGAATTCTCCATGCACCATTGCTAGGTCATACCATCTTCACCTTCTTGTGATAGATCCCCCCACTAGGGATAGTGGTGTAGCCATTTAGAATCCTTTCAACATTTCTCTCATAGTGATTGAAGAGTCTTCTCTCAATCATCAACTTGGTAGTCTTTTGGTTGGACTTCTCTAAATAATTGTCAAGATGAATGGTTGTTGCTTGCTTATAATTCTCTAGTGCCCTCTCAAAAGTGTGGGTGTCCCTAGTGATCAAGACAAGTTTCTTCACCTAATGCTTTCAATCTCTATCAAAGAGTCAAATTCAACTAGATATGCAAGATTTTCAATTGTAGGATATCCATAAAAAAGGAGAGGACACCACTCTCATCTATTAGGAACTAGAGGAAGAAAGAAAAACCTTGCTTAATATAAACTGGAGTAACTTTGATGATTAAGAACCCCCTTCCAATATCAAATTTATAATACATACTACTTAATTTTCTCTCTGTTTATATTTTTAAATATTTAATTTAAATGATTATTTTCTTTTCGCGATCATGATTGATGTGATTGTTTTCTTCTTAGAACCACTAATTATTTAATACTTTATCTCTTAATAAATTTATAGATAAATCTATACAAGATTATGACCGTAACCTTTTGTATAGCTAATGATAGCTTCTTGTCTACCCTAGTCTAAATGAGAGATATTTTATATCAAATAGAAAGCGAATGTGATAGTGACATATGGGTCAAGTCAAATAAAGATTACTTTAAGGGGAAAATGCAATGTATAATAAAAAGATAAAGGACAAATATCTTAGAAATCAAATAAGATGGAGGATAAACCAAAACCGTTTGTTCCCATCATATAGAGTGATGGCTTGAAATTTTCGAGGTATTTAAATTATGTGATATTGACAAAGTTGTTGTATTGGAGCTACTTTTTATATTTGCATATTTTGTATTTGGGTACCTTTTAGATGCGCATGGAGGTTGTCTATTTTGAAGGAATACTTAAGAAATTTGTGGCCTTGTGTCTTAATGTGATAAAGACATGTGTCTCCTTAGAGTTAGCATATTCTTTCTCTAGTCTTCATGTATAAAAAGGTAGTCTAATTGTTTAATATAGAGGATTCTTTAACAAAGTATTGTTGAAATTTATGATTTTGGACACATGCATTGGATGCCTCCATGAAAGGCATAGTTGATAGTTATTTGTTAGAGTTTAGTGGTGCAAGCATATTTGTTAGAGTTTAGTGGTTTGACTCCTATCTTGATTCTTCCATGTTTGATTTTTTTTTCAAAAAAGGTCATTTTTTATTGAATATAAATAAATCTAATTTCAATATCAGTTAATTTAATGTTTAAAGGTAATTTTGGACTAATAAAAATAAGATATTTAATTATTATTTGTTGGTGTGGATGAGGTGTAAAATTGCTATTAATTGTTTGATTATTGAATTACATGGTGTTTTAGTAGAGATGATGTAATCAGTTATTTATTGTAATATGATAAGACTTAACAATCATGTGCACGCATCAAAAGGAAAGTGTAATGGAGAAACCTGGTATTGGACACTTTTTTTGTTGGATTAAGCAAGAGATTTACTATAAACTACTACAATGGAATAGTCCAAGACCAAAAAAAATAAAGACTATTTACAAAACAAGAATGTAACCAAGATCGCTTAGTGCAACGAGGAACACATAGCTCTTACAATGATGATATAAAGATTTGAGCAAGAGAAACAAAAGATAAAGCTCAATAGTATAATGGCAATATTGAAATTGAGCAATCATGATAGCAAAAACAACAAAAAAGAATAAAATACATCATATATCAAGCCATAATATATCAACACAAAGGAGGAACAATAAGAACCACTAACAATATGTCGAAATATGGTCATAACCAACAACACACTGTAGACACTGAAAAATGTCCTAAGTTCGTGAGCGCCATTTTTCTTGGTCGTTGTCCTTCAATAATTGAATAATTTTAATTGTTCAATTAAGTTTGATCACATTCCTCTATTAATTAAATAATTTTTAATTATTTAATTAATTCACCTTCTCATCTTTATTCTATCCTGATCAATTAAAATTATTTAATTATATAATATATCCCTTTCTTCAATAATTAAATAAATCATTTTTTATTTAATTATTTATCTTTCATCTATAGTCATATAATAATAATAATAATCATTATTTGACCTTTTATTCTTCTATAATTAAATAATTGTCGAAATTATTTAATTGTGTTTCATTCCTCTCTTTTGGATAAATAATTCAAATTAATTATCCATGCCTAATTTCCACCTCCCCATTTAATTAAATTAATAAATTTAATTAAATGCTCCTTTTGTCATTTTCTCTAAATAATTAATTTAGATAAATTATTTATTTGCCACTTGTCATTTTCCTCCATTTTAAATAAATAATTTTAAATAAATTATTTATGCACCTCCACTTGGTCAAAGATACCCTGTCATTATTTCATGTCATACCCTGTATGTCCCTGTCATAGCTTGCATGTCTGTCATAGCCTGCATGTCCCTGCATGTTTGTCTGTCATGATTCCTCCAAGAATAGCATATTCTTGGTGCATCAATTCTGGACCATTGATCTTGGAATCCTTCTAGAGGATTAATCTCAACCGTCCATTCGAAGGGTTGTCTATAAAAGCAACCTTCCTTCTCCATTTCCAGCTTAACAATTAATTGTCTCCAACTTTCTTGCTACCATTTGCAGGTTTTGCACAAGTATTTCAACAAATTTGAGGGCAAAGTTGCATAACAAGAAGGAGAGCAAGAGAAGGAATCAACTACAATATGGGGAGTGCTTTATTTTGTTTGCTTTCATTTTGATATCTCCATTTGTTTGTATTCTCTTGTTTAGATGAGGATAATAGTTTAGAAGTGTTGGTTGTCACTTTATCTATGCTATTTGATTTTTAACCCCATCTCACACACACTAAGAAAAAAAACATAACATCTCAACAACTAAGAAGAAATAGCATGTGCCCCACATTGAGACAATAAAAATTTATGAGGGATTGCAATCTTGAAGAAACCTATGGAGAGTTTTGGAAGTGATTTGAACTCCCTCAATTTTTTTTAGCTACAAGAGGAGGTTGTGAGTGGTTTTTTCCAACTCAATATTAGCTCCAAATGGTCTTGAAGAAATGATGATATGTTGACATTATGAAGAATCAAATTACAACATACCATCTAAATCTTAATTTGATGAGGAAAGCATGTGTCAAAGAAGACTGATAAGTAGCAAAATTTTGAAATAAACTTGAAAATCACCTCCCTACAAGTGTGGGTGATGAGATTGTGAGAGGTGGAGGTTCCTAGGAGAGAAAACTTCCATGAACAATGTGTGGGAAAAGAGTAGGGGGTAGAGAAGAGGGAAAGCTAGAGTTTTCTAGCATGTGGGTAAAACCAAAAGTCATGTTTGATGGATTATGTATTAGCACAAAAAGGGCATGTTGAGAGTGGGTGGAGTAAATTGAGGCTATTTCCAATGAGAAGTTTGATGTGAATTATTTTTCGAGTAGTAAATTGGTACCGTGCATTAGCTTTGAATTTGTAGATTTGGAGGTTAAGTTTGATCCATTTGAATTGGTTGAAATTTTAGATCCAATGGCATTAATTCAAGGTGAAATAGTAAGTGATGGGAGAAGCTACCTATAGCTCACTTTGAGAGGGAAAAATTTGAGGTTATGGGTTTGGGACCATCTTTGAAGAAGTTAAAATGACTATGTATAGATAGAAAATTATAAATCTCGAGTAGAACAAGTTGTTGAATATCAATTATTGGTTATTTGTTAGAAGAATATAGGTTGTGTTAAGTTTTAAGGCATTTCCAATATTTCCACTTAAATCTATTTGGGTTCCAAAGGTCTTTGAAAGTGTGAATTCTCCTTTTAAAAATATGTTCAACTATAAAATGGTGGAAGAAGCCTAGGGGTTTTCCATCTTGCTAGGAAAATCTATAGCACCAAATAGATGAAGAGTTGAAACTAATACCATGGTTGAAAGATTGATCATACCAAACTATCCTCCTAGAGGTGATTTTCCAAGCTTTCCAAATGGTGTTAAAAGTTGTAGAACCATGAATTTTAAAGAAGGAAGAAAGGAGTTTATCCTACTAGTTAACTAGAGTCCAAGGGTGTTCTATAGAGGTAGAGAAAATATGATGTTGGATGAGTTTCTTCCAATGATATTGTCCATATAAGGCTCTCACTAATTTCTTGGTAGTGAGGAAATTACCTTGTGTAAGGGGATCAATAAGTCCCAAGACCCCTTTATCCTTTGGTTGGATATAGTGCAACCAATACATAGAAGGTAGACCCTTTTTGTTGCCCTATATAAACCATATAAAGCTCCTAATTAACTAGGTTAATTGATTATGATAGGATTTAGAAGGAAAGCAATAAGATGAGATGCAAACATGACTAGCTGGGAGGATTTTGTTAGCTACTTAAATGTGTCTAGCCATGGATAAAAACCAATTCGTCCAATTCAAAAAAATATTTTTAATTTTATTCATGAATCAACTGACCACATGTCTTTGAGAGAAACTCCTATGCCAAAGGGAATTGCAAGATATCTAATGATGGCCCATGTTTCACTTAATTCCATTCACTCAAGAAAGCAAGGGGGATGAGTGTCAAGTCAAATCATTAAGAACTCAATTTTTTCATAGCCAATTTAGAACCTAAAATGGTGCCAAGAGATCCAAAATATACATAGTGTGTCAAATTTTTTTCATAGCCAATTTAGAACCTAAAATGGTGCAAAAGAGATCCAAAATTCTAGAGTTTGTGTCACTTTAGAGGTTGAGTTTTGATTTTTTTTTAAATATCTTTAAAAAATGAGAGTTGAGGGCCTTGGAGTTACCCAAAAAGGAAATTCCATTAATGAGATTAGTGAATAAAGCATGTTGAAAAAGATAGCCTAGAGCATCAACAACTAAAACATACAATAATAACAACTAAAACATACAATAATGGGGCAAGGGGGTAGCCTTGAATAATATATTTTTACAAAGGAAATTGAGGAGAGAGGGATACATTAACCAAACAAATCATTATCATCCATGAACAACATCTTAATGTAATTGCATATCATGGGCCTACATCCCATCCATTTTATCATATTAAAGATAAAAGGCCACAAATATGATCATAAGCTTTATCAAAGTCAAGTTTGATGATTAAGACATCTTTTGCAATTTTCTAGGCCCTTCTTAATCATTTCCTAAGAAAAGAGAAAGTTATTTAAAATAAATTTTCCACCTAAAAAACTAGTTACTCCGGATTAACAATGTCTTGGGTGATAAACTTTATTCTTTATGGCAAAGCTTTGACAATAATTTTGTAGACACTGTTGAGAATAGACCTCCATCCATTCACATTGTCTTCATCTTTTCCTTTAGAGATGAACTTGATTATCCATTAACTAATAGTTATCCCTAGAGAGCCCATTTCAACGACTTCAAGATAAACATGATAAAAGTCCTCATGAATGTGAGGCCAAATATATTTATAAAATTTTACTTATAAGGAGACCATCAATGCCTAGGCTCTTCTCCAAGTCCATACACTAAACTAAAGAGCTTCATCCATTTCTTTCATGGAATGAAGGTGATCAAGGAAGTGGTTGTAGTCAGGGTCAATTTTATGAGGTATACATGTGGCAAAACTCTCATCAATGATAGGAAGAAGGGGATTTCCAACTGAATCATGTTTTTTTTAATGATCATAAAAGGTTTATAAAATATCTAAATGGTAGGATCGAAGAGAGCCATTAGCATATTCAATTATAAAAAAATATGGAACTCCTTTTAGGAAACATATTATTATTGTTTTTACTTTGTAATATGAGATAACGTCTATAATTTCATTTATGAGTTCGAAGGGGATTACCTTATTTTTGCTATAGTTCTCCATCTTGACTGCAGAACTAGGGAATGGTGATGTGGGTAGGCTATTATGTTGGGTGGACAAATTGTTTATGGTGGCAGATATAGCACCAAGCCACGTTAATGAAGAAAAATCTTGAACTGTACTTCTCCATTGTATCAACGGTCATATTGGCCAGTAATGCAAAGTTGCAGGTTTCAATTTGATTCGAATTCTGTGTCCGGGTTTCTGCAGTTTCTTGCATTTTTCTTCATTCTAGCTACTCTGGGTTTTAGCCATGGTTACTTCTATAATCCTTCTGCCTTGAAACTTGAAGACCTTCTATTGTTCCACGCTGTGGAAGAGAGCAATTAGGGTTTTCAGTGGAGCACTCTTTTATTTTTCTTCCTCCATCTTTTGTATGGGCTGCTGGGTGGCTGGGCTGAGTCGTGGGGTCACCCCTGTCACATAAAAAAAAATAAAAAAAATATTAAAGTCAAATATTTTAATTGGTATTGGACACTTGGTAGTGAAGGTTATTAAAGATGGTTAGATTTTGCTAAGCATATTTAGAGAATGCGAAGTATATAGGAAAATTCATAATACTAAAATGCTTTTGGATCCTAACATGGAGCAAAAGGATGTGGATGTTATCCATTTGGATAGAGATAAATCTAGCTATATTTTGTCACTACAATCTCAAAAGCATCCATAAATCGGCAGATAAACTATAGTACTAGCAATCACACTTAATGTTTGATGGGTATGCTAATAGGGATTAATAAGCTAGGTCCAATTTAAATTAGTTTGAAATCAATAAAAGAAAGTTTTGTAAGAATTGTAGTTACTTTATATATTAGGATAATCTATTTAAATTATATGGTACTTCATATGTGTAACTTACATATAGTAAGGAGTGTCAATATAGTACGGAAAGAATGGTCTTAAAGTTTACGAGTGGCATTACATGTTGAACATCTTTTTTCTTTTTTCCTTTTTAATGATAAACAATATGTTTCTTAGTTTAATCTAAGTTAATAAATCTAAATTAATATTTAAATCCAAGGGGTTGAACTTAATTGGTTAAAGCATTGGGTTCTCAATGTAGAGACCCAAGTTCAAATCTCAATGAGACATCTAATATGGAGTTCAAGTCGTGACTCATGGTTTTCCATAGTTGACTTCTAATGTGGAGGTGGTTTCTAAATAAGTGTATTTATAAGTTGCGACTCTTGGTCTTTCATAAGTGGTTTCTAGTATGGATGCTCAAAAGAAGTTAATATTAGTATCATGGTTGTGCTCTCAAGAGATTGTATGATTAGCAATATAAAAAAATTAAAAAACAAAGATTTAAAGCACAATTAACCTAGATTAATTTAAATGTGGGTCAATAACCACAAATGAATATTTAAAAATTAAATATGACATTAAGGTACTTATCTCCACAATTAATGAGGGAGGAATGAATTTGATGATGTTCAAAATTAGTTTTCCTCAATTTGTTGAAAGAAGACTTCAAGCCACATTGTACCATGATCTTTGATATTTATTAAACTTGTAATATCTATTGTGTTTGTAGACACATTTTGAGAATCTTTTGGATCACTAGGTTCAAGTTCTCCTAGGTCAAATCCTAGATGAATTGGCTTTATGAATTCAAGACATATTCAAAGACAGCATGCACAAACATACAAGTAGCCTATTTGATTCTAATACATAGCATATTTTGAATTTCTTTTAAAATACTAAAATATAACAATAAGTTATACTTGCACAAGGTTAGGTCATAATGCCTAGTGCAAGAGGGAAGGAAAATTGGAACTTGAATTTAAAAGTTTAATTTTTTTACCTAGTTCAATTTTTTGCTCCTCGAGATTAAACTAGGTCAATCCCATGACCAATGTAACTGAACCTTAGATAAAAATAATATTGATAATTTCAAAGAATGGATTAAAACTGAATTTATGAAAAGGTGTGCAAAAAAGATGGCTCAATAACTATTCTATGGTGAATATATTAGTTTTAGTGCAAAATGAGGATGCAATTAAAATGTATGTAAATATCTGTGACTAATAATGGAATGTGTAGGGTAGGTGGGAAGCATAAAAAGGATAAAATGCCCCCAGGTGGGGAAAAATGAATATATTTTATAAATTCAAGAACACATATCTCATTGCCTTTGACTCCTCTTAGGAAATTTTAGAGGAAACTACTCATGTTAAGAGTATTCAAAATTTATATTTATATTATACAGTTGCAAACCAAGAGGCCTTTCCATGCTCAAATACCATATGAATGATTGTGGAATATGTATCAATAAAAGATTTGGCATTATAGTCTCAAATTTGGGAAAATCTTAGAAGTGAACATTTTTGGTTTTTCATTTAGATGGATGGATAAATTTCCATAGTCCACATTCTATTATGACTAGAAGAGGATTGAATAATAGGTGGAAAATCTTGAAATTTCTAATAAGGAGCATTTGATGATTTTTTTATAAAACACCATTGTGGGAAATGTCACCCAACCCCAACTCCTTGTCATTCCTAACCACTAGCAGATACATGTGAATGATTTTATTTTTCTTGTTATTGCTAGTGGTGTTTTCAATGAGATCTAGCATTTTTTCCACTAACCTCTCCATGACAAAAATAATGTAAATGAGGGCACCAACATAGAGTCACTTAGCATACAACCCTTTTGGATATATCTAGCAACATTTTCCATAGGAAACTAAAGTCTTAATAAATTGGGCACACTCTTCTTCTTTGCTCTAGTTCCTCTTCTTCCCTTTCCAATCTTGGCACTTACTGACTCCATAATTACTAACTATCAATTTATAACGACATCCAAACCATTTAGATATATAATCTTAATCATAAAAACTCAGTATAATGTATGCATAATAGATTATTGATTGTATGGATCTTGGCTAATCCCACAATAGTGTGTTTGATTTGTGAAACATCCTAATTGTTACCTAAAATCAAATATTTTTTTTAAAAATAATGAATGTGGTTAGACTGAAACCCCTTAGAAAGAACCCCCTATGCTTAAATCAAACACTCAATGAAGTATCCTCCACACCTATCCAAATGATGACAAAAACATATTTTTTCTTTACCTTTTGGAGGATCAAATAAAGTCATTTGGAAATGTCGTTCTATAATTATGTAGCCCTTAGTATCAACTTTCTAAAATTTATAATATATATTATATTTTCTTGACTATTATATTTTTTAATTTTATAATGAATGTATGTCCATTACAAAAAATATTGACCTCTAGAAAAAGAAAAAAAGAACTATTATTTTTTAAAAATTATGCTACACTCCACATAGATGTCCTTTCGATAAAAAAAGAAAAAATAATTTCAATAATAAGAGATATGTATTATGAAATAATATATGTTTGAAATTATTGTTAGTACTAATTCAAAAATTAATAATAATAAATGTGTGCGCATTAGATATTGGAGTTAATTCAATCTAATTCAAAAAAATTGTGAAAATTTTGTATGTGTAGTAAAATCTATACAATATGGAATAATGTCACTTAATAAAGATAATAGATCTTTTTTGTTAAAAATAAAAATAATAAAAATAATTATTTTAATTCAAAAATATTATAACTTGAATTTGCATATAAAATTTTATAACTTGTTAATTTAAATTATCCTTAAATTCTTAACTATGTGTTCTCTATAATTGACACAAATTGAGAAATGCTAAATAATATTGATTTTGGCATCTCACACAGGCCAAAAAATTGGGATACGTTATTCGGACACTATTATGGGATCAACCTCCTTTAGAGATTGTTAGAGGATATTTATGAATAATTTCTACTCACCCCTATTGCTTGGAAGTTATGTAAACTTGTTTTGGGAGACATAAAACATGATTAATCTTATATCTGTCCCACATGGAACTAAGATTGTATTTCTTTTCTTTTCTTGCCACAACATTATTAAGAATACCCTTGTCAATCCTTTGTCAAAATAATGTGACTATTCACATTGACAACAACTTGACCGACATGGTTCCAAACTTAAAAATATAATTGATATTATGGCTATACAAGCTAAATATTCGAGGAGTTTTACAATTAGATGAATTCTTTCAATTAAGATAATACAAAGAATTCTTGAGTTTGTGGGGAAATTAAAATTTGCAAGGTGTTATCCATGAATATAATCCATATAGTTTAAAAATTTCACATAAGAAATCTTAACATAGTCTCAAAATCAATCTCAAAGTAAAGTCACCCAATTATAGATGTTTTATTAAAGTTTTAATTCAACTATATATGTGTTTTTCTATGATCTAAAAATGAATAGATTCGACTTATAATTTCAAATATCAATTGTTTAATTTTAAATGCATATCATTCATGGATTCAGATTTTACATAAAAATTTATTTCATGTTCTATAAATGGGTAACTTGGGTCTCAATTCTGGACAAGTCATAGAACTCTCATTTCATAGTCAACTTACTACAAGACTATTAGGAAAGGTGTCTAAACCTTTCTCCTAATGTTAAAAAATTAAAATATAATTTTCAAACTATAGAAGAGAAACAATCAAATTTTAGGTTATATAGAGGTTCTTTTAGGCAAAAAATATATTTGTAGGTTTCCTCACATTAGTTTCCTCAGTTCCTAGGATGTAGACCTCTTCAAGATCTACAATTTAAAAAATGGTCCAAATGACCTCCCAGATCAAAAGTTATGGCCTCTAAAATCTAGGCCTCCCACATTGGAAATGTAAAAACATCTATGACACATAAAATTATGATGCATATTATGGAATTTCATAAGACATCTTTGAATGGAGATAATAGAGTCAAAATAAAGCACCCAAGTTGGTGAGTGGATTATGAAAAATTATGGCAAGTGGAAGGACTATGTTATTTTTAGCTTGTGAACTCCTTGTAATTTGTGCATTGATTTTTTAACTAGGGATTTGAGCACCACATTTTTTAGTAGTTTTGTCTCATGGTTTCTTAATTATCATTTTATGGTTTCATTTATTTCTTCTCCTATTTATTGGGTGCTTGAGATGAAGGTTTTGATATGATTTTTTGAATGTATTGTTATGCTACCAAAATTACTTTGTATCTCTTGTTCATTATACCCCTATAAACGCTTAGGCTCTACAAGTGTATTTCAACCTTTCCTTAATGAATAATGCATTTATTTACTTTGTAGTGTGGGGTTTTTTCCTTGAATTTTTTTCTCCATGTAAGTCACTATGTTATGGTATAATGATTTTATTTTAATTTTCTTGTAACTACAAAAATTTAATTTATTTGCACATAAATCCTCTCATATACTGGTATAGGAAGTGTATTCCACACCTCAAATTCCTTTGATTTGGTATCAAATTTTGATCATTGCAGATTCTAGGTCTTAGGGATAATGGTTTTTTGCACTAATCATAGATTGAGTTGTATCTTGTGTAAAAGGATATCTTGTTGCTAAAAAAATTATAATCACATCAAGGATAGAAATGGAGAAGTTATCAAGCATAAATTTTGAGCTTTAGAAGCTTGATATGGAGGTTATACTCATAGAAAAAGATATATGGGTTGTAATAACTAGATCCAAACATGTTGCTATGTGACAAGAATATTGAGACAAAATGAACATAATAGTGAAGGTTATCATTAGGATGTATTTGGAAAACTTTGTATTATTGAATCTACATGAAGAAGTCAATGTTATAGATCTTTGGAAGAATTTTGGTGAGATTTAGTAGGATGTATCCTTGGTGATAAAAATTCTTGAGAAAAAAGTTGCATACCCTTAGGATGGAGGATGATGAACTTGAGGTTGAGCACCTAAATTCTTTCAACATGATTGTTACCTAGTTGCACCAATTGGAGTGAAGACAAAGAAAGAGGATTGTTACATGAATTTATAATGTTCTTCTCTAGAATCTAGGATCACTTGGTTAAGGAAATTGGGAGTGCTACCTATAAATTCAAAGGTAGTTGCATTATTACTTTTAGAGGAGATATAAATAAATTTTTTTAAATCAAAATATTACTTTTAGAACTAATTGTGTATATTTTTGTATCGATGTTTCAGATCCCACTTAGCAATTCATAATCAAGAAGAGAAGAGAGATCCACAACATTAGTACAAAACATACACAATTAATTCTAGAAGAAATATTTTAAATTCTATATAGACTATAGAAAAATCATGCCAACTAAATATTAAATCAATGAAGGAGACCTTAGTTTCTCATGGAAGATAAAAAAAGAAAGGTAAGAAGGACAAGCATAAATCCATATCTTGTAGAAGATTCAAATCTTATAGAAATACCAAGGTTAAGTGTTAGAACTACGACAAAATTGAGCATTTCAAAATTGACTACAAAGAGGAGAAAAAGAAAAAGGAAAATGATTTAGATGATAATCTGAAAAATGTTCTCAAAATGGTGGTGATTCCTTTATCATGGCCTTGAAAGTAATTTCATCAAAAGGTGCATGGTAGTGATAACTTTAAGAAACCCCCCTCAAAAAAGGATATAAAATCCTAGTGAATCTTTCATTTTTTGGGAAAAAATATTAATTTCTATTGGCAAATCTTTTTTTTTTTTTAAATATTAATTTTATTGGCGATTTTTTTACATCACTAAAATTTTATAAAAAATATTGGAAAATCTTGGAAAATAATAGGAAAATGCATAAATAATAATGAAAAATTCTTGCAATCTAAAAAAAATCTTATGGAAAAGTACGTGCCCAAGGGTGGGGATTATTGATGGGCTTAAGGTGTAGACTATAATATTTACTTGCCACCATTGATTTAAAATATAATCTAATGACCCTCATTGTATTTCATGAGGTAAAATGTACTTATGATATGTAATGCTCATGGGGCCTAAAATTTCTTTTGGATCATTGATCTTAAAAGACCAACGATCCAAAAGCTAGTTCGATCCCCATAAGCATTAAAAATCATGGGTATATTTTACCTTGTGGACTAAAATGAGGGTCATTATATTATATTGTAAATCAATTGGAAACTAAATATTGGAAATATGTCCCTAAATCAACTAATAATTATGATATACTATTGGTGCATTAATATAGATTTCTACTGTAACTTATAAAATTTAGGAAAATATGATCTAATCATGTATCGAATATTATGGAAAATTTTGAGTTAAAAATTCTAATAAAATAAATGCTTTGGAAATTTAAATTAGACAAATAAAATTTTGTAAAAAATGTGGTGATTCAAGTTCCATTATAACTCAAACTATTAGCTAATTTTAGATTCCCAAATTTCAACTATTAGCCAATTGGCAAATATTAGCCACTAAAAAATCAGTTGTGCATGGTTGATAGAGTTGAGCTTCCTTCTACATGATCCCACATTGGGGTTGATCTTAAAAGTATGAATAATATGATGGCAGGAAGGTGTGCCTTGGAGATGACTCTCATCTAAATATTTCTCACTATGGAAGAGTCCCAATTCAATTCCTTTATGGATGAGAGAAGAGATCAATGATGTATGGCATATCCTTTATTTGAAATAAAAAATAATTTATATAAGTAAACTTAATGATTTATGTGCGCAAGTTATTTTCTTGAGTTGAGGGTACGATGGGCACTCTATTTCAATTGGATGTATGCACAATTTAGTAAAATAGTTCCTATGTTCCTATGATGAGAAGATGTGTTAAATATACACCTTTACCATTGTAAATAGCAACAAAGAGGAGTGTTGCATCCACTTTTAATGGTTGTGCCTTTTGGGTACAACTAAGGGCACTCTTACTTTAGAAACCAATATACTTGTGGAGAAGATAATGTTATGGCACCAAAGAATGAGCCATATAGGTGAAAAAGGTAAAAGGACCCTAAAAATTAAAATATTGTAGAGGGTTATATAATTTTGATTTTGATTTTGATTCCTATATATATTACTGCAATCTGTGTGATAACAATATGTGGGTATTCCTATGGGGAAGATAGACCTCCAAATTCCAGGCCGGTTCCTATGTTTCAACAGATTGCTAAATTTAGTCATTCAAGCATTCGGGTGCAATCTGTGTGATAACAATTACATATATGAAAGATAACAGTATGTGGGTATTCCTATGGTGAAGATAGACCTCCAGATTCCAGGTCGGTTCCTATGTTTCAACAGATTGCTGAATTTAGTCATTCAAGCATTCGGGTGCAATATGTGTGATAACAATTACATATATGAAAGATAAAATCATGTTTAGTTTTACTAAATTTCTCACAAATATTTTGGAGTGTTGGATCTAATTTATTCTAATGTTTTTGGTCTTGTAAATATAATTTGATTTTAAAATATTTTAATTATGTATTTTTCATAGATGAATACTTTAGAAGAGTATGGGTGTATTTCTTGAGAAGTAAATCTTGAATATTTAGTGGTTTTAAAATAATCTAAGGCTCTTGTAGAAAATTATGCTAGATGAAAATTTAAAGTTTTGAGATTTGACAATGATGGTGAGTTTTGTTTAAAGATTTTAATAGACTATGTAAGGAGCATGTGATAGAGATACATAAGGTGACTCTATACACAACTTAGTAGAATGGATTTAAAAAGAATGAACATGATGTTGGTGGAGAGGGCTATGAGTATGCTTAGTGGAGTTCGATTGGAACAAGAGTTTTGTACATAAGTGATTGCTACAACTTGCTACCTAATCAACCAATTTATTACATAATGTCTTACAGATAAGACTCATATGGATGCTTAGAAGAGAAAAAATAAGCCATATGCCCATGTACCTAATGAGAGGTAGTCAAAAAAGAGAAAAAAGTTGTTAAATGTATCTTCATTAGCTATGTTGTTGGTGTGAATGGGTTGAAGCTTTGGGATCACATGGTTGAGAGAGCTATATACAATATAAGTGTTATTTTTAAAGAGATCAAACCTTATTCAATAAATTTGCAACCAAATGAGGATAAGAAGAAAAATGTGGTTCAAATAACCCATATGACCAAGAAATTTGAACCAAAAACTAGTGAATGACTTGAAGATGTGGAGAGCTCAAATATTTCATAGAGTTTCGAAGAGGATGTAAAACCTCCACCTCAACTTTTGAGAAGGTCCACTTCACATAGTTGAAAACAAAATAGACATACTCATAATTGGAGATATTTATTTTATTTCTTTACTAACATATATATGAACCTATCATGGTGAAGGACTCATTGGGTATGGATAATTTTGAGTCTTGGAGAGTGTATATGGATGAGGAGATGGCAGCATTGAAGAAAAAACACACATGGAATTAGTGAATTTACTTGATGGTAAAAAAATAGTTGGTTGTTAATGAGTGTACAAAAGGAATATTAATTTTGATGATAATGTTCAAAAGTATAAGGCTAGATTAGTTGTGAAGAGATATTACTAAGTGGAAGGAATTAAGTATGGTGAAATTTTTTCTATCGTTGCTAAGTTGACATCCATTTAATTCTTATTATATATATTGCAATAGCCTTTAATCTTGAGAATGAAAAAATGGATGTGAAGAAAATTTTCCTTCATGGTGATTTAGAGGAAGAGATCTTCATGACTCAACTAAAGCACTATGTTGAAGTAGGTAAATAATTTTCATTTTATAAGTTGAAACAATCTTTATATGGTCTCAAATAGTCTCCTAGGATGTAATACCAGAAGTTTGATTCCTTTTTCTTGGGCTTAATATTTCTAAGATCTAAATTGGATTATTACATCTATTATAATATGGATGGTGATCGATTCCTTGTTCTAGTACATTTTACATTGGTAATAATTTTTTTTATAACAATAAGGATGTGATTTATGACTTGAAGTCTCAATTTTTAACATAATTTGAGATGAAGGAATTAAGAGCTAGATTTATTTTTGATATGGAGATTATGATGCAGAGCAACCAACACTTTGCACAACTTGACACAAGTGAAACAATGATCCATCACCAAAAATGATAAAAATGCAACAAACTTGATTCACATGACAACTTTCATAAACTGATTCATCTCAAACAATGATTAAGTGCATTCTAGATCACATTGGAAACATTGCCATGGCAACCTACAGTTTAATGCAACGAAATGTCATTAATAAATTTCACAAAAAAAAAAATGAATCCAATAACTTAAGTGAGATTGAATATAATATAATTAAATACTTTTCCTCCAATTTTTATGAAGATCCAACAGTAGCAAAGAAAGTTATTGCATTTTTCCCAAAACTGCAAACCCTAGGTAGGGTTCAGACCTGCCCTCACAAAAATGGTCATAACTTATTCAAATATTAATAAAATTTGATGAGAATTGAATAAAATTAAAGTAGATTCACATGGAAACAAAATACAATTGGTTTCAGATCAAAATATGGACTATAAAATCTGTATCCTCACATTTTTCATACTACAATTTCTGTACAATATTGTTAGAATAGGGTAGTCTCACCAAAATGATCATAACTTCCACACAACTCAATGAAATTAAATGAGACAAAAAGAATTGTAAACTAGAAACAAATATATTTCCATCCATATATCATACTCCTTGATATGAGGCCATACCAGGCTGTACAATGCACAACTTCAGCCTTAAAACAATGTAAGAATCAGAAATTGCACACAAAATTGAGGTTTTCATTCACCAAACTTCAAAAAAAATGTATCCAACCCATAATTAGAGTTTTAGAGGGTGTCCTTATATATTTCCAACCAAAACCAACTATTTTCAACCACCTTTTGATTAGTTTGTTGACAAAACACCTTAGTGACACTTTTTGACAAGTTGCTTGACAACTTTTTTGAGCAACTTTTACAATTTTTACAATATTTGCCTAAATTTCACCAAATGACCAAAAATGGTCCTAAACCACTTAGGATGGTCTCAAATGACCTTATTTACATCAATAAATCCAAAACAAAGCAAAAACCAAAGTTTCACAATATAGCTTAAAATTGCATCAAGGGTGCTCCTGCACCAAATTAGAAGAGATAGAGTGAACATAAAGACTTGGTTACGCTAAAACAAGTATGTGAACTCAGTGCTAGAAATATTTATTGTGAAAAATTGTAAAGCTTGTGTATTACTATTTTATTGGGAACCAAAATATTTATAGAGAAGTGTCTAACTTCACTTAGTGAGATGGAGGACATGGATTGAGTATCTTATGCTAGCACTATTATAATCTTAATGTATGCTATGGTTTGTATTAGAATAGAAATTTTCCAAGCAATGTGAGTCCTTAGCTATTTATGGCTAATCCAATATGAGTTCAATGGGATGTATTTTTAAGAAGGAATTCATATATTTATAGGGTAACTCTAGTTACTATATTTTTTGTTATCATGGTCATTATGTGGGGATTGAAACTTAGTGAATATTTATGAATTTGTGTATTCATATTAGGTAGGTTATGTTAGAATAAAGGTTTAAATTTAATCATGTTAATTAAATTACCTTTATCTCCTTCTTAACATTTCACCTTAGTTTGCATAATAAGACATTTAATAATTATATTAATTATTAAATGTGTTATCCTTTTAGGGTTTTGTTGATCTCCTTTCTTAAGGATTGATCTTTTATGTAATTATGCTAATTCAGTTGTTGAGAATATATAGCTTTTTCAATTTCACAGAGCAAAATATCTCTTTCTCTCTTTCTCCATATTTTCTTCCTTGTGATAGGTATTCTTGATGCAGGTGTTCTTGGACTCTGAAGTTGGATTTGACAACTTGTACATGGTATCAGAGCTTAGACCTGCTGCAGCCTATTCCTGATTTTGAAGAATTTGGAGTTGAAAGGGGTAGATCTGGCTTTCACAAGTTTACAGAGGTTTTTTATGTGGATTTGGCTTACTCTAATTTTTGGGTGCATCTTGGGCCCAAACTGACCTCACGATTGGACTCAGAGCGGCCAAAAACCCATATTTTCATATATGGCATGCCCTATTTGAGCACAGTTGCACCAGAAGGCAATTTTTTTTGGCCCTAAGGCCGTACGGCCTCAGGGCACGATCTATGAGGTGAAAATTTAAAATAAATAAATAAAAAACTAGGTTTTTTAATTATTCTTTTTGTGCGGCTAGTGTTAAGGCCTCCGCCACCCAGGGTCCACCTGACGGCCACCAACGGGCCACCACCATGCTACTCCAACCAGCGGTCTTCGCCCATTCTCCTCTGCGCCGCCCGCCGCTCGCCAACCTCCTCCACCGAGCCCCTGACAGCCCGCCAAGCCCCAGCCAGTGGTCACTAATGTGACCAGGAGCCGCTCCGAAAGCTCCCGCCCAGCCCCTGGTCGCCCAACGGACCAGGGGTCTTTTTTTTTTATTCCCCTGAGGGCTATGGGGGACTAATAGTGCTTTTGCAGCTACCTTCACGAAATCGGGCGTATCTTGCTCGTTTTAGCTCGCATTTTCGAACGAAAATAGGTGTTGGAAAGCTGATTCCATGCCAGACGCCATGAAACTGGTAATTTTTTCCAGATTTTTTGTTTGACTTTATTTTTTTCCAGTCAAAGTGGGGTCTTTTTTTTGCACTTCTAGGGCCCTAGAAGGTGCAAACGGACTCTGTTTTTCAAACTCGAATAGGCATTGGAAAGCTCCCAACATGCTCTATTCAAATATGTGATATTTTTTATCAAAAATTTACCAGGTATACAAAATTTTGTATGAAGCATTTTTTGCTTTTTCAAGCTTTTCAGCTTTAAAAATTGTACTAGGGTTTGGGTTCTCGTATTGTGGGGGGGTGTTTTTTCTTGCTTTCTATATTTTCCATCAGAAAACTAGAACACCAAAACTCTCAAAAACAATCAAACCCTTCTGCATCTTTTGTCTATTCTGAAAGATCACATAATAATAAAAAAAAACAAGCAGGCACAAGTACAGGGTTTAATGGCAGACTCTTCTTCGGTTGAGCGTCTTTCCCCACATAATTATCATACCTGGAAGGCACAGATGACAAGACTTCTCATGTCCAAAGGTTTATGGTCATGTTTGGATGATGTTCAACCTCAGTTGCAACGTCAATTTGAGATCTTTCAGTACAGGAACATAATGGATGAGGCCATGGGGTTGTTATCCTTGCATGTTTCAGACAGTCTTCTCTTTCATCTCGAGGGTTGTGCAACTCCTCGAGCTGTGGTTGAAGTTTGAAACACTTTTTGGCACCATTAATCAGTTCTGAGCACTTCAGATTGAGGCAGAATTGACCACTTTGGTACCCGATTCCTTTCCTTCTATTGAGGATTTCCTGATGAAATTCAAATCTCTCAAATCTTTGTTACAGGGTTGTGGTAAAAAAAAATAGATACAGAGTGCATTTACCTGATTCTATCTAAGCTTCGAGGATCCTTCCAGATTTTCTCTTCTACCTTCTATTCCACCATGGATGCTTTGGGTCCACATTTTACCATGCCTTCTCTTGAGGTATTATGTGATCGATTGATACGAGAGCAGGCCAAGCTCACACAGTTGGATACTCTTCCTGGATCAAAGAATAAAGCATTGGGTGCTCAACCATCCCAAGGGAAACAAAAGTAGAAATAGAAGCCGAAGACAGATTTAGTTGGCAGTGAGAGTTCCTCCAAGCCACCACCTAAAACAAATTCAAAACCACAATCCAATCCTAAACAGGGTAAATCTTCTAAGTCTGGTGAGTCTTCCTCCAAGACTAAGAAGAATCTAGGTGATCCTTGTAGTTTCTGTGGCAAGGAAGGACATCCAGTTTCCAGGTGTTGGAAACGATTAGAGGCTTTAGAGGAAGCCATGCAACAACATCATATTTCCTCACCTCAGCCTCCTTCTCCATCCACGGAGAAAGGTCATGCTCTTTTTGCACGAGCCTCATCTTCAGGATCCACATGGATTATTGACTCTGGTGCTTCACACCATATCTCACACTCACAGGATTTAGTCACTGCACTTGCTCATAGTGCTACTTCACAGATTGCAGTTGGTGACTCAGCACAACTTTTAGTTTAGGGTTCAGGTACTGTTTCATTGGATGGTGGTTGTCTACAAGATGTGCTTCTGGTTCCTGACATTTTGAAAAACCTTCTATATGTTTATCAGATTTGCCACTCTGGCTCTGGTAAGATAGTTGAGTTCTCACCACATGATGTGGTTATTCGAGACCTTCATAATCCTGACTTGGTTGTGGCTACTAGGAGTGTGGATTCTGTATCACGCTTATACATATTTGACGGCTTTGAGAGTTCAGACACTGTTGGTTCCTCTCTTATAGCACATGCAAATTCAGTGAGCAGGCTTTGGCATGAGCGTTTTGGCCATGTCAATTACAGATATCTACAGTAGATGAGTACTCAAGCACTTGTGATTGGGCTCCCACAAATTTCTTGTACTGATGGTGTATGTCGAGGTTGTGTTCTTGGCAAACATCATCAAGATCCTTTTCCTAAGGGTCGAGCCACTCATGCTAGGGCACCCCTAGAGTTGGTACATAGTGATCTTATGTCCTTTCCGACTCCTTCCTTTTCAGGGGCCCGCTATGTGCTCACTTTTATTGATGACTTCTCTAGATGTACATGGGTGTACTTTCTTAAGTACAAGTCTGATGTCTTTGACTCATTCAGGATTTTTAAGACATTTGTGGAGAAGCAATCTGGACTTTCTATCAAGAGGATACACACAGATAATGGGGGGGAATATGTTAATCAGGCTTTTACATATTTTTGCACTGAGCATGGTTTACAGCATCAGTTTACAGTCCCTTACACCCCTTAGCAGAATGGTGTCGCTGAGAGAAAGAACATAACCTTACGAGAGATGGAAAATTGTAAGATACAGTCTCGAGCTATGAGTTCTTCCTTCTGGGCTGAGGCAGTCAATTGTGCCAATTATATTCAGAATCGGATGCCTCATAAGGCATTGTGACATATGACTCCTGAGGAGGCTTGGACCCATGTCAAGCCTGATGTTTCTACATTCTGAGTTTTTGGTAGTGAGGCTTGGGCATTTATTCCTGATGCTCAACGAAAAGACATGGAGAGGAAGAGCCGACCACTCATATTTGTTGGCTACTATGAGGATGTTAAGGCGTACAGGTTGTTTGATCATGATTCTAGAGAGGTCTTGTTTCGGCGGGATGTCCAGTTTGATGAGCGCTATCCTTAGATGGATTCTCCATCACCAGCTTCTCCCTCATTGCCTACTCCTCCCTCTTCATCTCTTGAGGATTACTTATCTCTTGAGGATGATGTAGATGATGATCCACCATCTCCACCACCACCAGTTGCACCGTCTTTTCCTAGGTGGGCCCGTGTCACTGTTGATGCAACTGGTTCTTTGGCAGGTGATCCTTCAGATACTTGTCGTACTCGTGCTCAGACATCTGGCTCTAGTCTTTTGAGTCATGCCATTTCGGATGATCCTCAAAAGTTTTCAAAGGTGACAGGTCACCTTGAGTGGGATAAGGCTATGGATGAGGAGTATTCTTCTTTGATGAAGAATCATACTTGGGATCTTTGTCCTCTTCCTAAGGGAAGAAAGTTGGTTCGGTGCAAGTGGTGTACTGTACCAAGTATGTTGCAGATGGTTCTATTGCTAAGTATAAGGCATGTCTTGTTGCGAAGGGGTTTTCTTAGGTAGAGGGTATTGACTACTCCGAGACCTTTGCTCCTATCGTCAAGATGAATTCTATACGCCTGGTACTTTCACTTGCAACTTCACAGGATGGACAGCGTTTCAAATGGATGTGAAGAGTGCCTTCTTGCATGGAGACCTACATGAGGAGATCTATATGGAGCAGCCTCAGGGATTTGTGCATGACACTTCTTTGGTTTGTAGACTTCGGCGTTCATTGTATGGTCTCAAACAAGCCCCTCAGGCTTGGTATGAGAAGATGGACTCTTTCTTGCTTTCCTCTCACTTCACACGTTGTCATTCCGATCACACAGTATATATTCAACGTCAAGAGGGTGATCTTTTGATTCTTGTGCTATATGTAGATGATCTCATCCTTATAGGTAGCTCATCCTCCATGATTTAGAGTGTTCAGCAAGCTTTGATGGAGCAGCTTGAGATGACAAATCTTGGTCTCTTGCACTTCTTTCTAGGTCTTCAGGTTATTCAGTCTTCGGATGGGATTTCCATATTGCAGGAGAAGTATTCTCTTGATATGCTTCAGCAATTTGGCATGCTTGATTGCAAGTCTGCCCCCACTCCATTTCAGTTAGGTGTTGTTTTGTCTTCCACTTGCTCTACTCCTTCAGTAGACCCCACTTTATACAAGCAGTTGGTTGGCAATTTGTTGTACCTGACACATTCTCGTCCTGATCTTTCCTTTGCGATTGGCCTTGTCTCTCAGTTTTCCCATGATCCTCATGAGAGCCATTGGCAAGCAGCCAAACGTATTTTGAGGTACATTTAGGGCACCACTCATTATGACATTCACTACACTTCAGGATCCCCTCACATCATTGGCTTCACTGACTCCGATTGGGCTGGTGATGTCAACAATCAGAAGTCTACTTTTGGCTTTGTTTTTTGCCTTGGTTCTGGTCCTATCACATGGTCTTGCAAGAAGTAGTCTACTATTGCATTATCATCTATAGAGGCTGAGTATCGTGCAACAGTGTTAGCCAGTCAGGAGGTTTTATGGCTTCGACAGTTGATGACAGAGTTTGGGTTTCATCCTGATAGTCCCACTATGCTTTGGTGTGACAATTAGAGTGCCATTCATATTTCTCGCAACCCAGTGGAGCATCAGCGGACTAAGCACATTGAAATCCACATGCACTTCATTAGGGAATTGATTCAGGATGGTTCTCTCATCTTGGAGTACATTCCTACAGAGGAGCAGGTTGCAGACTTCTTCACTAAACCTTTGGCATCGCTACGCTATCTTTAGTTGCGCTCCATGCTTGGGGTGAAGGAAGTTGTCCTTGGGGGGTCTCAGTGAGGCCTTCCTTCCTTCTTTCATGTTTTTTTTAGCATGCTTTCTTCTCTTTTTGGAGAGGATTTTTTCCCACTGGGTTTTCTCTTTTACTCCGTTTTATAGAGATTTGGTTGTAATTGGGTACCTTATCTGGCCTTGTTGTTGGGACCCAAGTTTACTTACTAGCATTGTAGTTACCTTTGCTTTCTTGCATATGTTTGTAGCTGCACTTTTGCTCATCTTAAGGGGGGGTGTTAGAGTAAAGGTTTAAATTTAATCATGTTAATTATATTACCTTTATCTCCTTCTTAACATTTCACCTTAGTTTGCATAATAAGACATTTAATAATTATATTAATTATTAAATGTGTTATCCTTTTAGGGTTTTGTTGATCTCCTTTCTTAAGGATTGATCTTTTATGTAATTATGCTAATTCAGTTGTTGAGAATATATAGCTTTTTCAATTTCACAGAGCAAAATATCTCTTTCTCTCTTTCTCCATTTTTTTTCCCTGTGATAGGTATTCTTGCATGTAGGTGTTCTTGGACTCTGAAGTTGGATTTGACAACTTCTACAGGTTATATTGATAGAAAAAGATTCACCAATGATTACATTTTCATTATATTTAGTTGTGCTATTGGTTAGATGAACAAGTGATAGGATGTGGTTACTTTGTCCACTATAGAAGTTGGGTACATGACAACTATTCATTCTTATAAAAAAAAATGTAGCTTAAGATATTATATTTAAATGTGGGGTTGAATCAAGGAGCTATTACAATTTTATGTGACAGTTAGTGTGTCATATGCTTGGGAAAGGACCTAAAATTTCATGTGAGGATGAAGCATATTGATGTCCACTACCATTTTTTTCATGACATGGTAAAGGATGGGAGGGTGATGATAGATAAATTTGACATTTTGTAAAGTATTGTAAATATATTATAAAGGTAGTAAGTGAAAAAAATCCAAGTGGTGCTTTAAGTCAATGGGCCTCTTGGCCCCTAGGAATTAGTTCATAGTGTTGATACTTCCTTTTCTCTTGAAAGGTGTTTGAAAAGTAGGAGAGTGTCAAGAAAGGTGTCTCGACTTTTCTCCTAATATTAAGAATAAAAAAAATATAAATTTTAGGCCATAGAATAGAAAAACTCAATTCTTGAGCTATAGAGGTCGTTTTAGGCCCTAAAAATATTTCTAGGTTGTAAAGTTCATTAGTTTCATGAATGTGTAGGATGTGTATCTCTTAAATATCTATTTGTTTTAAAAAATGAGTCCAATATACCTTTGAGATCAAAATTTATAGCTTCCAAAAGTTTAGTCCCTTGCATTGAAAATGTAAAAACATCTTTGACATATAAACTAATTGTAAAAAGAAGTTACACTTATTGACCAATTTATGATGTGTGTTATGCTATAGCATGAAACATATTTTAATGGAGATAATGGAGCACTCGAGTTGGTGAGTGGATTACGGCAAAATTATGGTAGGTGAAAGGAATATATTATTTTTTAGCTCATGGACTCATCTTAGAATTTAGGTGTTGAATTTTAACTAGGGATTTGGTTCCCAGATTTTTGGGTGGTTTTAGTTAATGGTTTCCTAATTATCATTTCATGGTTTCATGTATTGTTTCTCCTATTTATTGTGCGCTTGAGATAGAGACTTTGATAGTGATTTTTTGTAGGTATTGTTATACTTCTAGAATTACTCTAGGTCTCTTGTTGGTGATACTCTTGTAAAGGCTTAAAATCTACAATTTTATTGTAACATTTCATTACTAAATAATAAATTGAGTTGTTTTGGAATGTAGCTAAAAGGTTTTTACCCATTTAATTCACTTTGTTATGGTATATTTCTTTTATGTTTCTTTCCTTACAACTACAAATGTTTAATTTATTAATTTATATGCACACACTTCCTCTTATAGATTAGTGTAGGAAGTGTATTCATCACTTCCTCTCCCTTTAAAAAATATTTGGTATGACTATTTATGGTAGAATTCAATGCCTATAGACAAGGAAACTACTTTTTTATAAATAGTAGTGCTTTCTAAAAGAAGAAAAATCTTTGTAAGAAAAATCTTGTCATTCCTTTTAAAACGGACATTATTGCAAGCTTAAAAATATAGAGACCATGCCAATTTGCTAGAAGAGTTATCACTAGGATTGTTCTTCCATGCATCTTTATCAAATATCTCTATTTGTCTATATCCGTACAACAAATCTAGTCCAAATTATTATCTATACAACATGCACAACTTATAATTCTATGGACTAAAGTCATATATACAACTCCACTCCCATAGCATGAATTTTTATCCTCATTATTTATATGACTTTAAATCCACCCAACAACTAATTATTTTTTCTATAAGCTTAATCAAAATTGAAAATCAAGATTCTCTTAATTTTTACAAAATATTTTTTTATCAGATAAAATTTGACAAGAAATTTAAAAATTTATTACTTCAAAATGGATTTGGATCTCTCTCCATATTGTTCAAAAACTAATAACTTAGAAATTCTTCGCATGAAGAAGCACCAAAATAAAGAATGAGATTAGGTGCTAATGATAATGACCTCTAATAGAATAGATAGCCTACCATAAGAAAGCACAATGATGTCTCCATCACCAACCCATGCCAAGGTGAAAGAAAAGCAAGTTGGGTGTGCATACCATAGGTAGGTATGTTAATAGAAAGTTGCAAAAGAAAAAGTCAAAGATTACTACATTTGTAAAATTGTAGGTGAAGGGAATATGCTATTTTAGCCCGTGAACTCATCTTAGAATTTAGGTGTAGAATTTTAACTAGAGTTCTGGTTGCCACATTTTTGGGTGGTCTTAGTTCATGGTTTCATAATTATCATTCATGGTTTCATGTATTGTTTCTCCTATTTATTGAATGCTTGAGATAGAGGTTTTGATAGTGAGTTTTTGTAGGTGTTGTTATGCTTCTAGAATTATTCTAGATCTCTTCTTGGCGATATTCTTGTAAAGGCTTAAACTCTACAAGTTTATTGTAACCTTTCATTAATCAATAATATATTGAGTTGTTTTGGAATGTAGGATTTTTTTCTTGAAAGAATTTTACCCATGTAATTCACTTTGTTATGGTATATTATTTTTATGTTTCTTTCCTTGTAACTATAAATGTTTAGTTAATCAATTTATATGCACATACCTCCTCTTATAGATTACTGTAGCAAGTGTATTCCACACTTCTTCTCCCTTTCAAAAACATTTGGTATGACTATTTATAATAAGATTCAATGCCTATAGGCATTTGGTATGACTATTTATAATTAATAATGTCTTTTTAAAGAAGAAAAATAAGGATTATCATATTGTAGAAATCTTTATAAGAAAAGTCTTGTCATTCCTTTTAAAATGGCATTAATACAAGCTTAGAAATATGAAGACAACACTCGTTTACTAAAAGAGCTATCATTAAGATTGTTCTTCAATATATCTAGAACAAATATCTCCATTTACCTATATTCCTACAACTAATACAATCTAAATTATTATCTACAATCTAAATTATTATCTACACACAACGTACACAACTTACAATTCTATGGACTAAAGTCATATACACAATTTTTATCCTCTATTAGCCAAAATTGAAAGACTAAGATTTCTCTTCATTTGAGATAGAATTTGGACAAGAAATTAAAAAATTTATTACTTAAGAATGGATCTCTCTCCATATTGTTCAAAAACTAATAACTTAGAAATTCCTCCCATGAAGAAGCGCCAAAATAAAGAATGAGATTAGGTGCCAATGATAATGACCTTTAACAGAATAGATAACCTGCCATAAGAAAGCACAATGACGTCTCTATCACCAACCCATGCCAAGGTGCAGGAAAAAAGCAAGTTGGGTGTGCAAACCATAGGTAGGTATGTTAATAGGAAGTTGCTAAAAAAAAGGTCAAAGATGACCACATTTGTAAAATTGTATAATTCATTAAATTCTCATCTATAGCATTCAATTAGACAGTGTTTGATGATGATTTCTTGTCTCCCTGGAAAATGAAAACCCAGGGGCCATTGCCATTTTCATCTTACTGCTGCTGTGAATCCCATTTATTCCACAAAATTTTTACACAAAACTCCATGAAAGACAAATCACAGAGATCACAGGATCCAATCTGAAAGACCAACCTCCTTCCAGCACACATTTCTTTCTTTGCTCCCTGGACAAAAAAATGCAAACCCATATAGGTTTTTAACGTTCCATTATTCTAAACATTGAACTTAATCTTGGGATCAAATTTTGTTATCTACAACTACCACCTAATGGCCTTTTCATCTGACCTATCACCTCACCTACTAGACGACCATGGTGTTTTTGGATGTTTATAATAGCTTCTAGACCATTGATTCTACCTACTGCTGTACAGGAGCTCACTCTTTTTCACAGGGAAGGCCATATGGAAGATTCATGTGAAATAGTTGTGAGGCAGATGAAGGAATTGGGACGTGTTCAGCAGTTGGCCTTTCCATGTTCACAATGTCAGATAGATAGACAGGGGTTATACAATAGCTTTACACTGCAAGATTCTCTGTGTGCTGATTTTGTAGATAGTTTAGATGAAAGACTACCTCAAGGGAGCAATTTGAAGTATAGTTTGTCATAATACATATTGTTAGGTGCCTTGTGAGGGTGGGTGGCATACAAAGGTTATCATTAAGATCAAGTGGTGGTAATTAAAGGACAGCAAGAAAGAAAGGGTGGTGACAATCAAGGATGATTATTTAATAATATTGATGGGTAATCAAGGGACATTATAGAGAAAGGGAAAAGTAGCCAAGGTATTTCTATTTAAGGTCCATTTTCTAATCATAAACAATCTTTGAGTTCAAGAAGGGTTAAAAACTCATGTCATGGTAATCAAGATTTGATTGTCATCTATGAGTATTATACAATTATATGTCTAAACATTGAAAGGAAACAATATGTGACATGTGATTGGTAGGTATGTAAAGTGGGATAGAAAGATAAAAATGTTTTGGATCTAGTTTTTTTAAAACATATTTTTTTTACCACCCCAGTTGAACATTGTTGAAGACAAGTAGGCGTGTTTTGATCTTGCAACTTATTTTTCAACCTTGCAAAGACTTGACAAATACTTCTTGATGAATTTGAGTATCTAGAGTTAGAACACAAACACATTGTTACATTAAACTAAATTCTATAGCTACTAACAAAGTCTCACATTTGCAGTAAGTGCTTCAAATATCTGATGCCAAGGTATAGTATTAAAATTGATTCCATGGTCCATTGGGAATATTTTATTAGGGAGTTGACTACCCACATTCAACATGAGTTAGTGTAACAAAATATTATCACACAAAAAAATGTATCAAAAATTACACCATGCCTTGACACTATTAGGATCCCATTGGTCAACATAGAAAAAGTGTTTTTGGCTAGAAGCATAATGGGAAATATGGTTGCATGAATTTTATTTTTAGATACCATTTGAATTGAGAAAGTAAATTAACTTGTACCATTTTCAATGCTCTAATTAGACTATTCAAACAATTTTGTCTAATTCAAACAAATAAATTTTAGAATATTATTTTTTATGTTTTGATGTTTATAGAAAGATAAAACACTATGAGCGAAAGTAAATAGAAAATAAGATAACTACTTATTGGTAGAATGTAACAATGCTTTTTATAGGTAAAAATAAAATTTTGAAACACAAATGATAAGCACATAAAACTAATTCAAGGATAAGATGAAATCTCATTTACTAGACCTTGGTGCAACTACTTTATAATTTGTACAATCGTGCTATTATCCAAAGGCAACAAAAAAACAAAAGAATAAAATTGATCCTATAACATCTACACACAAATGTATAGGAGTTAATTTGCACCCCTCTTGTAAGTTCCCCTTTTACATCCTTTACCTTAGAAAAATAAAATCCAACCATGTAATTCCACATCATCCATCCGTACTCCATCTACTTGGCACTTGTTTTTAGTTTTGGTGGGGGAATTTTCATCGGGGATGAGCACACAACATGCAAACATCTATGTGGCGTGTTGTTGTCCTCACAAGATTTCTGCCTCTGGAATCTGCAAAGGCGTTACGTTCTTCATTAGTGACAAAACATAACACCCCTACACCCTTCAATCGACCTTTGAATGGCTCTTTCCCTCCCAAATTCATCTAAAATGCCTATTCTCTCTTCTCATTGATCTCTCTACACACTTATTCGATCTTGCTTCACATTCTTGGCATTCATACTCTATATTCTTGCAACTTCAAGCTACTGGCTACACTATCAACTCTTTCAACAATTATAACATTCTTCACATCTACCACAAAAGCTACAACTGGGTGCCTTATGAGACTTCCTTCGATGTCGCTGCGGTCATGTCGACTTTGCCATGATTGTAGACTTGCATTCCTCTCTCATTGGCCTTGAGTGCCTTTGGTCGAGGGTGGTATTGCTTCCTTACTATTGAATTTATTGGATTTGAGTAGCATATTATTTCTTGTAGCATTTGGTGCTTTCCTTTCCAGCATAGTTTCTTTATCACATTTCTATCTTTCTATCTATTTGGTTGTCCATCGAGGTGGAAACACCAAAATGGGGGTTTGACTACGACAAGCCTCGAAATAGCCCCAACATTTTCCCCCATTTTGTTGTGTGTAGGTACTCGTTCGTGTGGAGCTTGCGGGAGAACTAGACCCCTCATAAGTTTATTTCTATTACCTCTCATTCTTGTCATCTCTCATTACATTTCTCTCATTATTCTACTATTCTATTATTTCCTACTTTTGTCATCACTTAAAACATCTTCAACTAATTTGTTAGTAGGTTTTAGCACCTTTCACTATCCTTTTACACTTTCTATCTATATGGACGCCATCACACTTGTGAGACGTCAGCACACCATGTTGTTGTCCCTTTCCTGTGATGTTGCCCTCTGGCAGAGAGTTGTCTGAGGTATAGTTCAAGTTCTAGAAACCTGCTTGCTTAGTCCAAACCTAACTCTCAGGTTAGTAGAGTGACAAAAGTACTGAGAGTGCTCTTCATTCTCTATCCCTAGCATCAAACACCTGCACAATTGAGGTAGATTAGGGCAATCTTCAACTCTTGACTCTCCGTGACTTGGAGTCGTTGAGTGGTTGGTCCTCCTCTACATTTTGGTGAACCCAATGTGAACTATTTTGGTTTTGTTTGGTAGTACTGAAAGACCCTTCCCTCGTGTTCTAGGAGTGTTGTAGGTGTGAGTTTTCCAGGGTGCATAGCCTTGCAACCCAACCTACGACCCCTAGTGGCATAGCCGGAGAGGTTTACTAGGCATTACAAAGCAAAACCTTGAGTGGGTCACTGTCTAATTATGAAACCCCTGGGGGCTCCTGCGAAAGTTTTGTCTAGTGTGCATATAAATGGCTTCCTTCTTACATCTTCCCATCCCATTTGTACAACCTACGATTAGATCTACCGCTATAATATTCACCTCGTAGGATTTTCCAATGAATTATAATAGGGAACCATCCCCTTTGTACATCCCCGCACATATCAATGGGAATATTGTAGCTGGTGTTCTCATTGACCTTACATGCCAGGTGAATGTCATTACAAAGGAGATCATGTTGATTAACTTTTTACATAAGGATGGGCATGAGGAGTCTAAAATCACTATACATACACACGATGAGCTTTTTATTCCTCCCATTGGCTGCATCACCTTGTCAGTCCTAATTGGGTCTAGATCCATGAACGCACTCTTTGACATCATCTTGGGCTCTGAACTATTTAGAGTGAAACTAGGCATTCCCTGGATAGTTTCCATGAATGCAGTTCCCTCGATAATTCATAAGTGATTGAAGTTTTCCCATGAGGGTTCAGTACATGTAGTCCATGACATCAGTTATAAACCAACGATTGCACTTGGGGGCTACTCACTAGATCACTTCTAGCCTACCCATGTTGGTATGCTTCCTCCTAAGATGGACCTCTTGTATCAAACTTATGTGAAGTACAAGAGTGGGGGCATAATGCCTAAGGTGAGATTCCCTCCTTCCCCCTATGCCAATTCACATAGAGCTTGCTTAAAGGTGAAACACGAGGTTGCTTTGGCCACTAAAAAAAGGGAGGAGGAGAAGTCTGCTCAGGGCTCCTCTTCCTCCTATTCTATTGTCTCACCTATCACTTCCTCTCATCCTACTGTAGCACCATCGACTTCTGCTCCTATGCACTTGTTGGGGAGTCCGATGGTGCCTGCTTAGCAAAAGCCCAAGTGTCTAGAATTTGAACTTCCCATTTTTCCCACGATGCCTCGGCTTGTTCTATATGGTAAGGGGAAGGGTTCTCATGGAGCATCCTCTATGTCTTGGCCTCCATGGCCTCCTACTGCTCCTACCTCTAAGGTAGCGAATGGGAAGAGGCCTACAGCTGAGGCACTTGAGCTTGCTCCCCCATTGTTGTTCCATCATCCTCTCCATCTCTTCCTCCTATTCTCGTCTAGGAATCCCTCCCTCCCTCAAAAATGACTATGATGGATACTTTGATGGTTGAATAGGGGTATTTTGTCCCTTCTCAATTTGGAGACTCTAGCTCCTGAAGTCATAGAAATTTCCTTGTGCATGAGTGCAAGCGTCAAAGGAAGGATTTGGCCACTGAGCAGGCCCCCTTGCAAAAGAAGGGGAACCAATAGCTCCTGCTTCAACATCTTTTACTGTGTCCTCCTCTTTTGTCCTCTTTGCTTCATTTCCCTTGACCTCAGTCTTGCTTCTGGCTCCCCCTATGAGTGTGAATGATCCTCACTCGAAGAGGGTGTAGGTATTCATTGCTCCTTTGGTTGAGCCTCCCCTTCTGATGTCCCTTCCATACAACCCACCATTTTTCAAACCTATGGACATGCCGAACACCTCGGTGGTTTCCATCATGGTTTTCTCCTCTTCCTTCGTGCCCTCTACTTCATTTGTGGGGATATCGCATTCTCCGATGAAGTGGAAGATGGAGGATGGCCCTGCTTGTAATGGGGGTCACAAGAAGAGTTTTCCTTCTTCAAAGGGTGTTTCTGTATTGTCTTATACTGTCCTAGTGACAAAGGAAGCCTTGGTGTCCCCGGAGTTCGTCACTACTCCTGAGTCTTTTAGTGAGCCTAGCAGTGGATCTCAAGCACTGCCTCCCTTGCCCGCTGAGTTGACGCATGACACTCCTGTAAAGTGCATGTTCAACTCCATGGATGAGGTCTCGACCCTATTAGCAATCTTTGCAAAGTCATTGACATTTACCTTATAGTAATTGAGTGGAGAAAACCTCAAGGGGCCTTCTTCCTTGGCTCTTGTTGTAGGAGGGTCAAAGGGTCCCCCCCTTGATATTCTACCCTTGCAGGCTCATTCGCCCTCCCCTTTCAATGATCTAGATTGGGATAATGATGACCTCTTGGTTAATGAGGACTAGGGGGCACCTCTTCTTTACCTATAGATTAGATTGTGTGTGTGTGTGTTGTGTTCCCCTGTGCTTGTTTTATATGTTCCTGTATGACCCTTGTCACCCTTGTAGGTGCTAGGATATAGGAGTGTTTTTTGTGTCGTGAAATTCTTCTCTTTGTCGTGTATTGATTTTCGATAATTGGGGACAATGCAAAGTGTTGGGAGCATTTAGGCCTCCATTCCATGTTGACCCAATTTTTTATTTTCATTTTGTCTTCATGTGCCTTCTTCACATGGTCTAATATAGTAGGGGGTTGATGATAGTTCATTTATATAATTATTATATCTATCTATCTATATTTATGAGTAGCTTTGACTCCAAAATATTAGATCCCCTTGTCTCTTGTTTGTTACGTCCTTGTCTTTCTCCTTTATTTTTATCTTTCTCTCTTCTTTGCTTGTTCATGATGTTGTGGTGCTTATGTGTTGTCCCTCGTGTGTTCGACAACATTACAATAGTTACATCTTTTCATGTTCTACGGGCTACAACATCACTTTTAATTTTTTCTTTTCTCTCCTTACGATGTCATACGCCTTTATGTTTGATTGTGCACCATCCTAAGGGGGGGCTCTCATATCACTTTGATTTTCAAAAAATGCATTTGATGGCCAACGAATCTTTTCTTGAAAATATTTTCAAAATATTTTTCAAGAATTGTATTCCTCAATAAGGACCCCTAACGGAATACTTTTCCTTCATCATGGATTCGTAAAGAAAGAATTTGAAAAAAAAAATCCTTCGAGGAGGGAGCAACTTTTCCTGTGAGCGAAGTCTTTGCTTTCCCCTTGTGAGGGAGCTTTCTTCCTTTTGAATTCTTTGATGAAGTGAAATCTTTCAAAAGGATTCCTTGATGTTGAATTGATTTGTGAAAAATAATCTTGCACTTTATAATAGAGTTTCCTTTGAGTGGACCCCTTTTCTTTTGAAGGGTTCCTTAGGGACCCCTTTGAAATCTCTTCCTTCAAATTTTTGACTGTTTGCGTGACTGTCTGCTTGCTTTTCTACTTGGATTTTTGTTTTCTAACATGTTTTGTCTGCGGATGTTGCTTTACAAGTGCACTTGTGAAGATGCTTTCCAATCCGACTCTACAGAGTCCCTTACATCAGGTTTCCCTCATGAGAGAGTACCTGGGATTCCCTCTTCACAAGCTCGAGGACCTTTGAAGCACTTACATCCTACGGGATCTATTCAATGTTGGTCTGTGGGCCTCCAATACACTTTGTTCAATCCTCCTCAGGAGAGAGTACCTGTGGAGACATTTGCCTACCCTACGCTTTCGAACGTGCCAGATTGTGATCTGCTTCCTTGATGGTTTAGGTATATTTTCTTAGAACTCTTTTGACCTACTTTACCGAATACTCATTAACACTCATGTTCACTAAAGTGGGGGGAAATTGTATAGGAGTGAATTTTCACCCCTCTTGCAAGTTCTCCTTTTACATCCTTCACCTTAGAAAAATCAAATCCAACCATGTAATTCCACATCGTCCATCCGTACTCCATCCACTTGGCACTTGGTTTTAGTGTGGGTGGGGGAAATTTTTTCGAGGACATGCACGCAGTGCATGGATGTCTATGCGGCGCGCTATTGTCCTAACAAGATACTTGCCTCTAGGAATCTATAGAGGTGTTACGTTCTCCATTGGCAACGAAACGTAATGCCCTTGCACCCTTCAACTAACCTTTGAATGGCTCTTTCCCTCCCAAATTCATCTAAAATTCCTATTCTCTCCTCTCATTGATCTCTCTACACACTCATTCAATCTTGCTTCATATTCTTGGAATTCTTACTCCATATTCTTGCAACTTCAAGCTATTGGCTACACTATCAATTCTTTCAACAATCACAACATTCTTCACATCTACTACAAAAGCTGCAACTAGGTGTCTTGTGAGACTTCTTTCGGTATCACTGTGGCCACATTGACTTTGCCACGGTCATAGACTTACATTCCTCTCTCATTGGCCTTGAGTTCCTTTGGTTGAGGGTCGTATCACTTCCTTACTACTGTATTTTTTGCATTTGAGTAGCATAGTGTTTCTTGTAGCATTCGGTACTTTCCTTTCTAGCATAGTTTTTAATTAAATTTCTCTCTCTATCTATCTGGATGTTCGTGGAGGTGGAAGCACCAAAATGGGGGTTTGACTATGACAAGCCCCGAAACAACCCCAACATTTCTCCCCATCTTTTTGTGTGTAGGTACTCATTCATGTGGAGCTTGCAGAAGAACTGGACCCCCATAAGTTTATTTCTATCACCTTTAGTTCTTGTCATCTCTCATTACATTTCTCTCATTATTCTTCTATTTTGTTATTTCCTTCTTTTTTCATCACTTAAAACATCTCCAACTAAGTTGTTAGTAGGTTTTAGCACCTTTCATTGTCCCTTTACACTTTTTTTCTAGACACCAGCAAACCTGTGAGATGCCAGCGCGCTGCGCTGTCATTCCTTTCCTGTGCTACTGTCCTCTAGTAGAGAGTTGTCTGAGGTACAATTTTGGTTTTAGAAGTTCCTACTCACTTAGTTCAAACCTAACTCTCGAATTAGTAGAGTGAAAAAATTACTAAGAGTGCTCTTCATTCTCTATCCCTAGTATCAAGCACCTGTGCAGTTGATGTAGATTAGGGCATCCTTCAACTCTCAACTCTCTATGACCTAGAGTCATTGTGTGGTTGGTCCCCCTCCTCTACAACAAATAAAATGGAAGCAAACATTACAAAATACAAAAAATCAAATAGTAAATTATAGAATATTAATGCATGTGATTTTAACCATATTTATTTAAATTAAATGATAAAATAACAAAGAAAGGTTATAAATATGAAATCACCAAGGTAGGTATTAAATCCAAAATTATGAACCCAATAACCCCTTGTATTTGAGATGGAGAGAAAGGGGGTGAGTTCTAAAAATCTTTTTAAATGACCAAGCCCCTATTTTGGTCTTTCAACCTTCATATGTGTACTCAAATGGATAATAGATTGAATCTGATAGTTTTCTCTTACCCTATACATAGCTAGAACTAAGAGAAAAACCAAATAAATTTAAATATAAGAATATCAACAAATATATCTATCACTATCCTAGTGTATATGGAAATGAAAATAGAAGATGGAATTCTAGTGATGTCAACAAAGAGATTTAAGATACACAAAATAAAAATGGACAAAGAATTTTATACTGGCTGTCCAAGAAGGTAGAAAACACAATAAAAACCTCAAGCTAATCCAAATGATCACTATTCACAAAAGGAAATATATTTTTTGGAAATATGAAGAAATTATGCCAAAATCATATTAAAATAGAAATGAAAGGAGAGCTAAAAATGAACAATACCAATATCACCTTGTTTAATAAGCTTGTGAATATATGCCTTTGAAAATAGGTGAAAAAAAGTTGTCCTTTCTCAAGAGATTATCTCTCTAGGAAAATATAGCAAGCTAGAAGTGTTGAATGCCATCAAATTAAACCTACTAGATTCAATGTATATGCAATAGATAATAACAAAATGTAATCAAACTTAAATAACAAACCTCATTAGAGTAATAGTGTGACAAGAATACCATAGAGAGGTCAAGATTGCTTTAAAGTTGTAGAAAGTGAGATAATCAAGCCATAACCAACCAATTGCATAGGGAGAGTCAATGAGAATAAAAAAATTAAACTCTACCATCATCTATTGTTATTTTTGGAAAGATGGAATATCATCCAAAACTTGACAAAGGCTAGGTAGACAATAGTTACAACAATAGAGATGTCAAAATGGCATTGTCTTGGCTATTAAACAAATCCCACATGATTGTAATAACATGAGATGAAATCATAACTAATTAGACATACACATGATTGCATTTTAGTTTTAAAAAATAAAATTCAAGAGATTATGAAATGGTTACACTAAATAAAATAAAATAAAAATATTAAAATTACTTAACAAAGAATACAAACACAAGAACAAACATAACACATCACATGTCAATAAGGGAAAATTCCAATGATGGGATAAAATGAGTCCTTAAAATATGATACAAGAATGAGATCTAAAACATGTACAATTTATAGTGCCAAAATTATAGGGTATACAATTTTTGAAATTACATTTTGCTCCCAATTTAGCAAGTTAATGTCACTAGGTGATGTTAGCTAGCTATAATACTTAAAGAAAATAATGAAAATATTTTTTTCAAGAATACACAAAAGGATATACAATAGAATTTGAGTGATAAATCCATGCTCCTAGGTTAAAATATGCGAAACAAACATATTAGGAAAAACAAGCCTTTAATACAAATAGATAATAAATATAACCTACACATAAAGTATTTCAACAAATCACATATAATCTAACATGTACATACTACATATACAAGAAAAGTAAATAAACACCAAATATATAAGAAAAATAAAGGTTCCAACCACACAAAAGAGGGATATAATTGACATGGATGGAAAGATTTTCTAGCATATTCTATTGCTAGAAAATAAAATGACTCAACCCCAACATACTTTTTTGCTAGGAAAATAGATATAATTCTTAGTTTAACATGCCCTGTTTCTAGGAATCATATTAAATTTTTTTTATGAATTACATGATGCACTAGTGTGCTCTACTTTTAGGTGATTCATAGATCAATATGGTATCATGGATTATATGTGCTACCACACTCTATTGCTAGATAATCTTGATAAGGGTGGTCATGTCCAAGAATTCTCTATACTTGGAACCATAATTTATTGATGCTATGGAATCATGCCAAAAGTGTGTAAGTGGTGGATACAAATATGTGTCAGGTCCCTTAAAATAATTGCAAAAATCAAGCATATGCAATTGATTTCATGGTAGAAAAGGGGAAGAAAAATGTCCTTAGGAACATACATTACACATTATATGCCCTCAAGTCTAGTCATATTTTTCCCACAAATAGGAAAAATATAATAGAACAACTATTTTTTCCAATAAATGGCATAAATACAAGTGAGTAAATACCACATGTAACATAGAAATGCCACATGTAATATATCAATGTTACAACAAAACATAAATGGATCTATATGTAATATGGTTACTATACATTTTTCATCATCCTTGAGGCATACAAAATTATGGTCACAAGGGAAGAAGGTACATGACAAATAGAAATTTTAAAAAAATCTAGTTGGGTCAACACAATCATATATAAATAGGAATATAATACCTTGCATCATCTCCAAAAAAATCAAAGAAAAAATAAAGAGTTAAAGTCAAAGAAAACTATCATAAAGAGATGGATCAACATGAAGGAGATCCAAATATCCCAATGCTTTTTGTCATCCCTAAAATATGCTTAACATAAAATTATAGACACTATATATAGGAGTAATGTGAGAGACAAATAGAGGAATAATATAACATGGTGTTCCTCATATATTCATCTACTTATCCATCTACTTACAAGAGTAACATGAGTTCTCTAAAGAGAAATAACATATGCATAAGTGTAGAGGGAAATACACAAATGCCAACATAAAAAAGAAACAACATATTTAATCTAAGCATAAATATGCATGCACACACACGCGTGCGCGCACACACACACACAAAATGAAGTATAAGTTCCTACTCATCAAACTCTTGATCCAAAAAGTATCACCATCCCGATCATGATCATTTAGTGACTTGAGAATATTAAACTATGTGGGATTTAATAAGGAAGGTATATTAGTAACAATAGGAGAAGTAGAATGCAAGAATTATATATATGAAAATAGACCATTGTATTGTAGGATACCCAAATAATATGGAATAGTTAGTGAATGAGTGAATATTCCTAATTTGTTAGTGAATGAGTGAATATTCCTAATAAATTAGGAACATATGTGACCAAGCTAAAGAGACACCCATTATTTGAATGGGTTGCTAACTTAGGAAAAGGGGACTCCAAAGTCCTAAAATCTTTAAGAATATTAGTAAGCATAGTAGTGCTAATATTAGAAGGTTGTGGAAGAGAATCCATGATATATCAAGAGAGAACTAATGTAAGGGATATAGAATAATTTGAATAAATCATACACTTATGTTGAGGTTGATGGTGGGGTGAGCTAATGTTCAAATTTGTGTTTGGAGTTTTTTTGAAGGAGGTAGGACAATATCAAGCCTAATCACTATGGATATGAAATAGGTAAGATATTAATTTATCAAGATAAATTATATCAATTTAAATATCTTATATATTTTTTCTAATAGTAATCTAATATAAAATAGTTCTTTTAAATTTGAAAACATAAATACATTTTAGGACTAACTAAATATAACTTGTTTGTTGGTGTTGCCACAATAATAGGTTACACTTTCTAGGACATCCTATTTTTTGTTGAAACCGGATTGCTTTGAAAGGTTCCATTACAATTTATTGAATAGGGTTTGATAAATCCCCTTAGATCAAAATCCCTTGGATAAAACCTGCTAGTTTTAAACCATACCTATAATGGAGTCTCCTCAACACCTATCAAAACCACTTTGATTTACCTTTAGATCAAATGACCCATTTAATTCGCAGCATGTAGTCCTGGCTTCACAAAATTTCAAATATTTATTTTATTTAGATGATTTAATTAAAATTGTTCACTTGCCCATGTGGAAAATTAGTAGATTACCAAAAAAAATTGAAAAATATTTATGTTCTTCGTATTGATTTCCTTAATTTAACAAAAAAAAATTGAGATACAATTTTTTTTTGTGTTATACAGTAAACCTATGTCTAAATTGTAATTGGTTTAACTTCAAAACTTAATTAAGAAAAAAAAATCAATAAAACACTATGAAACCAAATGAAGGAGCTAGATATTGTAGTTACAAATCTAAATTAAAAAAATAGAATTTTATCCTTTATAGAAAAAAAAATGTGTTATATAGTAAACATCACTCTTTAAAAATGTTGTTTACTGTTAAAAACTAGTTATTGAGGGAGATGGAAAAAGAAATGAAATTTGATTCCAAATTTTTCAAAAAATATATATTTAGAATCTACAAACAAAATATCACAAATCACTAGTTTGCATCATCTTCAAATTCCACATGGTTTAGTGGCTATAGGTGTCTAAAAGTGAAGATTTAGTTAAAAAAGTTTAGTTCAATGTCAAGTTTGACCAAATAGTGTAACCTACTATTGTGAGATCACTCTTGTTCTCTTAAAATATTGAGGATGTTTTAATTAGAATAGTGTTCCTAATCTAATCAAATTGAGTTATCAAATGAAAACACAAAATGGAAACTAAGTTATAATGTTGTTTATATTTAGTGTTAGTATGAATATAAAAGGGGAGAAACAAAAACTAGAAATGGAACTATGAAAAAATGTTGAAGGAAAATGATTTAGAATATGTTGTACAAAGATAGAGATCTGTGTTAGATAAAATGAAGAGAACTTTGATATGAGAATAATATTGCACCTATAGAGATGTGAACATAACTATGCCTATGTCCTACACAAAGAAACTAAAAAGGGAATAACACATCTACAAACGTTAAACATGAAGTTGATAGAAATAAAAGAAATAATAGATAGAATTATGATATTGCTATCAGGATTCAACCATGTAGTTTCAAGTCAAACTCATTGACCCATGTTTCATGAGTAGTGGTTCAACAAGAACCCATCTCTCATGATATCGAATGGTCCACTTAGCACTCATTGCATCAAGGTGATGCTCACAGAGGTGAAGCATTGGTCCGTCCCGGGAGGTCACCCATCCCAGTACTGCTCCAGCTCAAGCGCGCTTAACCAGGGAGTTTTCTCCAAGGTTAAGCCCACTACACCTGGACCATTCAATATCATGAGAGATGGGTTCTTGTTGAACCACTACTCATGAAACATGGGTCAATGAGTTTGACTCGAAACTACACGGTTGAATCCTGATAGTAATATCATAATTTGACACGCTGTGGAAAAATATCTCCTACTTATTAATAGATAGAATGTTTACAGTGATGTTTTCATTAATGAATTAGCATTAAAAATAAATAAGAATAAGTGGAGTGTTGATCACCAAGTTTTATTTTAGATGTTCTTGTTAAATTGGTAGATGATGTTGATACCCACTATTTGAAAAAATGGTTGACATCCTAGGAACTTTGGTGGTCAAGCCTTAAATTTAGCATTTAATCTCAACAACAATAAATAGATAGATGTATGGACTTATAAAATGTGATTGTGATTAGCATAATATCAAATAGATGTGAGTTATGCTATATTATTTTGGAAAATATGGAAATTGAACTCCAAGATAAAAACATCAAATGCATGCAATAAAAAATATTGTTCAATAATAACTTACAAATGTAAATGGTGCTTTTAATAGGATAAATTTTAATAGAATAAATTTTCTTGAATATAGCAATGTAAGAGGAATGCAATGAAGTGATTCTAAGTTATTCACAATCAAATTTAAATTATTATCTGAAATGGGAAAGAAAACCTTGAGCCAAGATGGCTTCAAAGGATATCTCTCAAACTATGTTATTTAATTTTTAGATGAAAAATAGACATTCACAAAGAAAGATTTTCCTTTAATTTTTAGATGAAAAATAAACATTCACAAGGAAATATTTTCCTTGAATTAAAATTGAGTCAAGAAGAATAAATCCTTGAAAGGAAGAAGAAAAAATAAATACAAGTGAATGGTCCAAGGAAAAAAATTCTAATTTACTTGTTTCTTTCAAGAAGAATAGGAAGAATATTTCTTTAGTTAT
>VDFB02193867.1:591402923-591656605 GCA_007258455.2 Sequoia sempervirens | reverse complement strand
TTAACTAGGTATTTGAGCACCACATTTTTTAGTAGTTTTGTCTCATGGTTTCTTAATTATCATTTTATGGTTTCATTTATTTCTTCTCCTATTTATTAATTATCATTTTATGGTTCTTGAGATGAAGGTTTTGATTGTGATGTTTTGAATGCATTGTTATGCTACCAAAATTACTTTGTATCTCCTATTCATTATACCCCTATAAAGGCTTAGACTCTACAAGTGTATTTCAACCTTTCCTAATTGAATAATGCATTTATTTACTTACAAGTAGTGTGGGGTTTTTTCTTGAAAGTTTTTTCCATGTAAGTCACTATGTTATGGTATAATGATTTTATTTTAATTTTCTTGTAACTCCAAAAATTTAATTTATTTATACATAAATCCTCTCATATATTGGTATAGGAAGTGTATTCCACACCTCAATTTCCTTTGATTTTGTATCAAATTTTGATCATTGCAGATTCTAGGTCTTAGGGATAATGTTTTTTTATACTAATCATAGATTGAGTTGTATCTTGTGTAAAAGGATATATTGTTGCTAAAAAAGTTATAATCACATCAAGGATAGAAATGGAGAAGTTATCAAGCATAAATTTTGAGCTTGAGAAGCTTGATATGGAGGTTGTACTCATAGACAAAGATATATGGGTTGTAATATCTAGATCCAAACATGTTGCTATGTGACAAGAATACTGAGACAAAATGGACATAATAGTGAAGGTTATCATTAGGATGTATTTGGAAAACTTTGTATTATTGGATCTACATGAAGAAGCCAACGTAATAGATCTTTGGAAGAATTTTGGTGAGATTTAGTAGGATGTATCCTTGGTGATAAAAAATTCTTGAGAAAAAAATTGCATACCCTTAGGATGGAGAATGATGGCCTTGAGGTTGAGCACCTAAATGCTTTCAACATGATTGTTACCTAGTTGAACTCAATTAGAGTGAAGATGAAGAAAGAGGACTATTACATGAATTTATAACATTCTTCTCTAGAATTTAGGTTCACTTCGTTAAGGAAATTTGGAGTGCTACAAATTCATAGGTAGTTGCACTATTACTTTTAGAGGAGATAAACAAAAATTTCCAAATTAAAATATTACTTTTAGAACTAATTATGTATATTTTTGTATCAATGTTTCAGATCCCACTTAGCAATCCATAATCAAGAAGAGAAGAGAGATCCACAACATCGATACAAAACATACACAGTTGATTCTAGAAGAAATATTTTAAATTCTATATAGACTATAGAAAAATCATGCCAACTAAATATTAAATCAATGAAAGAGACCTTAGTTTCTCATGGAAGATAAAAAGAGAAAGGTAAGAAGGATAAGTCTAAATCCATATCTTGTAGAAGATTCAAATCTTCTAGAAATACCAAGGTTAAGTGTTAGAATTATGACAAAATTGAGCATTTCAAAATTGATCACAAATAGGAGAAAAAGAAAAAGGAAAATGATTTAGATGATGATTCTGAAAAATGTTCTCAAAATGATGGTGATTCCTTTATCATGGCCTTGAAAGTAATTTCATCAAAAGGTGCATGGTAGTGATAACTTTAAGAAACCCCCTCAAAAAAGGATATAAAATTCTAGCGAATCTTTCATTTTTTGGGGAAAATTATTAATTTTTATTGGCAAATCTTTTCTTTTTTAAAAAAATATTAATTTTATTGGCAATTTTTTTACATCACTAAAATTTTATAGAAACCATTGGAAAATCTTGGAAAATAATAGGAAAATGCATAAATAATAATGGTGAATTCTTCCAATCTAAAAAAAATCTTATGGAAAAGTAGGGGCTCGAGGGTGGGGATTATTGATGGGTTTAAGGTGTAGACTATAATATTTACTTGCCACCATTGATTTAAAATATAATCTAATGACCCTCATTGTACTTCATGAGGTAAAATGTACTTACAACATGTAATGCTCATGGGGCCTAAAATTTCTTTTGGATCATTGATCTTAAAAGACCAACGATCCAAAAGCTATTTTGATCTCCATAAGCATTAAAAATTGTGGGTTTATTTTACCCCGTGGAATAAAATGAGGGTCATTATATTATATTGTAAATCAATTGGAAACTAAATATTGGAAATATGTCCCTAAATCAACTAATAATTATGATATACTATTGATGCATTAATATAGATTTCTACTATAACTTATAAAATTTAGGCAAATTTGATCTAATCATGTATTGAATATTATGGAGAATTTTGAGTTAAAAATTCTAATAAAATAAATGCTTTGGAAATTTAAATAAGACAAATAAAATTTTGTAAAAAATGTGGTGATTCAAGTTGCATTATAACTCAAACTATTAGCTAATTTTAGATTTCCAAATTTTAACTCTTAGCCATTTAGTGAATATTAGCCACTAAAAAATCACTTGTGCATGGTTGATAGAGTTGAGCTTCCTTCTACATGATCCCACATCGGGGTTGATCTTAAAAGTATGAATAATATGATGGTAGGAAGGTGTACCTTGGAGATGACTCTCATCTAAATATTTCTCACTATGGAAGAGTCCCAATTCAATTCCTTTATGGATGAGTGAAGAGATCAATGATGTATGGCATATCCTTTGTTTGGAAAATAAAATAAAATTATATAAGTAAACTTAATGATTTATGTGAGCAAGTTATTTTATTGAGTTGAGGGTACAAGATGATGAGAAAGGTTATGATGATTGCTATGGGTGTTCATATGGGCACTCTATTTCAATTGGATGTATGCACAATTTAGTAAAACAATTCTTATGTTCCTATAATGAGAAGATGTGTTAAATATGCACCTTTACCATTGTAAATAGCAACAAAGAGGAGTGTCACATCCACTTCTAATGGTTGTGCCTTTTGGGTACAACGAAGGGAACTCTTACTTTAGAAACCAATATACTTGTGGAGAAGATAATGTTATGGCACCAAAGAATGAGCCATATAGGTGAAAAAGGTCAAAGGACCCTAAAAAAATAAACAATTATAGAGGGTTATATAATTTTGATTTTGATTTTGATTCCTATATATATTACATATATGAAAGCTAAAATCATGTTTAGTTTTACTAAATTTCTCACAAATATTTTGGAGTGTTGAATCTAATTTATTCTAATGTTTTTGGTCTTGTAAATATAATTTGATCTTAAAATATTTTAATTATGTATTTTTCATAGATAAATACTCTAGAAGATTATGGGTGTATTTATTGAGAAGTAAATCTCAAATATTTAGTGGTTTTAAAATAATCTAAGGCTCTTGTAGAAAATTATGCTAGATGAAAATTTAAAGTTTTGAGAATTGACAATGATGGCAAGTTTTGTTTAGAAGATTTTAATAGACTAAGTAAGGAGCATGTGATACAGATACATAAGATGAATCTATACACACCTTACTAGAATGGGTTTAAAAAGAATGAACATGATGTTGGTGGAGAGGGATATGAGTATGCTTAGTGGAGTTGGATTGGAACAAGAGTTTTGTGCATAAGTGATTGATACAACATGCTACCTAATCAACCAATTTATTACATAATGTCTTATGGATAAGACTCATATGGATGCTTAGAAGAGAAAAAATCAAGCCATATGCCCATGTACCTAATGAGGGGTAGTCAGAAAAGAGAAAAAAGTTGTTAAATGTATCTTCATTAGCTATGTTGTTGGTGTGAATGGGTTGAAGCTTTGGGATCACATGGTTGAGAGAGCTATATACAATATAAGTGTTATTTCCAAAGAGATCAAACCTTATTCTATAAATTTGCAACCAAATGAGGATAAGAAGAAAGATGTGGTTCAAATAAACCATATGATCAAGAAATTTGAACCAAAAATTGGTGAACAACTTGAAGATGTGGAGAGCTCAAATATTACATAGAGTTTCGAAGAGGAGGTAAAACCTCCACCTCAGCTTTTGACGAGGTTCACTTCACATAGTTAAAAACCAAATAGATATACTCATAATTGGAGATATTTATTTTATTTCTTTACTAACATATAGATGAACCTATCATGGTGAAGGAGTCATTGGGTATGGATAATTTCGAGTCTTGGAGAGTGTCTATGGATGAGGAGATGGTTGTATTGAAGAAAAAACACACATGGAATTTAGTGAATTTACATGATGGTCAAAAAATAGTTGGTTGTTAATGAGTGTCCAAAAGTAATATTAATTTTGATGATAATGTTTAAAAGTATAAGGCTAGATTATCTATGAAGAGATATTACTAAGTGGAAGGAATTATGTATGGTGAATTTTTTTCTATAGTTGTTAAGTTGACATCCATTTAGTTCTTATTATATATATTGCAATAGCCTTTAATCTTGAGAATGAAAAGTGAATGTGAAGAAAAATTTCCTTCATGGTGATTTGGAGGAAGAGATCTTCATGACTCAACTAAAGCACTATTTGAAGTAGGTAAATAATTTTCATTTTATAAGTTGAAACAATCTTTATATGGTCTCAAATAGTCTCCTAGGATGTAGTACTAGAAGTTTGGTTCCTTTTTCTTGGGATTAATATTTCTATTATCTAAATTGGATTATTACATCTATTATAATATGGATGGTGATCGATTCCTTGTTCTAGTACATTTTACATTGGTAATATTATTTTTTTATAACAAGAAGGATGTGATTTATGACTTGAAGTCTCAAATGTTAACATAATTTGAGATGAAGGAATTAAGAAGTTCTAGATTTATTTTTGGTATGGAGATTATGATCTGTGACAACCAACACTTAGCACAACTTGAAACAAGTCAAACAATGATCCATCACCAACAATGAAAAAAAATCAACAAACTTGATTCACTTTACAACTTTCATAAATTGATTCATCTCAAACAATGATAGTGCATTCTAGATCACATTGGAAACATTGCCATGACATCCTACAATTTAATGCAACAAACTATCATTAATAGCTTTCACAAAACAAATAATGAAGTCAATATCTGGTGAGATTGAAGATAACATAATTACAAACATTTCCTCCAATTTTTATGAAGATCCAACAGTGGAAAAGAAAGTTATTGCATTTTTCCCAAAACTGCAAACCCTAGGTAGGGTTCAGACCTGCCCTCACAAAAATGGTCATAACTTATTCAAATCTTAATGCAATTTGATGAGACTTGAATTAAATGAAAGTAGATTCACATGGAAATAAAATAAAATTGGTTTCAGATCAAAATATGGACTATACAATCCATACCATCACATTTTTCAGACTGTAATTTCTGCACAATATTGTTAGAATAGGACATTCTCACCAAAATGATCATAACTCCTACACAACTCAATGAAATTCAATGAGAAAAAAGAATTGTAAACTAGAAATGAATATATTTCTATCCATATATTATACTCCTTGATATGAGGCCATACCAGGCCGTACAATACACAACTTCAGCCTGAAAACAATGTAAGGATCAGAAAATGCACACAAAATTGAGGTTTTCATTCATCAAAATTCAAAACAATGTATCCAAAAACCCCCAATTTGAGTTTTGGAGTGTGTCCTTATACATTTCCAACCAAAAAAAACTATTTTCAACCACCTTTTGATTATTTTTTTGACAAAACACCTTAATGACACTTTTTGACAAGTTGCTTGACAACTTATTTTGAGCAACTTTTACAATTTTTACAATATTTGCCTAAATTTAACCAAATGACCAAAAATGGTCGTAAACCACTTAGGATGGTCTCAAATGACCTTATTTACATCAATAAATCCAAAACAAATCAAAAACCAAATTTTCACAATATAGCTTAAAATTGCATCAAGGGTGCTCTTGCACCAAATTAGAAGAGACAGGTGAACATAAAGAGACTTCGGTTGACTAAAGAGCAGAGTATGTGAACTTCGGTGCTAGAAATGTTTATTGTGAAAAGATTGTAAAAGCAATAATATTACTATTTCTTGGGAACCAAAATATTTATAGAGAAGTGTAACTTCACTTTGTGAGATGGGACGTAATGCGGTTTGCACTACTGGAGTAGGGACCCTCTTTTCACGATGTCTTTTGACCTTTGGTTTTTATCGGATTTGTCTTTTTAACGTCTTGAGATGTTGGTCTTGTTGACTTTGGTCCTGCCTTGAGGTATGAATTGGTTAAACTTGGGTTTTAGTCAAAATCCGGGTTTTGACCTGGGTCCGGGATTTTCTAGCTCAGTCGGATTTTCCCGGGTCTTAGTCCGTTGTCTAATTATCGCTGAATTTTTTGAAGTCCGGGTTTTTGCTTGAATCCGGGATTTTCCGGTCTGGGCGTATTTTCCCGAACTTCGTTAAAATCCCGAAGGATGCATTGTCCATGGAATTCTCGCTCACATGGATTGTCCGCCTGGATTGGTTTTTCCCAGAATTCCGTTTTGGGCTCGGGTTTCCGGATTTCCTCGGTATGTCTTGTCGCTCATTAATGTTTGAAGTACATTTCTCTAGCATGAGTGCAGGTGGATTTAAAGGCCTTTTGGCATCCATTTGGTTTCATTATTCATTTGCTATTTTCTCTAGTGTTTGGAGTTCTTCATTTTGAGCTTTGATTGTTGGATTCGAGCGGCTTGTGTGTGGATTGCTTGAGCGCTGGTGTTGAGTTTTTTGTTGCTAGGGCATACTGTTTCGTAGTCACCTCTTCGAGTTTGAGCTTCGTTCGGAATTGATCCATGGTAAGTCATTGCTGGCCCCTCCTTTTGTTTGCACTTTGATTGAATCTTTCGAGTCGATTGGTAGTCACTTCAGGTCGGCCCTTGCTTGTCTTATGGTTATGTATTTGGCAAAGTAGGGTTTGACCCACCTCTTCATGGGCTTTATCACCCGCACTATGCATGCTTTCGTTTATCAATTGAGTGTCGGATATACCCCTGTAGATAGGTGTTTTGGGTATAACCTTGCCTTCTAGACGCGTAATCTGCTATATTTCGTGAAGGTTAGGGTTTCAGTTTATTTGCCCGAATTTGCTAAGCTCGGTGGATTTATCGCGATTTGCATGTCTTGTGCTTAGCTCAAACCTGTTTATACCTTGTGAGATCCTGGTGCTTCAGATTGATCATTTCGAGAGATAGTGTTTGAAATTTCAAGCTTACCCTAGCTTTCATGGCGGAGGTCTGGTTATTAAATTTAGGGCATCATTGTTTCGTCATGAAAATCAGTCATCTGGGAGTCTTAGGAATCCAAATTCATGTGCAGGTGAAGTTTTTCTTATTGGGATTGATTTTATGTCCATTGGAGTCCAAGTAGGGAGGTTTGTGTGATTACTTGGTCAGTCGCCTGCGCGTTAACGATCATCGGGTTTCCGGGGTGTCTGCGGAATTTCTGCGCACCCGGATTTTCCCGGTTTCCGCTAAATCCGCGGAGTATGATAAATTCTAGAATTCTGAGCTGTCTGCGGAAATCTGACTTGTCCGGATTTTTCTGGTTTCTTGCCTGGTTCCATTTCCTTTCGATTTTTGATGATAGGGGTAATGAAGTATATGCTAAGTGGTGACTTTTTGTTGCTAATCAATAAATTTCATGATAGTCACACAACCTTTTGACCAAATTAACAATTTATTTAAGGAATAATGTCTTGGCAACGGGAGTCCGTCTGGGTCGGATTTCTCTGAATTCCGCCTCGACTGGATTTTTCCGGTTTACTTCATTTTCCTGGATTATTTATTTTTTTCTAGATTTTCAAAGATTGATGATTAGTGATGGATATTAATTATTTTATGTGGTTTCGGGCTAACCTTTGATTGGAATATGGATGATAGTTGGGTACTCATGAGGCTCTTTTGTAAATGCAGGCTGAATCAAGCAAGGCTGCAACAGGAAAGTCCAAGGGTGACACTGAAGGATCCTCAGTTACAGATGCAGAGAGATTGAGATTGGACACAAAGAGCCAGATGCCTGATAGCAAGATAGCTTCAGTATGGTCTGAGGTCTCCGACACTAATGTAGGGGCATGGAGGTATGAGGAATTCAAGGCAAGAATAGCTCAGAAAGATCTATCGGCCCTGACCAAGGGGATGATGAAGTCTGGACTGGTCCATGTAGCAGGATTCCCTCCTGTAGTCCAGTGTTACGAGTTGATATTAGAATGTGCCCGACAATATGACTTTGACACACAGAGGGTCGTTAGCACCGAAGGAAGGGTCTTAGTGAACTTCAACCCAGTTTCTATTGCCCAAGCTTTTGATATGCCAGACTTGCCATGTGTGTGTGCCTTGGACATGGACTTGGCCAGAACTTACTATGAGGATGAGCCCACCAAAGCCCATCAGATGATTAATTCCTGGTTGGAGAAACCAAAATCTCATTTTTCCAAACTACCCAAGCAATTACACAGGATCAAATTCAGACCAGACATATATGATGCAATCACACTATTGAGTAGAGTGGCTGGTTTGAAGAGTGCTGGAGTACTGGAGAACTGGATGGTGCATGTGATCAACAAGATTGAACAAGGTATTAACTACCATTGGGTAGGACTCATCGGTGCAATGATTGATAGACAACTGAGAGATGTGTTGGAGACGAAGAAGTTTACTATGTCCTCCTATGTGATATATGTGTTGGCCAGATTCTACCCATACAGGGGTCTGAATTCGAAGGGGACGTTTGGACAGGATATAGTCTATGAGATATACCCAGAATTGCACCTAGGACATCGAAACTATAAAAGAGTAAATGATGCATTTACAATGCATATCACTAGGCTGCTCCAAAATGCAGAGCATGTGAGATTATCTGATGGAGCTAAGGAGCTAATCAAAAAATATGGAGCTTGGTTCATACAATTTCCCACCTTCTCTTATATCAGAATTGATGGATGTCAAACTACTCCATACAGGTTGCCTAGGTATCCTACTGACCACATTGTGCTATTGGAGGTTACAAGGCATATTTGTGACTTTGATGCTGTTGTTAAAAAGGCAAAGCATAAGACAGGGTTTGGTGGAGATTTCCCTCTGAAAATTGGCATAGCTGAGGTTTGTCCTTCAATTCAATTAGCGCATACAATAGGGGATGAATTGAGTGCTTATGGTTTCTCTTTCCATTCCAAGAGGAGTAATTTTGACATCACTGGAGAAGCGCAGAAGAAGGCTACCAAAGAATACCATCACAAGGATGACTTAGAAGATTACTGGGCAAACATCAAAGATGATTTTGAGGCAAGGAAGAAAAGATACTCCAGGCTTCCTGTGGATGTGATTAGAATGTACAATGTCAAGTTGATCCCTGACCAGTTAGAGGATTATGGGAATCTGGTGCAAGATCATGCATATGATTGGGTCAAGGATAGATCAATTGGAGAGGTAAACTGGGCTGAGAATGAGGTAACTGAGTTGGAAGACCTGATGGCCCCTGTCATGAAGTTTACTAAGTTATGGTTGAAGCACAAAGTATGGGAGCTGGAAAGTGAAAAGGTACTTTGTACCTTTAATCTAATGGGAAATCTGAATCCTCTTTCCACCTCAGAGGAATCTGGTGAGGATGATTCTAAAGGAAAAGCTAAAGGAAGCTCACCTTTCAAGATCAAAATCAGAGGCCCAAAGGAAAGTGATCCCGAACAGAAAAGGAAACCAAAGGGAAAGAAGAGAAGCCGAACCTTGAGAATAGGTAAGTCTGTAGAGGAGGAGGAACTTGAACAAGCAGAGAAAGAAGATATTCCTCCAAAGCCGAAAAGGACAAGGATAACTAGGGTTTCGAAGAAGAAAGATCAAGTAACTTCCAAGGATGATACAAACCCTCCGGTGGTTGATGTGGAAAGCTCGGGAGAGAAAACAAGGGTTTATTCAAGAAAATCAAGGACTCCATCTCCCAAGGAGACCATAAAAAAAGCAGATCCTCTTCCAATGGCGTCCACTGTGGAGCAACTGAACGCTACTTCCCCTTCACCAAGTGTACCTGAGCAGGCAACCCATGAAGAGCATGAGACCAGTGGAGAGGCAGAACCATTCAAGGAAGGAGAACTCTTTGGTGCAGCAGCTGAGCTTGAGGTGGAAGGTGTGGAAATGCACACTTCTCCACTAGTACAGTATGAGGATTCACCGGCGAGCAGCAAAGACAACAGATCCCTTGAGAAGGAGGATGTCCCTATTAAGACCCCATCACCTCTGCAAGAAGAAGAGCCTGAGCTAGGTAATCAAGGTGATCAGTCTCCTGAGAAAGAAAAGGATGAAACAGCGAAACAGCATGAAGAGGCTAAGACAAATGAAATTCGGGTGAATCCTGCTGTCCCGGATTGGTTGAATAAGGAGATTACAAGAAAAAAACAAGTTATTGTTGAAGACACCCCCCTTGATTGGGATGAAATGTTGGCCAAGATTGGGATGAAATGTTGGCCAAGATTGGCAAAGGTAAGAAGAAGAAGATGGCCAAGGTAGTTTCAAAGATAGAGAGAGATGAAGCAAGTAACAGGGTTATTCATATTGCCACCCCTGCTGCGGATAAAAGTAAAGATGAGGTCACCGGCAAAGATTACAATGTATAGACTATCAATCTTGGACCAGCTTCTATGGAACAGGATATTGAAGAGTACGAAGGGTCTAGTGCAGTAATAATTGGGAGATTAAGGAAGGAGACACAGTCCAAGCGTGAGCTTAAAAGGGAGAATGAAAGGCCTAAGAAGTGTCTAGAAGACTTAATGAAGCCTTTGCAATCTCTTCACCCATCTTCTTCTGCTGCAACTGGTTTCTTGCCTAAGGAAACTATTTCTGAAATTGAAAGGATGAAGGTCTCTACTCGGACTACTGTGGATTGGTTAAAAGATGTACAAGTGAAAGGAGATGATGCAATAAAGGAAATCCTTTCAATTGGAAAGGATGCAGTAAGAGCCAAGGACCTGTTAGAGCATGTTTTATCTCAAGACAAGGAGGATATTGACCTTCTATTGCAAAAAGCTAAAGTGATCATGGAGTATGGTAAGGACCAGTTGGTTGTAGATGGAGTCTTTTCTTCATCTAGAGTTAATGAGCCTTGGGAATGGTTCGAGGCTTTGCAAATTCGACAGAAAGCCATCAAGAAGATCCATAAGCGAAAGAAACAGATGGATGGTGATCTGACTCGTGTTTATGATGGGTGTATTGGATTCTTCGAAATAATGACTGGTCGGAGGAAGATTGCTCCTAAGTACCTGAGCTTAGAACAATTGAGGGAATGGTGGCATGATGTCTATGCCCCTGATTCTGAAAATGTTATAACAAGGCACCAACTAGATGATGCGGCAACTTACTTGGCTGTGATGGACAAGTACCAGGCAAATAAAGGTGAGTGGGATAAAATTGTTAAGCAGTCGAAGGAAGAAATTGGCTCCATTGAATGTCGGCTCAAGATCTTACCTTTGCCACCTGTTGCTGAGTTGGATAAGGTATTTTTGAAGGTTCAGGATTAGAATAAGGATAAGGGAGGCGGTAGTTAGTGCCAATTTTGAGATTTGTGCTTCCCTATTATTATAGGGCATGTGTTGATCCGGGCTGCATTGAGGAATGTGTTTGGGCTGACCTTGATGATGTATCGGCATTTAATGTGTGCCTTATTTTGAAATTCCTAAGGCCGACTTGGCTATTTTATTTTGTGAATGTTTGGCTGGGCCGACATGTTTTGAGAATTTTCTATAAAGTGGCATTCCTGCCTCATTTGTAAGGGGTTAGAAAGATAATAGAGACAAGCTGAAAGAGCTAGAGCATTTTGTAGTAGTAATAATAGTTAGTTCTCTTGAGCAAGTGCTGTAACAAAACAGTGGAATTGTTGCTACATTTTGGTGATCTAATACAATTGAAGGCATTGTGGTTTCTCTGGTGAATTATTTTGTGTTAGTTTATCTTACATGGTTCTTGTTGTTCCATCTTTGAAATTGCTTAAAAATCTAAGATTAATGATAGATTTAGAATTAGATTAGTTTACCAAATAATGTTTATGATTTCATATTTGGAATGTTTGTAGCAATCTCTGGTCTATACTCCCAGTAACTATCTGATTGTAGTAGACTGGTGAAGTCAACTTGGACCATACATCTATTTTGTGTTTAGTTCAGTTGTAGATGAATGTCTATGATTTGAAAATCTGTATACCTTAGAAGATTGCACCGTTCTTGTGATATTGCATTGTGGGTTAAGCAAGAATTGGTTATTTGGGATTGGTCCATTCCAGATATCTGTCATTTGCATTGTTCATCTTAGAAATAGTTTAGATCTCATTATATCTTTGCACCCTTATCTTTTGCTATTTCTTTATCAATTGGTTAAAATTAGGATTTAAGATCATCATATTGCAAGATTTGATAAATTGGAAAGATACATCTTCTTGTAGTAAGGTCAGATTGTGTTTACCAACATTTTTTACATATTATCGAGTTGTTTATGCATTGTCATGACCTGACACCAGAGACCTTGGGGTGGTTTTCAGTAATTTATTGTTGAAGATTACCTTTCAAGAGAGATAGGATATTGTATTGTGTCTGAGTTGTTGTGCAGAAAACACCATCAACAGGACATGGATTGAGTACCTTATGCTAGCACTATTATGATCTTGATGTATGCTATGGTTTGTATTAGAATAGAAATTTTCCAAGCAATGTGAGTCCTTAGCTATTTATGGCTAATCCAATATGAGTTCAATGGGATGTATTTTTAAGAAGGAATTCATATATTTATAGGGTAACTCTAGTTACTATATTTTTTGTTATCATGGTCATTATGTGGGGATTGAAACTTAGTGAATATTTATGAATTTGTGTATTCATATTAGGTAGGTTATATTGATAGAAAAAGATTCACCAATGATTACATTTTCATTATATTTAGTTGTGCTATTGGTTAGATGAACAAGTGATAGGATGTGGTTACTTTGTCCACTATAGAAGTTGGGTACATGACAACTATTCATTCTTATAAAAAAAAATGTAGCTTAAGATATTATATTTAAATGTGGGGTTGAATCAAGGAGCTATTACAATTTTATGTGACAGTTAGTGTGTCATATGCTTGGGAAAGGACCTAAAATTTCATGTGAGGATGAAGCATATTGATGTCCACTACCATTTTTTTCATGACATGGTAAAGGATGGGAGGGTGATGATAGATAAATTTGACATTTTGTAAAGTATTGTAAATATATTATAAAGGTAGTAAGTGAAAAAAATCCAAGTGGTGCTTTAAGTCAATGGGCCTCTTGGCCCCTAGGAATTAGTTCATAGTGTTGATACTTCCTTTTCTCTTGAAAGGTGTTTGAAAAGTAGGAGAGTGTCAAGAAAGGTGTCTCGACTTTTCTCCTAATATTAAGAATAAAAAAAATATAAATTTTAGGCCATAGAATAGAAAAACTCAATTCTTGAGCTATAGAGGTCGTTTTAGGCCCTAAAAATATTTCTAGGTTGTAAAGTTCATTAGTTTCATGAATGTGTAGGATGTGTATCTCTTAAATATCTATTTGTTTTAAAAAATGAGTCCAATATACCTTTGAGATCAAAATTTATAGCTTCCAAAAGTTTAGTCCCTTGCATTGAAAATGTAAAAACATCTTTGACATATAAACTAATTGTAAAAAGAAGTTACACTTATTGACCAATTTATGATGTGTGTTATGCTATAGCATGAAACATATTTTAATGGAGATAATGGAGCACTCGAGTTGGTGAGTGGATTACGGCAAAATTATGGTAGGTGAAAGGAATATATTATTTTTTAGCTCATGGACTCATCTTAGAATTTAGGTGTTGAATTTTAACTAGGGATTTGGTTCCCAGATTTTTGGGTGGTTTTAGTTAATGGTTTCCTAATTATCATTTCATGGTTTCATGTATTGTTTCTCCTATTTATTGTGCGCTTGAGATAGAGACTTTGATAGTGATTTTTTGTAGGTATTGTTATACTTCTAGAATTACTCTAGGTCTCTTGTTGGTGATACTCTTGTAAAGGCTTAAAATCTACAATTTTATTGTAACATTTCATTACTAAATAATAAATTGAGTTGTTTTGGAATGTAGCTAAAAGGTTTTTACCCATTTAATTCACTTTGTTATGGTATATTTCTTTTATGTTTCTTTCCTTACAACTACAAATGTTTAATTTATTAATTTATATGCACACACTTCCTCTTATAGATTAGTGTAGGAAGTGTATTCATCACTTCCTCTCCCTTTAAAAAATATTTGGTATGACTATTTATGGTAGAATTCAATGCCTATAGACAAGGAAACTACTTTTTTATAAATAGTAGTGCTTTCTAAAAGAAGAAAAATCTTTGTAAGAAAAATCTTGTCATTCCTTTTAAAACGGACATTATTGCAAGCTTAAAAATATAGAGACCATGCCAATTTGCTAGAAGAGTTATCACTAGGATTGTTCTTCCATGCATCTTTATCAAATATCTCTATTTGTCTATATCCGTACAACAAATCTAGTCCAAATTATTATCTATACAACATGCACAACTTATAATTCTATGGACTAAAGTCATATATACAACTCCACTCCCATAGCATGAATTTTTATCCTCATTATTTATATGACTTTAAATCCACCCAACAACTAATTATTTTTTCTATAAGCTTAATCAAAATTGAAAATCAAGATTCTCTTAATTTTTACAAAATATTTTTTTATCAGATAAAATTTGACAAGAAATTTAAAAATTTATTACTTCAAAATGGATTTGGATCTCTCTCCATATTGTTCAAAAACTAATAACTTAGAAATTCTTCGCATGAAGAAGCACCAAAATAAAGAATGAGATTAGGTGCTAATGATAATGACCTCTAATAGAATAGATAGCCTACCATAAGAAAGCACAATGATGTCTCCATCACCAACCCATGCCAAGGTGAAAGAAAAGCAAGTTGGGTGTGCATACCATAGGTAGGTATGTTAATAGAAAGTTGCAAAAGAAAAAGTCAAAGATTACTACATTTGTAAAATTGTAGGTGAAGGGAATATGCTATTTTAGCCCGTGAACTCATCTTAGAATTTAGGTGTAGAATTTTAACTAGAGTTCTGGTTGCCACATTTTTGGGTGGTCTTAGTTCATGGTTTCATAATTATCATTCATGGTTTCATGTATTGTTTCTCCTATTTATTGAATGCTTGAGATAGAGGTTTTGATAGTGAGTTTTTGTAGGTGTTGTTATGCTTCTAGAATTATTCTAGATCTCTTCTTGGCGATATTCTTGTAAAGGCTTAAACTCTACAAGTTTATTGTAACCTTTCATTAATCAATAATATATTGAGTTGTTTTGGAATGTAGGATTTTTTTCTTGAAAGAATTTTACCCATGTAATTCACTTTGTTATGGTATATTATTTTTATGTTTCTTTCCTTGTAACTATAAATGTTTAGTTAATCAATTTATATGCACATACCTCCTCTTATAGATTACTGTAGCAAGTGTATTCCACACTTCTTCTCCCTTTCAAAAACATTTGGTATGACTATTTATAATAAGATTCAATGCCTATAGGCATTTGGTATGACTATTTATAATTAATAATGTCTTTTTAAAGAAGAAAAATAAGGATTATCATATTGTAGAAATCTTTATAAGAAAAGTCTTGTCATTCCTTTTAAAATGGCATTAATACAAGCTTAGAAATATGAAGACAACACTCGTTTACTAAAAGAGCTATCATTAAGATTGTTCTTCAATATATCTAGAACAAATATCTCCATTTACCTATATTCCTACAACTAATACAATCTAAATTATTATCTACAATCTAAATTATTATCTACACACAACGTACACAACTTACAATTCTATGGACTAAAGTCATATACACAATTTTTATCCTCTATTAGCCAAAATTGAAAGACTAAGATTTCTCTTCATTTGAGATAGAATTTGGACAAGAAATTAAAAAATTTATTACTTAAGAATGGATCTCTCTCCATATTGTTCAAAAACTAATAACTTAGAAATTCCTCCCATGAAGAAGCGCCAAAATAAAGAATGAGATTAGGTGCCAATGATAATGACCTTTAACAGAATAGATAACCTGCCATAAGAAAGCACAATGACGTCTCTATCACCAACCCATGCCAAGGTGCAGGAAAAAAGCAAGTTGGGTGTGCAAACCATAGGTAGGTATGTTAATAGGAAGTTGCTAAAAAAAAGGTCAAAGATGACCACATTTGTAAAATTGTATAATTCATTAAATTCTCATCTATAGCATTCAATTAGACAGTGTTTGATGATGATTTCTTGTCTCCCTGGAAAATGAAAACCCAGGGGCCATTGCCATTTTCATCTTACTGCTGCTGTGAATCCCATTTATTCCACAAAATTTTTACACAAAACTCCATGAAAGACAAATCACAGAGATCACAGGATCCAATCTGAAAGACCAACCTCCTTCCAGCACACATTTCTTTCTTTGCTCCCTGGACAAAAAAATGCAAACCCATATAGGTTTTTAACGTTCCATTATTCTAAACATTGAACTTAATCTTGGGATCAAATTTTGTTATCTACAACTACCACCTAATGGCCTTTTCATCTGACCTATCACCTCACCTACTAGACGACCATGGTGTTTTTGGATGTTTATAATAGCTTCTAGACCATTGATTCTACCTACTGCTGTACAGGAGCTCACTCTTTTTCACAGGGAAGGCCATATGGAAGATTCATGTGAAATAGTTGTGAGGCAGATGAAGGAATTGGGACGTGTTCAGCAGTTGGCCTTTCCATGTTCACAATGTCAGATAGATAGACAGGGGTTATACAATAGCTTTACACTGCAAGATTCTCTGTGTGCTGATTTTGTAGATAGTTTAGATGAAAGACTACCTCAAGGGAGCAATTTGAAGTATAGTTTGTCATAATACATATTGTTAGGTGCCTTGTGAGGGTGGGTGGCATACAAAGGTTATCATTAAGATCAAGTGGTGGTAATTAAAGGACAGCAAGAAAGAAAGGGTGGTGACAATCAAGGATGATTATTTAATAATATTGATGGGTAATCAAGGGACATTATAGAGAAAGGGAAAAGTAGCCAAGGTATTTCTATTTAAGGTCCATTTTCTAATCATAAACAATCTTTGAGTTCAAGAAGGGTTAAAAACTCATGTCATGGTAATCAAGATTTGATTGTCATCTATGAGTATTATACAATTATATGTCTAAACATTGAAAGGAAACAATATGTGACATGTGATTGGTAGGTATGTAAAGTGGGATAGAAAGATAAAAATGTTTTGGATCTAGTTTTTTTAAAACATATTTTTTTTACCACCCCAGTTGAACATTGTTGAAGACAAGTAGGCGTGTTTTGATCTTGCAACTTATTTTTCAACCTTGCAAAGACTTGACAAATACTTCTTGATGAATTTGAGTATCTAGAGTTAGAACACAAACACATTGTTACATTAAACTAAATTCTATAGCTACTAACAAAGTCTCACATTTGCAGTAAGTGCTTCAAATATCTGATGCCAAGGTATAGTATTAAAATTGATTCCATGGTCCATTGGGAATATTTTATTAGGGAGTTGACTACCCACATTCAACATGAGTTAGTGTAACAAAATATTATCACACAAAAAAATGTATCAAAAATTACACCATGCCTTGACACTATTAGGATCCCATTGGTCAACATAGAAAAAGTGTTTTTGGCTAGAAGCATAATGGGAAATATGGTTGCATGAATTTTATTTTTAGATACCATTTGAATTGAGAAAGTAAATTAACTTGTACCATTTTCAATGCTCTAATTAGACTATTCAAACAATTTTGTCTAATTCAAACAAATAAATTTTAGAATATTATTTTTTATGTTTTGATGTTTATAGAAAGATAAAACACTATGAGCGAAAGTAAATAGAAAATAAGATAACTACTTATTGGTAGAATGTAACAATGCTTTTTATAGGTAAAAATAAAATTTTGAAACACAAATGATAAGCACATAAAACTAATTCAAGGATAAGATGAAATCTCATTTACTAGACCTTGGTGCAACTACTTTATAATTTGTACAATCGTGCTATTATCCAAAGGCAACAAAAAAACAAAAGAATAAAATTGATCCTATAACATCTACACACAAATGTATAGGAGTTAATTTGCACCCCTCTTGTAAGTTCCCCTTTTACATCCTTTACCTTAGAAAAATAAAATCCAACCATGTAATTCCACATCATCCATCCGTACTCCATCTACTTGGCACTTGTTTTTAGTTTTGGTGGGGGAATTTTCATCGGGGATGAGCACACAACATGCAAACATCTATGTGGCGTGTTGTTGTCCTCACAAGATTTCTGCCTCTGGAATCTGCAAAGGCGTTACGTTCTTCATTAGTGACAAAACATAACACCCCTACACCCTTCAATCGACCTTTGAATGGCTCTTTCCCTCCCAAATTCATCTAAAATGCCTATTCTCTCTTCTCATTGATCTCTCTACACACTTATTCGATCTTGCTTCACATTCTTGGCATTCATACTCTATATTCTTGCAACTTCAAGCTACTGGCTACACTATCAACTCTTTCAACAATTATAACATTCTTCACATCTACCACAAAAGCTACAACTGGGTGCCTTATGAGACTTCCTTCGATGTCGCTGCGGTCATGTCGACTTTGCCATGATTGTAGACTTGCATTCCTCTCTCATTGGCCTTGAGTGCCTTTGGTCGAGGGTGGTATTGCTTCCTTACTATTGAATTTATTGGATTTGAGTAGCATATTATTTCTTGTAGCATTTGGTGCTTTCCTTTCCAGCATAGTTTCTTTATCACATTTCTATCTTTCTATCTATTTGGTTGTCCATCGAGGTGGAAACACCAAAATGGGGGTTTGACTACGACAAGCCTCGAAATAGCCCCAACATTTTCCCCCATTTTGTTGTGTGTAGGTACTCGTTCGTGTGGAGCTTGCGGGAGAACTAGACCCCTCATAAGTTTATTTCTATTACCTCTCATTCTTGTCATCTCTCATTACATTTCTCTCATTATTCTACTATTCTATTATTTCCTACTTTTGTCATCACTTAAAACATCTTCAACTAATTTGTTAGTAGGTTTTAGCACCTTTCACTATCCTTTTACACTTTCTATCTATATGGACGCCATCACACTTGTGAGACGTCAGCACACCATGTTGTTGTCCCTTTCCTGTGATGTTGCCCTCTGGCAGAGAGTTGTCTGAGGTATAGTTCAAGTTCTAGAAACCTGCTTGCTTAGTCCAAACCTAACTCTCAGGTTAGTAGAGTGACAAAAGTACTGAGAGTGCTCTTCATTCTCTATCCCTAGCATCAAACACCTGCACAATTGAGGTAGATTAGGGCAATCTTCAACTCTTGACTCTCCGTGACTTGGAGTCGTTGAGTGGTTGGTCCTCCTCTACATTTTGGTGAACCCAATGTGAACTATTTTGGTTTTGTTTGGTAGTACTGAAAGACCCTTCCCTCGTGTTCTAGGAGTGTTGTAGGTGTGAGTTTTCCAGGGTGCATAGCCTTGCAACCCAACCTACGACCCCTAGTGGCATAGCCGGAGAGGTTTACTAGGCATTACAAAGCAAAACCTTGAGTGGGTCACTGTCTAATTATGAAACCCCTGGGGGCTCCTGCGAAAGTTTTGTCTAGTGTGCATATAAATGGCTTCCTTCTTACATCTTCCCATCCCATTTGTACAACCTACGATTAGATCTACCGCTATAATATTCACCTCGTAGGATTTTCCAATGAATTATAATAGGGAACCATCCCCTTTGTACATCCCCGCACATATCAATGGGAATATTGTAGCTGGTGTTCTCATTGACCTTACATGCCAGGTGAATGTCATTACAAAGGAGATCATGTTGATTAACTTTTTACATAAGGATGGGCATGAGGAGTCTAAAATCACTATACATACACACGATGAGCTTTTTATTCCTCCCATTGGCTGCATCACCTTGTCAGTCCTAATTGGGTCTAGATCCATGAACGCACTCTTTGACATCATCTTGGGCTCTGAACTATTTAGAGTGAAACTAGGCATTCCCTGGATAGTTTCCATGAATGCAGTTCCCTCGATAATTCATAAGTGATTGAAGTTTTCCCATGAGGGTTCAGTACATGTAGTCCATGACATCAGTTATAAACCAACGATTGCACTTGGGGGCTACTCACTAGATCACTTCTAGCCTACCCATGTTGGTATGCTTCCTCCTAAGATGGACCTCTTGTATCAAACTTATGTGAAGTACAAGAGTGGGGGCATAATGCCTAAGGTGAGATTCCCTCCTTCCCCCTATGCCAATTCACATAGAGCTTGCTTAAAGGTGAAACACGAGGTTGCTTTGGCCACTAAAAAAAGGGAGGAGGAGAAGTCTGCTCAGGGCTCCTCTTCCTCCTATTCTATTGTCTCACCTATCACTTCCTCTCATCCTACTGTAGCACCATCGACTTCTGCTCCTATGCACTTGTTGGGGAGTCCGATGGTGCCTGCTTAGCAAAAGCCCAAGTGTCTAGAATTTGAACTTCCCATTTTTCCCACGATGCCTCGGCTTGTTCTATATGGTAAGGGGAAGGGTTCTCATGGAGCATCCTCTATGTCTTGGCCTCCATGGCCTCCTACTGCTCCTACCTCTAAGGTAGCGAATGGGAAGAGGCCTACAGCTGAGGCACTTGAGCTTGCTCCCCCATTGTTGTTCCATCATCCTCTCCATCTCTTCCTCCTATTCTCGTCTAGGAATCCCTCCCTCCCTCAAAAATGACTATGATGGATACTTTGATGGTTGAATAGGGGTATTTTGTCCCTTCTCAATTTGGAGACTCTAGCTCCTGAAGTCATAGAAATTTCCTTGTGCATGAGTGCAAGCGTCAAAGGAAGGATTTGGCCACTGAGCAGGCCCCCTTGCAAAAGAAGGGGAACCAATAGCTCCTGCTTCAACATCTTTTACTGTGTCCTCCTCTTTTGTCCTCTTTGCTTCATTTCCCTTGACCTCAGTCTTGCTTCTGGCTCCCCCTATGAGTGTGAATGATCCTCACTCGAAGAGGGTGTAGGTATTCATTGCTCCTTTGGTTGAGCCTCCCCTTCTGATGTCCCTTCCATACAACCCACCATTTTTCAAACCTATGGACATGCCGAACACCTCGGTGGTTTCCATCATGGTTTTCTCCTCTTCCTTCGTGCCCTCTACTTCATTTGTGGGGATATCGCATTCTCCGATGAAGTGGAAGATGGAGGATGGCCCTGCTTGTAATGGGGGTCACAAGAAGAGTTTTCCTTCTTCAAAGGGTGTTTCTGTATTGTCTTATACTGTCCTAGTGACAAAGGAAGCCTTGGTGTCCCCGGAGTTCGTCACTACTCCTGAGTCTTTTAGTGAGCCTAGCAGTGGATCTCAAGCACTGCCTCCCTTGCCCGCTGAGTTGACGCATGACACTCCTGTAAAGTGCATGTTCAACTCCATGGATGAGGTCTCGACCCTATTAGCAATCTTTGCAAAGTCATTGACATTTACCTTATAGTAATTGAGTGGAGAAAACCTCAAGGGGCCTTCTTCCTTGGCTCTTGTTGTAGGAGGGTCAAAGGGTCCCCCCCTTGATATTCTACCCTTGCAGGCTCATTCGCCCTCCCCTTTCAATGATCTAGATTGGGATAATGATGACCTCTTGGTTAATGAGGACTAGGGGGCACCTCTTCTTTACCTATAGATTAGATTGTGTGTGTGTGTGTTGTGTTCCCCTGTGCTTGTTTTATATGTTCCTGTATGACCCTTGTCACCCTTGTAGGTGCTAGGATATAGGAGTGTTTTTTGTGTCGTGAAATTCTTCTCTTTGTCGTGTATTGATTTTCGATAATTGGGGACAATGCAAAGTGTTGGGAGCATTTAGGCCTCCATTCCATGTTGACCCAATTTTTTATTTTCATTTTGTCTTCATGTGCCTTCTTCACATGGTCTAATATAGTAGGGGGTTGATGATAGTTCATTTATATAATTATTATATCTATCTATCTATATTTATGAGTAGCTTTGACTCCAAAATATTAGATCCCCTTGTCTCTTGTTTGTTACGTCCTTGTCTTTCTCCTTTATTTTTATCTTTCTCTCTTCTTTGCTTGTTCATGATGTTGTGGTGCTTATGTGTTGTCCCTCGTGTGTTCGACAACATTACAATAGTTACATCTTTTCATGTTCTACGGGCTACAACATCACTTTTAATTTTTTCTTTTCTCTCCTTACGATGTCATACGCCTTTATGTTTGATTGTGCACCATCCTAAGGGGGGGCTCTCATATCACTTTGATTTTCAAAAAATGCATTTGATGGCCAACGAATCTTTTCTTGAAAATATTTTCAAAATATTTTTCAAGAATTGTATTCCTCAATAAGGACCCCTAACGGAATACTTTTCCTTCATCATGGATTCGTAAAGAAAGAATTTGAAAAAAAAAATCCTTCGAGGAGGGAGCAACTTTTCCTGTGAGCGAAGTCTTTGCTTTCCCCTTGTGAGGGAGCTTTCTTCCTTTTGAATTCTTTGATGAAGTGAAATCTTTCAAAAGGATTCCTTGATGTTGAATTGATTTGTGAAAAATAATCTTGCACTTTATAATAGAGTTTCCTTTGAGTGGACCCCTTTTCTTTTGAAGGGTTCCTTAGGGACCCCTTTGAAATCTCTTCCTTCAAATTTTTGACTGTTTGCGTGACTGTCTGCTTGCTTTTCTACTTGGATTTTTGTTTTCTAACATGTTTTGTCTGCGGATGTTGCTTTACAAGTGCACTTGTGAAGATGCTTTCCAATCCGACTCTACAGAGTCCCTTACATCAGGTTTCCCTCATGAGAGAGTACCTGGGATTCCCTCTTCACAAGCTCGAGGACCTTTGAAGCACTTACATCCTACGGGATCTATTCAATGTTGGTCTGTGGGCCTCCAATACACTTTGTTCAATCCTCCTCAGGAGAGAGTACCTGTGGAGACATTTGCCTACCCTACGCTTTCGAACGTGCCAGATTGTGATCTGCTTCCTTGATGGTTTAGGTATATTTTCTTAGAACTCTTTTGACCTACTTTACCGAATACTCATTAACACTCATGTTCACTAAAGTGGGGGGAAATTGTATAGGAGTGAATTTTCACCCCTCTTGCAAGTTCTCCTTTTACATCCTTCACCTTAGAAAAATCAAATCCAACCATGTAATTCCACATCGTCCATCCGTACTCCATCCACTTGGCACTTGGTTTTAGTGTGGGTGGGGGAAATTTTTTCGAGGACATGCACGCAGTGCATGGATGTCTATGCGGCGCGCTATTGTCCTAACAAGATACTTGCCTCTAGGAATCTATAGAGGTGTTACGTTCTCCATTGGCAACGAAACGTAATGCCCTTGCACCCTTCAACTAACCTTTGAATGGCTCTTTCCCTCCCAAATTCATCTAAAATTCCTATTCTCTCCTCTCATTGATCTCTCTACACACTCATTCAATCTTGCTTCATATTCTTGGAATTCTTACTCCATATTCTTGCAACTTCAAGCTATTGGCTACACTATCAATTCTTTCAACAATCACAACATTCTTCACATCTACTACAAAAGCTGCAACTAGGTGTCTTGTGAGACTTCTTTCGGTATCACTGTGGCCACATTGACTTTGCCACGGTCATAGACTTACATTCCTCTCTCATTGGCCTTGAGTTCCTTTGGTTGAGGGTCGTATCACTTCCTTACTACTGTATTTTTTGCATTTGAGTAGCATAGTGTTTCTTGTAGCATTCGGTACTTTCCTTTCTAGCATAGTTTTTAATTAAATTTCTCTCTCTATCTATCTGGATGTTCGTGGAGGTGGAAGCACCAAAATGGGGGTTTGACTATGACAAGCCCCGAAACAACCCCAACATTTCTCCCCATCTTTTTGTGTGTAGGTACTCATTCATGTGGAGCTTGCAGAAGAACTGGACCCCCATAAGTTTATTTCTATCACCTTTAGTTCTTGTCATCTCTCATTACATTTCTCTCATTATTCTTCTATTTTGTTATTTCCTTCTTTTTTCATCACTTAAAACATCTCCAACTAAGTTGTTAGTAGGTTTTAGCACCTTTCATTGTCCCTTTACACTTTTTTTCTAGACACCAGCAAACCTGTGAGATGCCAGCGCGCTGCGCTGTCATTCCTTTCCTGTGCTACTGTCCTCTAGTAGAGAGTTGTCTGAGGTACAATTTTGGTTTTAGAAGTTCCTACTCACTTAGTTCAAACCTAACTCTCGAATTAGTAGAGTGAAAAAATTACTAAGAGTGCTCTTCATTCTCTATCCCTAGTATCAAGCACCTGTGCAGTTGATGTAGATTAGGGCATCCTTCAACTCTCAACTCTCTATGACCTAGAGTCATTGTGTGGTTGGTCCCCCTCCTCTACAACAAATAAAATGGAAGCAAACATTACAAAATACAAAAAATCAAATAGTAAATTATAGAATATTAATGCATGTGATTTTAACCATATTTATTTAAATTAAATGATAAAATAACAAAGAAAGGTTATAAATATGAAATCACCAAGGTAGGTATTAAATCCAAAATTATGAACCCAATAACCCCTTGTATTTGAGATGGAGAGAAAGGGGGTGAGTTCTAAAAATCTTTTTAAATGACCAAGCCCCTATTTTGGTCTTTCAACCTTCATATGTGTACTCAAATGGATAATAGATTGAATCTGATAGTTTTCTCTTACCCTATACATAGCTAGAACTAAGAGAAAAACCAAATAAATTTAAATATAAGAATATCAACAAATATATCTATCACTATCCTAGTGTATATGGAAATGAAAATAGAAGATGGAATTCTAGTGATGTCAACAAAGAGATTTAAGATACACAAAATAAAAATGGACAAAGAATTTTATACTGGCTGTCCAAGAAGGTAGAAAACACAATAAAAACCTCAAGCTAATCCAAATGATCACTATTCACAAAAGGAAATATATTTTTTGGAAATATGAAGAAATTATGCCAAAATCATATTAAAATAGAAATGAAAGGAGAGCTAAAAATGAACAATACCAATATCACCTTGTTTAATAAGCTTGTGAATATATGCCTTTGAAAATAGGTGAAAAAAAGTTGTCCTTTCTCAAGAGATTATCTCTCTAGGAAAATATAGCAAGCTAGAAGTGTTGAATGCCATCAAATTAAACCTACTAGATTCAATGTATATGCAATAGATAATAACAAAATGTAATCAAACTTAAATAACAAAACTCATTAGAGTAACAGTGTGACAAGAATACCATAGAGAGGTCAAGATTGCTTTAAAGTTGTACAAAGTGAGATAATCAAACCATAACCAACCAATTGCATAGTGAGAGTCGATGAGAATAAAAAAATTAAACTCTACCATCATCTATTGTTATTTTTGGAAAGATGGAATATCATCCAAAACTTGACAAAGGCTAGGTAGACAATAGTTACAACAATAGAGAAGTCAAAATGACATTGTCTTGGCTATTAAACAAAACCCACATGATTGTACTATCATGAGATGAAATCATAACTAATTAGAAATACACATGATTTCATTTTAGTTTAAAAAAATAAAATTCAAGAGATTATGAAATGGTTACACTAAATAAAATAAAATAAAAATATTAAAATTACTTAACAAAGAATACAAACACAAGAACAAACTTAACACATCACATGTCAATAAGGGAAAATTCCAGTGATGGGATAAAATGAGTCCTTAAAATATGATACAAGAATGAGATCTAAAACATGTACAATTTATAGTGGCCAAATTATAGGGTATACAATTTTTGAAATTACATTTTGCTCCCAATTTAGCAAGTTAATGTCACTAGGTGATGTTAGCTAGCTATAGTACTTAAAGAGAATAATGAAAATATTTTTTTCAAGAATACACAAAAGGATATGCAATAGACTTTGAGTGATAAATCCATGCTCCTAGGTTAAAATATGCAAAACAAACATATTAGGAAAAACAAGCCTTTAATACAAATAGATAATAAATACAACCTACACATAAAGTATTTCAACAAATCACATATAATCTAACATGTACATACTACATATAAAAGAAAAGTAAATAAACACCAATTATATAAGAAAAATAAAGGTTCCAACCACACAAAAGAGGGATATAATTGACATGGATGGAAATATTCTCTAGCATATTCTATTGCTAGAAAATAAAATGACTCAACCCCAACATACTTTTTTGCTAGGAAAATAGATATAATTCTTAGTTTAACATGCCCTGTTGCTAGGAATCATATTAAAAGTTGTTATGAATTACATGATGCACTAGTGTGCTCTACTTTTAGGTGATTCATAGATCAATATGGTATCATGGATTATATGTGCTACCACACTCTATTGCTAGATAATCTTGATAAGGGTGGTCATGTCCAAGAATTCTCTATACTTGGAACCATAATTTATTGATGCTATGGAATCATGCCAAAAGTGTGTAAGTAGTGGATACAAATATGTGTCAGGTCCCTTAAAATAATTGCAAAAATCAAGCATATGCAATTGATTTCATGGTAGAAAAGGGGAAGAAAAATGTCCTTAGGAACATACATAACACATTATATGCCCTCAAGTCTAGTCATATTTTTCCCACGAATAGGAAAATATAATAGAACAACTATTTTTTCCAATAAATGGCATAAATACAATTGAGTAAATACCACATGTAACATAGAAATGCCACATGTAATATATCAATGTTACAACAAAACATAAATGGATCTATATGTAATATGGTTACTATACATTTTTCATCTTCCTTGAGGCATACAAAATTATGGTCACAAGGGAAGAAGGTACATGACAAATAGAAATTTTAAAAAAATCTAGTTGGGTCAACACAATCATATATAAATAGGAATATAATACCTTGCATCATCTCCAAAAAATCAAAGAAAAAATAAAGAGTTAAAGTCAAAGAAAACTATCATAAAGAGATGGATCAACATGAAGGAGATCCAAATATCCCAATGCTTTGTGTCATCCCTAAAATATGCTTAACATAAAATTATAGACACTATATATAGGAGTAATGTGAGAGACAAATAGAGGAATAATATAACATGGTGTTCCTCATATATCCATCTACTTACAAGAGTAACATGAGTTCTCTAAAGAGAAATAACATATGCATAAGTGTAGAGGGAAATACACACATGCCAACATAAAAAAACATAAAAAAGAAACCACATTTAATCTAAGCATAAATATGCATGCACACACATGCGTGTGCGCACACACACACACATGCGTGTGCGCACACACACACACAAAATGAAGTATAAGTTCCTACTCATCAAACTCTTGATCCAAAAAATATCACCATCCCGATCATGATCATTTAGTGACTTGAGAATATTAAACTATGTGGTATTTAATAAGGAAGGGATATTAGTAACAATAGGAGAAGTAGAATGCAAGAATTATACATATGAAAATAGACCATTGTATTGTAGGATACCCAAATAATGTGGAATAGTTAGTGAATGAGTGAATATTCCTAATTTGACCAAGCTAAAGAGACACCCATTATTTGAATGGGTTGCTAACTTAGGAAAAGGGGACTCCAAAGTCCTAAAATCTTTAAGAATATTAGTAAGCATAGTAGTGCTAATATTAGAAGGCTATGGAAGAGAATCATGATATATCAAGAGAGAACTAATGTAAGGGATATAGAATAATTTGAATAAATCATACACTTATGTTGAGGTTGATGGTGGGGTGAGCTAATGTTCAAATTTGTGTTTGGAGTTTTTTTGAAGGAGGTAGAACAATATCAAGCCTAATCACTATGGATATGAAATAGGTAAGATATTAATTTATCAAGATAAATTATATCAATTTAAATATCTTATACATTTTTTCTAATAGTAATCTAATATAAAATAGTTCTTTTAAATTCAAAAACATAAATAAATTTCAGGACTAACTAAATATAACTTGTTTGTGGGTGTTGCCACAATAATAGGTTACACTTTCTAGGACATCCTATTTTTTGTTGAAATCACATATTTTTAGGAAATATAATGATTTAAGCTTTGAAAGGTTCCATTTAAAGGATTTTAATTGAATAGGGTTTGATAAAATCCCCTTAGATCAAACTCCCTTGGATAGAACCTGCTAGTTTTAAACCATACCTATAATGGAGTCTCCTCAACACCTATCAAAATGCTAATAAAAACCACTTTTGATTTACCTTTTGGGGGATCAAATGAATTCATTTAAATTTTATGTTTTGTAAGTATGTAGTCCTTATTATAAGCTTCACAAAAAGTATAATTTTAAATATATTTAATTTGATTATTATATTTATTTTTTATTTATTGTGAATGTAGGATTTTCACCAAAAATCAAGCTCTTTGTTTTGCCCATTTGGAAAATTAGTAGATTACCAAAAAAAATTGAAAAATATTTATGCTCTTCGTATTGATTTCCTTAATTTAACAAAAAAAATTGAGATAAAAAAAAATTATGTGTTATACAGTAAACCTATGTCTAAATTGTAATTGGTTTAACTTCAAAACTTAATTAAGAAAAAAAAATCAATAAAACACTATGAAACCAAATGAAGGAGCTAGATATTGTAGTTACAAATCTAAATTAAAAAAATAGAATTTTATCCTTTATAGAAAAAAAAATGTGTTATATAGTAAACATCACTCTTTAAAAATGTTGTTTACTGTTAAAAACTAGTTATTGAGGGAGATGGAAAAAGAAATGAAATTTGATTCCAAATTTTTCAAAAAATATATATTTAGAATCTACAAACAAAATATCACAAATCACTAGTTTGCATCATCTTCAAATTCCACATGGTTTAGTGGCTATAGGTGTCTAAAAGTGAAGATTTAGTTAAAAAAGTTTAGTTCAATGTCAAGTTTGACCAAATAGTGTAACCTACTATTGTGAGATCACTCTTGTTCTCTTAAAATATTGAGGATGTTTTAATTAGAATAGTGTTCCTAATCTAATCAAATTGAGTTATCAAATGAAAACACAAAATGGAAACTAAGTTATAATGTTGTTTATATTTAGTGTTAGTATGAATATAAAAGGGGAGAAACAAAAACTAGAAATGGAACTATGAAAAAATGTTGAAGGAAAATGATTTAGAATATGTTGTACAAAGATAGAGATCTGTGTTAGATAAAATGAAGAGAACTTTGATATGAGAATAATATTGCACCTATAGAGATGTGAACATAACTATGCCTATGTCCTACACAAAGAAACTAAAAAGGGAATAACACATCTACAAACGTTAAACATGAAGTTGATAGAAATAAAAGAAATAATAGATAGAATTATGATATTGCTATCAGGATTCAACCATGTAGTTTCAAGTCAAACTCATTGACCCATGTTTCATGAGTAGTGGTTCAACAAGAACCCATCTCTCATGATATCGAATGGTCCACTTAGCACTCATTGCATCAAGGTGATGCTCACAGAGGTGAAGCATTGGTCCGTCCCGGGAGGTCACCCATCCCAGTACTGCTCCAGCTCAAGCGCGCTTAACCAGGGAGTTTTCTCCAAGGTTAAGCCCACTACACCTGGACCATTCAATATCATGAGAGATGGGTTCTTGTTGAACCACTACTCATGAAACATGGGTCAATGAGTTTGACTCGAAACTACACGGTTGAATCCTGATAGTAATATCATAATTTGACACGCTGTGGAAAAATATCTCCTACTTATTAATAGATAGAATGTTTACAGTGATGTTTTCATTAATGAATTAGCATTAAAAATAAATAAGAATAAGTGGAGTGTTGATCACCAAGTTTTATTTTAGATGTTCTTGTTAAATTGGTAGATGATGTTGATACCCACTATTTGAAAAAATGGTTGACATCCTAGGAACTTTGGTGGTCAAGCCTTAAATTTAGCATTTAATCTCAACAACAATAAATAGATAGATGTATGGACTTATAAAATGTGATTGTGATTAGCATAATATCAAATAGATGTGAGTTATGCTATATTATTTTGGAAAATATGGAAATTGAACTCCAAGATAAAAACATCAAATGCATGCAATAAAAAATATTGTTCAATAATAACTTACAAATGTAAATGGTGCTTTTAATAGGATAAATTTTAATAGAATAAATTTTCTTGAATATAGCAATGTAAGAGGAATGCAATGAAGTGATTCTAAGTTATTCACAATCAAATTTAAATTATTATCTGAAATGGGAAAGAAAACCTTGAGCCAAGATGGCTTCAAAGGATATCTCTCAAACTATGTTATTTAATTTTTAGATGAAAAATAGATATTCACAAAGAAATATTTTCCTTTAATTTTTAGATGAAAAATAAACATTCACAAGGAAATATTTTCCTTGAATTAAAATTGAGTCAAGAAGAATAAATCCTTGAAAGGAAGAAGAAAAAATAAATACAAGTGAATGGTCCAAGGAAAAAAATTCTAATTTACTTGTTTCTTTCAAGAAGAATAGGAAGAATATTTCTTTAGTTATTCATAGAATTTATAAAGTGTAAACTACATATAAATGGAAATGGTGAAATACCAAAAAATAATGAAAAGCTAAATTAAGTTAGTGGTCCTTTTATGAAAATATATAAGAATGGTTGTATTAGTATGACCCATAAAAGTCCCACTATGGATTTTTGCTTGAAGAAGATTCTTGTCAATGTGATATTTTGTATGCTTGAAACTCTATTCAATAGAGGAAGAACAAGAAAATAGAATTGAAATATCTACATTATTAGAGAATAGAGTGCTAGGAATGCTAAAAATATAATGTGTGGAGAAATTACAAATGTAATGTAATAAATCCTTTGTTGAAGAGTTGGATAGAGGAAGCTTAGCAACTCTTTTAAAAAACTTAGTATGTAGATAAATGAACATTAGTTAGAGAGTAAAATTAGCTATATATTTATAAAGATAAGAGATGAGATGAGGAAGGTCTAAAATGGAAGAATGTGAATGTGGAAATTTTGATGCAATCAAGGGACCATTAAGAATTAGGAAATATCTTTAAGAAGTCTCATTAATGAATTATGGAAACAAATGATTTTAGAAGTCATCAAAATTCCATGAATTTTCTTATATTTTATTATGCTTGGAATGAGGTACCAACATGGTCATATTGATGTCAATAGTCATACTAGAGTCCTTGGGTTCAAAATTTGTGGAATTTGATTAAAATGTGAGAAAATGGTAAATATCAATAAATACTTGAGATTTGATAAGATAGTAACATTTTAAATAATTTAGCACTTTTTAGATTGGATATGGGTCTAATGCAATGAATAAATTTGACCTAAAAATTTATATGGAAGTGAACACTAAAATTAGTAAAATTTATAATATGGAAATTTTATAGGGTATGCAATTTCCACCATTACACTCACAAAGGTTGTCTAGTTCATTTATTTAATTTTGAAATATGATTCTACTACATTAGTAGAAATATTTATACAAGAAATCATATGCTTAATAGTGTAGCTAAAGTGGTTGTCTCAAATACAGATAATTTATTCACTTCTAGATTTTCAATAACATCGACTTCTAACTTTTGGAATGAAGTTAAACTTTAATTCTACCTATTATCCTAAAATGGATGGGAAAATTGAAAGTTTTTAAAAAGTCCTAGAAGACATGATCAAAATGTATGTGATGGATCAATCAAATAGGTGGGAATATTTAATGCATTTGGTTGAATTTATATACAATAATATATATTATTATTCAATAAGGATGACACCATTTGAGGCACTTTATGAAAAATAAAATAAATAGAAAAACCCATTGGGCTTGGATAGTCTTAAAATCTATGTATACATTGACTAATTTTTTGAAAGAATACATTGGTCAAATAAAAGTTATAAAATAAAGGCTTAAAGAAATGTCTAATAATAAGTTATTATAATTTGAAAGTATATTAGATCAAGTACAAGGGATTCTTAAGAGTAAAACCTTGGAAGAGTTATATCAAGTTTGGAAAATTTCCTCAATTGTCTCCACACATTGTGGGAACATTTGAATTTCTAGAAAAGATCAATTTTATAGCATATAAATTGACATTACCATCTTCCTTGTCTATAATTCATGATGTATTTCATATTGTTTTATGAGAAAGTATGTTGTTGACTTATCTCATTGATTAAGAGGTAACCTAGAGGTAGTAATTGAACCAATAATTTATTTATCATTGCAACCTTAGGTTGTGAACCAAATATATAGTAAGTATTGGCCTAATGGAACCAATTGGGTGAAAGAAGTGTCACTTGGGAAGAAAAAAGTTTCATGAAATAAAACTTCTTTATATATTTGTTTAATTAAAATTTTAGTTGAAATTATAATATTGTGACAATATTCTTACTTGGGAGGGTGAAGTAATATCCCCTTTTGTAGGTGGTACCAACCTTTGATTTTCAATGTGATATAGTACAAAAGGTTAAAATATTAGGGTTTGTTAATCTCATAAAAATAAATTTGGTGAAGAGACCTTGTTTGAGTATTCAAGTTTTTAAACCTAATTTTTATTATAAAAATTATAGCAATTGAAAGATACATATAGGGAAAACAATATTTTTGAATAATTGCATAGTGTTAATACTATAATGAATATTACTATTTTTTTGAATGATGAAAGCCTACTCAACTTAGGTTTCACCAAGTTTTGATTAATAAGAGTCCTTGAAATATAAAAATTGATTGGTAAGGTCATCTTGCACTCACTTGAGTCATAGCTATTGTTAAATAAATAAATATTGGGTGTTGGTGACATGGATTTTAGTTGGAGTGTCTTGATGGTGACATAGATAATAATTATTAATTTTTTTGAACAATATATTAGATAGAAAGAACTTTAATTGGCATGAAATTGTTTCTTAATGGTACTAAATTTTCTTTGGGAAATAAATATAAAAGTGGTAGATTCATAGCAAACATAATTAATTTGGCATGGTCAAATTTTGTATAAAGTAAATTTCTTAATTATTTATGAAACTTATCAATGAATCCAGCTAAAATTTTCAACCTAAGTTTTAATTTATTATCAATTTTTGTCTTCTAAGATGGAAAATCCCTTGGAAATTTATAGCTTGAAGGGTCATTTTAATTTTTTGAGTGTATATTTTTATAGATTATAAGTGAGAGCATATATTGGTTGGTTTGGAAAATCAAAATAAGTATATATATTGTGTTAGCTATTAATATGTATGTTTTTAAAAACCACAAAGGATGGCCTTTCTAGGTTTTCATTGTTGGTACTTAAGTGGTATTAATTTGTAGAGAGTCCTTGTGGGATGAATTTATTTATAGATCACATTCAAGTGAGTTGTTGTGAATTTTCAAGTACTATGGTAAAACATGTATGTTGAATTACATATGGTAATGATATGGTAGTAAATTTTGGTACAATAGAAATAGTTTTTCTACATAAAGTGGTGGTGTGATAGTAACCATAAGTCATCTAGAAGGAGAACACACAACTATATGCAACATAATCTAATATTAGCATATTAACATTTTGTAAGATGGAACAAGGTATCATAAGTAGTTAGAAGAAGTTTTATGTTTGTGTGAGATAATAAAAGAAAGGAGCTAGTTCTATTGGATATACTACAAATATGTATGTATGCCAACAATATTAAGGTTCTAACTATTGATTCATAGTTGCAATAATGATAGAGTATACAAGGTGAATATCAACATAGATACATCATTCTTTGTGATTTATGCAGTATGATGATTTCATGTATGATTGTGTTATGGTTACACAATTTTTAGTATTCTTTGGGTTAGTTGGAAAATTAGAAAATTGGCATCCACATGAACACATATATGTATCATCTCATGTGAATGCACCATGGTTAGATATTAAAAGTATTGATAGAATTAGATTAAAAATTATTTGATGTGTAATTAGAGTAATTATAAAAGAAGTATGTTATATATTGAGACTCTATAAAATTTCAAAGACCTTGTTGTATTCAATCCTAACCAATTCTAAATAATAAAACTATATGAACATATTTTGGTGGTGGGTTTTCTCTTTAAATGGTTCCCACCTAAATCTTTGACTCTTGTGTGTAATATTGTGGATGCATATTGTTCTGTTTAATTTCATATGTATGTTTTTAGATAGATTTTTAGTTATCTTTGGTTGTTATTTAAATAATTTATATTAATCTTATTCATACAAATCTATTAGTAATCTACAATAGGGTTCAAATCCCCAAAAAATGGTAGTAGAGTGTAGGTTGGTACTTGGGTGGTTACTATTAGATTGTTAATCCAAACCCTAACATGTGTAATGGTAAACCTTGCTACAGTTGGCTCTTTGAAGTTATTTTATAACTAGAAACAAAAGAAAACTTTGAAGGACTTTATGAAAAAGTAGAACAATATTAACTTATGGCTAGTATGTCGAGGTATGAAATTGAGAGATTCAACTAATAAATATTTTAATTATAGAAGTTGAAGATGGATCTTTTAGTGGAGAGATATTAGTGGATTGTGATATCTAAGTATTTAACCAAACCATCAAATATGTTTGATAAAGATTGGTTAAAATTGGATAAGAATGAAAGAAGTAATATCCAATTATTTTTTCCAAACTATATGTTGATGAATGTATTTGATGAGTAGATAAAAAATTCAATTTCTAGCAAGTTATGTGCATCTAAGAGTATGTTTAAAAAATATATTTTAAATAAAGTTATACTTTTAAAATTGAGGGAGGGAAACTTAGTATCTTATCACTTAAATAGCTTTACTATTATTTTAAATCAATTTATGTCAATAGGAGTCAAGATGGATGAAGAGAACAAGATCATTACATTACTTTATTCCTTATCATATTCATGGTGAAAATTGACTATGTGTATACTTAGTAATATTATATCATTGAACCTATAAAATATTGTTGGCATACTGTTAAATGAATAAATTAGGAAAATTTCCATGGATGATAATTATTTTGATGCCCTAATTGTTAGTGGTAGGCCTAAGGGGAATAAAGGTAAGAATAAAGATGGAGATAAGAAGTCTAAAGATAATGATACAATATCTTATGGTAAGAAAGGTTTCCTGAAGAAGTCTTTCAAGTCTAACAAGGATAATTCTTTTAATAGCTCTTCTAAAAATGATAAATTTATTGGTGATGCATTTATCTCTACTAATGTTATTGATGATAATTACTAGTTGATTGACTAAGGTTTTTATTTTCATATGTTACCACATAGGTACTGGTTCTTAGATTATAACAAGTGTGATGAAGGATAGGTGTTCCTCAATGATAATAGATCCTTAAAGATAGTTGGTTGAGGAAAGGTGGAATTTTCCTTCATGTATGGTTGAGTTAGAACACTCTTAAATATTATGCACATTTTAGACTTGGATAGAAAGGTTATATCTATGTTTAAAATGGATAACTTGGGAATACATGTCAAATTTGATGTTAAAGGTTGTAAATTGGAGGGGTAGTTTGGTTCTTATAAATGGAGTGCAATATGGTACTCTATATAGGTTGGATGCATAAAATTTATTTGGTTCTACTAATTTAAATGCATCTAAATCAAGGTTATTGTGGCATCTTAGGTTGTGTGTAAAAACATTGGTAGGTAAAGATATGGTGGAAGTTCTTATTCATTTTTTTTTTATATTTACTTTTATGAGAATTGTGTGCTATGAAAATATAATAGTGTGTTGTTTAAAATTGGAAGCATAAGAGAAGAGGAGAGTTTGGAGGTGACACATAATGATGTGTTTGGTCTTGTAGATATTCAATCCATTAGTAAGTCTCTATACTATGTATCATTCATTAATTATTATTTTTTTAGATAAAAGGCAAAAATCCTAACTATAAATATAAATAGAAAGTGAAAATACATAGGAGTATCATAAAATATTACAATATAAGTGTAGCTAAGGGACCAAAACACAGAAAAAATATCCCATGTAATTGAGGAGAGATGTAGAGAGGTCAAAAAAGAGCATAACCTCAAAACATCAAGTAAATAAATAAACATAGAGATGATAGATTTTGAACAAGAGATTAGTTGAAACCCTCGCACAACATCAAGGGAGGCATCAAAGTCCATTATCCACTAGAGTTCATTCATAGGCTTCAAGTTGTTAACTTTCTTTAGGAAACCACACCCCATGGTCGCCATTGCTCTGTGTTGTTCCAATGTGACTGAGCGAAAGTTGAACGTAATGATGTGTTGAGAGGGGGAAGATGAATCATCATATATTATAACTAAACCATTCCATTTACAAATCACATTAACTAAAAATAATAGAAAAGAACACATGCATCACATAAAGACACCAGGATTTTTACGTGGAAAACCTAATGAGGGAAAAACCATGGTAAGGATTAACTCACAATATGTAGCTCATTGCTAACAATAATTACAATGTTTTAAGGCTCATTGCCTATGGACTTGCTAACTAAAGAATAGAACCTTGGAGAAAGATATAAAGGACCTAATGAGACTCATTGTCTCAGAGTACGATACATGAAAATTAGAATGTGAAAATTGATTATGAACTGCTATGAAGAAGAATATAACACATGTTGATTTTGTAGTCACTATTTCACATAATTAGCCCTTCACATTGATTTCAAACATTCCATATTTTTTATTCTGCTCTATCATCAATTAATATCAATCATCATTTTCACAAATGAATTTGATCTTCTTGTAAGAGAGGGGGACTACCACATGCAAGACCCCAGGTCATGGAGGGTCAAGAAACAAGAGGCTGCCCTAACTTACCTCAACTAAGTGTAATGTTAGGAAATGTGAGGCTAGAGTAATGAGGACTGTGGGGCCTCTCAGTTACTTTGCAGACCCAGAAAACAAGAAAGGGATAGGCAAGCCAGTTTTTAGGTCTAATGCTACGCCTTGGGAAGCTCTCTGTTTGAGGAAGAAAGCGTAGTCTCTGGACATCAACGTTGTGCACTGGCATCTCAAAAGTGTGTTGGCATCCGTATGGCAAGACAACAGTGAAGACGAGGTCAAACCAACAAAAACTAGCTAACGGCCCAACTGACTAACTAAAGGGCCAGAATGATGTGATTAAATAAATGAAATACTCTCTAATATTATAAAGTAAATAAGCAAGAGTAAAGAGAACAAGGAGGATCTCACCAAGGAATTCATTTTCTGGTTGATCCTTTGAGAAGCACGTACTCCTACACACAAAAAGAGAGGAGAATGTTGGGTGGCTGTATAGGGGTCTGCCTTAGTTAGACCCCCGTTTAGGTGTTCCCACCTCCATGGACAACCTAAGAAATGAGATAAAGGAAAGCAATACAATAAAGAGCACAAAAGCACTACAAAATAGTACAGTGTTGTATAAGAGTGAATTTTCACCCCATGTACAAATCCCCCTTTTTCCTTTATCCACCTTAGAGAAATGAGCTCGGAGGCTTAATTCCACCTAAGCCCACTGCTTTCATCCCACTTGGTGCCTGTTCTGAGTGTCGGTGGATGCGTTTCTATCGGAGATGCCCATATGGCGCACAAACGTCTATGCAATGCGCTTACGTCCCTAACAGATTCTTGTGGCTGAACCTGTAGAGGCGTTTCTCTTCTCATTGGAGATGAAGTTGTAACACCCCCTTTGGCCGACCAACCCGAATATGGTCATTTCACTTCATCCCTTCTTTATATTCACTCCTTGAACATACATTTCATCTTCTTCCAATCATGGAGATCACTTCTCCATATGATTCTACAATCGAGACTCTTCAAATTCACACTCTTTGCACTCACTTCAAGCTTCAAGCAATATTCTTGCATTCCATTGCAGCCAAAGCAACACTCTATCATGTCAGTAGAGAAAGTTTGGGACCACACTATTGCAATAGAGGCTTGAGTTCCTTTCTTTTTCTCCCCCAAGCAGCCTTGAGTGCTCTTGGTGGAGGTGGTAAGCTTCCCTCTCCTCTCCTCTATCATTTGGCTGAGTTAGCACTTTTACTATTTTGTAGTGCTCTTTTGCTTTCCACTGTATTGCTTTCTTTATCTTGTTCCTAGGCTATCTTTGGAGGTGGGAACACCTAAACGGGGGTCTGACTGAGGAAAACCCCTATACAACCACCCAAAATTCTCCTTTCATTCGGTGTGCAGGAGTACGCGATTCTTAGAGGATTAACTAGTGAATGAATTCCTTGGTGAGATTCTCCTCGCTCTCTTTACCCTTGTCTATTTACTTTACAATATAAGAGATTACTTCATTTGATTAATCATGTCATTTTGTCCCTTTAGTTAGTTAGCTAGGCCATTAGCTAGTTTTGGTGGTTTGACCTCACCTTTTCTATTGTTTGGTCATATAGACACTAGCATGCCACGCTAATGTCTAGAGACCGCACTTTCATCCTCAGACAGAGAGCTTCCCGAGGCATAGTATTAGGCCTAAGAACCGGCTCACCTAGCCCCTTTATATGTTCCAGGTCTACAAAGTAACTTAGAGGCCTCACGATCCTTGTTACTTTCGTCTCACACTTCCTAACGTTACACTTAGTTGAGGTAAGTTAGGGAAGCCTCTTGTGTCTTGACCCTCTGTGACCTGGGGTATTTTTGGTGAACTCAACGTGAATGAACATCTATTCATCCGTTGGTATTGAATTCCCTCTCATATACTTCGTGACTGTTGTGTCCCTGAGTGTTGTGAAGTTTTATGAGCATCACAACCTAGTCCACAACTTCTGGGAATATTTTTAGGAGAAGTGTGCAACACCTCTCGATGGAAAGGACAAAGGCCTCGATTGGTCTCTCTAGAAGCCTTTTCTCCACTCCCTCTGTTAGTTTGGCTACACAGGAGTAGTTGTCAAGGAATGAGATGGGATTCACTGACGAAATCGATCACGTTCCCACTCCCCCTATGTACCCTATGCCATCTTCAATGGATGAGCATGAGGTTGTTCAAATTCCTGTGGAATACGTTGCCTCCATTACTAAGGGATTGGGAAATTTGGAAAACCACTTGGAAAGAAACCTAAAGACGGGTAGGGCCACTCAAGTTGTCAGTGAATTAAAACATATGATTTGTAAATATCGAACGGGCATCAAACTTCTGACTATCCTTCTTGGTCTTTCCAAAGCATGTGATCCTTCAAACAACCCTAGCTTCATACAAGGATTCACCTTCAGAGAACATGAAGTACAGTTAGGGGTATCAATGCCTCCCACATCCATCTATATGGCCTATGCAGTCCCTTCTATCAGCATCCCTTCTGAACAACTTGAAACTATCAAAGTAAACAAAGTCCCCTTGGGCCTTAGCTTCACCCCTCCTATCACCTCTAGTGGTGGGAGCTTTGGTAGTGGTGGTGGATTTGGTAACGAAGGTGGTGCTGGTGGAGGTGGGTTCGGTGGAGGACACAGTGGTGGTTCCCGCAGAGGCCCTACAAGTGGCAGTGGTTCTGGTGGTGGTTTTAGTGGAGGCCACTCTGGTGGTGGTTCTAGAGGAGGTCCCTCTAGCCCTCTATCTTCTAATAACCCTATTCTGAACACTCTCCTTCAGAAGTTGGGTAAGATGCAGAGCTAGTTGGTGAGTCTTTCCCAAGCCTCTGCCCAACCTATCTTCCAACCTTTCTTTTGACATAGTCCATTGTTGGTTTCTATCTTGAACACTCCTTTCCCTCAAGGAATGGAGATCCCTAAATTTGAGAAGTTTGGTGGTAAAGGAGACCTGCAGACACATGTGTCTGCTTTTAACTCCCTTTGCACTAACTTCTTCCATCATGACGCATTGATGGCTAAACTGTTTCCTCGATCTCTCAAGGATATGACACTCTAATGGTACTGCTCATTTCCCAAAAACTCTATCTTCTCATTTGATCAACTTGTAAATCAACTCCTTAGACAATTCCAAGCAAACATCGGGCCGAAGATGGCCTTTTCAGATCTTGTCCAATGTAAACAAGGTGATAATGAAAAGATTACTGACTTCATAGCACATTATCAAGCACTCCTCTCACAAATCTCGTATCAACTACCCAATTCTAACGTGTAGAAAGTGTTCATAGGGAAATTACAAAGGCCTTGGCAAGAGAATTTTTCCCTTATGAAATACCCTTCTTTCGCACACCTATGTGCGGCCCTACGAGAATACCAACAGATGGTTGTTCAGTTTGGGGGATCCTCCTCGCACTCCCATTTTGAAGGGAAGTCCATCATATCAATCTCTAGGAAAGGTAAAGCCATTGTAAATGTAGTAGCCGTTGCTAATGACAATGGCCTCAAATGCAATTGAAAGTTCAAAAAGTTATCAGAATATTATGCCTCTGTCTTACAAAAGTTGTTGAAGGATAAGATCATAACTTTACTAACTCCTAATCCTATTAAAGAACCTTACCCTAATGGGTATGATGGGAACACTTATTACTAGTACCATTGTGTTAATGGTTATGATACCAAACAATGTATGTGGTTGTGTCATGAAATACAAGACCGCATCAAGGACGGTACCATTCGTCTTGATGGGAACAAATAGAATGCTAACAAATTGATGGTGAAGGCTAATAGTGAATTGCAGATATACACGGACCCATTTCCATCACACTCTGCTAACATGATTGTCAATCCCACTGATTTTGGTGCACAACTCGAGGCCTATGTTAATATGGTCATGGTGACTTCCACTGTTCCACCCGCACCCTATTTGTTGGACATTACATTTACATCGTAGTATTTACCGTTAAACAATAAACCCTCGCCTCTCTACATTCCCGCTCATGTCAATGGTAACATTGTGACAGGAGTCTTAATAGACCTTACGAGCTGTGTGAATGTTATAACTAAGGAGATATTAGTATTAAATTTGTTATAAAAGGAAAAATATGAAGAAACAAAATCTACCATCCATACACACAATGGTATGTGCCTTAAACCTTATGGATTGATCACTTTGTCTATCCTGGTTGGACCCAGGGTTGTCGACATAGTCTTCGATGTTATTCTGGAGTCAGGTCTATTCAGGATGAAGCTAGGCATACCCTAGCTCACCTCCATGAATGGAATCACCTCTGTTATTCACAAATGTTTAAAGTTCTCACATGAAGGTGTTGTGCACATAGTGCATGACACTGGATACCAACCCTTGGTGTCCTGTGGTGGATATTCATTGGATCACTTTTGGCCCTCCCTAGTCGGTCTGCTTCCTTTGAGAACAAACCTACTTTACAAGAACTATGTGAAGTATAAAACTAGGGGAAAAGGGGAGCAAAAGCTGACCCTTTCCATGACAGAACAACCAATAGCCTCCTCTTCTCGAGAAGAGAAGAAGCTCGCACCGACTGCTATTCCTTCTCTGAAAGAGAAGAAGTCCACGCCAGCTCCCTCTCCTTCCCATAAAGGCAAAGAAAAGGCTACCTCCTCTCAATCAGACTTGTCCTCTCCCCCTTCTTGGGAAGAGTATTGGATGAGCTAGCCTAGCGATTACCCGCTGAGTCTGATGATTCTCCTTGGCGTAGGCCGAAGATCAAGATTGCAGATCTTCCTAATCAATACCCCAAACTGTGGTACTACTTATATAGCAGAAAGAAAGGTTCTCAAAGAGAATTCAATCCATGACCTCCTACTTCTCCTGCTCCTAAGGCAGTGAGTGGAAAGAGGCCTGTTGCCGAGGCTCTCAAGTTGACTCTGCTTGTTGCTCCTTAACCTATTCCTCCTGCTCCTATACAAGAGCCTATTCCTCCACCAGAAATGGTTGTAGTGGATGTTCCTATGGTTGAGCAAGAACCTCTTGTCCCTTCGTAGACTCCAATATCTAACTCCAAGAGTCGTAGAAACTACCTTGAACGTGAATGCAAGTACCAAAGAAAGGCTCTCTTTGGCTGAGCAAGCCATCTCACAAAAGGAGGAAGAAACGAATGCCCCTACTTCAGGGCCTCCTGTAGCATCTTCTTCTTCCCTCCCTTCTGCTTCTTTTCAATCTAGCTCTGTAGTGCTTTTGGCTTTCATCTCGAGTACGAATGTGCCTAACCCTAAACGAGTATAGGTTCCCATTGCTCCTTTAGTGGAGCCAACTTTGCTGATGTCCATTTTGGATATCCATCCCTTCCCTAAGCTCATGGATATGATCAATACTTTCATTGTATCCGCTGCGGTTCTTTCCTCCTCCTCCTCCGTGCCTCTAGCCTCATCTATGGGGAGTTCATCTCCTTTGAAAAAATGTGAGGCTGAGGATGGTCCCTCCAGGAACAGAGAACATAAGAGTACCCCGCCTTCTCTACATGGTGGCCCCATGTTGACTTCTTCTATCCTAATAACAGAACCAGTCTTGGCTTCCCCTGAGTTCATCACCACTCCCAAGTCATTCAACGAGCTTAGCGGTGAACCTCAGGAACAACTTGTCCCATCCACTGAGGTTAGACATCATGCTCACATAGGGTGTATGTTTAATTCCATGGATGAGGTCCCAGCCCTATCAGCGATCTTCACAAAATGTCTGACCTTGACTCCATAAGAGCTTAGTGGAGAGGACCTTGAGGGGCCCTCCTCCTTAGCCCTTGTTGTTGGAGGGCCAGATGCTCCTCCTCTTAACATCTTACCATTGAAGGCTCATCCTCCTTCCCCTTATGAGGATTTAGATTGGGAAGTGGATGACCTCTTGGCTGATCAATGTTAGGAGGAGGCCCCTTTTCTTGATCTCATGTGTGTGTGCATGTGTTTCATGATGTGTTCCCCCATGCTTGTGCTATGTGTGTTTGGACGACCCTCATCACCCCTGTTGGTGCTTAGATATAGGCATGGTTTTTGTGTCATAAACCTTCCTCTATATGTATCATCATTCTTCCATGTTTGTGCTCGACTTTCGCTAAATTGGGGATGATGCAAAGCATTGGGGACATTTAGGCTCCCCTTCCATGTTGACCAAATTTTTAATTTTTAATTTTTTTACTTTGTCTTCTAGTGCATTCCTCACATGGCCTGATATAGTAGGGGGTTGATGACAATTCATTTATATACTATTATTATACATACATATATATATCTATGAGCAATTCTGACCCTAAAATATTAGGCTACCCCTGTGTCCTTTGTTTGCATTTGTTCTCTTTTGTTTTCTTTAGCTTTTTCTCTTCTTTGCTTGAGTTGTCCCTTTCATGTGTGACAATGCCTTTCTTTAACACTTCGACTTTTAGAAAATGCATTCATTTCCAACAAATCTTCTCTTGAAAGTCTTCACAAAATTTTCCTTAGAATCGCATTCTCAACTTGGAACCCTAATGGAATGTGTTTCCTTCATCATAGGTTTGTAAAGAAAGGACTTGAAGACCTTCCTCTAAAGCGGGAATATATTTCACTTCCCCCTCACATGGGGGCATATCCTTCCTTTTGAATTCCTTGATGATGAATCACTCTAAAAAGAACAACTTCTTTCAAATTGCGTCCCTTGAGTGGACCCCCCTTCTTCCTCACAATGGGTTCCTAAGGGACCCTCCTTTGAAAGTCTCTATTCTAAATGGATTCCTTCACATCTAGTTTGGGGGTAGCCTGACTAGACTTATTCCATTTTCCTTTTTGTATCTAGCTTAGGGGAAGCCTGACTAGACCTTGCCTTTCAAACAACGCATCCCTTGAGTGGACCCCTCTTTTTCATGCCAAGTTCCCAAAGGACCCCTTTGAAAATTGTACTTATTGACGATCTGCGTGACTATCCACATATTTTCCCACATGACCACTTTTTGACATGTTTTATTTGCGGGTAGACGTGTCGCAGCTTTTTGACATGTTCTATCTTCGAGTAGACATGTCACCGCTTTTGACATGTTCTATCTGTGGGTAGATGTGTCATCAATTTTGACATGTTCTATCTACAGGTAGACATGTTTCCGCTTTTGACATGTTCTATCTGTGGGTAGACATGTCGCCGCTTATTGACTCTGCGGAGTTTTCTTCCTTTAGTTTCCTTTATGTGAGAGATCTTGGAGGACACCTTCCTTGCAAGTCTGCAGGCCTGTAAGGCACTTACTTCACGGGGCTTCCCTCATGCGAGAGATCTTGGGGGTTTCCTCCTTGCAGGTATGTGGGCCTGTAAGGTGCTTTGTTTTTCTAACTTTATAGTTTCGAGTAGCTATGAAGTCCTTTGCCTTCCCTGCACCTTCAGGTTTGCTAGATCGCAATATGCTTCCTCGACAGTCTAGGTATACATTTCTAACCTTACTCTTTCTTGATCTACTTTACTGATCACTCACCAGTATTCGTGCTCGCTAAAGTGGGGGAAAAATGTATAAGAGTGAATTTACACCCCATGTGAAAATCCCCCTTTTTCCTTTATCCACCTTAGAGAAATGAGCTCAGAGGCTTAATTCCACCTAAGCCCACTGCTTGCATCCCACTTGGCACCTATTATGAGTGTTAGTGGAGGTGTTTCTGTTAGGGATGTCCATGTGGCATGCAAACATCTACGCGACACACTTATGTCCCTGGTAGATTCCTGCAGTTGAACCTGCAGAGGCTTTTCTCTTCTCATTGGAGATGAAGTTGTAACGTCCCCTTCGACCGACTGAACCAAATATGGCCATTTCACTTCATCCCTTCTTCATATTCACTCCTTGAACATACATTTCATCTTCTTCCAAGCATGGAGATCACTTCTCCATAGGCTTCTACAATCCAGACTCTTCAACTTCACACTCTTTGCACTCACTTCACACTTCAAGCAACATGCTTACATTCCATTGTAGCCGAAGAAACACTCTGTCACGTTAGTAGAGTAAGTTTGGGACCACACCATTGTAGCAGAGGCTTGAGTTCCTCTCTTTTCTCCCCTAAGCATCCTTGAGTGCTCTTGGTGGAGGTGGTAATCTTCCCTCTCCTCTCCTCTATCATTTGGCTGAGTTAGCACTTTTACTATTTTGTAGTGTTATTTTTCTTTCCATTGTATTGCTTTCTTTATCTTGTTCCTAGGTTGTCCGTGGATGTGGGAACACCTAAATGGGGGTCTAATTGAGGAAAAACCCTATACAAGCACCCAAAATTCTCCTCTCTTTCAGTGTGCAACAGTACACACTTCTCAAAGGATCAGCTAGTGAACAAATTCCTTGGTGAGATTCTCCTCACTCTCTTTACCCTTGTCTATTTACTTTACAATATAAGAGAGTACTTCATTTGCTTAATCACATCATTCTGGCCCTTTAGTTAGTTAGCTGGGCTATTAGCTAGTTTTGGTGGTTTGACCTTGCCTTTGCTATTGTCTAGTCATATGGATGCTAGCGCACTTTCGAGATGCAAACGCGTCGTGCTGATGTCCAGAGACCGCGCTTTCGTACTTAGATAGAGAGCTTCCCAAGGCATAGTGTTAGGCCTAAGAACCAGCTTGCCTAGCCCTTTTCTGTGTTCCAAGTCTATAGAGTAACTGAGAGGCCTCATCTTCCTCGTTACTTTTGCCTCACACTTCCTAACATTACACTTAGTTGAGGTAAGTTAGGGAAACCTCTTGTGTCTTGACCCTTCGTGACCTGGGGTCTTGCATGTGGTAGTCCCCCTCTCTTACAAGTGGTAACTCAACCAAATGATAGAGGAGAGGAGAGGGAAGCTTACCACCTCCACCAAGAGCACTCAAGGCTACTTGGGGGATAAAATGAGAGGAACTCAAGCCTCTGTTGCAATGGCGTGGTCCCAAACTTGCTCTACTGACGTGATGGAGTGTTGCTTTTAATGCTATGGAATGCAAGAATGTTTCTTGAAGCTTGAAGTGGATGCAAAGGGGTGTGTTGAAGCTTGAGAATGGAGTCCAAAATTTGAAATGCATATGGAAGGAGTGAATATGAAGAAGGAATGAAGAGAAATGACCATATTCAGGTTAGTCAACCGAAGGGGGCATTACAACTTCACCTCAATGAGAAGAGTAACACCTCTATAGGTTCAGTCATAGGAATCTGCCAGGGATGTAAGTGCACCATGTGGACGTCTACATGTCGGATGGGCATCCTTGATAGAAACGCCTCCACTGACGCTCAAAACAGGTGCCAAGTGGGATGCAAGTAGTGGGCTTAGGTGGAATTAAGCCTCCAAACTTAGTTTTCTAAGGTGGATAAAGGAAAAAAGGGGATTTTCACATGGGGTGAAAATTCACTCCTATACATCTTTCCCCCACTTTAGCAAACACAAATACTAATGAGTGCTCAATAAAGTAGATCAAGCAAGAGTAAGGTTAGAAATGTATACCTGAAGCATCAAGGAAGTAGACCACGATCTGGCAAACCTGAAGGTGTAGGAAAAGCAAAGGACTTCACAGCTACTCATAACTATGAAGTTACAAAGAAAAAAACATCTTATAGGCACGCAGACCTACAAGGAGGAAACCCCCAAGATCTCTCACATGAAGGAAGCCCCATGAAGTAAGTGCCTTATAGACCTGCAGAACTACAAGGAAGGTATCCTCCAAGATCTCTTGCATGAAGGAAACTGAGAAAGCACCTTATAAACCGGCAAAATTGCAAGGAAGGTAACCTCCAAGATCTCTCACATGAAAGAAACTAGGAAATTTCCTTACATACCCGCAAAAATTCCAAGGAAGGTTTCCTCCAAGATCTCTTGCATGAAGGAAACCCAAAGGAAGCAGACTCCATAGAGTCAAGAAGCGGTGACATATCTACCCATAGGTAGAACATGTAAAAAGCGGTCATGTAGGAAAATAATTAGACAGTCACACAGACTGTCAATAAGTAAAACTTTCAAAGGGGTCCCTCGGGAACCTAGCTTGAAAAAGAGGGGTCCACTCAAGAGACAGACTATTTGAAAGTTGAGGTCTAGTCAGGATGTGAAAAGGAAAATGGAATAAGTCTAGTCAGGCTGCCCCTAGGCTAGATGTGAAGGAATCCATTTGGAATAGAGACTTTCAAAGAAGGGTCCGTTGGGAACCCATCATGAGGAAAAAAAAGGGGGGTCCACTCAAGGGACATGGTTTGAAAGCAACTGTTCTTCTTAGAGTGATTTGTCATCAAGGAATCCTTTCGAAATATATTCACTACATCAAGAAATTTGAAAGGAAGGATATTCCCCCACGTGAGGGGAAGGTTCGAGTTGTTCCCACTTTGGAGGAAGCTCTTCGAGTCCTTTCTTTACAAACCCATGATGAAGGAAACACATTTTGTTAGGGTTCCAAGTTGAGAATGCGATTCTAAGAAATTTTTTTTGAAGGATTTCAAGAAAAGATTCATTGGCAATGAATGCATTTTCTAAAAGTGTTAAAGAAAGGTGTTGTCACACATGAAAGGGACAACTCAAGAAAAGAAGAGAAAAAGATAAAGAAAGAAAAAAAAGAGAAAATGCAAACAAAAGGGCACATTGAGATCTAGTTTAGTGGGGTAAGATCTGTCTGAGCTCATATAAATAATAGGTAACCATGGTGCAAAGTGAAATATCATCAATCCCCAACCAGATTAGGAAGAATGCATAAGAAGAAAAAGTAAAAATAAAAATTGGGTCAACATGGAAGGGGAGCCTAAATTCCCCCAATGCTTTGCATCATCCCCAATTTAATGAAAATCAAGCACAAACATGGAAGAATGATGGTACAAATAGAAGAAGGTTTATGACACAAAAATCACTCATGTATCCAATCACCAATAGGGGTGATGAGGGTCATCCAGGAACACATAACACAAGCATGGAGGGACACATCACAAAATAAACACACACACACACAAGATCAAGAAAAGGGGCCTCCTCCTAGTGTTGATCGACCAAGATGTCATCTACTTCCCAATCTAACTCCTCATAAGGGGAAGGAGGATGAGCCTACAATGGTGGGATGTTAAGAGGAGTATTCAGCCCTCCCACAACAAGGGCTAAGGAAGAGGGTCCCTTGAGGTCCTCTCCGTCGAGCTCTTGTGGAGTCAAGGTAAGTGATTTCACAAAGTTCGGTGGTAGGGTCGGGACCTCGTCCATGGAATTAAACATGCACCCCATAGGAGCACTATGCCTAATTTCAGCAGATGGGACAGGTTGTACCTGAGGTTCACCACTAAGCTCACTGAATGACTCGAGAGTGGTGATGAATTCAGGGGAAGACGAGACTAGTTCTTTTATTAGGACAAAACAAGTCAACACAGGGCTGCTGTGTGGAGAAGGCGGGGTCCCCCTGTGTTCTCCATTCTCGGAGGGACCATCCTCCACCTCCTGTTTCTTTAGAGGGGATGAGCTCCCCATGGATGAGGCTAGAGGCATAGAGGAAGAGGATGAAAGAACCACAATGGATACAAATGAAGTATTAATCATATCCATGGGCTTTGGGAAGGGCTGGATATCTAGGACAAATATCAGCAAAGGTGGCTCCACCGAAGGAGCTATGAACACTTGTACCCGTTTAGGGTTAGGCACATTTGTACTCACAACGGAAGCTAGAAGCAGTATAGGGCTAGACTGAAGAGAAGTAGAAGGGAGGAAGAAGATGTTACAGGAGGCCTTGAAGCAGGGGCAGTCATTTCTTCCTCCTTTTGTGAGGTGGCTTGCTCAACTAGGAGATCCTTTCATCAGTGTTTGTGTTCATGTGCAAGGCGGTTTCTATGGCTCTTGGAGTTAGAGGACGGAGTTTGTGAAGGGACAAGAGGTTCCTACTCAACCATAGGAATGTCTACTATGGCTTTTTTTGGTGGAGGGACAAGTTCTTGCATGGGAGCAAGGGGAATAGGTTGAGGAGTGATAGGAGGAGTCGATTCGAGAGCCTCGGCAGCGGGCCTCTTCCCATTCACTGCCTTAGGATCAGGAGTAGTAGGAGGCCATGGAGGTCAAGAAAATGAGGATTCTCTCTGGGAGACCTTCTTCCTGTCGTACCGAGTGGGTCTAGGTTTTGTTGGTAGAACATGAAGTTCAAAAGCAAGACGCTTAGGCTTTCGGCAAGCAGGCACCATAGGGTTCTCCTATAGATGAGGATCAAGACCCAATGGTACCTTGACATAGCGAGAAGAAGCACCAAATTGACTAGTGGAAGAGGAAGAAGGAGGGTCATGGGACTACTTCTCTTCTTCCTTCTTTCACGCCTTAGTTGCATCGCTATCAGCTTTTAAGCAAGCCTTATGTGAGACAACATTGGACAAGGGAGGGTATCTGACTTTTGGCCTTAGACGCCCTTTCTTATAGTTTTGATATGTCTTGTGCAAAAGGTCCATCCTGGGTAGAAGAGGACCCTCAAACGCAGGCCACGGGTGATCTAAGGAGTAGCTACCATGTGCAACTGGTGGTATATAACCGGTGTCATGGATTACATGCACAAAACCTCCATGGATAAATTATAGAAATTTATGCATGACGAAGGGAATCACATTCATCACCACCAACCAAGGGACACCCAATTTCACCCTAAAGAGTTCAAACCCAAGAATGATATCAAACAGGAGATTTACAAACTTAGGTCCAACTAAGACCAACATGAAAATACTACCCAAAGGGAGTATGGAAATCCCATCATGTGTATGGATGAAACTCACAAGAGCATCGTATCCATCCTTTTGTAAAAATTTTATTAGCATAATCTCCTCTGTTATTATGTTCACTTGTGATGTCGGATCAATGAGAACACCCGCTACAATGTTTTCATTGATTTGTGCAGGAATGTAAAGAGGAAATGGTTCCTTGTTAAAACCCATCGGCAGGTCTTGTGAAGTGAAGGTTATACTAGTACCACTATTCATAGGTTGCGCAGAGGGGATAGGTTGATGCAGGAAGGAGGCCATTATGCACACTAGACAATGCTTTCATAAAGTCCCTAAAGGTTGACTGCTAGGGGTCGTAGGCTGGGTTGTAAGGCAACAGCCTCACAACACTCTCACCCACAACACTCCTAGAGTACGAGGAAAGGAACTATAAGGATCGTAGAGACGAAACCAAAATGGTTCACGTCGAGTTCACCAAAAATGTAAGAGAGGGGGACCACCGCATGCAAGACCCCAGGCCACAAAGGGTCAAGATTCGATAAGATTCCCTAACTTACCTCATCTAAGTGTAATGTTAGGAAATGCGAGGTGAGAGTAATGAGGATTGTGGGGGCCTCTCAGTTACTCTGCAGACCCAAAACACAGGAAAGGGCTAGGCAAGCCAGTTTTTAGGTCTAACACTACGCCTCAGGAAGCTCTCTATTTGAGGACGAAAGCACGGTCTCTAGACATCAGTACGGCACACTGTCATCTCAAAAGTGTGTTGGTGTATGTTCGACTAGACAACATTGAAGACAAGGTCAAATCAACAAAAACTAGCTAACGACCAAGCTAACTCACTAAAAGGCCAGAATGATGTGATTAAGTAAATGAAATACTCTCTAATATTATAAAGTAAATAAGCAAGAGTAAAGAGAGCAAGGAGGATCTCACCAAGGAATTCGTTCGCCAGCTGATCCTTTGAGAAGCACGTACTACACATAGAAATATAGGAGACTATTGGTTAGCTATATATGGGTTTGCCTCAGTCAAACCCCCGTTTAGGTGTTCCCACCTCCACGGACAGCCTAAGAAATGAGATAAAGGAAAGCAATACAATAAAGAGCACAAAAGCACTACAAAATAGTACAGTGCTAACTCAACCAAATGATAGAGAGAAGAGGGAAGCTTACCACCTTCACCAAGAGCACTCAAGGCTACTTGGGGGAGAAAATGAGAGGAACTCAAGCCTCTACTGCAATGGAAAGGTCCCAAAATTGCTCTACCAATGTGACAGAGTGTTGCTTTGGCTACTATGGAATGCAAGAATGCTGCTTGAAGCTTGAAGTGGATGTAAAGGGGTGTGTTGAAGCTTGAGAATGGAGTCTATAAGTTGAAATGCATATGGAAGGAGTGAATATGAAGAAGGAATGAAGATAAACAACAATATTCGGGTCGGTCGACCAAAAGGGGCATTACAACTTCACCTCCAATGAGAAGAGTAACACCTTTGCAAGTTCAACCATAGGAATCTGCTAGGGACGTAAATGCACTACACAAACATTTGTGCGTCGTGCGGGTGTCCTCAATAGAAATGCCTCCACCAATGCTCAAAACAAGTGCCAAGTGGGATGTAAATAGTGGGCTTAGGTGGAATTATGCCTCCGAACTAAGTTTTCTAAGGTGGATAAAGGAAAAAAGGGGATTTGCACATGGGGTGCAAATTCACTCCTATACACTTATCTATATATCCTCTGCAACAACTCAAAACCTTTATTAGGTTGGCTCCAAGATGACCTTTAAAAGAAACGCTTGATATCTCATTGGTCAGATCTAATTATGTATAATCATTGTAAGAGAAACAATTTTGGATTAGTACATGAAATTTCAAGACCCAACCATATCACAAAAATAGATTACTTAATCAGGATCAATCGCTGATGATAGAGACAAGTCTGTGGGCCCAAATAATGACAATACTTCCAAGACTATCATTTGTTCACCTTTACACTCCCAGAGAGAAAAAAACCATCATGCATACAATATGTAAGTATCACAACACATGCACAATATCTCCTCAACCTTCTCCTGAAGAAACTAATCATCATATTTTGGCGCAAGAGGAGAAACCCACTGAATATATAGGAACAGAGCATTTGAGCAAACTATGACACATTGTTATTAAAAACAAAACTTGCGGATCACCAAAACACATAGTTCTAATAAGTAATATGATTTTATTATTTTTGAAAATATTTACAAAACCACATGGTTATCCCTTCACTTCTGAAAGAATGTGGATCATTCCACCAAGATTTCATTATTACATTCCTCTGTCAAGGTACATGTTGGAACACTGTTACATGTAACTCTCACTATAGAAGGTGTGATGAATTGATTTCTTGGATATGGAACCTTAATAGCTTTAAAAACATATCATTTGAACCACAAGTTTAAATCTTTCTTAGCAAAATGATGTGGACCAGAATACCATGACTCTAACTTAGAGTGTGCACTACAAATTCCTTAACAAAAATTTTGTAGCTTATCTTCATGTGTGGTATATCAAAATGGAGTGATATCAATGTAAACATATTGTATGTAAATCAATACATACATACTTTCCTCCATAACATACATAGTCATCAGACCGATCATCATTTCATCCTCGTTCAACCTTATACTACAATGTTGACTTGCACTCTGCACACCAACAATCTCCAAAGTATATATAGAATTTAGCATACACACTTGACATCAATGATAGCTCATATTGAGTTGACATCAATGATAAAACTTATTTCCAACAATCTCCCCCTTTTTCATTGATGGAAACACACATATGCATCTCTCGCACTTTGACATGAAGGGAAAAGGACATAAAATATTCTCACTAATATCAACCCAAAACTTGTATGAACCCCCCCCCCCTTAATTATATGGATTCTCAAACCAATACTCCCCCTAAGATGGAGATGCCTCAAAACTAATGCTATGTATAGAAAAAAAACCAAAAAGACACTACAGTACTCCACAAAGACCAAAATTGTCTTGATTATGCCTTTGTACCTTCCTTAGAAGGTAAAATTTTCTTGTGAATTTATTTGAGTTGCGTGAAAGTTGCAACCTAATCTACTTTTTCTAAAGAAAGAATGTTATTTTGGCATTCACATTGCATGTACTATTGCAAGTATGAGCATTTTGTGTTCTCATTGATGTCAACAAGCTTTGTTGTTGTCATTGGTGTCAACTATATGAGAAGGAGGCTTTTGCAAGGATGTGCAATTGGTATTGAGTTGGTATTGTCTCTGATGATGTTTTGATTAGTTGTATTATGTTTTCATTATTAAGCTACTAGTGTCAACCTCCAATGTTGCTTTGATAAGCCTCTGTTTATTGATGTATGGTTGAGTTTCTATATTTTAGTTGGCTTGGTAGTGATTAGGAAGTGTTGAAGATGTTGAGGATGTGTCTCTAGTTCTTAGTTTCCAAGTGATTTTGAGAAAATTGAATAAAAAGAGGAAATAGTGTGTTGTAGTGGTGTTTTATGTTGTAGAGTAGTGTTCTGGTTTTGCTCCGTAGTTCTTCTAGGTTGAATATCTTCTTGTGCAATTTTGATATGTTGATCAAAGGTGTTCAAAGGTTTTGTATTCAAAATTTGGTGTGTTGGATTGTTGTGAAGAGGAAGTTGTGTTCACCAATGTGTGAATTGTATATTGTAGAGGTGTCTGGGATAAATATTCTTGCTCCACATTTCTCCGTGGAGTGGTTTTTGGTCTTGCAGATGTGGAAGGGTGCTGATAGTGTGTGTATCTTTCTTCAGATGAATTTTTTTGTGGTTTGGTGCTTTGGAATTCAGTTTCCAGAGTTGCAGTGTACGACAAAGTAGTTTGAGTGTACTAGGTGTGTATACTCTTCAAGTGAGTTTTTGCAAAGGAACTTGTTGGAATTCAAGGTGTTTGTGGAAAATTATAAATCATGTTCAAGTGTTATGTGGTGTCAGCAAGTCATCTTTGGATTTGAGGAAGTGTGTACTTAAGTGTTAATGGTGTTAATACAAGTTCGACCGATGTTGGGTGTTTACACTAATTATGAAGTTTCTTTGGTGATTGAGGAAGTGTTGTGTGGTGCGTATGAGTGGATTTAGGTCCTAGCTAAGGTGTGTTGTGGTCCACCTTCATTCCTTTCCATCGTGGGAATATCTTGGTGCCAACCTAATTTGAAATTTGCATGGTTGAGGTGCATAGTCGACCTTGGAGAATGTTTTCAAGGTTGAAAATGATATAAATAAGTGTTGCGAAGTTGTAGGGTGTGAATTTATGAAGTGTAGTGCAAGCTTTCATGTGTTAGATTACTGAATGCAATAAGAAGAAGGTGTCTAAAATTCTTTACAAAGACTGTGAAGGTGTTGGTAGTATTGTGGTGAACTTTTTTGTTGCTTTAAGATGAATTTCTCATTATAACACTCTTCCCTATCTTCTCTTCTATTCTAGGAGTGAGCCTTTTGCAATGAGCCTTTCTTTCTTTTGGGAAGCGAGCCCTCCAGAAGTGAGCCCTCTGATAGTGAGCCTTATTATTGTTGCCCGATTTTCACCTATGGGCTCATTAGGTAGGACAAATTGTGTCTCAGGTGTTCATGAAGGCCAAATGGAGACATTTACATCAAGGTTCAAATCATGCACTTGAGGATATTTCATGAGGAGGTCTATTGGAAGGCATGCCTTGATCATTTTTGGCGCAAAAAAAAACTCATTAGAGGAAAAAGTCGGCAAGACGCTCCTGTTGTCTTGCCAACTAGTAGTTCGTTCTATTTGGTTTAATACACCTGTCGCCAGGACATTCGGGTTGCCATGAGTCTTCATGTATCTCTCCGCTTGGAAGGGGGTCATGTTGAAATTTTTTCACAAGGGTGGCATTGGGGGGAATGATTTCGGTCAGGGTAATGTCTCTCCGAATGTGTAAAGTATCGCCGAAGGTTTTTCCTTTGGCATAATGTCTTACCGACACATGGGAGTCTCCCCGAAATGGTCTCAACTCGCCAAAATATTGTCATCTCGGGGAGATGTCTCAACAACTGTGAGGTATCACCAAAGTAAAGTAGCTGTTGTCAGGGTGAGGTCTGTCCGATCCGGTAAGGTCTCGCTGAAGTGAGATGCCTTCGGTGTATGAGGAGGCTTCGCTGTAAAGTCTCACTGATGGGGTGAGGTCTTGCCGAAGTAAAGCGGCATCGGCGAAGGAAAGGAGTTCGGCGTAGGGTCTCGTCGAAGGTCGGGGGTCTTGCCGAAGATTAGGAGCTCGGGGAGATGTCTTGGCAACTATCGGAGGTCTCGGTGAAAAGGTATGTCAACGGGGATAAAGGTGGGCCTTGTTGTAGCATCTCGGTGACTGAAAGATGTCTCACCGAAAGGATGGTGCCTTCAGTATAAGATGATAAGCTCGGGGAGATGTCCTACTAACATGGGGAGGTCTCGGCAAAAGTTGTGAGTTCGATCGGAGGTCTCACTGACCAAGCAAAGTCTCCTCAACTGAAACGAAGGGAGCTCGATAGGAGTTCTCGCCAAAGCAAGGTGTCTTCAGTGGGAAGTCTGGCTGACAGGATGGGGTCCCCCCGAAATGAAGATGATCTCATCGGCGAAGGGAGACATCATCGCTATGAGGTCTTTCCGACCTTGAGGGGTCTTGGCGAAGGGTTGTGCCTTCGGCAAGAGGTCTCACCGACACATGGGTGTCTCGCTAATGGAGGAGCACAACGATATAATGATAGAGCTTCGGCATGAGGTATTCTCGACTTGCTAGTGTCTCATCGAAGGAAATGTTAAGCCCGGGGAAGGTGGCTTGTGTTTGCTAAGAGGTCTCCCTGACTCGATAGTGTCTCACCAAAGGATGATTGGCTTGATGAAAGCTCTTGTCGATAGTGATGGACTTGCCAATCAATGAGGGGTATCGACATGACTCTTAGTTCCCGCTATGAACTCTTGCCAAGGATGAAAGTCTTGCCGATGCCACTGTAGAGTATAATTGCATCGAGGAGACACGGTAGGTGTCTCACCGACATGCGATTCAATCTGAGCAACCCTTGACTGTCTTGCGTTTCCATGTAACATCTGTTCAGCCAATCGAAGGAGGCTATAGGAGAGCCATGGTAGTTTGACCCCTATCAAGAGGATTAGTGGAACATAAGAAACATGGATCCGCTATGAGAATAAAATGATGAATCAGTTCAATATCTAGGAGGTGTCATCTGTAAACAGAGGGGTGGAGACCACAGGGACAACTGGTATGTCAACTGGTGAGGGTCGATAGACATTAATGACATTACCTCAGGGCATTCAAGGCAGTTCGGCAGAGAAGTTCGAGGGTGGACACGGAGGCCATGAAGTTAATACTGTGGTTGCAAAAGATCTGAAGGCTTCTTCTGAGGGCCATCTTTTCACACCGACATAGACAGCAAGGACGCACTTGAATGGAGCATTAATTTCATCCAAAAAGATCTAAGGGCAGATCTTTCTAGAGACTAATATTTTTGTAAACCCTGGGGGGCCAACATCTTTTTGTATATAAGGCATTTTTGTCTCTTTGTAAAGGAGTTCGGATTATGCATTCTAAGGAGTTAGTGATTTTTAACAATCCTTTCTCAGTTGATGTATGCTTTGTAACTCATTTCGATTTTGGAATATAAAACATAGAGTTTACCTTGAAAGCGAGTGTTAGTGTTTAGACTACTCTCATTTCTGTATTTTTAGACTATGCAAGTTTTCAACTATGCTTTTCTAAGTCTGCATTCATACTTTAAAGCTATGAAGTTGAACCTTCCTTCTTAAAATATGTGTGTAGATCAAGCCTTTTAAGAATGATGTATAAATTCAATAGGTTTATGTTGAGTAAATGAAATAGCTACCATTAGTTCTCTAGTGTATGTTCATCTTGTTTTTGTTTCATAATTTCTTATTAGTTCGGTGCATCACCATAGTATTTAGTTTTATTTTTATGCATTCTTTCTCCCTTTTCTTTTACAAAATCAGTAGTTTAGGTGACACCAAAGGAAGCTGGCCTTCTCCAAAGGTTGACCTCTATCCATAAGTGACCCATAGCTTTGGAGGTCTTCCCATGTTACACTAAGGTGTTGAACATCAGGTTCAACAAGGGTGCGACTTCAGGTGATAACATTTTCTGGCACACCTGGTGGGACAAGTACCAAATTATATCGTTGGTTTAGTATGCAACCAACAGGTTTCAGACTTTATAGAGGTCAATTTTGCATACTTGGCGACTCCATAATGAGGAAGGACTTCAGAATCAGTGCTTTTACAGTTTATGAGAAGAGTTCAGACAAGGAGCAACTTAGTTCCTTTTGAATATTTACAGCTGTCACCACCAAGAAGACAAGGCAGAGCAACAGAAAGGCTAGGGACAACATTTATCTTCTCTAGAAGAACTAAATCTACTCCTCCATCTGTAGGATCTCATATTGCTGTCCCGCTTTTTGTTTCACCTAGAGTGCAAGTAAATCCATCTCAGCCACCTCCAATGGCTGCTCCAAGGAATCAACCATTTGTTGCTTTCAATAGAGGGAGTCCCTTAAATTTGGCACAACACAATGACATTCCAATGGCAGCCTTGAAAAGTCTGCCAACTTTCACTGGGGAAGATCAGACTACCCCGATTGAACACATGCGAGATGTGGCTTCGTTATGCATAGTCCGTCACATAACTCAAGAGGATGTTGTTGTGAGATTATTAGCTGCTTCACTGAAAGGAAGAGCTATGCAATGGTATAGGGGCCTAGCAATCAGCTCAATCGCAACTTGGGACGAATTTGGAGACAAGTTGCATAAAAAATTTCAAGACAGGTCTGATAATTTGTCTTTATTGGAACAATTAACTACGATTAAGAGGGATCCACAAGAACAAATGAATGATTTCAATTTCAGATTTCAAAGAACTTGGGATAGAATCCCTGCAACGGTGAGGCCTTCACCTGAATATGCCTTCCTGTATTATCTTAGAGCTATAAATAGCAATATTTCAGTTTTAATACAGTCAATGGGAGGAGTGTCTTTGCTAGATGCTTTTTAAAAAACAATCAGAGCTGAAAACAGCCTAATACAAGCTGGTAAACTTGCTCCTAGGCCACCAATGCCTATATTTCCTGATATTCATTCGAATATCCCCTTACAAATACCACCTTTTGCACCTTTGCCACCTGTTATAGCGGTTCCAACTGCTGCAACACAAGAAGTTGTTTCAAGTTCTTCAAATGAGCTACAGGAGATCAAAATTTTATTATAGACTTTTGGTAATAAGCTTGTAAGCTTGGAAAATCAACAATCATATAACATGCCTTATCAATAGTAGAATGCAGGTCATCAACAATAGTATTAAGGTAATAGACAAGCTTACCAAGGCAACTATCAGGGCCCCAGACAGGGGGTAGATACTAGACCTTTTCAGGCTTATGCTCCAGCACCTATTAGTGTAGTCAAGGATCTTGTCCCTATTCAAAAAAACTTAGCAGTAGATTATGAGTGGTGCTACCCTTGTAACCAGCCTCATAATCTAGCCACTTGCTCAAATGGACTCATTAATCATGCACTTATGGTATAGAATGCCTCAAGTTTACAACAAAATGAATTCAATAATGCACCTCTACAACACCAAGATCAGCCTACCAATGACACTACTCTTCTTAATTGGAAAGGTGAAGAATTATGTGGATTGAATGTAGATGATTCTTCAATTGCAGCTATTAGCTCTCAAAAATGCAGGCGGAATGCATCAAGAGGCTGCCAATCTCTTGATATGCTTTAGGGTAACAGACAAGGTCAAGAGAACTCAACCTTCTACTCTTTAGGTGTTGCTAAACCTTGGCAGGTGTACCTTTCTGAATGAAGTAGACTTAACTTATGATTATTCTTCTTGCAATAATTTGTCCACAATGGTAGATGGAAGTGAACAAACGAATTCAAACTTGATAGCAATAACAATCTTCTGATCTAAAACCTAAAGTGATCAATTAACAAATGTAAAACAAATGTAAAGAAACTGAATAAATCCAAATGATGAAATTGCAGAGACCAGTGCCTTATTGGGTATGCGGAGTCAAATGAAACAAAAGTGGGCAACTTATTTTGGTAGAAAATCAAATTGCTAGCATATGATCTGTTTATAACTTGTATAAACATGCAAGATTATGACTACTAAGCTCTACTTTAATAATCCAGATGAATCTCCTTGATTACTGTGATTAACTAAAAGGATTTAATCTCTTCTTGAGAGAACCAGTTAATTAACCACACAGATACAACAAATCTGCACTGATAAACTAAAAATAAGCTTGTTATATCAATTTAAACAACTAGAAAGAATCAAATTGGAGACAACTTAGCAATACTTTTCAATAAACTCAACAGATAATTGACACTAGAAATAAACTACCACACCAGCTGAATTTCATTGGAATCGCCATTTGAAAACATGCAACATAGCCTCTATTCTGAGAAATTTATTCTACTGTATCCATCTCTACCTATTGCCTCTAATCTAAAATATGATGATTCAATTACAATCAAGAGTGCATATTTATACGCCAGCACAGGAAACATATTGCTTTAAATTCATGTTGGCCCACCATAGGGATCGAGCAAATTTCATGTCGGCTTGCAACTGAAATTAAGCATTTACATGTCAGCCACAACATTTGAGTCTCTGTTAAACGCCAATGGAGCAGTCATTGAGACACCCAGAAAGTATGCCGAAGGAAATTATAACATTTATCACTATCTGCTCGTGTTCCTTAGTTCTTTGTGTTATTCGCTTTTGCTATGCCGAAGTCAAGAAGTATCCTTACACCAAGATGCACCTTTGTTTTATTCACTGTCATTTTAGCCTTGTGATATCAGAGAGACATCACACAGATCATTCCATGTTTCACCGAGAATCTTCATTCACCTTGAGTCGTTGTAACGTACTGGCATCAGGGAGACCTCATATAGAATACTCCATGTTTTACCGAAAGATACCTTTATCCACCTTGAGTCGTTGAGACAAGAGAAAATTCACACCAAGAAGCATCTCCCACTCGCTTTCGCCGAGACATTTCAAAATTGGGGAGAGGTCCCAAAGAAACCACTAAGTCATACCGAAACATCTCGAGTCGACACTTGATCGCCAAGACATAGCCAACCTCTCACCGAAAGCTATTTGAAATAAACCTTTAGTACTCCGTCGGTGAGACACATACACTTCGCTATGACCATATATTGACACCGCAGCTCCTGCCGATAAGACTTTCAATGTATTAGTCAGTGAGACAAAAATCTTCGGTGAGACAACATACCGAATACAACACTTATGTCAAAGTGAACATTTGTGCACAAGTCGGTAAGACATATGGAGATCGCCTGACATCCTTTCGAAAATGATTTCTTTCGCCGATATGCCTTTTCCAAACACGGGTCGGTAAGACATGAATTATTCGTTGAGATGTCAGCCCAAAGATAACATTCTCACTGATAAGAATTTCCTCTATCGCCGAGACAATGACAAAGTCCTACCGAATGCTGCCTGCATGAAAACTTTAATCGCTGTGACATCAAATGAGTCTTGCCGATAGGCAACACAGACTCATGCAAGAAGAAAACACAACATGGGTTGGGGAATCCCTGACCATCACAAGCCTATATGAACAAGAATGTGAAAAATGCAGACAAGATGATTTTATGGGAAAAATATTGGGAAAATATGGAAATTCATGAGCATGATCAATATGTAAAAACATCAGAATTTAACAGTTCCAATAGTGGCTCTGTCTGGGGATGAATGATAGTAAGATCATTGCAAGGATCTAGATCTTTGGGTGAGCAGACCAGACACAAAATGATGAACCAATGAGCATAATGGAAAAGGACAATGGAAAGTGAGTGCAAAATGGAAGTGAAATGGATGCAAAATGAAGGTGAACCACAACCCTAAACTACTGTGCATGGAAAATAATTTTAGAGAGAATCACTAAGAGTTGTCCATGCATTGGCAACCCTTAATCCTCTGTGTTTTAACTTCACCTATTTTGAGCTATTACAATCTGAAACTCGAACCATACTTTCCCCTATCAAATACCTGGTTTTGTCTTGAGTTCATCAAATTCTTCTTGAAGATACTCATGCAATCTTTCCTGTCACAGTTACTGAAAGTTCTTAAAGAATCATTGTGCTCAGCTTGGCCCAAGTTCCCTATATCATTCTGTAATTTATATTCTTCATCATTAGACAAATCTTTGTTATCTCCAACATACAAAATATACACATTCAATGCAAAATTCCTCATTATCTTTCTCACTGTTGTATACTATGAAGCACCCACCCAACTGTATTGAAAATTGACCATCAAAGTGCTTCTTTTGAGAATCAAAAAATTCTGTCAGACCAACATTGTCTGAAACAAACAAATATGAAACCTTTTGCACCTCTTCAGTATCTCTTTTCGAAGACAACACTGGATCATGACTCATATCCTCAATATCATGCACATGTGAACCAATCAAAGCTAGAATTCGATCATCCTTGGCATGCAAATAAACATCTTCTTCACATGAATTAGAAACTTCAAAATCACATACCTCATCCTGAATGGAAAGAGACTTTTGATCAACACCAAAGGTTTCACCATCATTCCAAGAAATGCACAGGGAGTCATAAGAATCTTTACACAAAGATCTTTCACTGTCAAAACAAATGTAAGCTAGACACAAAAATTCAAGATCACCTTCATGTGCACATCCCTGGTATTTAGGAATTAACAAATCTGAAATTTGTTCACTGCTAAATGAACAAGTCTTAAAATTTTCATCACTACAGTTATATTCTTCACTTTTGTCATCATCAAAAAGAAATCCAAAACCATCAGAGAATGGGAAATTAGAAACATTATCAACGTAGTTATTTATTCCATCATTTTTCTTGTATGAAATTATCTCCTCTTTTTCATAAAGTGGATTTGAAAATACCTATAGTTCATTCTTGGACATACCTTTGCAAAATATCATCAGATCCTCTTTTAACTCTTCATCATACAATGGGTTTGAAAAAGTGTGGAAACCACTATCAAATGTATCTTCATAACTTTCAACTGCAGCTAGAGGTATTGTATACTTACTATCAGATGAATCAACACATCCCATTGCCACTTCATCCTGATCTTCATAAGAGGTAGAAAAATCCCTTGACTGCAGATCAAAATCCTCAGGTTCATAATCTGAACATTCACTCGATCCCTCACAACATGCACTGCTTTCCCTGTCACAATCTGTTATGCAAGAAAAATATTTTGTACCTTCATCTTCCTCATGCAATCTATCATAGGAATCATCTTGATTTGCACATGTTTCATCTTCTATCGGTTGCATCATCTGATAAATTTCTCTATACTCATCAGAAATACAACTATTGGATTCAACATTGATAGTGTTCTCATACCTTATTCCCTGGGATAACGCTTGAATGAAGTTAAAAGAGGAGCCTTCTGCCTCAATCCTTTTCTTCTGCTCCAATGTTTCTTCTTTGTTTTCTTCCTTCTGATCAATCTCTTGCATATCTTTGATCAGATCTCTAACTTTCTCCTTTTGAACAGGCTTCTGTTCACTTTTATTATGCTGTCTACTTTCTGCTTTCTTATCAGCCCCTTGTGTCACCTTCTGATCTTTCATAAAGATTCCTCTAGGGACACCTTCATTCTCTTTTACTGTCCTACTTCTCAGCTAGTGTTTCCTCTTTGCTTCCTTAACTGCAGCAACAATTAGTCTCTCTATCTCCTCTTTGGTGAGTCTCCTCATACTGCATTGAGTAGGCACCACAACATAATGTGGCACTGTATAATATTCTTTAGAGTCATAAAGGACCTGCTGTTCAGGCATATGAACATTGTATTTCTAATTTGAAACATCATGATGATAACTTTCATCCTCTGAAGATGAGCACTTCTCCATAACATGGTGAAAAGTGTTTGAAGTCAAATATACTATGTGATCTTCTATATTGTTTCCCATCAACATTCCCTCTTCTTGCATTCTTTGGGCTATAAAACAATAATCTAGGGAATGTGGCTTATCACAAAATTCATAGAAGTAATTGTTACTTACCATATATGTTCCCTTCTTTGTCAGTGGATCAGGAGCCTCCTTGTTTCCAGGCCTAGCTGTTATAGGTTTTTCGTCCTTCTAGTCTCTATTATAAGGCATGTCATGCAACCTCGGCCTCTCATTTCTGTAAGTATTCTCCTATCTGTACTGATAATTGCTACTTTGCTGAGGAACCTTAGGATTGTCTCTTTTACTGATTATCCCAACAGCCTTTCTGTTATTTTCCATTGTTAGTGCTATCTTCTGTGCTTCAGCCAAATCTCTTCGGAATCTATTTCTTAATTCATACCCTGTCTTAGGATCAAATGCATTCAAATAAACACTCAGTGCTACAGAGTCTGACAACTTTGATCCAAGAGGTATTTTATTCTGCAACTTATTGAACCTCCGATTAAAGTCATAAACTGTATCATTTTGGTCTTTCTAAATCCGTATTAATTCATGAAGAGCAACATCTAGTGTACTTGGGTTCCCAAATTGCTCAAGGAATTGATTCTGAAATTCTTGAAGAGAATCGAAAGAGACAACTGGTAGGCTGTTGAACCAATCCCTAGCGTATTCAATAAGTGATAACATGAAAAGTCTCATGTGTAAATCTTCATATGGCATACCCAAATCTTGGATGAAAGCATTGAAACTTCTTAAATGCTCTTTAGCAGTAATTGCATCATTCCCTGTAAACCTTGGAACAATACCTCTCCAACTGCCATCCATTGGATAAGGGGATAATTGAATCCCTGCCAAATCAAACTATCTGATCATTGTTGTGTATTGATGAGGGGGGCACTATGCAGGTACTGATGCTGGTACATCAGACCATAGTGTTGTGTATGATGATATGGCATGCACTGCTGACCATGAGGAGCTCCAGCATGACCTCCCCTGAATTGAGATCCTCTTCCATTCATGTTTGAACAGCTGCAAAAATTCTTTCAGAGTCGCCACCTACTTTTCCAAAAGTAGGAAAATCATTATTTCTGATCTTTTCCCCAGCAGAATCATCTCTTCTGAAACTTCTCAAATTACATTTTTTTTTTCAATGACTCTATATGATGGTCTTCAACTAAATTTTCTGATGTTTGTCCCCAGTAGAGTCGCCAATTTGTTAGCTCTCAAAAATGCAGGTGGAATGCCTCAAGAGGCTGCCAATCTCTTGATACGATTTAGGGTAACAGACAAGGTCAAGAGAACTCAACCTTCTACTCTTTAGGTACTGCTAAACCTAGGTGGGTGTACCTTTCTAAATGAAGTAGACTTAACTTATGATTATTCTTCTTGCAATAATTTGTCCACAATGGCAGATGGAAGTGAACAAACGAATTCAAACTTGATAGCAATAACAATCTTCTGATCTAAAACCTAAAGTGCTCAATTAACAAATGTAAAACAGATGTAAAGAAACTGAATGAATCCAAATGATGAAATTGTAGAGACCAGTGCCTTATTGGGTATGCAGAGTCAAATGAAATAGAAGTGGGCAACTTATTCTGGCAGAAAATAAAATTGCTGGCATATGATCTGTTTATAACTTGTATAAACATGCAAGATTATGACTACTAAGCTCTACTTTAATAATCCAGACGAATCTCCCTAATTACTGTGATCAACTAAAAGGATTTAATCTCTTCTTGAGAGAACCAATTAATTAACCACATAGATACAACAAATGTGCACTGATAAACTAAAAATAAGCTTGTTATATCAATTTAAACAAATAGAAAGAATCAACTTGGAGACAACTTAGCAATACTTTTCAATAAACTCAATAGACAATTGACACCAGAAATAAACTACCACACTAGCTGAATTTCATTGGAATCGCCATTTGAAAACATGCAACATAGCCTTTGTTCTGAGAAATTTATTCTATTGTATCCATCTCTACCTACTACCTCTAATCTAAAATTTGATGATTCAATTACAATCGATAGTGCATATTTATACGCCAGCACAGGAAACATATTGCTTCAAATTCATGACGGCCCACCGTAGAGATCGCGCAAATTTCATGTCGGCCTACAACTGAAATTAAGCATTTACATGTTGGCCACAACATTTGAGTCTTTGTTAAACGCCAATGGAATAGTCGTTGAGACACCCAGAAAGAATGCTGAAGGCAATTATAATGTTTATCGTTGTCTGCCCGTGTTCCTTAGTTCTTTGTGTTATTCGCTTTTGTCGTGACCATCTATTTGCTACGCCGAAGTCAAGAAGTATCCTTACACTGAGATGCACTTTTGTTTTATTCACTGTTGCTTTAGCCTTGTGATATCGGAGAGATATCATATAGATCATTCCATGTTTCACTGAGAATCTTCATTCACCTTGAGTCGCTGTAATGTACCGACATTAGGGAGACCTCATATAGAATACTCCATGTTTTACCAAAAGTTACCTTTATCCACCCTGGGTCGTTGAGACAAGAGAAAATTCACACCGAGAAGCATCTCCCACTCGCTTTCACCAAGACATTTCAAAATCAGGGAGAGGTCCCAAAGAAACCACTAGGTCATACTGAAACATCCCAAGTCCACACTTGATCGCCAAGACATAGCCAACCTCTCACTAAAAGCTATTTGAAATAAACCTTTAGTACTCCGTCAGTGAGACACATACACTTCGCTATGACCATATATCGATGCCACAACTCTTGCCGATAAGACTTTCAATGCATCAGTCGGTGAGACAAAAAATTTCGATGAGACAACATACCGAATACAACACTTATGCCGAAGTGAACATTTGTGCACAAGTCGGTAAGACATATGGAGATTGCCATGACATCCTTTTGAAAATTATTTCTTTCACCGATATTCCTTTTCCAAACGCGGGTCGATAAGACATGAAGTATTCACTGAGACCTCAGCCCGAAGATAACATTCTCACCGATAAGATTTTCCTCTATCATCGAGACAATGACAAAGTCCCACCGAATGCTGCCTACATGAAAACTTCAATCGCTGTGACATCAAATGAGTCTTGCCGATAGGCAACACAGACTCATGCAAGCAGAAAATGCAACATGGGTTGGGGAATCCCTGACCATCACAAGCCTATATGAACAAGAATGCAAAAAATGCAAACATAGATGATTTTATGGGAAAAATATGGGGAAAATATGGAAATTCATGAGCATGATCAATATGTAAAAACATCAAAATTTAACAGTTCCAATAGCAGCTAACACAAGGGCGAAGAAAAGAGCTTTTGAGCTTGATCAAATAGCTGATAAAGGAAAAGCATCAGCTGCAGAACCATCTACCTCTTAAGGGATTCATGGAGAATAGAGAAGTTAGCAACTCCCAGTGAAGGAACAACCACACTTGCAAGTCAACCACGCTGGCATAAAGGTACATCATAAATTAAACCCAACTATACCCTATAACATTCTTGATAGTATGAAAAAGACAAATGTAACGATGTCTATGTGGGATTCATTAGCCATCCCAGGTCAAAAAGATATGTTACACTTAGCTTTGTCAAATTTTAAAGTGTCTAATGAATCTTAGTCTCCAATAGGTCAAGTTAGGACTGCATTGACAAATAATACTCAAGGAAATAATAAACATCCCAGCAAAGAGATAGGAAAAGAAGTTAAACCACCTCCATTTTACATATCAGTAATCATAGGTGATAAGTTAGTTCATAACTGTATGGTAGACAATGGAGCTAGTAGCTCAGTAATGCCAAAGCAAATTGCTGACAAACTTGGATTGAAGTATCAGCCTTTAGAAAAAGGAGTGATTCAATTGGATGGTACTTCGGTTAATACGTTGGGTGTTATTAAAGGCTTGAGTCTTACCCTTCATGCTTGTCCTAATTTTTCAATTCCTCAGGACATATGTGTCATAGATCTCCCACCTTTCTTTTCCTGGTGCCTCTTAAGAGACTTTACAGCTAAGATCGGCGATTATGTGTCAGCTAATTGGTCGCATATGTTGTTTAGAACCAGATATGGAACCAAAGTCACTATTAAGTTTGAAAAGTTGGCTAAAGACCACATTGAGCCATACAACCCAAGTCCTATCAACGATGTTCCTACTGCTGCAGACACAAATTGTGTCATTTTTTCTGACAGGGAATTAGTTGCTACTCAAGAACTTCAATCAGAAGTTGTTCCTGATGTGCTTCTACATGAGTGAGCGGCTGAAAACGTGTGGGATAGTCCTATAGATCTTATTCAAGATGCTGGTATGGGTAATTATGTAATGCTTGAACCTAATGCAGAGATCCCAAACCTTGAGAAGGGTACATATCAGTTGTTGCAACAGCAAAGTGGACTTTGGGAAATGTTTTTTGATGGTTCCAGAAGCAAGAATGGAGTAGGTGGAGGTGCAATGTTGGTTTCTCCACAGGGTGATAAGTATTTTTCAGCCTTTCATTTTGCTTTTGCTTGTTCTAACAATAGTGTTGAGTATGAAGGACTTATCCAAGGCCTTGAATGGGCAAGGAAAAGAGGAATCAACTGTTTGAAAGTCTTTGGAGACAGTGAACTGATAGTTAATCAGATCAGGGGGCTGAATGTTGCTAGGAATGATGCTTTGAAGTTTTACAGAAACATAGTATGGAACATAATTGAAGAATTCAATGCCTTCAATCTCATTTCTATTCCACGAAATCAGAATAAGCATGTTGATAGACTTGCAGCAATTGGAGCGCAGTTTGATATCCCATGTGATATTAAAAAAGACAAAATACAACAATATGTTAAGGTGGTTATCAGGCCATTAATTCCTGATAACAACATTAACTGGCGGGTATTTGAAAATGATAAACAAATTTTAACCTTTCTGCTCCAAGAAGATCAATTTTCTATAGTAAACCAAGAAAAGATCAAACAACAGTATGATGATCAAGTGATACAGCTAAAGACAAATAAACTTCCCAAAGCACTGGTTACCTTGGAATCCATATTCAATTCTGATGATCAGCTTAAGAAGAACAAAGTCAGAATTCAAGTGAAAGAGGATCATTATGAAGAAGTGGAAATCTTTAAAAGTAAGCTTCTCAAATTAGGCAAAATCTGTTCAACTGAAGATAAGAGAGCTTTCATTGTTTTATGTTAAGAATATCATGATGTTTTTGCTTGGCAATATTTTGATTTAAGAGGATTTGATCCTCATATTGCACAACATACAATTGAGTTAGAACCTGATGCCAAGCCTATTAGACAAAAACAGAGACCATTGAACCCCAAGCTTGAACCCTTGATGATCAAAGAGCTAACCAAGTTAGTTGAGGGGGGTATTGTGTTTCCAATTAAACACACATCTTGGGTTTCTAATCTTGTTCTGGTTAGAAAAAAGAATGGTGAGATAAGATTATGTGTAGACTTTAGAGACCTTAACAGAGCATCTCTAAAAGATCATTATCCCTTGCCATCTATGGAACAAATTCTTCAAGCTGTTGCTGGATCAGAAAAATTTTCTCTTCTGGATGGATATTCTGGTTATAACCAGATTCTAGTCAAAGAGGAGGATCAGTATAAAACAACATTTACAACAAAATGGGGCACTATGGCCTACAAGAGAATGCCTTTTGGTTTATCTAATGTCGGTGCCACCTTTCAGTGTGCCATGGATATGGCATTTCAGAATTTAATTTAGAAATGTCTGCTCATTTATCTAGATGACATAACTGTATATTCAAAAAATGCAGATGAACATTTGTCACATCTCAAGCAAGTTTTTGAAAAATTTAGAGAGTATGGAATATCTCTCAATCTGACAAAGAGTATTTTTGCAGTTCATGAAGGTAAGTTGGTAGGTCACATAGTGTCAAAGGATGGAGTTACCATTGACCCTGAAAGAGTTAAAGCTATACTTGAACTGCCATTACCCAATCACAAGAAGGGATTGTAGAGATTTTTAGGAAGAATCAACTTTCTAAGAAGATTCATTCTTGATGTTGCAAATTTACTACATCCCTTGACCGCCATGCTTAAAAAGAATGCACTTTTCAGCTAGACTGGAGAAGCAAAACATAGTTTTGAAAAAATCAAGGAAGCTTTAGCGTCAACTCCAACACTGGTAAATCCATTTTTTTCTAAAGACTTCTTATTGTATGCTTTTGGCAGCATTGGTTCAATCTCTGCTATGCTGGTTTAGAAAAATAGTGATAATTTAGAGCAGCCAATAGCTTTCTTTAGTCAGGTACTTTCTGATTATGCACAGAGGTATACATTTCTTGAGAAACATGTTCTTGCTGTGATCAGAAGCCTAAAGAAGTTTAAGCCTCTAGTTTCAAACAATAAAATTCATATTCTGGTTGTGCACTCAAGTGTGAAGAAATTTTTGTTGAACAAATATTTGAGTGAGAAAAGAGCAGGGTGGATCACAAAAGTAATGGAATTTGATGTTAACATCAACATCACAAAACTTGTCAGGGGTAGAGGACTTTGTGAGTAGCTTGCCTCCACTTCTGAAGATTCACAGCAATCTGAAAATGGTGTTGTTTTAACTAATACGAATGAGTCTCAAAATGTTTAGGCTACCGCACCTACATTACTTGCAGGTTGGGTTCAAGAGATGACTCACTTTCTTCGTACTGGTGAATGTTCACCAGGTCTGGATAGAGCAAAATGAAGATAATTTAGATTGCAGTCAATTCCTTATATCCTTATTGATAATATCCTTTTTAGGAAAGATCTGAATGGTGTCTTGTTAAGGTGCATTGATACTGATCAAATAGAAAGAGTATTACATGAGTTGCATGATGGAGTTTCAGGAGGACACTTTGCTCCAAGGACAACTGCTTGGAAAATCATGAGAGATGGTTACTACTAGCCCAACTTGTTTAAAGATGCATATGCATGGTCAAGGAAATGTGTTAAATGTGCCTTATTTTTAGGAAAAGAAAAACTGCTTGCTATGCCTCTACATCCAATTCAGGTGGATCAGCCCTTCATGAGATGGGGCATCGACTTCATTGGGCCAATTTATCCACCATCCAGTGTTGGTCATAAGTGGGTGCTTACTGCTACAGACTATTTTACACACTAGACAGAGGTAGTAGCTTTGAAAGAAGGAAATGAATCTTCAATTCTAAGCTTTTATGAAGACATAATCACCAAGTTTGGAGTTCCTGACTCCAGCATTTCAGATAATTCTCTTGTATTTGTTGGATTAAGAGTCATAGATTGGGCTATTAAACATGGGATTCATTTGAATACTTCCTCTAATTATTACCCACAGGGTAATGGATTAGCTGAAAGTACAAATAAAAACTTGATCAGAATCATTAAGAGGACTATGGAAGAGAATCAAAAGATTTGGCATACCACATTGAAATCTGCACTTTGGGCAGATAGAATAACCCCTACAATATCAGTGGGTAATTTTCCATACGTCCTTGTTTATGGTAAAGAGGCTAGGTTACCTTTGTCTATAGAGCTTTCAGCTCTAGACATTGTTCACTAGTTAGAGAGGTATAAGAACAGGACCCAATGTCCATGGGATATGCAAAGCTCATGGAGCTCGAAGAATCAAGAGACAAGGCAATGAAAATTTTGGAGTATCATCAGCTCCAAACAAAGAGAATATTTGACAAGAAAGCTACAGTCATTTTTTTTAAAGAAGGTGATATTGTTCTCAAATGGGATGTTCTGAAAAGCAAGCCAGGCCATCACACCAAGTTTGACAACATGTGGATGGGTCCATTTATTGTTAAAGACTGCAAAGAACATAATGCGTACCAACTAGCCACAACTGAAGGTGAAGTGCTTCCTATCCCAGTTAATGGGATACACCTCAAGCCTTGGTGTGAGGTTTAATAAGTTCTTCCTTTGTACATATTAGATTAGGTTTTATGTTTTCAATAAGTTCTTCTGCACTTTGGTTTGTTTGTTATTTCTTTCCCTAAGTGTTGTTCCAGTACAGTGATAGTTCTCTTCAGTCTCTCTAGTTTTAGCAAGTTTTCGCTATCCTGATCTGCTTCATGAGTCTCAAGTGAATTGCAGCCATGTGCAAGCTGCTCTTGGTCTGTTTTGAGGGTTTTTTCTAAGTGACTCTGAGCCCAATGGACAGGTTTGGCCACTAGTTTCTATGTTTAGCAGGCAAACATCCAGCAAAGGTCACCAAAAATGTTGCCCGATTTTCACCTATGAGCTCATCAGGCAGAACAAATTGTGTCTCAGGTGTTCATGAAGGCCAAATGGAGACATTTACATCAAGGATTAAATCATGCACCCGAGGATATTTCATGAGGAGGTCTATTGGAAGGCATGCCTCGATCAGTTTTGGCGCAAAAAAAAACTCAATAGAGGAAAAAGTCGGCAAGACCCTCCTATTGTCTTGCCGACTAGCAGTTCATTCTATTTGGTTTAATACACCTGTCGCCAGGAAATTTGGGTCACCATGAGTCTTCATGTATCTCTTTGCTTGGAAGGGGGTCATGCCGACAATTTTTCACAAGGGTGGCGTCGGGGGGAATGATTTCGGTCCGGGTAATGTCTCTCTGACTATGTAAAGTATTGCCAAAGGTTTTTCCTTCGGCATAATGTCTTACCGACACATGGGAGTCTCCCCGAAATGGTCTCAACTTTCCAAAAGATTGTCATCTCAGGGAGATGTCTTGGCGACCATGAGGTCTCACCGAAGTAAAGAAGTTGTCATCGAGGTGAGGTCTTGCCGATCCGGTAAGGTCTCGCTAAAGCGAGATGCCTTCGGTGTATGAGGGGGCTTCGCTGTAAAGTCTCACTAACGGGGTGAGGTCTCACCAAAGTAAAGCAGCATTGGCAAAGGAAAGGAGTTTGGCGTAGGGTCTTTCCAAAGGCCAGGGGTCTCATTGAAGAGTAGGAGCTCAGGGAGATGTCTCGACGACTAGCGGAGGTCTCAGCGAAAAGGTATGTCAACAGGGAGAAAGGTGGGCCTTGCTGTAGCGTCTCGGCGACTGAAAGATGTCTCACCGAAAGGATGGTGCATTTGGTATAAGATGATGAGATTGGGGAGATGTCCTACTGACATGGGGAGGTCTCAGCAAAATTTGTGAGTTCGGCTGGAGGTCTCACCAACCAAGCAAAGTCTCCTCGACTAAAACAAAGGGAGCTCGATAGGAGTTCTTGCCAAAGCAAGGTGTCTTCGGTGGGAAGTCTCGCCGACAGGATGGGGTCTCCCCGAAATGAAGATGAGCTCACCAGTGAAGGGAGAAATCATCACTATGAGGTCTTTCCGACCATGAGGGGTCTTGGTGAAGGGTTGTGCCTTCGGCAAGAGGTCTCATCGACACATGGGTGTCTCGCTGACGGAGGAGCACAATGATATAATGATAGAGCTTCGGTGTGAGGTCTTCCCTACTTGCCAGTGTCTCATCAAAGGAAATGTTGAGCCCGGGGAAGGTGGCTTGTGCTGGCTAAGAGGTCTCCCCAACCTGATAGTGTCTTACCGAAGGATGAAGGGCTCAATGAAAGATATTGCCGATAGTGATGGACTTGCCAATCAATGAGGGGTATCGACATGACTCTTAGCACCCGCTATGACCTCTTGCTAAGGATGAAATTCTTTCCGATGCCGCTGTAGAGTATAATTGCATTGGGGAGACACGGTAGGTGTCTCACCGACATGCGATTCAATCTGAGCAACCCTTGACTTTCTTGCATTTCCATGTAACATTTGTTCAACCAATTGGAGGAGGCTATAGGAGAGCCATGGCAGTTTGACCCCTGTCAAGAGGATTAGCAGAACATAAGCATCATGGATTCGCTCTGAGAATAAAGCGATGAATCAGTTCGATATCTAGGAGGTGTCATCGGTAAACAGAGGGGCGGAGACCATAGGGACAACTGGCATGTCAACTAGTGAGGGTCGTTAGACATTAATGACATTACCTCAGGGCATTCAAGGCAGTTCGGTAGAGAAGTTCGAGGGTGGACACAGAGGCCATGAAGTTAATACTGTGGTTGAAAAAGATTTGAAGGCCTCTCCTTAGGGTGATCTTTTCACAATGACATAGACAGCAAGGATGCACTTGAATGCAACATTAACTTCATTCAAAAAGATCTAAGGGCAGATCTTTCTGGAGACTGATATTTTTTAAGCCCTGGGGGGCCAACATCTTTTTGTATATAAGGCATTTTTGCCTCTTTGTAAAAGAGTTCAGATTATGCATTCTAAGGAGTTAGTGATTTTTAACAATCCTTTCTCAGTTGATGTATGCTTTGTAACTCATTTCGATTCTGGAATATAAAACACATATTTTACCTTGAAAGCGAGTGTTAGTGTTCAGACTACTCTCATTTCTATATTTTTAGACTATGCAAGTTTTCAACTGTGCTTTTCTAAGTCTGCATTCATACTTTAAAGTTGTGAAGTTCAACCTTCCTTCTTAAAATATGTATGTAGATCAAGCCTTTTAAGAATGATGCATAAGTTCAATAGGGTTATGTTGAGTAAATGAAATAGCTACCATTAGTTCTCCAGTGTATGTTCATCTTGTTTTTATTTCATAATTTCTTATTAGTTCGGTGCATCACCATAGTATTTAGTTTTATTTTTATGCATTCTTTCTCCCTTTTCTTTTACAAAATCAGTAGTTTAGGTGACACCAAAGGAAGTCGGCCTTCTCCAGAGGTTGACCTCTGTCTATAAGTGACCCACAGCTTTGGAGGTTTTCCCATGTTACACTGAGGTGTTGAACATCAAGTTCAACAAGGGTGCGACTTCAGGTGATAACAATTATATTCAGTGTTGATATTACTTTATATTGTGAGCTAATCATCACTGTGGTTTTTCCCATCTTGGGTTTTCCACATAAAATTGGTGTTTCCTTGTGTATGGTGCTGGTTTAGTTCTATTTTTGTTATTTTAATTCATGATTAATCATTTTAACAGATTAAGGACAAATTGAATTAATGTGGATATAAATGTTTGTGAGAGTTTTTGTTGAAAGGCGCAAGACAACTAAGAGGGGGGTGAATTAGTTGTCACCAATCACATTCAAAAATCTCAAACAATTATTAACTCCACATCCAATTTAATCTATTATTAAGTATGATCATAAAGTACAAATAACAGAAAACAATATCAAAACAAGAAACACCAGATTTATGTGGAAAACCTAATAAGGGAAAAACCATAGTGAGGATTAACTCACAATATAAAGTAATTACAAAACTGATTACAAAGAGGCTCACTTCCAAAGGGCTCAATGCCCAAGAAGGAGGCTCACTACCTATAGATAGGACTCACTATCCAATAGGGAGGCTCACTACCTACAGATTAAAAAAGATAATAGAAAATCCACCACAACAAATTACACACATCCATAGCCTTGATCAAAAGATTGCAGACACCATCAGCTAACTACTTTCAGGAGTCTAACACATTAAAGTATTGTTGCCTCAATTCACTTTCACACACTCTTTCTTCTCACACTTGTGGCATGTTCGTTACATTCAATTCTTGACATCTCAACTTGTATTTTTACCATCTTCAACCTTAGAAACTTTCTCCAAGGTCGCTACACATGCTTCATATTATAAATTCAAATTATGTCAGAAACTCAACATTCCCGTGGTGGAAGAGAATGAGAGCGGACCAAAGCAACACTTTACCAAGACCCAAAACAACATCTTGGATCAATAATAAACTTCCTTAATTAATACTTATCCTTCACATGATGTGTAGACACCAAGTCGGCCAAACCTAATGAAAACACAAATGAACTTTGAAGTACACGCTTCTACAATGAGAAGATAACATGCGAACCACACAACATGTTTCACCATACACTAGAAAACATCTCAGATGCCTTCAGATTCATCCACAAAAAATGCAACAACCTTCATAAACAAAACACTTTTCATCATTCCATCCAAACTACACAGACACAAACAGTAATTTTGAACCTAGCCTTCTAGATCACCAAACCAGGAAAACCTTCAATAGAACATAGATAACACCATTACAAGCCTTCTATCAGATCTGCAAGACCTGAAACAAACCAACAAAGGACTGTGGAGAAGATAAATTTCTTCTAGTCCACAGACAAACAACTTTTCTAGACTAGTTTAGACACCGGTGAACACAACTTTCACTCTTCATCAAACCAAAAGCTACAATCTAGGATATATCACCCAAGGATGACCATAAACAACAAGCATAGGATCAACAAAGAAGAAATGTGGAGCACATACACACACACAATTATGTCTTCACTGTTTCTCAAAAGCACTTAGAAACTCATCATATCAACACACCTACAACACCATAAAGATAGATCCATGTACTCACAACATCTCTATAGTATCTCAACTATACATGCAAACCTACAATCACTTATTTCCTTTCTCTACAAAAACCTATAATGTGTTGACATCAATGACAACATTAATGACAACACCACCATACTCATTCATACTTGCAACAATCTCCCCCTTTGTCATTGATGGCAACACATGATGTGAAAAAACACCAAAGACACACTCTCTATTATTTCCTAGATTAGAAAACCTACACAACATTCCTACACTCTCAATATTCTCTTCTCATCCTTTCAAATTTTTCTTTTCCACATGAATCTCTCTCCCCCTTTGACATCAATGACAAAGAAAAAAAAAGTCTGATCACTCCCCTTAGGAGTGCACCCACATCTCATACTACAACAATGATACTTCCTACTCCCCCTGAGGAGTAGACCTCACTCATTAGTCCAAACAAATGAAGAATTTGTAGATCCACTAGAATGATGCACCTCCATGTGCACCTAGTTCAAATGAGGGGCATAAACCCCCAACTTCTCCTTGAGATACTCAAAAGTATCCTTTGGAAGAGCCTTAGTAAATATATCATCAATTTGATCCTTTGTAGACACATACTCTAGCCTGACTTCATTCTCCAGTGCCTTCTCTCTTAAGAAGTGATATCTAATAGATATTTTCATTGTCCTTGAATACATTACTAGATTCTTTGAAATATTTATAGCACTTGTATTTTCACAGAAGATAGGGATAGGATCATCAAATATCACTCCTATATCCTTCAATGTTTGCTTCATCCATAATACCTGTGTGCAACAAGATGCTGCAGCAATGTACTCAACTTCTGTAGTGGATAAAGAAACTAAATCATGTTTCTTTCTTTTCCATGAAACTAATCTTCCTCCAAGAAAGAATGTACCACCACTTGTACTCTTCTGATCATCCACACAACTAGCCCTATCTACATTAGTGTAAGAACTCAAAGTGAAATTAGTATCCTTAGGATACCACAAGCCATAATCTGTAGTGCCTTTTAGATATCTAAATATCCTCTTCATAGCTGTAACATGTGCTTCTTTAGGTTTTGCTTGAAATTTGACAACCAAACATACTCCATGCATAATATCCATTCTACTAGTAGTAAGATACAATAGTCTACCAATCATAGATCTGTGCATGCTCTGATCAACTTTAGGAGAATCATCATCCTTACTCAGTTTTCATCCAGTCACCATAGGGGTACAGATCGGTTTGGAATCATCCATTCCAAACTTCTTCAACAACTCTTTGACATACTTTGATTGTGAGACGAATATGCCCCTATCATTTTGATTCACTTGAAGTCCAAGAAAAAAATTCAACTCACTAATCAAAATTATGTTTCCTCCAACTTTAAAATAGAGATTATTGTCTACGGAGCCTTTACTGAACCTTTGATGTGTCAAATATCTTTCCAACCTTGCATACCATGCTCTGGGAGCCTGTTTAAGTCCATATAGTTCCTTTTTCAACTTACAGACCATGTTCGGTTTATCTGATAACTGAAATCCCTCTAGTTGTTCCATGTACACCTCTTCTTCCAATTCTTCATTCAGGAATGTAGACTTAGCATCCATCTAGTATACTTTGAAGTCTTTGTGAGTAGAAAATGCCAAAAACATTTGAATAGCCTCCATTCTTGCCACCGGGGAAAATGTCTCCTCAAAGTCTATTCCTTCAACCTGTGAATAACCTTTGCATACAAGTCTTTCTTTGTTTCTTACTACTTCACCATTCTCATTTAGCTTATCCCTGAACACCCACTTTGTACCAATTATGTTCTTGTTTACAGGTCTAGGAACCAATTCCCATGTCTGATTCTTCTCTATCTGCTGCAATTCTGCTTTCATTGCTCTAACCCAATTCTCATATTTGCATGCTTCACAGATAGATTTAGGTTCTATCTTAGAAAGTAATCACAAATTTACCTCAGCTGCTACCACTTTGCTTCTTGTCTTTACACCTTCACTTTTATCTCCAATTATTTGTTCTTTGGGATGATTCTTTTGTACATATTTTGGAGTCTTAGGAGTAGGTTTTGGAGCTTCTTCTTCTTCAATATATATTCTTCTTATTTCTTTTTCTCATCTTGTACTTGTCCATAGATAGGTTCATTTCATTCAACTTCACTTATTTCAATTGGATTGTGCATAACTTCATCAACGTTTACATTTGCACTATCAACAATATTTATCAATCTTTTATTGAAGCATCTATAAGCTTTTCTACTAGTTGAATATCCAAGGAAAATACCTTCATCACATCTTGCATCAAACTTTCCAAGGTTATCATCATCTCTTTTAATATAACATCTACTTCCAAACACCTTAAAGTACTTAATAGTAGGAATCTTTCCAGTCCACAACTCATAAGGAGTCTTTGTGTTGTTACCTCTAATCTAAACTCTGTTAAAATATAAACAATAGTGTGGATTGCTTCTCTCCAGTATACATCAGATACATTTTCCTAGTTCATCATAGTCCTTGCAGCCTCTTGAATAGTTTGGTTCTTCCTCTCTACAACTCCATTTTGCTGAGGAGTTCTAGGAGCAGAAAAAAGTCTCTTTATACCATGCTCTTCAAAAAATGTATTAAACTCACTGGAATTGAATTCTCCACCTCTGTCATACCTTTTGATTCTTAGGTTCACTTCATTCTCTACCCTAGATTTGAACACTTTGAATCTATCCATAGATTGAGTTTTGTCCCTAAGAAAAGTAACCCATGTCATTCTAGAATAATCATCAATCAAAAGCATGAAATACCTATCACCATTAAGGCTTCATATTCTTGTGGGACCACAGAGGTCTGTATGAACTAACTCCAACATTATGGTAGATGATTTCTCTTTTCCTTTAAATCTACATCTTGTTTTTTTTCCCAATTGACAACTTCTACAAAAAATATTGGTATGCTTTGTGATTTTAGGTAGATCCCAAACAAATTCTCTTGAATTGATCTTGATCAAATTGTCAAAGTTTACATGTCCCATCCTCTGGTGCCATAGCCAACTTTCATTAACTTGAGATACAAGGCACTATCCATCAACACCTTTAAGCTAATAAATGTTTCCATATGTTCTTCCTGCAACAACCACAGTTCCAAACTCTTTTCTCATCTCACAAGTATTATCCTGAAACACAAGCTTAAATCCTTTGTTACACATTTTTCCAACACTCAAGAGATTATGCCTTAAGCCCTTAACATAATAGACATCATCAGTACTGTGTTTTCCATCAAAACTAATTGTTCCTTTTCCAACAATCTTTGCACCAAAATATCTCCAAACATGACTAATCCACCATCATACTTTTCAAGTTTAGTAAACTTACTTTTGTCTTTGGTCATGTGATTTGAGCAGCCACTATCAATCACCAAATAGTCTTCATCTTTTCTAGCATGAAAGGTAGTAACTAGAGTACCTTCTCTTCCTTCTTGTTCTTTGGACCACTTTCCCTTGCACATCTTCTAAAGTTAGTAGACACTGATTTATTCTTTAAAGCTAGAAACAAGCATTCATCATTATCTCCTTCAAAATCAGATTCATCATCAGGAATTCCAACATCTTCTCTAACATAATACAATTTCTTGAACTTCTTATCCTTTTTGTCTCTATTGTCTCTATTCTTCTTGTTTACAGCTCTATTTGGACATCTTGAAGCATAGTGACAAATATTTTCACAACTGAAACATTTAAAAGGTAACATACCTTTGTTCTTGCCAATACCTTTCTTCAACTTCCTTGTAAATTTTTCTTCCAACTCTTTTGAACCTTCACTATCCGGGTCATCTTTTGTCTTAGTGGCTTTGAAGGATTTTTCTATTTTCTTCTTTTCTTTCCAAATTGCCTCATTTCAAATGTAGTCAAGGTGACAAATAGCAGTTCTTTAGTGAACTTCTTAGGATCATACACTTCCTCAATGGTTGAGACTTTATCACTGTAACTCTCTAGTAGGGTCATCAAAATCTTCTCCATTACATCTTCATCTATCAGAGTACCACCTTGATTTTTGACTTCATTTACTACAAGATCAACCCTCTAAAAATAGCTTGTGATATCTTCATCTTCTTCCATTTTCAAGTTCTCATATCTGCGCTTAGCTGTTAGCTTCTTTGAAAATTTCACTCTATCATTTCCTTCATAGATATCTTCCAACTTTTTCCAAACTTCATAAGCAGTGCCCAAAGAAATAACTTTTTTTTGCTCAATCTTAGATAAAGCACTATAGATTGCATACCTTGCTTTTTCATTTTCCTCATAGGCAGAAATATCATTTATAGAAGAAGGACCACTTGTTGGTGCAACATATTTTGTCTCAAAAACTTTCCAAGTCTTATAACCAAGAGAGATCAAGTAGCCTCTCATCTACACTTTCCAGTCACTGTAGTCAGATCCATCAAACATAGGGATTTACAATTTGTGCACCATTGGATCTACCCCAAGTGGTCAAGCTCTGATACCAATTGTTGAAAGGAACAAGACAACTGAGAGGGGGGTGAATCAGTTGTCACCAATCACATTCACAAATCTAAAACAATTATTAACTCCACATCCACTTTAATATATTATTAAGTATGAGCATGAAGTGCAAATAATAGAAAGAAATATCAACACAAGAAACACCAAATTTATGTGGAAAAACCAATAAGGGAAAAACTGCGGTGAGGATTAACTCACAATATAAAGTAATTGCAAAACCGATTACAAAGAGGCTCACTACGAAAGGGCTCACTTCCCACGAAGGAGGTTCACTGCCTACATATAGGACTCACTATCCAATAGGGAGGCTTACTTCCTATAAATACAAAAAGATAACAAAAAATTCACCACATCAAATTACACACATCCGCAGCCTTGATTAGAAGATTGCAGACACCAGCAACTCACTGCTTTCAAGAGTCTAACACATTAAAGTATTGTTGCCTCAATTCACTTTCACACACTCTTGCTTCTCACACTTGTGGCATGTTCGTTGCATTCATTCCTTGACATCTCAACTTGTATTTATACCATCTTCAACCTTAGAAAATTTCTCCAAGGTCAGCTACACATGCTTCATATTACAAATTCAAATTAGGTCGGCAACTCAACATTCCCACAATGGAAGAGAATGAGAGCAGACCAAAGAAACACTTAACCAAGACCCAAAACAACATCTCAGATCAATCACATTCTTCCTTAATTGATACTTATCCTTCGCATGACATGTAGACACCAAGTTGGCTAAACCTAATGAAAACACAAATGAACTTTGAAGTACATGCTTTCACAATGAGAAGATAACATGTAGACCACACAACACATTTCGTACCATACAATAAAACACATCTCAAATTACTTTAGATTCATCCATAGCAAATGCAACAACCTTCATACACATAACACTTTCCATCAATCCATCCAGACTACACAAACACACACAGTAATTATGAACCTAGTCTTCCAAAGCACCGAACCATGAACACCTTCAACATAACATAGATAACACCATCAGAAGCCTTCTACCATATCCACAAGACCTAAAAAAACCAGTGGAGGATTGCGGAGCAGATACATTTCTCCCAGTCCACAGACAAACAACTCTGCCAGACCAGTTCACACACTGGTAAACAAAACTTTCATTGTTCATCAAACTAGAAGCTACAATCTAGGATATATTACCCAAGGATGCCCATAAAAAACACTTCAAATTCACACAAGCATAGGATCAACATAGAAGAAATGTGGAGCACATATCGAAGCACATTCTGAACACACACACAATTTTTTCTTCACTATTTCTCAAAATCATTTGGTAACTCATCATATCAACATACCTGCAACACCATAAAGATAGCTCCATGTACTCAAAAAATCTCTACAGTATCTCAACTATACATGCACAACCTATAATCACTTGTTTCCTTTCTCTACAACAACCTATACTATGTTGACATCAATGACAACATTAATGACAACACCACCATACTCATTCATACTTGCAATAGTTTTGAAGTGTTAAGGTACAATTGATTCACCCCCCTCCCAATTTTCTTGTGCATTCAACAATTGGTATTAGAGAAAGGTTCCTTGGAAGAAAGATAAACCGCTTTAGGTAGATATAGGATGGTGCACAAGAAATATGTTTCTATATTTGATGGATTAGATTATGCATTCTAGAAGACATGGATAGAAGATTTTATGGTTTCTCTTGGATTTGAGATCTAGAGGTCTGTTGAGACAGGATATACTATTCCTACAAATGTTCTAAGTATTGATGATGAGATGAAGGCCTATGAAAACAATGGTAAAGAAAGATATGCTCTCTTAAGTGGTCTTGCTAATTCTGAATTGGTGAAAGTTATGAATTTGAAAACTGCTAGAGAAATTTGGGTAAAGTTAGAAAGCATTTATGAAGGAGATGATAAGATCAAGCAAGTTAAGATGCATAATTTGAAGATCATGTTTGAGACTGTAAATTTTTGAGGATGAAAACATCACAAGGTACTTGCAGAAGGTGGATGAAGTTGTCAATGGAATTAGAGGTCTTGGTGGATAACTAAAAGAAGAAGTGGTAAAGAAGGTACTTATAACTCTTCCTAAAGCTTATAGCCATAAAGTTTTTGCTATTGAAGAATTAAAAAATTTGAATCAATATACCAGAGATTAGTTGTATGGTTCTTTAACTACTTTTGAAATGAGATAATTTGGTACAAGTAGTGCAAAAGTTGAGACTGCTTTTAAGGCTAGCAAATCAGAGAAGACTATGGAATCAAATTAGGAGGATCTTGATGATGTAGAAGATAACTTTGTAAAAAGAATGAAAAATGGTACTAGAAAAAATAGTAGTAAGTTTCCTTTCAAATGTTTCAGTTGTGTAATGATAGGTCATTATGCTTCGAAATGTCCAAACAGAGCTTTGAATAACAAAAATAGGGAAAACAAAGGTAAGATGATTAGGAAAAGTTATTATGTTAGAGAAGATGCAAGTATATTTGATGATGAATTTGATTATGGAGATGATGATGATGGTGAATTCTTGTTCATGGCTTTAAAATATGAAACTAATTCTGCTAACTCTAAGAGATGTGTGAAGGAAAATGCTCCAAAAGCAAGTGCTAAAATTGAAGGCAGTTTGGTGTATGCTTTTCATGCTAGACAGGAGAAGAACTATTAGATTATTGATAGTGGATGCTCCAATAATATGACCAATGATAAGAGTAAGTTTTTAAAACTTGAAAAATATGGAGGAATTGTTAGGTTTGGTGATGATACATTTGCTAAGATATGTGGAAAAGTTTCAATCAGTTTTGATGGCAAGCATAATATTGATGATGTTTACTATGTTAAAGGCTTAATGCATAACCTCTTGAGTGTTGGAAAAATGTTTAGCAAAGGATACAATATTATGTTTCAATATGATGGTTGTGAGATCAAAAAAGGGTTTGGAACTATGATTACTCTTGGAATAAGGATAAATGGAAATGTCTATCAACTCAAAGGTGCTAATGGTTATTTTTTCATGACTCAAACCAATGAGAGTTTGCTATGGCATAGAATAATGTGTCACATCAATTTTGATAGCCTAGTGAGGATAAGTTTAGTTCAATACATGAGAGATCTACCAAATATTACAAAGCCTATCAATGTCTATAATGAATGTCAAGTTGAAAGCAAGCGAGAAGAAGTTTCAAATTTAAAGAACAATATTCTATCGGACTATTGGAATTGGTGCATACAAATATTTATGGTCCTCCCAGAGTAAAAAGTCCTCAAGGTGATAGGTATTTCATGCTATTGATTGAAGATTATTCTAGAATGACTTGAATTACTTTTCTCAATGAAAAATCATAAGCTCTAGATAAGTTTAAAGTATTCAAATTTATGGTTGAGAATGAAATGGATATGAAAAGAAAATGTTTAAGGTCTGATAGAGGTGGAGAGTTCACCTCCAATGAGTTCAATATCTTTTATGAGAATCATGGAATAAAGAGTCATTTATCTACCCCTAGGACTCCTCAACAGAATGGAGTGGTTGAAAGAAAGAATAGGACCATTCAAGAAGTTGCAAGGACAATGATGAAAGAATAAAATATACTAGAAGTAAATAATAGAGAGAATAAATCCATACTGTTGTTTAAATACTTAATAGAGTGAAAGTAAGAGAAAACAACACAAAGACTCCTTATGAGCTATGGTATGGAAGGATTCCTATTGTTAAATACTTCAGAGTGTTTGGAAGCAAATTCTATATAAGAAGGGATGAAGAAAACCTAGGAAAGTTTTATGCAAGGTCTAATGAAGGTATCTTCCTTAGATATTCTACTAAAAGAAAAGCTTACCAATGCTAGAACAAGAGGCTAAGAAATATTATTGAGAGTGCAAATTTCAAGGTTGATGAAGATTTACAAAATAATTTAGTGGTAATAGATAGATATGAATTAGATGAGTCTTCTTGCAGAGAAGAAGAAGCTAGGGAAAAAGAAGTGCATATTCAAGAGGAAGAATCTCTAGAAAATATTCGTAAAACCCCTAAGTATGTGCAGAAGAATCATTCTAAAGAATAGATTAGTAGTGATAAGAGAAAAGGTTTACTAACAAGAAGGAAATTTGTTGAAGAACAGGTAAAGCTATGTTTACTTTCTGAAGTTGAACCAAAAATAGTGATTGAAGCATGCAAGGATGATCATTGGATCAAGGCTATGGAAGAAGAATTGATGCAAATTGAGAAGAAAATGACTTGGTAACTTGTCCCAAGACCAAAAAACAAAATTTTGATTAGATCTAAGTGGGTATTTAGGAACAAACTAAATGAGAACAAAGAAGTGGTAAGAAACAAGGAAAGGCTTGTGTGTAAAGGATACTCACAAGTAGAAGGAATAGACTTTGAGGAGAATTTTTCTCTGGTGGCAAGAATGGAAGCTATCAAAATGTTTTTCACTTTTGCAACACATAAAGATTTCAAATTTTATCAAATGAATGTGAAGTATTCTTTCTTAAATGAAGAGTTGGAAGAAGAGTTATACATAGAACAACTGGAAGGATTTTAGTTATTAGATAAACCATATATGGTTTGAAAATTGAAGAAGAAATTATATGGGCTGAAGAAAGATCCCAAAGCTTGGTATGCAAGGTTAGATAGGTACCATAGATAGCAATCTCGACTTCAAAGTTGAAAAAGATCAAATCTTGATTGTGGTTGTATATGTTGATGACACGATTTTTAGAGGAAATGAAGTTATGTGTAAGAAATTTGTACAAGAGATGCAATTTTTTTTTCAAATGTCTATGTTTGGGGAGATGGATTTCTTCCTTGGGATACAAATCAATTATAAGCTTGGAATGGAATATTCTAAACCGGTATGTACGCCTATGGTTATTGATTGGAAGCTGAGCAAGAATGACAAATCTCCTAAGGGTGATCAAAGCAAGTATAGATCAATGATTAGAGGACTACTATATCTAACTGCTACTAGACTAGATATTATGCATGTAGCTTGTCTTGTGGGTATATTTAAAGAGGATCCTAGAGAATCACATGTTGCAATAGTGAAGAGGATATTCAGGTACTTCAAGGGAACTCTACATCATGGCTTTTGGTATCCAAAGGATATTGACTTTGAGTGCTTACACAAATTGGGTTGGTTGTGTAGATGATAAAAAAAGTACAAGCGGTGGTGCATTCTTTCTTAGATGTAGATTGGTGTCATGGATAAGAAAGAAACAAGATTCAATATCTTTATCTACTGTAGAGGAAAAATATATTGTAGTAGCATCTTTTTGCACACAATTTTTATGGATGAGACCAACATTAAAGGATATCAGGGTGGTGTATGACGAACCAATTTCTATCTTATTTGATAATACAAGTGATATCAATATATCAAAGAATATAGTAATGAATTCAAGGAAAAATCATATCTCAAACCAGTATCACTTTTTGAGAGAGAAGGTTGTAGAGAATGAAGTGAAGCTTGAATATGTAACTACAAAGGATTAGGTTGCTAATATGTTTACTAAGGATCTTCCTAAGGATACTTTTGAGTATCTCTAAGAGAATTTAGGGGTTATTACCCTTCCTTCTTTGAAATAGATTCATAAGGAGATGCATTAGTCCAATGGATCTTAAGGTTCATGGTTTGTTCTAGACTGATTCTAGTGGCTACTTCTCAAGGGGAGTAAGTAGTGGCATTTTTTGTCGTTGCAGTCAGAATGAATGAGTGTTGTCATTGTGCAGTGGTTTCTGATTGATGCAGTTTTGTGTGTGCTCCTAAGGGGGAGTATGTAGAGCAATAAAGGAAAGGAAGTTATAGAGAAGTATGATTAATTTCAGAGGAGAATGAATGATGCAAATACTTTGTCCTTTGACATTAATTTCAAATAGGGAGAGAGTAATGTGAAAAATATCTAAGGGGGAGAGAGATAAATGTTTAGTTGAGAAAAGGGGAGAGAGTCATATGAGAGAGATTAATGAGTTAATTGTGCAAGGGAGAGAAATAAAGAAAAGAAATAATGAGTTGGTATGGAGCAGAGTATTGAGGATCATAGTTGTGTTTATTGTTGATGGTTTTTCACATCATGTGTTGTCATTGATGTCAAAAAGATTTGGTGTTGTCATTGGTGTCAACTGTATGAGAAGGATTTTGTTGAAAGGATGTACAATTGGTATTGAGTTGGTGTTGTCTCTGATGATGCTTTGATTAGTTGCATTAAGTTGTCATTAATAAGCTATTGGTGTCAACCTCTAGTGTTGCTTTGATAATCCTCTATTTATGGATGTATGGTTGAGTTACTATGTTGCAATTGGCTTGGTAATGATGAGGAAGTGATGAAGATGTTGAGAATATGTCTCTAATGCTTGGTTTCCAAGTGCTTTTGATAAAATTGAATAAAAAGAGGAAATAGTGTGTTGAAGTCGTGTTCTATGTTGCAGAGTAGTGTTCCAGTTTTGCTCTACAGTTCTTCTAGGTTGAAGATCTGCTTGTGCAGTTTAGATATATTGACTAGAGGTGTTCAAAGGTGTTGCTTTTAGAATTTGGTGTGTTGGATTGTTGTGCAGAGGAAGTTGTGTTCACCATTGTGTGAACTGTATATTTCAAAGGTGTCTAGGATAAATGTTCTTGCTCTACATTTCTCCGTAGAGTGGTTTTAGGTATTAAAGATCTAGAAAGGTGTTGATAGTGTGTGTATCTTTCTTTAGATGAAATTGTTCAAGGTTTTGTTCTTTGGGAGTCAATTTCTTGAGTTGTAGTGTATGGCATAGTAATTTGAGTGTATTGGGTGTGTACATTCTTCAAGTGAAAGTTGTTTCCAAGGAACTTGTTGGACTTTAGGGTGTTTATGGAAAATTATAGATCATGTTCAAGTGTTATGTGGTGTTTACGAGTCATCTTTGGATTTGAGGAAGTGTGTACTTAGGTGTTAATGGTGTTAACACAGGTTTGTCTAATCTTGGGTGTTTATAATAATTACGAAGTTGATTTGGTGATTGAGGAAGTGTGGTGTGGTGTGTATGAGTGGATTTAGGTCCTAAATAAGGTGTGTTGTGGTCTTCCTTCATTCATTTGCACTGTGGGAATGTTTTGATGCCGACCTAATTTGAAATTTCCATAGTTGAGGTGCATATCCAACCTTGGAGAATGCTTTCAAGGTTGAAGATGATATAAATAAGTGTTGAATTGCTAAGGAATGATAAGATAGATTAGTATGATGCGAGTGAAGTGAATTGCAAAGTTTTAGGGTGAAAATTTTTGAAGTGTAGTATGAGCTTTCATGTATTAGATTACTGAATGTAGTGAGCAGAAGGTGTCTACAATTCTTTAGAAATATTGTGAAGGTTTTGGTAATGTTGTGGTGGATTTTTTTGTTGCTTCGAGATGGATTTCTCATTGTAACACTCTTCTCTATCTTCTCTTCTATTCTAGTAGTGAGCCTTTCTTTCTTTTGGGAAGTGTGCCCTCTGATAGTGAGCCCTATTGTATTCAATGTTAATATTACTTTATATTGTGAGCTAATCCTCACTATGGATTTTTCTATCTTGGGTTTTCCAAGTAAATCTAGTGTTTCCTTTTGTATGGTGTTGGTTTAGTTTTATTTATGTTATTTTCTTTCATGATTAATCATTTTAACAAATTAAGGGTTAATTGAATTAATGTGGATCTAAATGTTTGTGAGGTTTTTGAAATTTTAAGGTACAACTGATTCACCCCCCCTCTTAGTTGTCTTGTGCATTCAACATGTACTAATCCTTAGCCTCCTACATATTACTTGGAGCCTTCATTTTCTTATCAACACTTTCTACATTCAAAAGCAATCTGGATAGTGAAGCAAGTCTCAAGTTGATTGCTTCCCTCAGCTAACCAAACTGTTTCCTTAACTACTCTCTCTAGTCTTGAAGCAATGTCAACTGCAAATGAATATTTTCTATTTGAGCTCTTATTGATCCAATCATATCCTTTGATAAATCATATGCTTTAGCCAATTTAGTAATTTGTGACTCAATGGAGTCAATCCGATCCTTGATATTTTTAGTGGAGCTTGTCCACTTCATGAAAAAATTAATATAGAGCAGTCACTTCATTTACACATTCTTTAAAAAAAAATTAAGTTTTCTTGTAATTTATAATGTGCACTAGCATACTGGTCAAATACTTCTCCCATTCATTTATCATTCATTTTTTTATGGCCTCTTATTTTTCCTTTTTCTCCAAGTGAGAGGTTAATGGTACTTGAAGGAATCCATTAAGAGCTTTAATTTGTGTTCTAGAGGCAAGGGAACATCAATGTTTACTTCTAGTAGCTCCTCCTTAATGATCTTTACAACACTATCAATCAATTCACTTTTTTTTGCATGTTCTTGTAAGATTTCCTTCCATAAAAAGGTGTGTAGAATATCACCAAGTTGTAATTTATGAAGAGGAGACATGTTAGGTAGATCTACCTGGCATTCATGAGTGTGGATATGTAGAATTTGAGATGTTATTATAGGTTGGAACTGCATTTTCAAAGACAATAGGTCTTTGAAAGAATCTAAACATGAGGAAATTTGAACTTTACCACAGAAGCATCTTTCTTCTCAACAACCTTCTCTTTTGTATCCCAAACAATCTCAGGATTATCTTCATTCACTACACATTACTTCCTGAATTCTTCGAAGAAGGAACACCAACTTCACCATGACCATTTGTAGCTTATGCATTAGTATCCATCGAAGGAGCAGTCTCCTCATATTGCGTTTTATCAACATTAGTCTCAATTCCTTCAAAAATAGATAGATCTATATCTTGAGTAGATACATAAGGGATATATTGAGGGATAGTGGCATCCTCAGAAGTCACCTCAGACATCTTTATTTCTTCAAGAATCTTGGTTTACTTTTCATCTGACTCATTTTTTTTTCATTTTCTTTCTCCATACCTGAGACTATTTGCACTTCATATATATTGGAGATACCTTCTCCTTCTTGCAATCTAGAGGTTCCTTGTACTTCTTTCTAACCACATATATGTGTGATTTCCAGATTAGGTTCCTGTGAATCAATTCCATTATGCAATTCATTAATGATCTTCTTTGTAGTATCTTCAGTCTCATTTAGGATCTTCTTTTTGACATTTTTTGTTGAAGTTGGGAAAATCAACTCCATATGGTGTAGGAGCACATAGGTGGACAGGCGATCAACACCAACCAAAAATATGGTTGGTTTTTTTTAGTCATGTGTGGCATCTCTCTATAGAAGGAACTCAACTGTGCAATCAAATTGTGAATTTGAAGTTTTTTTGAAAATGTCATTGTAAGGCTTCATGGACACTTCTAAAAATTATTTCTAAAAAATTCATAGGGAATCAAGTAAATTCCTTTTACAGGGACATTCTTGGAGGTACCATGTCAAACATGCAAAAATAATCAAATTTATATCTTTCACCATTTGAGAGAAATTAACGTTGGAAATTTGTATTTTTAATGCCAAAAGTGTGTTGCCAATTTACAGAAACTTTAATTTTTCAAAATTTATGAAGGCTCGAGTGAAATCGTTTTGTAGAGGACCCGAGGACATCATCTTGAACCTACTCGCCAATTTTCATGTGAATTGGAGAACTTTGAGTTTTTCGCCTGCTGACACCCGTTTACATCAAATTGGCATTTTTAGTCTTCAAATTAATTTTGAAAGGAATTATTATTGCAATGGAATCAAAAAAATTGAATTTTTTTTATTTTCCAATTTCTCCAAGTGATTAAACTGTTGAAAAATGAGGTGTTTTCTTAGCTTAATACTCTATAAAACTTTAATATTGTTGATCTAAGTAAGCTCTTTCTTTGTTACATATATTCTTTGTGGGTGATTATCTTGATTAATTCATTTTACTGTTGTAGAATGAAGAGAGAAATTGATAGAAGAACTAGAAAGGATATTAGAAAGATCACACAAGATATACCGTGGAGAAACCCTTTCGGGAAAAAACTCCACCAAGAATTATTCTATTATTCAATCTCTGAATTACAATATCTCCAATTCTTGCTTAAGAATGCTTCTTCTTTCTTTACCAATCTTCTTCACACCTGCAATAACAATTATGAAAACTCTATTCAACTTGAATGAGATATAGAGATAATATGCAACCTTGTAATAATCAAATGGTGATAATTACAATGCATAAGCTCAAGCCCTTGAAAAGGTACGCCATATTCCTTCAAGTTGAGTTATTCAGTGAAGACTAAAGCTTACAACGTGTGTTTCATGAATTTGAGTGTCCCAAACTGAAGCTACAACTTCTCCTTCACTTCGGTGATAATTCCAAAGCTCTTCCTCAAGTTGGCACCCATAAGTAAAGCTACTTAACTGAGCCTTCAGAAATATCTTATCATGCATGAGAGGTAAATCCAATAAAGCATCTTGGGCACCCAAGTTGGCTTCAAGTGCTTTATAGTTAACTGAAACATTTACTCAACACCATTCCCAAAGAATGGTCATCCCTTGTTAATTGGAGGTAGTCCCTATTATCTTTCATACAACTCAATGTCATTAGCCATGCATTACAAGTTAACTGAAGCTAACTACATGCAACTCAAAATAACCAACATGCATGCAACATGCACTTGCATGCAACTGAAAATAACTAAACCGAACTAAACTGAACTAAACTGAACTGAACTGAACTAAACTAAACTAAACTAAACTAAACTGAACTAAACAGATTCCGAATCGAACCTAACTAAACTAAACTAAACTAAATTGAACTGAACTGATCCTGAATCCAACTTAACTAAACTTCAAGCATGCAAAATCAAATCCTAACTCCTAGGATCTTTACATGCATTCAGAAGTGTTAATATACTTTGTATAGTTAACTAGACACAAGGTGAGTTTCACCTTACCATGTGAGTGTCCCATGTGTCCCTATTATTTAGGAACTCACTATGGACGCCCTCACATGCTTCTTACATTTAGAATTAATTACAAATGTCAATAATCATGATTATTTCATCAAATATTAATCTCATCCTAATCTTAGTGTTGTTGAACACATTCCAAGAATCTAGGAGATACATGAAATAATTAATGTTTAGGATTTGCAATTAAATGGCATTCTATTTCCAACATAAATGACTGTGATTTTTATAATGATAGTGCTCTAAATTAAAGAAAAAAATAATATTTATTCTTTTATTTAAAATGTCTAGTTTACACCAAAACTTGGAATTTTTGAAATAAATAAATAAAAAAGGCAGAAAAGGAAACATAGGGGGAAGAATGTGAAGATCCAGAGAAGAGAGAAGAGAACAAGAAATGAAGGTCACATCCAATGATTAGCTTGAAAAATATAAAATAAGAAGAAGAGGTAGTGCCATAGTGAATAGAGAATTTGGTGAGGGGTTGCACGCATTTGGTTTTAGATGTCAAGAATGAGTCATTTAGGGATTTGCATATAGATGAGATTTTAATTAATTAAAAAGAACACGATAAGTTTTGTAGTGGAAATAAGAAGAGGAGTTTTTTGTCCCAGATTGAGAAGCAAATTGAAAGTGTAAGAGATGCCATTAAAGGCCATATTTGAATTTTTTTGCAACAAGTTATTTTTATGTTGATTTGAATAAAATAAAATTTTGTTGCTGCAATTGTTCACTGTTTTGTTGATTGAATTTCAAACTTGTATGAGTGGGTGTTTTTGGAGAGGGGAGTACCCTCTTGCATCAATTGGTATCAAAGCAGAGGATCTTGAGAGTGGAGATGATCCACTAGGACCTGCGGGTGTGTGTGAACAGATCATTGATGGTGAGGTAGTTCACACTTAGAGGAAAATGTGTGAAGTGGTAGAGAAGAAGCTCATGAGAGTTGTTGCAGGTGTGTGAGGAATCCTGAGCAGTGAGAGGGAGAGCTTGAAGCCACGAAGAATGTGAGTTGTGGAAAAAAATTGCAACAAACAAATATGGGTTGGGTCATGAAGAGGCCCGTGCGGATACTATTTTGGGATCAGTATTGGGATGGTGTGGAAGATGAAATGTGAGAAGCAATAGAAAATATGGTTTGAAGAAAAGTGGAAAAGAATGAGAGGAAAATGGTGAAGAGCAGTGAGAAGAAGAAGGTTCTCTTGACAGAGGACAACGAAAAGAAGAATAGAAGAAATGAGTGTTGCAGCCTTGGATGGAAGGAGAAAAAGGTAAGATCAACCCTTATGGAGGTATGTGAAGAAGAAATAAAGGTGAAAGAAAATGAAGAAGTGATTGCATCAATAAAGGATGTAGTCCCATTGATGGAGTACCAGGAAGTTGTAGTTGAAGGAGATGTAGAAGATTTTATAGTAAAAGATGATGTTGCAACAATAAAAGAGAAAGACGTAAAATTTAATTTTCTTGAATTTAGTGATGAGGAGGATGAGTTGAATTTTCATATGGTTGAGGTGAATAAAGAATTAGTTGATAGAAAGAGAGATCATGTGATTGCATATAGAATTTGTGGAGGATGTTGCAAGATTTTGGTGGAGGTGGTCAATTTGTAGTGGGTTGGATCCCAAAAATGAGAAGAAGAGAATAGAGGTTGTTTGGTGGAGGAGGACGGTTCATGATGGACATGAGTCCACGAGAGGAAGGAAGGATGAAATGTAGTGTTGTTGGAGGAATATGGTGAGTGTTCTAGAAAGACGTTGGAAGAAGAGGAAGAAGGAATAACTTGGTGCACAAGATTCTATTGGATATTGTTGATATGTGGTTGTCATTTATGTTAACACTATTGGCATTAATGTCTTTAAGGCTATATATGTCAAGGATATTGAGAAAATTGTAATAAAAGAAGTTATAGGTGGTCAGTGGTGCAGTGAAGTTCAGTATGTTGGTCAGCTTTTTATATTGATTATAAGAGGTTGTGGATTAAAGGGTTTGTTTTCAAGTATATCTAGTTTATCCACATGAAGTTTCAGAGGTTCGCATGAAGATTTGATCGAGTTATGAGTTTCTGTGTTCTAACAGTTGTTATGTTGCTTTAGTTGGTGTTCCTAAAAGAAGATGATGTGATTCTAGTAACTTGAGTTGTTGTGGATGCTTCTGTAGTGATTCATGATGCTTGTGGATGTTTCTAGACCATGCTTTATCTGTGTTGTTGGTCCACATTGATTGTTGTGCTCGCGATTGGTGATTTTATTTTGTGAGTTCATTTTTTTCATGTTCTTGGCCGATAGGGTGATTGTAGTGTGTTGTGGATCTTCGAAGAATACATTTTGAAGGTGTTTTGTATTTGAGGATGTTGTTTTGGGTCCTTACTATGTTTTTACCAACATTGGTTGGTTTGCATTGATAAATTGTTTATTGGTTTGGGCCGACAGTTTGTACACATTTTATATTTTATTGGGCTGATATATAGTTGATGTTATTCTTGGTTGTGGATATATATGATCGATTTTTAATACCATTTGATGCAAGTGGTGTGCAATGTATGCTTTGTGCTAAGTGTGAATAATGTTATAATCTTTCGAAAGAAGAAGTAAAGTGTGAAGAAGAGTGAGCAGATGAAAGTGTGCTTAACTGGAACTATAATCAGGCATTAGAAGATGTTATTCTCTTAGTTCAAAATCTTCTGAATGTAATCCGAATGTATCTATAAGAAAGTGAGTCTTCCTTGGGAAGTAAGCCTTTTGTATTTGAGTAGTGTGCTCTAGGGAGTGTTCTTGAATGCATGTGCATTCCCCATTTATAATACTTTTAATAGAGTATAATCTTCTGGACTAACCTCCACCGTGGTTTTTCCCCTAACAGGGTTTCCACGTAAAAATATTTGTGTTATGTGTGTTTTTGATGTGGTGATGGTTTATGCTTTCATGTTTATTTATCAGATCTGAGAATAAGTTTAATAAGTATAATTTATGTGAAAACTAATTCACCCCTCCTCTCAGTTGTCTTCCCTTGTGTTGCCATCAATTGGTATCAGAGTAGGTTCTTTTGAAGAAGCTTGACCGCTTGAGGTGATCTGAGATGGTGACATATAAGAAGGATAGTCTGAGATTTGATGGAACTAATTATTCTCTATGGAAGGCTCGAATGGAGTGTCATCTAAGATGCATTGGTGAACCTTATTGGAACATTACAAATAATAGGTATATCATCCCACAAAATGGTCCTTCTACTACATGAGAGATTAAAGATGTCGAGTACAATATCAGGGCTAAGGAAGCATTGTTGAGTGCTCTGACTGATTTTGAGATGACAAATGTAATGGAGTTCAAGACTGCTTATGAGATCTGGAAAAAGTTGGAAACCTTGTATGAAGGTGATACCCATGTTAAGGTTGCTAAGCTACAAAGCTTGAAAGGGAAATATGAAACATTGAGAATGGGTGAAGATGAGAACATTAGTTCTTTTATGCAAAGAGTGAATTAACTTGTGTGTAGTATCAGATGTGTTGGTGCAACATTGGATGAATTAGAAATTGTTGCTAAAGTGCTCAGATCCTTTCCTGCTGCATACAAACACAAAGTTGTTGCTATTGAGGAGATCCAAACTGTGACAAATGTAACCAGGGACATGTTTATTGGTAAGCTTGTTTCTTTTGAGTTAAGTGAGTTTGGTGAATATCTTCCTAAGACAAAATCTGCATTCAAAGCTACTATCTCCAGAAAAGATAAGTAGAGATATGATCCAGGAAATATTTCTTCTAGAAAAATGTCCAAGTATGAGTAGGAAATGAGAGAGATTGAAGAAGAAGATAGAAAACTAGATGAGCTTGAAGCACTTCTTGTCAAGAGGGTAGCCAGAGGAGAAGGTAAGTATAAAGGGAAATTGCCTCTTAAATGTTTTTCTTGCAATAAGATAGGTCATTTTTCCTCAAGGTGTCCAAAAAGAGTTCCTAAGCCAAGACTTAACAAGCCTAGATTCCAAAGAAAGTGTTATTATGTTGTTGATAAAGGTGTGACAGATGATGAATCTGATAAAGGGAATTTAAGTGAGGATGAATGGGTATTTATTTCTATCAAAGAAAATGATTTGGTACCTACTGAATCTACTAGTTGCATAAATGTGGAGAAAGCTCTAGCTGGCATAGTTGAAGAAAAAGATGAATGGGTGATTGATAGTGGATGCTCTCATCACATGATAGGTGATAAAAGTAAATTTGTTAGCTTTGAAAAGTATGATGGTGATGTTGTAAGATTTGGTGATGATAAAGCTGGTGTAATCCATGGCAGAGGATCCATTTCTCTTGATGGAAAGAATAATACTAATGATGTTCTATATGTGGAAGGTTTGAAGCATAATCTCTTAAATGTTGGACAAATGGTTGACAAGGGATACAATCTTTAATTCAAGGATGGAAAGTGTAGAATATTGGGGAGTTCAGGAAATGTGATTGCATCTGGTACAAAAACAAAAGGTAATATCTTTTACCTAAGTGCCACTAGTAAAATTTGTCTGATTGCTCAAGTTGATGAAAGTTGGTTGTGGCATAGGAGATTGTGTCATGTAAACTTTGACAATATTATCAAGATAATTTCTACTTAGGCAGTGAGAGATCTTCCTAAGTTGATAAAGCCTACTAATACTATATGCAAGGACTGTCAGTTAGGGAAGCAAACTAGAGTTTCATCCCAAAGCAAACAACATTGTTCGAATGAAGTGTTGGAGCTTGTGCACACTAATTTGTGTGGTCCTTCTAGAGTCAAAATTTTACAAGGAGACATGTATTTCATGTTACTTATTGATGATTATTCTAGATTGATGTGGGTTGCTTTCTTAAGGAAAAAATCTGAAGCTCTAGAGAAATTCAAGACATTTAAGGCTATGGTTGAGATAGAGACAGGTCTGAAGATTAAATGTCTAAGATTAGATAGAGGTGGTGAATTCACTTCCGGTGAGTTTAATTCTTTCTGTGAAGATCATGGGATAAAGAGACAATTATCTGCCCTACGGACCCCTTAGCAAAATGGAGTTGTGGAAAGGAAGAATAGGACAATTCAAGAAGCTGATAGGACAATGATGCTGGAAGGAAATGTTCCTCGTATCTACTGGAGAGAAGTTGTGAGTATTGTTGTTTACACTCTCAACTGGGTACATATCAAAGGTGATACCGGTAAGACTCCTCATGAGCTATGGTTTGGTCATAAGCCTACTATTAGATATTTCAAAATCTTTGGGAGTGAATGCTATATCAAAAGAGATGAAGATATAGGAAACTTTGATGCTAGAAAAGATGAAGGAATATTTCTTGGTTACTCTAGTAAAAGTAAAGGCTACCGGTGCTTTAATAAGAGATTGAGGAAAGTAGTTGAAAGTTCTAATGTCAAGGTTGATGAAGACACAATTAGACCATCCATAACCTATGGATATGATTCAGACAATTAGAATGAAAATTCAGATAAAGGAAAGAAAGTTCAAACTCTGAATCAAGTGCAAATCATTCTAGAGGAAGAAACTAGTGAAAGTGCAGAAGTGAGATCACAAGAGCCTGAAGTTCAAGAACATCCTAAGACTCCAAAGTACGTAAGACTAAATCATTCATAAGATCATATTATAGGTGATAAGAACAAAGGTGTTCAAACTAGGAGAAGAATTGTAGAAGAATATTGTTTGATCTCAAAGACTGAGCCTAATAGTGTCAATGAAGCATGCAAAGATGAACATTGGGTGGAAGCAATGAAAGAAGAACTACTACAAATTGAGAAGAATGATACATGGATTCTTGTTCCTAGACCTAAGGACAAAAATGTAATTGGAACTAAATGGGTCTTTCGGAACAAACTGAATGAGCAAGGTGAAGTTGTTAGAAACAAAGCAAGACTTGTGTGTAAAGGATATTCTCATATGGAAGGAATTGACTTTGAAGAAACTTTTGCTCTTGTTGCTAGGATTGAAGCTGTGAGACTATTTCTTGCTTATGTTGCTTACAAAAACTTCAAGGTTTATCAAATGGATGTCAATTCAGCATTTCTAAATGGTGAACTAGAAGAAGAGGTGTATATTGAGCAACCTAATGGATTTCAATTGACTGATCAGGGAGACATGGTTTGTCGATTCAAGAAAGCATTGTATGAACTTAAGCAAGCCCCAAGAGCATGGTATGCCAGATTGGACAAGTATTTTTTGAAGCTTGGATTTAATAAAGGTAATGTTGATAGTAATTTGTCTTTCAAGATTGATCATGGTAAATATTTGATTGTTGAAGTCCTTGTTGATGATATCATTTTTGGAGGAGATGATAGTTTGTCCATGAAGTTTGCTAATGAGATGCACAATGAGTTTGAGATGTCTATGATTAGAGAAATGAAATTATTTCTAGGATTGTAAATTACTCAGCTAGATAGAGGGATCTTTATATCTCAATTCAAGTATGTGAAAGAATTGCTAGAAAAGTTTGGTATGGAAGATTCAAAGCCAGTTGGTACACCCATGGTGACTAGATGTAAGTTGACACAAGATGATGATTCTCCTAAAGCAAATCAAACTAGATACAAATCCATGATTGGTGGATTGCTCTATTTGACTCAAACTACACTTGATATCATGAATGTTGTATGCATTGTTGCAAGATTTCAAGCTGATCCTAAGGAATCTCATGTGACAACTGTGAAGAGGATTTTCAGATACTTGAAGGGAACAGTTGATTTTGGCCTATGGTATCCTAAAGAAGATGACCTTACTTTGAGTTCCTTTACTGATGTTGATTGGGTAGGAGATGTGAATGACATAAAGGTACTAGTGGTGGTGTATTTTTCTTGGGAAAGAAGCTAATTTCATGGTTAAGTAAGAAGCAAAATTCCATTTCTTTATCTACTACAGAGGCATAATACATTGTTGTTGCTAACAATTGTACTCAAGTATTGTGGATGAAGTAGATGTTGAAAGATATCAGAATTGTGTATGATGAACCTATTGCTATATTCTATGATAAGTCAAGTGGAATTAGCATTTCTAAGAATCTGGTGCTGCATTAAAAAACCAAGCATATATCTATCAAGTTTCACTTGTTGAGAGAGAAGGTGAGTGAGAAGGAAGTTAGATTGGAGTATGTGCCCACTAAGGAATAGATTGCAGATATCTTTACTAAGCCCTTGCCTAAGGATACTTTTGAGTATCTCAAAGGGAAGCTAGGGGTTATTACCCCTCCTAATCAGAATTAAGATGCATTGACTTGCATTAGTCAGTGTTTCATAGTCATATCTTATGATCTGGATTGATGTTGTGGTGGTTGCTACTCATGGAAAGTAGTTAGATGTTCAGATATGTGGTTCAGAGCTTGTGTGGAGAAATATAATGTGTATCTTTGTCATTGATGTCAAAGGGGGAGAAGAGTCATGTGAAAAACTATGAAAGAGTTAAGGAGAAAAAGAGTCAAAATATAAGGGGGAGAAAGTGCTAAGAGAAAGTGTCGTTGATGGTGTTTTTCACATCATGTTTTTCCATCAATTCCAAAGGGGGAGATTGTTAGATATTGTTGATATGTGGTTGTCATTGATGTCAGCACTATTGGCATTAATGTCTTTAAGGTTGTATATGTCGAGGATATTGAGAAAATTGTAATAAAAGAAGTTACAGGTGGTCAGTGGTGCAGTGAAGTTCAATATGTTGGCTAACTTTGTATATTGATGATAAGAGGTTGTGGATTAAAGGGTTTTTTTTCAAGTATATCTAGTTTATCCACATGAAGTTTCAGAGGTTCGCATGAATATTTGATCAAGTTATGAGTTTCTATGATCTGATAGTTGTTCTATTGCTTTAGTTGGTGTTCCTGAAAGAAGATGATATGATTCTAGTAACTTGATTTGTTGTGGATGCTACTATAGTGATTCATGATGCTTGTGGATGTTTCTAGATCATGCTCTATCTATGTTGTTGGTCCACATTGATCGTTGCACTCACGATTGGTGATATTCTTTTGTGAGCTCATGGTTTTCATGTTCTTGGCCGATAGGGTGATTGCAGTGTATTGTGGATATTCAAGGAATAATTTTTGAAGGTGTTTCATTTTTGAGGATCTTGTTTTGGGTCCTTACTATGTTTTGGCTAACATTGGTTGGTTCACATTGATAATTTTTTTATTGATTTGGGTCGACAGTTTGTACACATCTTATATTTTATTGGGCTGACATATAGTTGATGTTATTCTTGGTTGCAGATATATATGATCGATTGTTTATGCGATTTGATGCAAGTGGTGTGGGATGTATGCTCTGTGCTAAGTGTGAAAATTTTTCTAATCTTTCAAAAGCAAAAGTAAAGTATGAAGAAGAGTGGGAAAATGAAAGTGTGTTTAATCAAAACTGTAATTAGGCATTAGAAGATGCTATTCTCTCAGTTCAAAATCCTTCGGATGTAATCCGAATGTATCTGTAAGACAGTGAGTCTTCCTTAGGAAGTAAGCCTTTTGTATTTGAGTAGTGTGCTCTAGGTAGTGTGCTTGAATGCATGTGCATTCCCCATTTATAATACTTTAAACATAGTATAATCTTGTGGACTAACCTCCACCGTGGTTTTTCCCCTAATAGGGTTTCCACGTAAAAGTCTTGGTGTTATGTGTGTTTTTGATGTGGTGATGGTTTATGCTTTCATGTTTATTTATCAGATCTGAGAATAAGTTTAATAAGTATAATTTTTGTGACAACTGATTCACCCCCCCTCTTAGTTGTCTACCCTTGTGTTTCCAACAGATTCAATGATGGAGTTCATTGCAGGTTGGTTGCAACTTGGAAGGGTAGTGCAACTACTCAACTACACCATTGTGAGCCTTTGTTCACAATATTTCTACCTGGCATGTCTGGTGCAAGAGCACATGGCCAGATAGGTGATCAACACCAACCAAAAATATTGTTGGTTTTCTTTTCTTCCATTTTTGGTTTGTTTCGGTCATGTTTGGCATATTTCTACATAAGGAACTCAACTGTGCAGTCAAATTGTGAATTTGAAGTTTTTCCAAAATGTCATTTTAAGGCTCCATGGACACTTTTTTAATTATTACTAAAAAAAATTTAGGGAATCAAGTAAATTACTTTTGTAGGGGAATTCTTGGAGGTACCATGTCAAACATGCAAAAATAATCAAATTTATATCTTTCACCGATTGAGAGAAATTAACACTGGAAATTTGTGTTTTTAATGCCAAAAGTGTGTTGTCAATTTACAAAAACTTTAATTTTTCATAATTTATGAAGGTTGGAGTGAAATCATTTTGCAAACCTGATTGGGGACATCATCTTGAGCCTACTCACTGATTTTCATGGGAATTGGAGAACTTTTAGTTTTTCGCCTGCCAACACCCATTTACATCAAATTGGCATTTCTAGTCTTCTTCAAATTAATTTTGAAAGGAATTATTATTGCAATGGAATCAAAAATTTTGAATTTTTTTTATTTTCCAATTTATCCAAGTGATTAAATGAATGTGATTTTTATAATGACAGTGTTCTAAATTGAAGAAAAAATAATATTTATTGTTTTATTTAAAATTTCCAATTTGCACCAAAACTTGGAAGTTTTAAAATAAATAAAAGAAAAGGCAGAAAAGGCAACATAGGGGGGAGAATTTGAAGAACTGAAGAAGAGAGAAGAGAACAAGAAATGAAAAGGTTGCATCCATTGATTAGCTTGAAAAATAGAAAATAAGAAGAGGTAGTGCCATAGTGAAGAGAGAATTGGGTGAGGGGCTACACACATTTGGTTTTAGATGCCAAGAATGAGTCTTTTAGGGAGCTGCATACATAAGAGATTTTAATTAATTAAATTATCAAACAATAAGTTGGGAAATTGAAATAAAAAGAGGAGTTTGTTGTCCTAGATTTAGGAGAAGTAGATTGAAAGTGTAAGAGATGCCATTAAAGGCCATAATTGAATTTTTTTGTAACAAGTTAGTTTTATGTTGATTTGAATAAAAAAAAATTGTTGCTGCAATTGTTCACTATGTTGTTGATTGAATTTCAAACTTGTGTGAGTGGGTGTTTTTGGAGAGAGGGGAGTACCCTCTTGCATCACCATAGCTCCCAAGGATCATTTACAATCAAACACCTATCACAGAAAGAGAGAATAGAAAAGCTATGGAGGCCAAGAGCTATTTATCTAAAAAAGCATGAATCATTATGAATGTGCATCTTCTAATGATTAAACCAAAGAGAATCCTTATAAAAGGATAATAAACCTAAAATCCCTAGGTAAGGATAAAACAATATCATGACATGTGTCCCCATCCTATGACATGAGACATAAAAAGAACATGACCTAAGTAAGCTTAAGTCATTAAAGGAAAAGGAACCTAATAATTAAATGTAATGGCGTAAATTTACATCCTAGGAAAATTTCCCATTTTTTTACCCTTACTTTAGAATTCATAAGTTTGACAATGCAAATTCTATGGCCATCATCCCATTCCTTCCACATAGCCTTGTCTTTTTGAATTGATGGAGGAATTTTTATTAGGGGTGCGTGCATGTCACACAGACGTTTGTGCATCGCACTGTCGTCTTAACAAGATTCTAAAGGCATTACATTTCTGGTTGGTTGCAAATATAACATCCTCTATCTTCTCGTGACTGATGAAAATCATCCCTTTGTCTCCATTTCACCCATTCAAACTCATTATTTTTATGCTCTCTATTCACTCTCTTGATCTATCTTGATAATTCTCACTCTCTTTCTCTCTTCTTATTGCTACAAGCTCTCTTCTTGGACTCTATAGTGCTTTCTTGTTGCAACACCATTTTTTTTGCAAGGTCTATGAAGCTGCATTATCTTGGCAGGGCGTCATCTCTCATCGTCTTCTCCTCTCAACCTTGAGTGCTAGCAAAAGGGAAGGTGATATTGCTCTTTTTATTTACTTGCATCATTGTGTCTTATAGAGTAGAATTCGGGTTGTGTTTGCACTCTATTTGATAGTGTCTTTTCCATTCTATCTTTATCAATTTTATCTATATCATGGAATCTTAGTTGTCTATGGAGGTGGGAACACCAAAATAGGGGTCTGACTGAGGCAAACCTCAAAATATAGCCCAACATTTTTCCTATTTTTGTGTGTGTAGGCATAGGTTTGTCCATTTGAAGCCAACTAGAGAACTGAATCGCGAGTGGAATGGTATCTTTTCCTACTCTTTATTTTTCATTTTTTATACTAGAATAGCTTTTCAGTATTCTTCTTGTTGTACTTTCTACTTGTATTTTCTCTATCAAACTGTAAAACCTCAACAATTGGGTCCTAAGTAGTCCCTCTATGTTTTTTGACTACTTATCAAACCTCTAGCCTATAGGACACCAACGCATCCCTGAGATGCTAGTGCGATGCACTAGAGTCTAGTTCCCACGCTTCCATGTGAACTATCTGGTCTGCAATCTGAGAACTTTGTGGCTAGCTCACCTGATTTTGGAAAAACCTATTTTAGTAGAAGGGAAACAGTGCTCTATTTCCCTTCTTAGCCTCTCTCTCAACCTGTCAAACAATCTGAGGTATTTTAGGGCAATTCATTCCTTGAGTCTCTCATCTAAATTGGAGCCTTGGGAGTGACGAATCCTACTACTCTAAATTTTTGGTGAACTTGACATGAAAGTATTTTTTTCATTTCTTAGTGTCAAATATATTCTCTCGTATCTTGGGTGCATTGTGGGTTTATGTGTTGTAAAGATTTATGAGATTTATGACTCAGTCAACAACCTTTGGAAATGTAGTTAGAAGGAGCATACAATATATAGAGATGGATTCCAAGAAGGTCACTACCGGTCCTACCTTTGAGGAAATAATTTTAGGAACAAATACAAGTTTCTCTAGCCCTTTTGGGGAAGCTCTGCATGTTCCTACCCCTCCTGCTTCTCCTTCTGCTTTGTCTGTGGAGGAAGATGATGCTCTCGAGGTTCCCATAGAGCAACTTCTTTCCCTAAACAGAAGACTTGGGGAGTTTGGGAAGTATCTGGGAAAATAAAGGACCATGGACAAGGCCACTAAAGTTGTTAATGACTTAAGAGCTATGTTGTACAAGGACCATATGGGTCTAGAATGTCTTCATGTCCTCACGAACATTGTGGAAACTCATGTCCCATCATACAATCCTAGGTTGGGAATTTCCTGAGACCTTGGCTCTAAGACCATTGAAAGAGAGATAGAGGTTTTGATGCCTAAGGAATCAATATGTATGGCTGAGACTATCCCTTGTGTTGACACCACTTGCAATCCTCAGTTGAACCCCATCATTAAGGTAAACAAGGTACCCTTGGGTTTTAGCTCTGTCAGTCCTAATATTCTTGATGGTAATCCTAGAGCCCATGTTGGTTCCGATGGTTGGGGTCTTTCCTAGTATGTTAGCTTTGGTGGTTCTGATGGAGGTTCCATTGGTCATGTTTCATCCTTTGACCCTATCTTGAATCCTTTGTTGTAGAAAATAGGTCAAATGCCAAACAAGTTAGCGAACTTATCCAATTCTACCTCTCAACCTATCTTTCAACCTTTATGATGCAGAGCGGGGAGGCCTTCAACCAACCAACACAATTTGAGTAATTTCAAACCTTTTTTTCTACCCTTACAACCTTAACTCATCAGGTTTTCACTCTTTCACCATTTTCTCCTAGTAGGTTTCCAACCAGTCAAAATGGAACCTATCTTCATTAAAACTCCTCATACCCAGAAACAAATTGGTGTTTTAGATACCCGTTAAGGCCTTTTAAAACATATCTAAAAATTCCATATATGTGTTTTGGAACATCAGCCTAAAAATTTGATTTTCCTTAGTTTTTAAGGGCGAAGCCCACTTTTCCAAAGCATCACCTATCTAAACACACCACCAACCCCTAAAATCAATTGTAACACTCTCACCAGGTATCAAAAGCTCTAATTTCATAAATTTAACTCAAAGACTTGTTTCCCAAGACATCATAACATGAAACCCTCATTTTATGCCAATACAAAGGGGTTTTATTGAAAATATGGTTTCCCAACCTTCCAACACTCTAACAACTCTTCAAACACTTATAATAATTCTTGCACATGCTCAATCTAACTCCATAATTTTTTTCCCCCAAGTTTACAACCATTCTCATTCTTAAACCTCTCTAACCATTCTTTTCACATCTAGGGCATCATGCCCAAACCTCCATTGACCTCCCTTGCTCTCCCAAACCCTGATAACATCTAATTCCTACCTAATTAGGCCATTACATCAAGTCACAATAGTTACACTAGATGGAATGGCCAATTATTTCATCTTGAAGTCCTCAAACCCTTAAAACTATCTTCACAAACCCGTTATAGAAATTTGTATAAAAATTGCACAAAAATCTTCAAGAGTCCACCAATTTAGATGAAAATGGGAGTTAACTCACTTAACCATTCAATTAAAAAAATTTGGAGGTCAAGAGAGCCTGCACGATCAAGAATAGTGCCTTGAAACCGCAGACTATAATTCAAAACATAGAAATTTCTGAGAAACAGGGAGTTTATTTGTTTTCCTTCACTTACAAAGTATCTCTCCCATTTTCCTCGACTTGAGAGAGGCCTATTTAACACCAATACATATCAACCAACTTCCTAAACTGACCAACCACCTTCTACATTCCAACTGACCATTGGTATTCCCCAAATTTGCAACTTTTTCATTTTACAATTTTTGGATAATGACAACATTTTACAAGATTTGCAAAATTTGGACCATGACCCCACATTGACTCAAATAAAATAAAAGCATTACAATATGGCCTATTATGGCCTTATTCAAAACTCAAACACACCTAAAACTACTTAAATACTTCACTTGACTAAGCTTGAAAAAAGTAAGTTTGGTGCCCCTGCACCATACTTCCGACTAGAAAAAACTCCAAGTCCCTTGGGGAATTACATGGTATTGGAATAAGTTTGATCATAGCATCTCCTTTTCTTTTGAAATCTCTTCCATCTAGGAATCCCATCCATTGAACCAGGTACTTGAAACTTTCATCATGCTTTGCATTATTGATCTTTCCTTCACTTTGACACTGTCTCATCTTCACAACTTGACCTATCTCATATCTTCTATCCTTTTCCTTATAAAGAATTGGTCTAGACCCTACTCCTTTATCTACTATCATATCTCTTCCAATATTAAATTGAAGTGTCTTCATCTTCACTCTTGGAACATACTCACACTCACCAACTTTTCCTTGGTTTTTTATCTTGACACTACTTCCTCTTTGCAAATTGGTCTGCTATCTACCTCTTATCCTTTCTCTCATCAAATCTTGATGTTGAAGTTGTCTTTACACTTGCAAATAAACACTGAGCCACTACTCCATAAACTCTTTCCTTCACCATATCCACTGCATGCTTGAATCCATTTACTTGCTCTTTCCAAACACGCCCATTCACTTCACTCTTTTTTCTCACAACCACTTTCAGGTTCTCTGCTCTTAGAACCCCTATGCAATCAGGTTTTGAAACCACTATCATGGCAGCATATGACTGCCTACCAACCTCTCTTTTCTTTGAAGGACATAGTATTATCCCAACCACACTATCCTCACACTTCTCCACTTCATTTAGAGTCTTTACAAACATTCTTTCTTTGTCGTTCTCCTGGCCTATCACATCCTTGGTCTCTTCCATCACTGAGACCTTCAAACTCATTGTTTTAACCTTCTTCACCACTTGGGGTGACTGCAACTTTCATCTCAACTCTTTGTGTGTGCTCAAATCTGGCCACACCTCCTTGTATCTTACCTTCCATCTCTTTACCTTGACTACCCACTCTTTTCATTTGATGCTCTACCTCAAGGACCTCTGTCCTACCAGGTTTATGAACCTTTATGCTAACAAGATCTAACTGTCCACCATCCTCTTTGGACACCATGTTCTCAACTTTCTTCTCTTCAACCTCAATTGTTTTAAACTCTTTTACTTTCCATTTACCTTGGCTCATTGCACCTTTTACTCTCATGTCTTGTATCATATTTTCTACCCCTATTATCACTATGTTTTCAAACTTATAGACCTCTATCCTAGCAATGCTTGACTGTCCATAGTCTTATTTTTCCTTCAAAGGACACAACACTACACCTACCATGATCTCTTCATGCTTCACAAGTCCATATTGGCTTTCCACGGTCCATTCACTCACTTCATATTTACCTATTATCTCTTCCATTGGAGTCTCTACCTCTACTTTCATTGCTTTATCATACTTTCTATCCACTATTTTTATAGTATTGAACTGCCCTCTAAGCTCCTTTTCAACTGATAGACTAAACTCTGTCCTTATCATGACTTCATCACGCTTTTCAAGCTCATCTTGAATCTTCAAGGTCAATTCATCCTTGACCTTCTTTGTCTCAGTCTTCATCACCAAATCATCATCCTCTTTACTCTTCAACATTGCATCATTATTTACACTTGTCTCAGCATCTTCCCTTTTTGTAGTGGTTGCACCTTCTTCCTTTTTGTCTTCCTCTATCCTTATGAACTCTTTCTTGCCTACCATTACTATCCTTTCTATCTTATCTTGTTCCTTATCATCTTCCTGCATTGGTGTTAGTGTGAACTTGGTTCCATTTTTCTCAATTTGATAAGCATTGGCTCTCCCATCGTAAATGGCATATCTCTCAAACTTCCATGGCCTTCCAAGTGGCAAATGAAAATAATTTATCGGGAATATATCACAAAGTACCTTGTCCTTATAGCCACCAATACTAAATTCAACAAAAGCTTGCTCATTAACCATAATTGACTGACCATCATTCAACCAAAATTTTCTATAGGGTGTTTCATGAGGAATTCTTTCTAAATTTGAGTTGTCAACCATTTCACTTGAAATCATGTTATCAACAGAATCTGAATCTATTACCACTTTACATACCTTGTTTTTGCATTTGCATTTTATCTTGAATAGTGCTCTCCTTTGAGTCACCTCCTTCAACTTAGCAGACCTTTCTTTCAACTCTTTGATTTCCTTTTCCATGGTATCTTCTGGATGCATCTTGACTCTTCAAATTCCAACTATCAAACTTCAATCTTCAACTCTTCCAATGATCTACTTGTAAGGAAATTTAGTGGAGATTATCTCATAGAAACTCCAAACAGTAGTTCCTTCGGTAACTTTAATTCGATTAGGTTACCTCAAAGACATGAACAACTATGTCCTAATGCGGAAATAGATAGTTTATTTACCACATTGATCCATCTGAGAGAAACACGTGTAAATTCAACAACAAGCATTAACAAATTCTACTACACGAACCAACAGACATAAAAGATGAAACAGAAAACCAGAACACAAAGATTTACGTGGGGAAAATCCTTTCAGATAAAAAACCCCACACTCCAAAGATTGAGCCATTGTATTATTTAGCAACATAATGGTTACAATACAAATTTAGGCTCATAGCCTCTTCAGAGATTCATCTTGTTCATTCTGGAAACAACTGGTAGCAAAATCAACATGAGAGATCAACCATGGCATTCATGGTCAGGAGAGATTCCAGCAACAAAATCTGCTTCTCTCTTCTACTTCGACCTCATGGCTTCGGCCTTTTGGCCAGCCACTTGGTCCTCTCTCTATCGTTCACTCTCTGGCTCTCTCTGTACTCTTACTAGCACTATCTCTCTATACAGAATGTTCAATGCATCTGTATTTACATTCGTTCTTTTGCAGGCTCTCTGTGAATTGGTTCAAGATCACACCACATCAATCTCCAGCTTAGCATCCTTATCGTTGTTCCATTCTGGTGTAGATTTTTCCTTGTAGACCTTTCAATTCCATCACAACTACTGCAAAAATCCAACTGCAAACCGTTTGAATTTCACTTCCTCTAATTGGTCCATGAGCCACCACATAGGTTAGTCAAACGGTCAAGGAAACAATCCACTGAGTTTGCATGTCAGTGAGACACAAGAAGTGTCTCACCGATGCTCAAAGGATTCACAAACGATATCGACATAGGTTCCAACAGTCGGCAAGAGGTTCTACCGATATCCACAAGTCATACTGAAACCATCGACATCCAATGTATTCCTATCGGCAAGATATTTCTCATTGGCAAGACTCATACCGATGCTCACAAGTCACATTGATTTCAGCATTCTCATCAGCGAGACAATCGCCATTCGATGAGACATCACACCAAGCTCACAAGTCATTTTGAAGTGTTCCTTAGTCACCAGGAGATCACACTGTGGTTCCAAATTCATACCAAAACTTCTAACGTCCATCATATTCTTATCGGCAAGACAAATACCCTTCGCCAAGACATCACCCCGCAAGTTCGAAGTCACCCCAAGTCTATCTTGTCGGCTAGACTTACCACTTTCGCCAAGACTTCATACCGAATCCTTTAAGTCATATCAATGTGTTCCACTGTCGGCGAGAGAATCAACCTTCGGCAAGACTTCTTACTGAGGCTTCCAAGCTATCTCGAAACCACTGCTCGCCAAGAGTCACACCGAACCAATGACCCCACGTGTTGTCGGTGAGACTTCCGATATTCGATGAGACATCATATCGAAACAAGTCTTTCGGCCAAGCTTCTCTCTGATGTCTTTGAGTGTTACGATGTCACCAAGACAATCCTTCATCACTGAGACTTCACACCGAGATCCTTAAGTTACTCCAAGTGTTATCCTGATGACTTCAATGCGTATCCCTATCGGCAAGACCTTCTGATGTCGCTGGGACTTCTTCCCGAGTGTTGAAGTCACTTTGAAGCCCCCAGTCCCTATGAGTCTCTCTGACGCTCGATTGAATGGCCTGTCGGCCATAGATCTCCACGCAGTGAGAAGTTACAACGACTGCCTTATGTCACAGTGATAGACTCCAAAGTGAAAGCATTCAGAAAGACTTCTGCAAGGTCACAGTGACCAGAATATTTCACAAGGTTCCCAAATTGCCAGTCGGCTAGACCAAAGAAATGTCACACCAACTTTTCTCTTCCAAAGGTTTCAGCCTGTGAGATTGAGGCAACAATTCCAACAATCTCCCACTTGATGAAGATCACACAGGCACCTTGAAAGCAACCAGAAACTAGGACCACACTAGCTCCACTAGTTCAAACCCTGCAATACTCAAGACACCCAATCAACATGATTCCATAGATAACAGTCCATTAGACAATCTGCAACAAAGACCAAGCATCCAACTGCAACTCACTGTCAAACAAAACAACTGATCCCAGCCTTCCAGGAAACCACATAGATCTCAACATGCTCTCATGATCCATCAAGAATTCTGCTCCAACATCCAAGATGTTCACCATTCAGGCAACAATCCTGTCATCTTCCAACATGCCACCTGTGGAAGAAGGATACAAATCCAAGGTGTATAAGCACCATTCCAACATACACAAGCAAAATATCCCAGTGATACCTTTAACAAGATAATGCTACCACTTCACTGTGCTCAAACACTATATAGAAGCAATATCAACTTCAAAGCTTCAAACAGAACACAACAGTGAAGTCATTCTCCAGAAACAAAATACAAAACATCAGTTAGAACAACAATCCTGACTGATTTCTCCCATCCAACTGATAAACCCACGTGACTAAAAATAGCACCCATAGCTCGTGCTATACCATCCAATCTCACATACCTCAAAGGTATAAGCATTAGTAAACTCATGCTACTCCAAAACCAACCCATCAACAACGAATGCAAGCTCCAAGTGCCAACCAGTCGAAAAAGACCAAACACAATAGGAACTCCCACTATCCAAGTAATCCAAAGACATCACAAGTTTACCAATAACAGCACATTCAAAATGTAACCATGTAGTACCAAGGAAAAATCCACAATGACATGCACAACCTGCAACAAACTGCAACAAGAAACATTTCTCTCACTACAAACCTTCATGGCCACTGAAAGAAACTCTGCCCATCATCTTCCTGTAGAACATCCTCCTACATACACTTCTAACAGCCAGCTGTGTCAAGAATGATCTTCTTCACATCCAAAAAGAAAAAACCTTAACAACATCCATCTGTTCAATCACCAAGAAAACATGGATGTAAACCTCTCAAAGAATATCAAGCTAAAACATTTCCCGTTTCAGGAAATCAGCCCACACATCATCTCCTACCAATTCTCATCAGTAAATGACATAACACAAAAGCTCAAGGAGATAAAACGAACTGTACAATTTCCACTATGAATCCTCCAGAACCATTAAACAACAATTCAAGATCCATATCATGAAAGTAAACATAAAACACATCTGAAAGATATAAAGGGCCAAATACCTTTCAATTAAACTGTCGAGTAGACCAAGACTAATCCAAGAGCAATCTCCTGATAGGTCTCTTATTGAACTCATGTTTAACCAAGGTGTAGGCTTCTCGGGCTTTCTGCTGAAAAAATTTAACAAGAGTAACAAGCAGCAACACTTCTCTCATAAGAGAAAAATAGCCTCACCTTATTCTTCATGTATCCATGAGTACTAGCAACCGATCATCTCATGCTAAACTCCATCTGCATTACTGCACTATCATGAAGTATCAAAAAAATAATCAAAGCACCCAATACACAAAGAATTACCAGACCATTGTCAAAGCTCCAATCATCTGAATCAGGAACTTATCATGACACCATGATCTACACATACCCATAGAAGATACCATGCTTCAAGTGACCTCACCATTGTCTCAAGTACAATGCACAATTCCAAAACTCCAGTGAATATACCATGACATAAAGAAAATAGACTTAAAACCAACATCACCTATCAAGCACCACCAACACCTTAGCCAAAGACTCCAAGCATCCTCTATGGTTCCAAGATGTTGCACATCTTCAAATAATGTCCATGCAAAAGCGAAAGAACCCTTCTGCAACACTAAAGAAGACAATTCACCACCATGTGATGAATTCACAGTCACTGCTAGAGCTCCCACTAAAAGTGACACCTGAGCTCTCCAAGCATCATGACCACCTACTACAGGTTCCCTTAACCAACCATTCAGGTACTCAAGAATATCCATCCTCTCATCTAAAAAATAGTCACACCAATGCACAAGTGACCACTGACAAGGCCAACTAACAAATTTTCACCATCAATGAATCAACCTCGTGGATAAAGATAGTCCACATCCAAGTTATCTCACTGCAGCCAATGGGTAGCTAATCCACCAACCGCATAACTCGTAGATCACAACCATCAAACATGCAAACCCGTTATCACATTGAAAACTACAACACTAAGATATCAAAGAGAATAAACACGTGGGCAACATGACTCAAACACGAGATCATGCCAAATCTAATTTTCCAATCATGTCCACAATGAGCACCATAATCAAGGAACCCACAAGCATTACCACAAGAATGTTGAGTGACAAAACACTTACCAACACTCCCATGCAGAGAAAGAGTCATACCTCCTCAAAACCATGCACCAAGCATGCATGCAGACCTGCAACTATCTCATCCAGCAACACCCCAAAAGGTCAGTGTCTAGACAATAGCTTAACAGCAACTCCACATGATCACAAGTTTTGCTTAACCGTGTAAAACCTGCAAAACCACAGAGCCATGCAAGTACAAATCATCCTTAGAAAGAAAATAGCAGTTCAAGAGAATGTAGGCCCCTTTCAGGCCAACTTTAAACCACCACCATGTACATGCATCCGAGAAAGAGAGAAAGGCTATTTCAGAATCTTGCAAATCATCTAATGATTAACTCCATAGCCTTCAAGCATTCGAGGTTAGCAGGAAACAATGCTTTCCAACACCAGGAACCACCACCTAGCATAAGCACTCTCTTCCATGACTGAGAAACAATCTAGGCTTCTTCATATCACCCAGGAGCCTGTCACACAGACACCAATATGAAAGCTTTACTGCTACACAGCCACAGAGTAGGAAAATCCACCTCATACTCCAAGGTTATACCTCTACCAGCTAGGAGACACAAATCAACAACATGATCAACTTCCTTTTCCATCTTGACCATCCTTCAAGCTACATGTTGTCTTAGAATACCACAAGGCTTCCACTCATCAAAGGATCAATACATCAATCCATTCCTCCAGATTTCTTCCAGCCTACCAGGCTAAGTAATCTTCACAGGAGAAATATCCAAAACCAACAACCAAAAGAAGGCTCTGATACCACTTGTAAGGAAATTTAGTGGAGATTATCTCATAGAAACTCCAAATAGTAGTGCCTTCAGTAACTTTAATTTGATTAGGTTACCTCAAAGACATGAACAACTATGTCCTAATGTAGAAATAGACACAGTTTATTTCCCACATTGATCCATCTGAGAGAAACACATGTAAATTCAATAGCAAGCATTAACAAATTCTACTACATGAACCAACAGACATAAAAGATGAAACAGAAAACCAGAACACAAAGATTTACGTGGGGAAAATCCTTTCAGATAAGAAACCCCACACTCCAAAAATTGAGCCATTGTATTATTCAGCAACATAATGGTTACAATACAAATTCAGGCTCATAGCCTCTTCAAAGATTCATCTTGTTCATTCTGGAAACAACTGGTAGCAAACTCAACATGAGAGATCAACCATGGCATTCATGGTTAGGAGAAATTCCAACAACAAAACCTGCTTCTCTCTTTTGCTTCGACCTCATGGCTTTGGCCTTTCGGCCAGCCACTCGGTCCTCTCTCTATCATTCACTCTCTGGCTCTCTTTGTACTCTTACCAGCACTATCTCTCTATACAAAATGTTTAATGCATCTATATTTACATTCATTCTTTTACAGGCTCTCTGTGAATCGGTTCAAGATCACACCACAACAATCTCCAGCTCAACATCCTTATCATTGTTCCATTATGGTGTAGATTTTTCCTTGCAAACCATTTAGTTCCATCACAACTGCTGCAATAATCCAACCGCCAACTGTTTGAATTTCACTTCCTCTGATTGGTCCATGAGCCACCACATAGGTTAGTCAAATGGTCAAGGAAACAATCCACTGAGTTCGCATGTTGGTAAGACACGAGAAGTGTCTCACCGATGCTCAAAGGATTCACAGACGATATCGGCATAGGTTCCAACAATCGGCAAGAGGTTCTACCGATATCCACAAGTCATACCGAAACCATTGACATCCAATGTATTCCTATTGGCAAGATATTTCTCATTGGCAAGACTCATACCGATGCTCACAAGTCACATCGATTTCAGCATTCTCATCAACGAGACAATCGCCATTCGATGAGACATCACACCGAGCTCACAAGTCATTCCTAAGTGTTCCTTAGTCACCAGGACTTCCGTCATTCACCAAGAGATCACACCGTGGTTCCAAAGTCATACCAAAACTTCTGATGTCCATCACATTCCTATCGGCAAGACAAATACCCTTCGCCAAGACATCACCCTGCAAGTTTGAAGTCACCCCGAGTATATCTTGTCGGCCAGACTTACCGCTTTCGCCAAGACTTCATATCGAATCCTTTAAGTCATATCGATGTGTTCCACTGTCGGTGAGAGAATCAACCTTCGGCAAGACTTCTTATCAAGGCTTCCAAGTTATCCTGAAACCACTGCTTGCCAAGAGTCACACTGAACCAATGACCCAACGTGTTGTCGGCGAGACTTCCGATATTCGATGAGACATCATATTGAAACAAGTATTTCAGCCAAGGGTCTCTCCGATGTCTTTGAGTGTTACATTGTCGCCAAGACAATCCTTCATCACTGAGACTTCACAGCGAGATCCTTAAGTTACTCCAAGTGTTATCCCGATGACTTCAATGTGTATCCCTGTCGACAAGACCTTCCGATGTCGTTGGGACTTCTTCCCGAGTGTTGAAGTCACTTTGAAGCCCCCGATCACTATGAGTCTCCCTGACGCTCGATTGAATGGCCTGTCGGCTAGAGATCTCCACGCGGTGAGAAGTTACAACGACTGCCTTATGTCACAATGATAGACTCCAAAGTGAAAGCATTCGGCAAGACTTCTGCAAGGTCACAGTGACCAGAATATTTCACAAGGTTCCCAAACTGCTAGTCGGCCAGACCAAAGAAATGTCACACCGACTTTTCTCTTCCAGAGGTTTCAGCCTGGGAGATTGAGGCAACAATTCCAACACTACTACCTGAGCTCTAATTCCAATTGATGCAGAGGAGGGAGGCCTTCAACCAACCAACACAATTTGAGTAATTTCAAACCTTTTTTTCTAACCTTACAACCTTAACTCATCAGGTTTTCTCTTTTTCACCATTTTCTCCTAGTAGGTTTCCAACCAATCAAAATGGAACCTATCTTCCTTAAAAATCCTCATACCAAAAAATGAATTGGTGTTTTAGATACCCTTTAACGCCTTCTAAAACATATCTAAAAATTCCATATGTGTATTTTGGAACATCGGCCCCAAAATGTGATTGTCCTCAGTTTTTAAGGGCGAATAAGCCCACTTTTCCAAGTATCACCTTTCTAAAATCACCACCAACCCCTGAACTCAATTGTAACACTCTCACCATGTATCAAAACTTCTAATTTCATAACTTTTACTGAAAGACTCATTTCCCAAGACATCATACCATGAAACCCTCATTTTATGCCAATATAAAGGGATTTTATTGAAAATCCAGTTTCCCAACCTTACAACACTCTAACAACTCTTAAAAAACTTCTAATAATTCCTTCACATACTCAATCTAACTCCATAATTTTATGCCCCCAAGTTTACAACCATTCCCATTCTTAAACCTCTCTAACCACTCTTTTCACATCTAGGGCATCATGCCCAAACCTCCATTGACCTCCCCTGCTCTCCCAAACCCTGCTAACATCTAATTCCTACCTAATTAGACCATTCCATCGAGTCACAATAGATAAAATAGATGGAATGGCCAATTATTTCATCTTCAAGTCCTCAAACCCTTAAAATTGTCTTCACAAACCTGTTATAGAAATTTGTACACAAAATGCACAAAACTCTTCAAGATTCCACCAATTCAGATGAAAATGGGAGTTAACTCACTTAACCATTCAATTCAAATTCATTGGAGGTCAAGAGACCATGTACGGGAAAGAACAGTGCCTTGAAACTGTAGACTATAATTCAAAACACAATTTTTTTTGAGAAACAGGGAGTTTATTTGTTTTCCTTCACTTAAAAGTTATCTCTCCCTTCTACCTTGACTTGAGAGAGGCCTATTTAACACCAATACATATAAACAAACTTCCTAAACCAAAAAACTTCCTTCTACATTCCAACTAACTGTTGGTATTCCCCAAATTTGCAACTTTTGCATTTTACAATTTTTGGACAATGACAACATTTTACAAGATTTGCAAAATTTGCACCATGACCCCACATTGACTCAAATAAACTAAAACAATTACAAGATGTCCTATTATGGCCTTTTTCAAAACTCAAACACACCTAAAACTACTTAAAGACTTCACTTGACTAAGTTTGCAAAAAGTAAGTTTGGTGTCCCTACACCACTTTCTTCCATCATAGTCCTCTTTTTATTTCTATTCTAAACACCAGGGAAAACTTTAGTGGCGAATCTTCGCCAATTGGAAAATAATTGAAATCGAGACCTCTAGAAATGGTGAATAGTACAAGCTAAAAAGGATGCAGAATCGCCATTTTTTTACAAAAATATAATTTTATCTTGATTAATTCACCAATGCATTATTCTTTAAACGACGCGTCATTGGAACTGATTCGCCAGTAGTTTTTACTCTAATTACAAATATTAATTATATTCGCCAGTAATATTATATTCCTACCATTAATTTTAGGGCAATATCGCCACTAATAATAAATTACCATTTCATTTTAGTGATATTTTAGCCTTAAATAGGGCTTTTATTTATGACCATTGATTAGCTTTTTAATCGGATGGTTGTAGGCTAATTTCGTGAGTTTATATGCACATGCATTTTAAAACGCTTGTTGAGGCCCGAATTTTGTTTTGGGCCACACAATTAGATTCACCCTATAGTTGTTGTCCCTGGACCCCGCAAGGGGGCTCTGCCCCCTTGACCCCGTCGGTGGTTGCCGCCCTCAGGCCCCTACTTCAATATTACAAAAGAAAAGAAAAATATGGAGGAACTGCGCCGAACAACAATGCAATTTTTTAAAGGAGAGATTCACCATTGTAATTAATCTTTTTAGTGATTATTCGCTAGGATTTTCCATTGTGATTATTATTTTTTCCAATTATTCATTAAGATTCTCCAGGATTTTACAATTTTTTTAATAATGTGCTATAGATTTGCCAGGAAAATTAATAATTTTTTTCAAATAAAAGGAAAGATTCGCCAGGATTTTACACCTTCGCTAGGGGGGGTTTCTTAAAGTTGTCCTTGCTAAACACTCCTATCCCTCAAGGGATGGAGATTCTAAAATTTGAAAAGTATGGTAGTCGTGGAGATCCTCAGATGCACATTTCAACATTTAATACTATGTGCATTGATTTTTTCCATCATGATCTTCTAATGGCTAAGCTCTTTCTGAGATCCCTTAAGGACATTGCCCTTGAGTGGTACTATTCCTTACCAGATAACTCTATCTTTTCATTTGATCAGTTGGTAAACTAGTTCTTAAGGAAGTTCCAAGCTAACATCAGGTCGAAGATGACTTTTTTGGATCTCATCTAATACAACCAAGGGGACAACAAGAAGGCAACTAATTTTATCACTCGCTATCAAGCATTATTTTCACAATTTTCTTATCCTTTACGATATTCAAATGTTCAAAAGGTCTTCATCAAGAATTTACAAAAGTAGTGGTAAGATAAGTTCACCTTGATGAAGTACGCCTCCTTTGTACACCTATGTGCTACACTTTGTGAATACCACTAGATGGTTGCATAGTTTGAGGGTTCATCCTCATGCTCCCATCTCAATACTCAGTCTATAATGTCAGTTTTTGGTAGAAATAAAGCTATTGTGAATGTGGTCTCTATGCCTAAGGACAAGGGCCTAAGGTGCAATAGATATTTCAGAAAAATATTTGTCTTATACTATTGTTTTGAAGAATTTGTTAAAAGATGAAGTTTTGACATTTCTAGAACCTCTACCTCTGACTGAGTTGTATCTTGAGTGGTATGACAAGTAGCATTTCTATCAATTCCACTAAGTACACATACATGACACCGAGTGATGTGTGTGTGTACGTCATGAGATTTAGGACCACCTCAATGATGGGACTATCCATCTCGATGGGAAGAAACATAATTCTAATAAATCTGTGGCCAAGGCTAATAGTTAGTTTCAAATTTACACTAATTTGTTTCCCTCTCATTCTACAAATTTAGTAACACAATCTTTTACATCTTCTAAGTTAGTTCCATCTAAGTACGTGAACATGGTTTCATTCATGCATATCACTCCTCCTAAAATGTGAGTGCAAGGCCTGACATAACATTCACCTTGCATGATGAACCTCTTAATAAGGAGCCCTCCCTGCTATACATTCCTACCCAGATTAATGGAAACTTCATAATTGGCATCTTATTTGATCTGATAAGTTGGACTAATGTGATAATGGAGGAGAATCTGTACATAAACAACTTACATAAGGATACATACAAATATTTGTAGAACACTCTTCGTAGCCATGATGGAATCTTCATTGCAAGGTGTGTTCCCTTGGTCTCCTTGTGTTGTGTAGTGCAATGATTTGGTTTGTGACATGACTTAACCACCTCTCATGGATTCATTAACTTTGACAATTATATCGGGCATTAACAGGTCGATCTTTTGGCATAATGGAAATTGTTTATGCAATAATTGGTATCAGAGCCTGGGTCATGGGTTTGAACCACTCGCTTGTGCTAGGGGGATTGTTGGAAGGTGTGTGCCCTTGATCTCCTTGTGATGTGCAACACAGTGCTTGATTTCATGACATGGCTTAATCGCCTTCATGGATTCATTAACCTTGGCAGTTGTATCAGGCATTAACAGGTTGATATTTTGGTGCAACAACAACCTCCTATATATACATATTTATGCCTAGGATATCACCTAGGTCAACTTAGATAACCCTATATAAGCCCTAGGCTGACCCAATCAACTAAATAACAATATAATATTGATAATATGACTTAATTAGGAGTTGAGATAGCCACAAGTCAACTATTCATAACCTGGTGTACTCTAATATTAAGGGTGTAGCATTATCACTATTACATCCAACTAGTAGTCACAACATTGATGTAGAATTTTCCCCTTTCTTAGAAGATCTTAGCATCATTGGGTGTGTAGGTTTTGTAGGGGAGGTCTTCTTTCCCCTCTTAGCTTCTATTCATTCCTAATCAACTTGGGAGTGTAACCCTTTATTTTGTTCCACTTTTCCTTTTATATTGTCTTTGCTTTGATCACCCTTTACGAAGGATGCCTCAAATGTTGTAGATCCCAATGTAGTGTTTGTACCCTTGGAATTTGGTTTTGTTTGAGAAATTGTTGAATCCTTTATGGAGTCTCTATTGCTGGAGTTCCCTTGCTAAGAATCTAAAACTATGTCTTGTAGCTTAAGAGGGGAGGGTGTAATCAATTCTATGTTATTCAGTGGAGGAGGCTAAGAATGATTTGATACCATCTAAAAATTTGGTGGAAAGAAATAGTGATGGGCTTCCACCCCTTTCCACCAAGTGGGCTTGTCCCACAACACCTAATTACCCTAGTTCTAATTTTTCATTATTGGACATTGAGGGTTAGAGTGATCTATTACACAACATTTTCTACACTTGAAGGCAATTATTTCATAATCAAATGGTTGCCTCCATCACCTATTACCCACTTTTAAAGATATTTCAGTCAAGAGACCTTTGAATATATCCATTTCAATAGATAATCGTGTGCAAGTGGAGCTTTTGTAGTTATTTTTTTCCTCTAAAGCACAATAAAACTTACCTAAACAATCACCAATGACTCAAAAAAATTGATTCTCAAAATTGTAAGGGGAGGTACGGTAATCGGACCCAAAGGAAAATAGATAGGAAGGTCTCTAAGTGTGGGTCAAATAATGGAGACCAAGGTTTCATGCAAAGGAAATCACATTAAAAATCCCAAGGTTTATTATTTAGCACATTTTCTTTGTCTTCAATGAACTTAAACTCAAGGATAAAGAAACCCTTGGCACAGGGGTAAATCCAAAGCTCATCCTCCAAACCCTCCTTCCATGTTGTTGTGATCCATACATGCAGGTTGCAGAGATTTGGCCATGTTTTAATAAATCTGCATATGAGGGCATGGTTCTACAAGAATTCCTCTCTGTTGTGGATGGAACCATCGATGCTTATCTTTGGTATGATTGACGACTAGAGGAGAATGAGGGTGTTGCCGTTGGTGCTTCCTTTTAGATATGAGCTACACATGGGAGATTTGGCATCAATTTTTTGTTGCACATACAACTGCCCACCATCATGGCCAACAACATACTACTTATCCTAAGACCCCAAGTTTAGATTGATCCATGCAAATCCACCTAGCCATGATGTAGGCAATGATTAGTAGAGTGTTGGGCCATTGAAAAGTAGAAGAAAAATTCAATTATTATTGCCACTGTCAAATATTAAAAAGATGCCAATATTGCTATTAATTTAAAAACAAGGTATTCAACTATTGGTAGTTTATTATTACAAGTTAACAACAATAAAAACAACAAAAAATCTACACGGTTGGTTAAACCACAAATAAAAGCAATATTCATGTATCTATATTCTGATGCAAACAAAAACCGCCCCAATCCAAAACTCACAAAACAACAGAGATTAAATCAAGAGAGAAACCATTTCAAATAAAATCTAAAACTTCTTTCATTCAAATTTATACAAATACAAATTGCTCAATACATTTTTAAAATCAAATCTCCATAAATGTTCTCCATGTAGCTCCTTTTTGCTACTCCAAAGCTCTCTTATTGTTGTTCAGACTTTCACACAACTCCAAAATCTTTGCACCTCTCCCACACTAGTGCCTTGTCTTTCCTCCACTAGTGTTTCTCAAACCTGCAACCAAAACCCCCAACGAATACCTCTACAAAGGTATTTTCTCCTTCCCATTCCTCAAACTTTTTCCCACATTTTTCTTCAAAAACCCCCAAAAAATGCATTAAAAACATCATTTATTGCTCTAGAGTGGGTGTTCAACTCTCCCCAAGCATATCTATGCATATTATAATTTTATGCAGCATTAAATGAGATGTTTTATTCCTCCATTAACTCCCCCAACTATTGTCTTTACTCTCAGGGGCGTTTTTCTCTATTCTGCGCATTTTAAAAGCTCTAAAATATTGATTTTTTGCTTTTTTTATGTTCCAAACGCCCCCCCATATTATTTATGCAATAGATAAATAGTAAATGAATGAATAAAAACCAATATTTAATTTCCATGACCCTCATAATACCCTTCCACAATAAAATTTATCAAATTGGTACTTTGGAAGTGTCGAATTTGGTGTCGACAAGCGAAAAAAATGAAAGTTCTCTTATTCACACAAAAATTGGTGTGCAAGCTTGGAATGGTACCCTATGGAATTCTACAAAAGGATTTTTCTTCAGCCCTCCAAAATCATGTGATATTAAACTTTTCATAGATTGCTGACAATTTTTAACAAACTTTCGACATTAAAATATCCAAACTAAAAAATATATGACTTTAATTCATTTTGCACATTTCACATGCTACCTCCATGAATGTCTCTACCAAATAATTCTCCTCCAATCCTTACGAGTTTTCCTGAAATCATTTTTGAAAACTGCCTGCAGAGTTTTAAAATGATGATTTGATAAAAAACTGAATTTATTCAAATTTGAACACGCCAAGAGCTTTCCAAAGTTGAGAGATGTCAAATGAACCCCAAAACACACCAAAACTAAAATTCAAACCTGAAACTTATTTTTTTGGTTGATGTTGATTTCCAGTCCACCCGGATGCTCCTACATTAGACATGCTAGGTAGAAAAAAATTGTGAGTAGAACTCACAAAATGGAGTTGGATAATAGAACTACCCTTCCAAGTTGTAAACAACCTGCAACAAACTCCATCACTTATTTAGACATAAGGAATTTTTTCCTTTGTCTCTTCCAACACTTAGCCAGGACACTTGCCATCCTCCTCCACCAAGTGTGCACTCTATTCTTGCTTCCTCTCATGGATTTACATCCACCATAGACCATCCTCCTTTGCCACATCTCTTCTTCCCTCTTTTCCTTCTTCATGGGATCCAACCCACCACAAATCGACCACCTCCAGCAAGTTCCTCCAACACCATCATCTACAATCCCTACACACAAATATGCAACATTTGCATACCCATTTTCAACTACATCTACTACTACAATTTCTTCCTTAGGGTAAACAATCAACATTTTTTAATTTAAAATTAGAAATTACCTTCTTTGTTGCCCCAACATCATTTTCTTCATCCTCAAAACTTTTCATGTATGCATCTTCATAAGGCTATTTGAATTTCTCCCATGTAGTCATGTCCTCCAAAGGACCAGTGTTTGTTGCATCTCCTTCTTTATTGTTTGCACTGAAGATAACTTCATCCAACATTTGCCTCTCAAATAACCTATCTATCATCCTCATTTCTTCTTTCAACAAGAGATCATCCTCTTCCTCACCAACCCACTTGTCAAATTTAGGACCATGTTCACAATTTCTAATTGCAAACCCTCTTCATCCACTACACACAATGCACTCCATTCATGTGTTATCTCTGCAACTTGTACCTTATCATCTTCTTCACTTGTGTGAGCTACCCCCACATATTCTTTCTTACATTCAACCCCTACCAAAGGGCTGCAACACTCTTTCTTTTTGCTCTTCTTTTTGTTATCCTATTCTAAGAGAACATTCTTCTTCTCATATCTCTTTTCCCACATTCTCATTTCCTCTTTAAACTTCTTTTCTAATATATTCACTTCAGCCTGGATCTTTCCAAACTCTTCACAGTGCTTCATATTTTCCACTTCTTCCCAATATTGTTCCCAAAACAAAATTCGTACGGGCGTCCTCATGACCCATCCCATCCTCTCAGGTATAGACTATCTCACATCTGACAATCAGTCTACACGCAAATCACACACACCACCACAAGTCCTGGTGCAAACTGCTTCACATCGATGCTTCTGCTTGCACACTCAAGAACTCCTACTCTGATACCACTGATGCAAACAAAAACCACCCCAATCCACACCTCACAAAACAATAAAGATTAAATAAAGAGAAACCATTTCAAATAAAATCTAAAACTTCTTTCATTCAAATTTATACAAATACAAATTGCTCAATTTACATTTTTAAAATCAAATCTCCATAAATGTTCTCCCTGTAGCTCCTTTTTGCTGCTCCAAAGCTCTCTTGCTGCTATTCAAACCTTCACATAACTCCAAAATCTATGCACCTCTCACACACTGGTGCCTTATCTTTCCTTCACTATAGTTGCTCAAACCTGCAACCAAAACCCCCAAAAAATACCTCTACAGAAGTATTTTTCTCCTTCCCATTCCTCACAAACTTATTCCCACGTTTTCCTTCAAAAACCCCTTAAAAAATGCATTGAAAACATCTGTTATTTCTCCAGAGTGGGTGTGCAACTCTCCCCAAGCATAGCTATGCATATTATAAGTTTATGCAACATTAAATGAGACGTTTTAAGCCTCCATTAACCCCTCCAACTATTTTCTTTACTCTAAAGGGCATTTTTCTCTATTCTACGCATTTTAAAAGCTCTAAGATCTTGCTTTTTTTGCCTCTTTTTTATTCCAAACACCCCCCCATATTATTTATGCAATAGATAAATAGTAAATGAAGGAATAAAAACCAATATTTAATTTCCATGACCCTCATAATACCCTTCCACAATAAAATTGATCAAATTGGTACTTTGGAAGTGTCGAATTGGGTGTTGACGGGCGAAAAAATGAAAGTTCTCCAATTTGCATTAAAATTGGCGTGCAAGCTTGGAATGGTACTCCATGAACTCCTGCAAAAGTATTTTTCTCCAGCCCTCCAAAATCATGAAATATTAAACTTTTCATAAATTGCTGACAATTTTTAATAAACTTTTGGCATTTAAATATCCCAAACTCAAAAAGATATGACTTTAATTATTTTTGCACATTTCACATGCTATCTCCATGAATGTCTCTACCAAATAATTCTACTCCAATCCTTATGATTTTTCTAGAAATAATTTTTGAAAACTACCCGCAGAGCTTTAAAATGATGATTTGATAAAAAATGAATTTATTTAAATTTGAACACACCAAGAGCTTTCCAAAGTTGAGAGATGTTAAATGAACCCCAAAACACACCAAAACTGAAATTCAAACCTAAAACTTGTTTTTTTGGTTGATGTTGATTGCTAGTCTGCGTGGATGCTCCTGCATCATATTCTTGACATGTGAATTTATGGTGAACCATTTCTTTTAAACCATTTTCTAATACTAATATTTAACAAGTGCATGTTTCACATCATTTCATTTCATCTTTCATAACATTTCTTACAAATAGAAAATTGTCGGCATATCAATGTTGCTTAAAATTTATACCCAATAAAAATGTTTCCCACATTGATCTTTTCGTAATTTTATTTCATGTTCTTTCTTACATGGAAAATATCTAGGTTTTCACACAATGTAATTATTTGTATATTTCATGTTATTCATGAAGGAGATTCCATGTAGGAATTAGTGCAAATCAAAAGGTCATTGTGATCATAACAGGGATGGCAATCGTAATTGGTTAATAGGCTTTACTAACTCAAGTTTATTGATAATTAAAAAAAATCATTTCAATAATTGAAAGAAAATAGTTTAGTCTATTTTCACCCCCCAAATTTATATAAAGCGAAATACTTTTTATTTTTATCATAGCCCTAGTATTATGCATCTCCCAAAAACTCAGTCACTCAAGCTTGGTCGTTTACTGCAGTTATTTTCTTATTCATGAGTTTTACATAATATAAAAGGTGAATAACTTCTTTCCATACTTGTTTGGTTTTGATTGTGAGATTGGAAGTAAATAATTTCACAGATAATTCAAAACTAGTTTGAGGTATTCAATGAAAATTTGATCTTGGTTCAAGCCCTATTGAGTCTATTTTCATTTTTTTATATACTTAGATAGGAAAGAGAGTAAGAATAGTATTTAGGTGTCTAGATATGCATTGTTGGTGTTTAAAATGCAGATTTTTTTCAATGCACACCAAGCTACATACTTGGAAGGACCTTTCCAACATTGGAAATTTACATATCAACAGTTTGAAAGTTGAATGGAAGATGACATAAAACATGTTGATGGTCATTGTTAATAAATATTTAACTAGCTCCCTTCGAGTGTATTTTCCCTCTATGTGTCGGCCCACGCATCGCAAAGTTAGCTCAAAATTTTATCTAGGTTCTGCTCTATTGCGCCACGTGTCTACTCCTCGCAACTCCGAGTCTTTGCATTCCTTCGCATTCCAAGAAACCCTGTTATGCTTCCACGTGTTGCGGCTACAGGATACTTTTGATCGTGCTTCCTTACTAACTCGTTGGGCTCCGCTCGGGTGCCACAAAGCCCTTTTTCCCAAAAAGTTTTGGCGGGGCCCACAATTGCTATCTGTGATGTACACTTGCTACGTGTTCGCTATCCACAAATATTTTCGCATAGAGATGAAGTAGAAACTGCGGGCAGCGAAATGCTGCCACGCGTCTCTTTTGCGCCTAGCTGGTGATCATTCCCTCCATTGTTGATGAAGTGATCTGCCTGTTCGACATGTGTAGCATTAACGCAAGTCCTCAGCAACAAAAGGAAAAGGTTCATACAGGCAGCAAAAGGCTGCCACGTGCCTAGCTAGCGGATCTCATATTTAGGCAATAGACTAGATGAACCGAATGATGCTATTGGCCACTGCGTGTCATAATCATTCGCATAGGAGGGTGACACTTGTCTGATCGGGCCTTGTCGGGACCACCGCCATCATTTGCAGAAGACACACCTATGCCTGGAGTGATCGGATGCTTAGTTCCAAATCAATTTTGTTGCAACAGCCTTGGGAATATTCTGATTCTTGCATCATTGCCAGGGGATTGCGAAATCTTTTTTGTTGCTGCTCTCCGAAGTGGTGGGGGGTTTTTCCCTGCTATATATACTTTTCTCTGTTGTGAGAAAAGGGTCTAGAATTTGAAGGAAAATGCTAGTTTTAGTAAAAAATGCCAGGCCTTTATTGTTGTTTTATGTTATTGCAAAAAACTCTCAAACTGTGCCAACTGTTCGGCCTTTCTAGTTTTTATGCTATTTGATCAAACTGTAAACTGTGTTTTTTATTGTCTGGACATTTCATTTAAGAACTATATATGTTGAATGCAATTTTGCTGACCTAGACCATGTCTAATGACTCTTCTTGGCAGTAGGAATGTTTGCAATATTATTTTATGTCAATAAATGGATTGTCTATGCTATAATCTTAAGTTTCTGATGTTCTGGAACACTACAACACCATTCAAGCCCTTAGATCTATGATTTATTGTGCCTATCATTAAATCTTGGTGCATCGCCTTAGGTTAGACTTTATTTTATTATATCCGTTTCCTTTTCCCTTTCAAACCCCCATTATAGAAGAAGTTGGCTTTTCTAAAAATCCAAAGGTCACTCAGTTTAGTGTGAAAGGTCACCCATAAAATGAGTTTCCCATAAGACGCTGTTACCTCATCAAAATTTGGCGTCAACAATCATATCTTTTAAAAAATTCAAGTTGCTTAAATAATTTTTGGATGGTTTGCATGTTATATTCAATTGTATTTCCCTCACATTTTAAAAGTTTATTTTTCAAATTCTTTTCAGTTGCACGATTTCATGAGAAATGTTCATCACCAACCTAGATATACTAATCTTTTTGGGGTTTGTTTGAATAAGGGTTTTAAGTTTGTTTCAACAATAGATAATACTCTTTTCCCTTTCTAATCTCTTTCCCATGTGAGAAGTTTTGTCAAAAATATAATGTTTAGTGTCTTATTCATTGTAGCTGGGAATAGCCTATAAATGATGACTATTTGGTTGAATTTTTTTTTGTATTTAGAAATATAATGGCATGCTAGCACTATTTAAATGAGTTCATATCCCACTTTTAATTGACCAAAAGAGGGGTAAAATTTTATTCAATCCAAAAAGAGTAGTACAAAGCAAGGAAATTACGCATCCCCATCAATCTCCACTAATTGGTCCAACTTTTGTAAAAAAATTGGGGGTAATTGACCCCTTTCCACAATATTCCAATATTGAAAATGATTAGAAGCCCATTTATCCACACAATCTGCAACCCCATTCCATTCACGTGAAATATGACAGAAAGAAACAAAATCCAAGGAAGCACACAGATTAAGAATCTATTTTATAAGAACAACCAAATGCCAACTAACATCCTCTAATTGTTGCCTCTTCAGCAAAGCCACTACCACCTAAGAATCCAATTCACAAATGATCTATCTCCACCTGAGAGCATAACCATGCTCCACAACACACAAAATGGAAAGAGCCTCCATCACATTATTAGTATAGCAACCCTTATAAATAGAAAAGATAAACTCAATAGTCCCAGAACTAGTCCACCCAACACCTCCAATACCAACATGGCCAGGATTTCCACAAGAGAAACCATTTGTGTTGATTTTCAACACACCCTAAGGAGGAGGACACCAACACCCCCCTATTTATCTTCCGAAGGGGATGACGACATCTATTTCTCTTGATTTGACCAACACTCTGAGCAGCCCCCCACTGAAGAGGAAGATTGAGACGAGTACAAAAGGAAACCTACCCTGGATCCACACCCTTATCCAAGTCACACTTAGCCACAGTAGTTTCTCCCACCGAATGAAGAATCCTCCACCACAAATTTTGGACAACTAGTTTCACATCTTGAAAAATCCTACGATTCCTCTCCAACCAAATATGCCAAATAATAAAATTCGATCCTAGAGCCCAAGTAATTTGAAGAAAAGAGGTCTTAATAGGGGCCTTCCCCCATCAGGAAAAGAACTCCACCAAAGAAGAGACATGCCAGCAAGCCTGATTCCACACATCGCACCAAAGGTGTCAAAGCCTCCTAGAAAATTAACATTGGAAGAAGAGATGAGAGACACTCTCTTCACTTTTACCGCACAAAACACACATTGAGGGACCCTAGAACCCTCTCTTGCACAAGTTATCCCAAGTAAGACACCGATTCTGGACCGCCAACCACAAAAAAAAATTGCACTTGGGCCAAGAAAATTTATTCCACACTTGCTTCCACCAAGGAACCTCAATATCCCCAAACACCTGCCTAAGCAACTCACCATAACTAGCTGAAACAAAATACTTACCAGATAAATCACTGTTACTCCAAGCTAGAACATCTTGCCCCACCATGACATTGCATTCTTGTGATACAAGAATCTGAGCCAACTCTTTCCTATCCTCTTCTGACCCTCTTGGCAGCCAATCTGAGTGCTTCCATCTAAGGCTAGTAGCCAGTCCAATATTCCAAACAAACTTATAATGCTCAACCGTATTCCAACCAACAGTAGTAAAATTTTCACACAGAGACTGGAGGTGAGGGTAAGTAGAAAGAATGGGAGGGTGACCATCCCAAGAATCCCACCAAAAAAAGGGCTTGAGAACCCGAATGACATCCAAAAAAGCCCCTTCTTAACCAACTGATCCCTCAATTTAAGGGTATTCCAAATCATAGATGCCCTTCCTTCTAGAGGGAAATGAGGAACATCAAAAGTGTTAACATCCTTAAGATACTTGTGGGTAAGAATACAATCCCAAAGCTGATGCTGACTAGTACACCAATGCCAACATAACTTGGCTGCAAGAGCTTTCCCATTCAAAATAGCAGAAAGAAATCCAAGGCCCCCCTCTTTCCATGGCCTACACACCATATCCCACTTAACAAGACTCCACTTGATCGACTGCAAGCTACCACTCCAAAGAAATTGTTGTGAGAGAGCATCAAATTCCCTTAGGAAATAAAAAGGAGTTTCATAAACAAAACCTCTATAAATAGGAAGAGCCTATATAACAGACTTCAAAAGAGTCACTCTCACAGCAGTAGAAAGCCAATGATGAGTCTAGTGATTGACATTACTACACAACTTATCAAGAAATTTTTGCCAAGAAGACCTAGGCTACCTACCAACAACAAGAGATTCCCAAATAGACAAAGGGAAGAGACCCAATCTGAAACCTCAAAATATTAGCAATCTGTCGTTGAATAGCTTGAGGAGTATTAAAAAAGAAGATAGAAGACTTGTGCTCATTTATTTTTTGACCCAAAGTAGCAATTTAAATATCCAAATCCTACCTAAAGGAAACAACCTCCTGAAGGTGAGCCCTCCCCATAAGAGAAGTGTCATCCACAAACTGAAGATGAGAGAGCTGTGGAAGCCCATTTCCCTAACACCAACCTTGAATCCTACCTTGGGAAACCCACAACTTGAGAAATCTACCCAAACCCTCAGCCATAATAATAAATAGATAAGGGGAGAGAGGATCTCCTTGACGAAGGCCCCTAGAAGCTGAAAAAAGCTCAGAAGGTTCCCCATTCATAAGAATAGAAAAATAGGAAGAGGTAACACAACTCATAGTCCATCTGACCAATCCAAACTAAATCCAAAGCCTAAGAGAATTCTCTACAAAAAATGCCACTTAACTCTATCACAAGTCTTGGCCATATCCAACTTGATGAACATAGACTTCTCCTTGGAAGTCGTCATAGAGTAGACTACTTTAGAGGCAACCACCACCCAGTCTAGGATCTATCTACCAACAACAAAACCCCCTTGCTCCTTAGATATAATAGAAGGAAGAAAAAATTTGAGCCTCTCAGCGATCAATTTAGTAATAATTTTATACACCACATTATAGAGAGCAATAGGTCAAAATAATTCTAGCCGATCAACACCTTCCTTTTTAGGAATAAGAACCAAAAAAGTAAGTTCAAGGAATGAAGCATCTACTTACTATGAAGAGATTCTCCTGCAACCTCCAACAAATCCAAATTTATAATATCCCAAAATTCTTAAAAAAAATTAACAGGAAAACCATCTGGTCCAGGGGATTTACCTTTATTCATCCCAAAAACAACCTCTTCCAATTCAGGCAAAGAAATTGGGTGAATGAGGAAATCATTCATCTCCTTGGAGATCAGGGAGGGGACACAAGAAAGGATCAAATTCTCCTTATCTTTTTCAAGGGGAAAATCCTTGGAAAAAAGAGAAGAATAAAACTATCTAGCCTCATGAGACAAAGCTTGCAAAGAAGAAATGCAGATCCCATCCACATTAACTAGAGAGGAAATACTATTGTAACAGGGCTACACAGAATGCTGGAAGAAAATAGTATTCCTATCCCCTTCCTAAAGCCAATCAATCTGAGCCTTCTGCTTCCATAAAATCTCCTCCCAAAGCTCCCATTCCTCCACAACTCTCATAGCCTGGGCTTCCGCCTGACCTAGAGCATTCGAGAAACCAAAATGTCGAATTTGGCAAGTAATCACATCAAGGCTTGCCTGGGAACTCTTCTTCATAACCTTAAAATTTCCAAAACTTGTCCTATTCCATCTCTTAAGGTGAAATTTAACATATTGAAGTTTCTTAACAAAAGTTTACATAGTTGTACCATAAGCAAGGTTACCATCACGTCACCACTGAGCCATAATATCATGCAAAGAAGACTCCCGAATCCACATAAACTGAAACTTAAAAGGAGGATTCTTGGGAACAGTAAAATGGGAAACTGAAAGTTTAATTGGCCAATGATCAAAACCCTTCCAATCAAGAATCTCAGAACCAGTAACCAACCTACCTCCCACCCAAAAACAGGAAACAAGAAATCTATCCAACCTTTATGAGATCGCTTCCTCTCCACTCTGTCGATTATTCCAAGTGAAAATCCCATTAAAAGGTTTAACATCATTTAAAGCGAGCAAATCCACATTCTCCCGAAAAAGAGCAGCAGTAGGCCCAAGCCGAGGCAACCCACCTCTTTTCTCCTCCAAGCTCAACACAGAATTAAAATCACCAGCTAAGATCCAAGGAAGATATGGAGCACATGATCTAACATACCTTATATGAGCCCAAAGCCGGATTTTTCCATGAATATCAATCGGGGCATAAACATTAGTAACCAAAATGGTCTCACATGTTTCCAAAGAAGAGGTAGCCATTGAAATAGTAGAGTGACTAGAAATCCACCAAAGAGGAGAAATCTTTCTAGGATCCCAAAAAAGAGACAAACCCCCAGAACTCCCCTAAGAACCAATACATTGACATTGACCAAAATACTAGATACAAGAAGCACACTGAAGCATAAAATCAACTAAAAGTTTAGTCGCCTAAACACAAAAAATGTCCAAAGAATGGAAAACAACCAAATCATGAATAACCTTTTGACATTGGGTGCTATTCGACCCCCTTACATTCCATGAGAGAACAATCATGGAGGAGATGGTGAAAAGTGAGCATCAATGGGTTTAACAAATCCAGATTCCACCAAAAAATCTGCAGTACGCTTAATCTTCTCAAGATCCTTCTTGCGGCCACTTTTAAAAGAGTGCTCAGGCAGTCCCTTCATAATCGTGCATTGTTGCACACCCAAGGCTAGAGAAGACACCTTGCTCTTGCCAGAAACTAGCCCCTCCTTTTCCAAATCTACCAAAATAATATCATCATCATCATCCTGCATATGATCATTCAAAGTTACCGAATGATCCTGCATACCTTGAGATAAATGAATATCCTAATCGGATCCATGTCCCTGTCCCACAACACTATTGGAAAAATAAGGACAGACAACTAAGAGGGTGGGTGAATCAATTGTCACAAAATAATAAACTTTTCAAACTTTACTTCACTCAATCTCAGATTTGATGAATAAGCAATTAACCATAAACAATAAACATATCAGAGAGACAAAGATTTTTTAACATAGAAACCCTGTTAGGGGAAAAACCACGGTGGACGTTAGTCCACAATACTATGCCCTATTAAAAGTATAATGAAAACAATAAAGGGGAATGCACATGCATTCAGGCACACTACCTAGAGCTCACTGCTCAATTCCAAAAGGGGCTCACTACCCAACAATACATAATAGGATTAAATCTGGAGGGTACGAACTGAGAAAATAGCTTCTACACAAGCCTGATTACAGTTCCAATTAAGAATAGAAAACTCCTTCACTTTTCACTCAAACTACTTCACACTTTTCTTTGCAATTGAATGATATTCACACATACACACACATGAGCACATCCAACACACGAAGCACACTTTGCACCGATGAAACAATCGCTCTTATATATCTACTACATTGAATTTCATCAACAACTTAGTGGGCCAGGAAAATAAAACATATTTGCAATGTTGGCCCAAATTTACAATTAAATTTTTAATGTGGATCTAAACACTGTTGGCCAAAATAATGATGTGACCCAAAACAATATTCGTGAGCGTGCCAAACATTCAAATTTAAATTTTCAAGGATCCACAACACGTTACCACCATCATCTCGACCAAGAACATGAAAACCTGAACGTGTGTAAGAAAAAAAATCTTTGACCACGAGTACACCGATCAATGTGGATGTACCATAAAGATAGAGCATGATCTAGAGGCATCCAAAAACATAAAGAAACAACAAAGAAACATCCACAACAACTGAGATTACCAGAATCACACAAACTTCACTCAAGAACACTGACAGAGACCACATAAATATTGTCAAATCAAAACATGATCAAACCTATACGTGGACCTCTGGACTTTCTGATGGATGATATAGATACTCTCAAGAATAAACTCTTAGTCCACAACAGCTAAACTTCAATGTATAGAACAAGACACCTTCATGACCTGCACAGTTCCACTAGGAACCTAGAACACTTTCTTTTACAATTTTCTCAATTTCCTTGACATATACAACCTTTGATACACCAAATGCTAATAGTGTTGACATCAATGAAAACCACATATCAGCAACACATCCACAACATCCAACAATCTCCCCCTTTGGCATTGATGGAAACACATGATGTGAAAAATACCATCAACCCAACACACTTGCTTCTTAACTACTTTTCTCCCACAAGGCTCTTCTCAAAAGATTTTCCACATTGCACTTCTCCCCCTTTGACATCAATGGCAAAGGTAACCATGGCCTTTCCATATACACGCTCTGAACCACATATTTGCAAATTTGACTACTCCCCCTGAGTAGCAGCCATGGAAACATCAATTTGGATCAGAATATAGCAATGTAGCTCATGGATTGATGGAAGTAAATGCATATTTTAGTTCTTATCAAGAGGGATAATTACCCCTAGCATTCCTTTGAGATACTCAAAAGTATCCTTCGACAATGGCTTAGTAAAGATGTTTGTATTCTATTCTTTGGTAGGCACATACTCCAATCTGAATTCTTTCTCATTCACTTTCTCCCTCAAGAAGTGAAACTTGATTGATATATGTTTAGTCTTAGAGTGTAGCACCGGATTATTTGAAATATTTATTGCACTTGAATTATCACAGTATATGGCAATAGGCTCTTCATATATCACCCTGATATCTTTCAACATTTGTTTCATCCATATCACTTGAGTATAGTTATTTGTAGCAGCAATATATTTTGCTTTAGTAGTAGATAGAGAAATGGAATTATTATTTTTTCTCAACTAGGACACTAGCTTCTTCCCTAGGAAGAAAGCACCACCACTAGTACTTTTCCTGTGATCTAAATCTCCAACACAATCTGCATCAGTATACGCACTCAAAGTGAGATCATCATCCTTTGGATACCAAAGTCCAAAGTCAATTGTTCCTTTTAGATATCTGAAGATTCTCTTAACAACAGTCACATGTGATTCTTTTGGATCAGCCTAAAATCTAGCAACCATACATACAACATTCATAATATTTGGTCTAGTCTGGGTTAAATAGAGCAATCTACCGATCATTGACATGTATCTAGTTTGATTCACCTTAGGAGAATCATCATTCTATGTTAGCTTGCATCCGGTCACCATGGGAGTACCAACAAGCTTTGATTCTTCCATCCCAAATTTCTTTAGTAGCTCTCTCACATATTTGGACTAAGATATGAAAATTCCCATGTCTAACTAGGTAACTTGCAATCCCAAAAAGAACTTTATCTCTCCAATCATACCTATCTCAAATTCACCCTTCATCTCATTAGAAAACTTCATACATAGATTGTCATCTCCTCCAAAAATGATGTCATCAACAAAGACTTCTATAATTAACTCTTTATCATCATCCAATTTGAAATATAAGTTTCTATTAGCAGTACCTTTAGTGAATCCGAGCTTTAGCAAGTATTTGTCCAATCTAACATACCGGGCTCTGGGGGCTTACTTAAGTCCATATAGAGCTTTCTTCAAGTGGCAAACCATATCGTCCTTTTCAGTTAGCTGAAATCCATTTGGTTTTTCAATGTATACTTCTTCTTCTAGTTCTCCATTCAAAAATGTTGACTTCACATCCACTTGATAGACTTTATAGCTCTTGTATGCAACACATGCAAGAAATAATCTAACAGCTTCGATTCTGGCAAAAGGGGCAAAAGTTTCTTCAAAATCAACACTTTCCATCTGAGAATACCCTTTACATACTAGTCTTGCTCTATTCCAAACCACTTCACCTTGTTCTGAAACACCCATTTAGTACCAATCACATTTTTGTCTTTAGGTTTGGGAACTAGTGTTCATGTGTCATTCTTTTCAATTTGTGTTAGCTCTTCCTTCACAGCTTCCATCGAGTGTTCATCTTGGTAGGCTTTAGTGACATTTTTAGGTTCAATCTTGGAAATCAAGCAATACTCTTCTGCAATCTTTCTTCTATTTTTCACTCCTTTATTCTTATCTTCTATAATTTTACTTTCAAAATGATTTAGCTTTACATACCTTGGAGTTTTGGGACTTTTCACAATCTTCTGGTTCTTTTGTTCTTTCTTTTTCACTTGCACTTGTTTATGCTTCCTGATTTACTTGATTTACCAAAATGAATTGAGGTTGTTTTACCAGAACATATGGAATAATCTGAAGTTGATTTGATGTCTGAACATTTTTCCTTTTGTTTGTATTGTCTTCATCTGAATCATAGCCATAATATTTGGATGATTTAGCAGAATCCTCATCAACTCTAACATTTGCACTCTCAACCATCTTTCTTAGTCTTCTGTTATAGCATCGGTAGGCCTTGCTTTTAATAGATTAACCTAAAAATATTCCTTCATCGCTTCTTGCATCAAACTTTCCTATATCATCATCTCTCTTGTTATAACATTTTCTTCCAAATATCTTGAAATATTTAATAGTAGGCTTATAACCAAACCATAGCTCAAAAGGGGTCTTACCAGAATTACAATTAACATTTATTTAGTTTAAAGAATACACAACAATGCTTATAGCTTCACTCTAATAGATCTAGGGCACATTTCCTTCTATCATCATTGTTCTAGAAGCATCCAAAATTGTTCTATTCTTTCTTTCTGCAACTCCATTTTGTTGAGGGGTTCGGGGAGCAGATAATTGTCTTCTGATTCTATTTTCTTCACAAAAAAAATTGAACTCCCTAGAGGTGAACCTCTGTCAAATCTCATACACTTGACTTTCAAACCTTTCTCATTCTCTGCTATAGCCTTGAAACTTTTGAACTTTTCCAATGTTTCACATTTTTCTCTTAAGAAGAAAACCCATATCATTCTAGAGTAATCATCAATAATCAACATAAAGTACCTTTCTCCATGAATACTTTTGACTCTGGAGGGACCACAGAGATCAGTATGTAGCAGCTCTAGCAAATCATTTGAATGAAATTGTTTTCTCCATAAGGAGACTCTAGTCTATTTACCCATCTGACACTCCTTACAAATTGTGTTAGCAAGCTTCACTAACTTAGGTAGATCTCTTACTACTTGAGTGGAACTTACCTTGACAATGTTATCAAAATTTACGTGACGTGCAACCTCCTATGCCACAACCAACTTTCATCTACTTGAGCAATTAAACAACTCCCACTAGTAGTATTCAAGTGAAAAATATTACCTTTTGTCTTTCTACCTGTAGCAATCATATTGCTAGAACTTCCACGTATCTTGCATCTTCCATCTTTGAATTGTAGATTATAGCCTTTTTCCACCATATGTCCAACACTCAAAAGATTGTGCTTCAGGCCTTCAACATAAAGAACATCATCAATGTTATCCTTACCACCAAGGGAAATAGAACCTCTACCAAGAATCACACCAACATTTTTGTCTCCAGTTACAACAACACCATCATACTTCTCTAGATTTACAAATTTGTTTTTATCACCAGTCATATGATGTGAGCATCCACTGTTAATAACCCACTCATCCTTTTCTTCAACTTGGGCTGCAAGAGCTTTCTCATCTTTAGCAAATTCAATAGCCATAGGACTATTTTCAATGGTAGCAATGAAAACTCATTCATCTTCATTTCCATTATCTTTGTCAGACTCATCATCAGTCACTCCTTCTTCAACAAAGTAACATTTCTTTTGGAATCTAGACTTGTTAGGCTTAGATCTAGGAACCCTTTTAGGACATCTTGATGCAAAATGACCTATTTTACTACAAGAAAAACATTTAATAGGAAACACTCCTTCATACTTACCTTTTCTTCTACCTTCTTTCTTTACAATCAGTGCTTCCAATTCTTCTACCTATCTTTCTTTATCTTCAATTTGTTTCAATTCTTCATCATACTTGGATATCTTTCTAAAACATTCTCCTGGACCATATCTTTGCTTGTTACTTCTAGATACAGTAGCCTTGAATGCAAATTTAGTCTTCAGAACAAATTCACCAAATTCACTTAATTCAAAAGTAGCAAGCTCACCAACCAACATGTCTCTTGACATCTTTGTTACTGATATGGGCTCTTCAATAGCATGAGCCTTCACTTTGTAGGAGGGAGGAAAGGATCTAAGTATCTTAGCTACAATTTCATCCTCATCCAAAGAACCACCAAGACATGTAATACCCATCACTATTTCATTTACTCTTTACATAAAAGAGGTGATATTTTTATCTTCACCCATCTTCAAATTCTCATACTTGCCTTTCAAACTCTATAACTTAGCCATCTTCACCTATGCATCTCCTTCATACAAAGTTTCTAGCTTCGTCTAAATCTCATGAGTTGTCTGCAGTCCTACCACATTTTCCATCTCTGAATTTGTCAGAGCACTTACCAAAACTTCAATAGCCCTGATATTGTTTTCAGCATCTTTGATCTCATCAGTAGTGGAGGGACCATTCTGAGGAATAACATATGGATCTTTTGTAATCTTCCAACAGGCTTCACCAATACACCTTAGGTGACATTGCATCTTGAATTTCCATACTGAGTAGTTAGTTCCATCAAATCTCAGACTATCCTTCTTGAATGTTGCCATCTCGGATCACCTCAAGCTTTTAGACTTCTTCAAAGGAACTAGCTCTGATACCAATTGTTGGAAAAACAAGGATAGACAACTGAGAGGGGGGGTGAATTAGTTGTCACAAAATAATAAAATTTTCAAACTTTACTTCACTTAATCTCAGATTTGATGAATAAGCAATTAACCATAAACAATTAACGTATCAGAGAGACAAAGAACACCAATATTTTTTCACGTGGAAACCCTGTTAGGGGAAAACCACGGTGGACATTAGTCCACAATATTATACCCTGTTAAAATTAGAATGAAAACAATAAATGGGAATGCACATGCATTCAGGCACACTACCTAGAGCTCACTGCTCAATTATAGAAGGGGCTTACTACCCAACAATACATAATAGGATTAAATCTAGAGGGTACGAATTGAGAAAATAGCTTTTGCACAAGCCTGATTACAGTTCCAATTAAGCATAGAAAACTCCTTCACTCTTCACTCAAACTACTTCACACTTCGCTTGATCTTCTTCATACTTTTCTCTGTAATCGAATGATATTCACACATACACACACAGGAGCACATCCAGCACATGAAGCACACTTTTCACCGATGAAACAATCGCTCTTATATATCCGCTACATGAGATTTCATCAACAACTTAGTCGGCCAAGAAAATAAAACATATTTCCAATGTCAGCCCAAATTTACAATTAAATTTTCAATGTGGATCTAAACACCATTGGCCAAAACAATATTCGCAAGTGCACCAAACATTCAAATTTAAATTTTCAAGGATCTACAACATGTTACCACCATCATCTCAACCAAGAACATGAAAACCCGAACGTGCGCAAGAAAAAAAATATTTGAACGCGAGCACACTGATCAATGTGGATGTACCACAAAGATAGAGCATGATCTAGAGGCATCCAAAAACATCAAGAAACAACAAAGAAACATCCATAGCAACTGAGATTACCAGAATCACACAAACTTCACTCAGGAACACTAACAGAGACCATAGAAATACTGTCAGATCACAACATGATCAAATCTATACGCGAACCTCTAAAACTTTCGATGGATGATCTAGATACTCTCAAGAATAAACCCTTTAGTCCATAGCAGCTAAACTTCAATGTACAGAACAAGACGCCTCATGACCTGCATAGTTCCACTAGGAACCTAGAACACTTTCTTTTACAATTTTCTCAATATCCTCGACATATACAACCTCTGATACACCAAATGCTAATAGTGTTGACATCAATGGCAACAACATATCAGCAACAAATCCACAATATCCAACAAGCACAACCCATACCAATAGCATTAGAAGGCACATCCAACGGGATTCCTTCCTCCAAGGTTGAAGTGTTGAACACCTCAAATTGATTAAATTCCTCTTCATTCTTCCTGTCCTTGAACGATCTCTTCAGACCATGACCCTTAGCCCGCTTAACCGGCACAAATCCATCTTTATCCAGTTCACCCTCCATCATAGAAGATTTCTCTTTATCCTCCCTAACAACTTTTGGAGTTGAAGATGAAGGAGAGGAAATAGAAGGAGGAGCCTTCTTAATCCTAAGACATTGTTTCTAAAGATGTCCATACTCATGAAAAATCCGACAACGAAAAGGGACTCATAATCAAGTTGTTGAATCCAAGACAAATTTCCAAAGAATCCGGCAAGAGATTCTTCAAATCAACTTCCACACAAATTCGAGCAAAAGAAATAACCTTTCTTTCAAGCGTTTGTTGAGCAACAACAACAGGCTTACCAAGAAGAGCCGCAATCTGTTGTAAAATATCTTCTCTCCAAAACTCCAGGGGAAGCCTTAGTAGATGGACCCAGATAGGAACCCTCAACGACAATTCTTCAGCTGTGTTAAAACCATATGTTAGGGTTTTATAAACAATCCGACATGATTATAAAAGTACATTCCTCCCTCAAAAACCTAATTCCTATCAACCATATTAGAAAAAACAACCACAAAATAGTTGTTTGCAGCCACCATTAGCTCCATGCCACCCTCAACCTACCATGTACTCCAAATACAAGCATTCAAAGCCGACATAGGAATACGAATCCCAAGAAATTTGTAGATTAAATCATTTCTACTCTAATAAGAAACATCATCAACCAAAAATTCTAGAGAAAGAACCAAGACCACACAATCTTGACTCCTAAGAAAACAACCATTCACTTTATTCAGTTTAGGGCCCTCCCCCACATAAAAAGATTGAGACTGCTGAGCTTTCAACCCCGATGAAGATCCATTGTGAAACCCACCTTGATTAGCCACCACCAAACTATAAGAGACTTGTTGCTCTGCCATAATCAAAACAAAATACCACTCCCAAACTCTTACCCAAATGAACAACAAACACCCCTCCTAAAATCCAAAAGAAACCACCCCTGACCACAGTAAAAACCCAAACCCTACCCCTAAAAGCACCAAAACCCACCCCTAAAAGCAGAAGAACCACCCCCTGAACGTTGAACACCACCCACCTCCTGAACGCAACCACCAAAGGGAGAAGCACACTGTAGAAGGCGCATGCATACCATGCCTACACAGTCATGGGCCTACACAGAAGCGGCACTCCATCCAGCCTCAGCATCGCTCCAACAACCATCCTAAAAACTTTAACTCTTCCATTCTTAGCACTTAGCTTTTCCACGAGCTTGAAATTCTTACCATAGAATCTTCATCCCACTTTTAATTGGAATAAAACATCTTTTTACAAAATATCTGCATGAACTAAAAGTAATCAAATAATCGATTCATCTATTATTTTAGATAAATAAGTCCAAATAATAATACAATATATTAGTTAGGAAAAACCTTATTGGAGATTAATACAACTTTCATAAATATGAACCTGGTTGATTTCATACTTATTAGTTTTTCATAAGAAATTGAATTAAATAAATTAATCATATTATTTTTTTTATTTTTTTAATAAATATTCATTCAAATTTATTTTTCAAGAATTAAGATATACACTATATATATGTAATTGGTAGTATATAAGATTTTTGATTGTATGTGTAATTTTTTTATGCTTTTTCATAGTCTTTCTAAAATTTTAATTGTATCTTAGCTTTAAAATGACTAAATATAACTATACAATCATCAAATCTAATATTGAATATCATGATAATGTTTAAATATGATTTCTATTATTTTGGATAGTAATAATATTATTTTTATTGACATGTCTTTCAACATCTTTAAATATCTTTTCTAAATATAAAAATCTATATTTAACAATTAATTAACACACAATAATTATCATCTTTAAATATCAAAATCTATATTTAATAATTAATTATCACACTATAATTATCATCTTAAAATCAATCTAAATTTTAGTTTATATATTTATTATCAATCACTTAGTTTAATCCTAGCTATGTTTTTTTTTAAAAGACATGTAGCCTGAAATATATTAATATATGAGAAGTTACATAGTATATAGAGTATGGGAGCCGAGGAACAAAATCTCCCGATTACATATACATGTGAGTTACAAGATATGTCATGTTCATGGCCAAAATACAACAACAGTATGTAATTATAGACACATACAGGTCAGTAGATGGAAAACCCAAAAATCACTTACATTCCAACATGTTTTTCATGAAGATGGTTAATCAATCTCAAGTTGGGGTGGCAGGAGGCATTGGGGTGTGGAATGTGAGACAGAAGGACCAGGAGAGCCCTAAAAACCTCATCAACCCATGTGTATAAACTTAAACCAATTTCCTTGCTGTGGGCACGAAATGCTTCATCCATTTCAAACTCCTCACAGAAATGCAAAGCCCTTTTGAGTGCCAGATAAATGCACAAATAGCCTGAATTATTTTTTAGGTCTTTATGCCTAAATAACCCCCCACCATAGCTTTCCTATTATGCTAGTCATAGTTACGAATTGCATTGTTCAAAGAATGTCTAAAAAAGGTTGCAAATAGCTAAAAAGGCAAGAAACGTGCATGGCCAAAAGAAGAGGCATAATGAATGCCAAAGTTTTGGTATTACAAGCGTTAAGAAGGGAATTCACATACTTCTACGTCTCAACTTGCTAAATTTGTAATTAATGAGATAATGCCACCTTGCAAATAATTATTGTGATACCTTATAATTTATTGAGAGCATTAAGAGCTATGATCCTATAGGAACAATCTTGGGTGCCATCATTTGCACAATAGTTATCGAGAGAGGTCGACTTACGATGTCCTATCAAAACATTAGTTGGATTATCCAGAGCCAGTTTGGATGTTGACCTCCATAGTGACCTGACCATACAAGCAAGACAAAAAGTTAAAATAAACCACTCAATGGGTTTGAAATACCTAATGGCAATTTATTGGAGGAGAGGATTCGATAGGAGTTCATTTTTGTGAAGCGGGTGATCTTGTTTGTGTAATCACAAGTGAATTTTTCCAACCCATGTACAAGGTGATTTGCCTCTCTATAACAATGACTAATATGGAAGTTGTTGAGTTCCTAAAGTAGGGGATAATTTTTTGTAACAGATAATTTAATTTCCAAGATGGGGATGATATGTTCTTACATGTTTTTATTATGTTTAAAGAATCCCCTTCAATTTGGATTGCTTGGATATTGTGTTCCTTTACTAGATATATCCCAACTAGAAGTGTCTAAGCTTCAACTTTATTGTTCAAGCCCTCCAAGAGATTTAATGCTAGTGCTACAAATATTGACCCCTTACTATCCCTAATTACACAATCTACCCCTGATGTACTAAGGTTTCCATGAGAAGCACCATCAAAATTGAGTTTCCATTTTACTAATTGAGGAGGTTGTCAATGTATCAACGACCTATTCGTTGGGTTGAGTTTAGTTGTTAGAATGGCTCCAGGGGTGATAAGATGAATATGTTTCCAAGAAGCCACCATTTCTAGAAATCCCATGATGTGAAGATTTTGTTGTTGTTTGATCCTTGAAGTTTCAGGATATGGGCCATTACTGGTTTTGAAATTAGAGTTAATTTATGGAGGACATCTAACTCAAATTGAGTTTCTTTCCTAAAGATCCTTTTGTTTCTTTCCCACCAAATAGCCCATATCAATATAGAGGGGGACACTAACCAAAGGTTTGATAGGAGTGAGGATTTAAAGAGATTGGACCAGCTCTTGAATAAATGTAGGAGAGAGTTGCCAATTGGAGATTGCCAACCAAGTTTCTATTGTAGCCATTTCCAGCATGATTAAGCAAAATCAAATTGTATAAGAAGATGATCTATATTTTTTACACATTTGTTATAAAGGAAACACATGAATGAGTTTTCAATACCCATTTTTTCCAAACGTTTACTTATTGCAATCCTATTATTGGTTGCCAACCAAGTAAATGCACCCACCCTAGGAATGGTAACATTGTTTCAACATAACATTTTTGACCATTTTTCACTATTTGTGTTTGAAAGTAGCACTAAGGACCTATAACCTTGCTTGACATTATATACACCTAATTTTGTTGGGGCCCATATTAGTTTTTTTGGGTTCAAAGATAAGTGGACTAACCTTGACTTCAGCTGAGATTGTAGTAATATGTTTTGTTGGTGGGGTAAATCACAATTATTGAAAGATTTCCAAACCGCATTTGAACCATATTTCCCTAATGAAGGCACCACATAATCTTTTATTAAATGGCCCTATTGTTGATTTAGAAATTGTTTTGCTTCATGGAGGCCCTCAATATTCTTCAATGGGGGATGGCCATTCCATGAATCCTCCCATAACCAAGCCTTTTCATCATTGTTGAGTACCCAAGTCAAATAGGGAGAGATAACATTTCTCCATTCAATGAGGAAGTTCCACATTTTAGAGCCATCTTTTGGGTTTTGGATAGTGAAAATTCTTCCTAGCTCTTCTAAGTCTAGTCATTTGACTTGCATGATTCTAAACCATTTTTTTGTTGGTTTGTAAACATGTTCCAAGTGATTTTTGCCCCTAATTCTTTGTTTCTAGCTTCTAGCTCCTAAATTCCTGCCCCACCATGCAATTTAGCCTTGCAAAGGTTTTCCCAAGATACTAGGGGAATTTTTTATTTTTTATTGTCTTCTAAATTTGATTGCCAAAGGAATTTTTTCTTTCTTTTTTTCAATATCGTGTTGTACCATTTTTGGCAACTTTAGCATTGACATTATATAATTTAGAAATGTTGCAAGAACATTTTTATCATTACCAGTTTCCCAGCAAGAGACAACCATTTCCCCTTCCACGAAGTGACTTTTTGCTTTATTACTGACAATACTTTATCCCATAAAGAAGGTTTGTGAGAACTTGCAAAGAAAGGGGTGCCTAGATATTAACAAGGTAAAGTAGCCAACTTGAAACCTAGAATTGCAACTATTCTTGCTATGATGTTAGGGGTGGTGTTCAGAAAGAATTTTTTTATTTAGAGGGATTTACTATTTGACCTGAATCTTTGGAATATCCTTCCAAAACCTACTTTATTATTGTAGCATTTGTGATAGAAGGTTTACCAAAAATTAAAGTGTCATATGCAAATAGGGAGTGAGTCATTGACATTGAAGTTCTTGGTAGCCTTACACCTACCCATTTCTCTTCATGATGTACTACTGAAATGAATTTTCTTAATGCTTTTGCCATTAAGATAAACATGAAGTGTGATAAATGATCTCCTTGCCTAACCCCCTGAGATGCACTGAAGAAGCCTCCTGGACTTCCATTGACAATTACTAATAATTTAGCCCCCGCAAGGCTAGAAAGGATCTATTTACACTATTTGTTTGCAATGCCAAACCTGGATGAAACTTTCATCAAGAATTGCCAATTTACCTTATTATAGTCCTTTGTCATGTATAATTTGATTATCATTATTTTTAATTTCTCAATATGAATCGAGTGTAGGGTTTCATGTGCAATTATTGCCCCTTCTGAAGTTTCTTTTCCTAGATCAAATCCTCCTTGTTTTGATATTATTTTGGGATCAAACTTGCTAAGTGTAGGCTTATGGATTTTGTAAAAATCTTATAGATCACATTGCATAATGCAATGGGCCTAAAATATGCAAAGGATGTAGGGATGGATTTTTTCAATATTAGTGCAATGTTGTTTGTGTTGAAGGACTTGAGAATGGAACCATTTCTTCTAGATTCTTCAAGAGCTAACCAAATTTCCCTACCCATAAACAACCAATACTTTTCATAATATGAAGTTGTTAGCTTGTTTAGACCTGGAGATTTATCTATGGGTAGTGAGAAGATGACTTCTTTGACTTCTTCTAAAGAGAAAGGCTTCATTGAATGGATGTTATCCTCACTAATTACTAGCTTTGGAATCTTATTTAAAATTTCTTCTAGCATTTCTTGAGACAGAGGGGATTGATCAATTGGGGGGGCAGAGAGAAGATCCGTGAAGAAGGATATTGCTTCTTTCTTAATGCTTTGATCATCTAGGAGCTCATCTCCTAGAGAGAAGTTTATTGAGAAGATGGTATTTGATTCTTTTCTCACTTTTGTTGAAGCATGGAAGAATTTTATTATTCTATCCCCCTCTTTCAACCATAGTTCCCTTGACTTATGTCACCAATATATCTCTTCCCTAGCAAGTATTTCTTCCAAGTTGATGAGCCTAGTTTTTGGTCTAGTTTTGGATAGAATCTATAGTCTATTTGCTCATAGATATCATGGACTTTAATGCTTAAGTGTTGGTATTGGCATAAATTTCCCATTGCCCTATCTCTGCAAACTTTAATGATATTTGGAATAATATGTGGGTCATCTATATTGATTTTGCATGTGATTAATGAATGTTTCTCAGAGTGGTTATTGGTGTGTAGTTATTATGCATACTAACCTTGGCCTACAGACTTAATACGTTAAGTTATGGAAGACACCGCCAGCTGGGAATGCACCATAATGTCCAGCTGAGGAATCACTCCAAGTCAAAGGAAACCGACAGCAAAGATTCTTCATGCAACTAAACATAACCACCTTGCAGTGGACCTTAATGATCGACCATGCATGGGAGTTACTATTGTGTTGGATTTGCGCTTGACTTGCCTATCTAACGGGATTCCATTCATGTGTAATGGTCGTCACTCCACTTTCCCTTGTTTTCCCTAAAATGGCATCCTCCCAGTCGTGGAGTTGACTACCTTGTTTAGTTGTAGTATAAATAATAATTTGATGCTCCTTCTTCAGGAGGTTGCACAATTTTGCATTGTACTCTCATTCTTCCAGTGATACAGATACATTACTCTTTGTATGCACGATTTACAATGAATCAAATAAAGTTCTGAGTTCGAGCATTTGAGTTCTTGTTAATTTAGAGGATACTTATCCAAGGGGGCCCACTTGGTAAGTAATTTGTCTTCTTATTTTAGCATTAGTTTAGTATTCCTTGTAGTTTGATACTTAGTTAGAAATCTAGCATCGACTATTCTTGTAGCCACTAGAATTCCATTCTATGTATGTTCCTGCAGGCAAAGCAAATAGAGTAGTTTCTTGTTTGTCACCTGGGTCTTTATTCCTGCACAGATTTTAGCATAAGCATAGTTGTTGGTTGATATTCAGCATTTTCTTTATTTCCTTTCGAGCAATTTACTTTTAGCATTGTGTTTCTTAGTTGTAGTGTGCAATGACTACTTGAGCCCCTAGTGCACATACAGTGCTGACCCATTTCAAGTTCATGTCCCTGGGCTGACAAGTTAAATGCATCTTCATGATGATTGAATGGCTATTTAGGTTAGACGTCCAGTCTCTGAATCATGGTTGTAAAGGCTTAGTTGTGAAATCATTGTAGGAGGCCAACATTTTTGGCATCATTGCCAAGGATGGTGTCAAGCTAGGAAGTTTTTGGAGTCATTGGTAGTTTTTGTTGTAGTGTTTTTTAAAGTTGTTCTTAGCATATTCTCATTTAGGAAGTAATAACCCCCCTGATTCTTTACCAATTCTTTATGTAAGTTGACTGATAGTGAGTGATACCACATGCATAGAGGAAGGAGAAGGGATGATTATGGGAGATTTCTTCCTAACAATCCTTGTCCATTCTAGCTAGTTGAGTACCAGAATCTGCCAAAAGAAGAAGAAGAAGAAGATCCACACCCCTTTGCAGATGCACATGCTGATCTGACCAGCTCTGAAGTCTCCTCAAAAGATAAAAATCAGCTTGAGAACCCCTTTGTCTTTGGACCACATCAAGCAGGCATGGGTGATGAAAATAGGAATAGAAAAAACCAACTAGCTTGTCCTTTCCCCATTTCCCATCAAAATTAATTTGACAACAACAAGAACATCCCTACCTTAGCACTCCCCAAGTTTTATGGACTTGTGATAGAAGATCCTGATACCTTCTTATTTGAGTTTGACATACTCTGTAGGAGTTATGATTATACTATTGATGCCCATAGGCTTATGTTATTCCCCACCACTTTGAAAGAGGTTGCACTAAGATGGTTCATGAGCCTAGGCAGAGATACTATGGAAACTTGGGAAGACATGAAGACAAAATTACTTGAGAAGTACAAGGAATACTATAGGGGTAGTGACATGAGAGGAGGTGACATTTTCAGGATGCAGCAGAAGGAAGATGAGAGCTTGGAAGATTACATTGCAAGGTTTATGTTTTTCTTGCAAAAATCTCCACACCATGCACTTAATGAGAACTCACAAAAGTTATTTTTCCTAAGAGGAATCAATGATAGTTGCACTGATGCTTTGGACCTCATGGCAGGAGGAGATGTCTCCCAAGTTCCTTGGGAGGATATCAAGAAAATATGCCAAAATTACTCTAGGACAGCTTCAAAGAAAGGGAGAGCTTATCAATCTTCCATGGGTAAGTCAACTACCGATGGAGTTTCAAGAATGGAGATCACTCAGTTGTTGGAAAACTTTAAGCAAGATATTATCAACAATCTAGCTACTTATCTAGATACACTTCACGCCAAAAAGAAGTAAGAGGAGGTAGAAATGATGTTGATAGAGTATTGTCCCCACTGCAGATAGAACGACTGCAGATGTAAGATGGTAGCTAACCTGGAAACCAAGCATATTCCACCTAAGTTCAAGCCAATTCAAATTGAAGAAGACCAAGTCTACTATGCTGCACAAAGGAATCCTTGGGCTCCAAGAAAAGGTATGCCACCAAATCCACTATCCTATGCTAGACCATAATTTAACTCTTATTCATCTGGTAACCAATGGCAGCCCCCATATCCACCCAATTATGGAGGATATCCACCACAACCTTGGAGTAACCCTCCAAATGCTTGGCCCAACCATCAGAGTCCTCCACCTCAATGGCAGCAACCTCAAGGGAATTGGCAGAAATTTCAAGGGCATTGGCAACCACCGCCAAGAAATTGGCAGCAAACAAATCAATGGAGAGGAGGACAACAATGGCCTACCCAGAACACTAGCTACATGCAGCCACCTTCTCAGCCCCAACAACCTGCTATAATGCCTCCACCTACTAATCCAAGCTCAAATGCACCTAAACGAACTTAGCTACTAGCTCATCCCACACCCAATCCTAATAACAAACCACAACAACAGCCTATATATTTTGTTGATTTGAGTCAATTCCTTGCATATGCTATGAGTGTAAGTGATATCCACCTACGTTCAGGAACCAAACTACCAGCCCCTTCCAATCCCATCATTACTGAGCTTCCTGTGGAAGAGGAGCAGGAGCCTTTGAATGATCCTATTCAGCCAAATGCGCCTAAAAATCCTGAACCAGTCCAAGCCAAGTAGACTGAGCAAGAACCACCATTTCCTTAGAGACTGGAAGTTGTCAAGAAGAAAGAAGAAAAAGAGGATACTACTTTTGACATCTTGGACCAGCTAAAACATATATGTGTCCAAATACCCCTATTTCAGGCAATAAAAGATGTTCCAATCTACGAAAAATCTATTAAGCAAGCTTGTCTTAAGAAGCCAGGAAGGAAGAAGAAAGACCCAACTACAGTCCATGTGGTGGGCCAGCTAGCTCATATCATGTTGGGAAAAGTGACTATTCCCAAGTATAATAACCCAGGTAGTCATGTAGTAGCAGTTGTCATAAACGGGATTCAAGTGAAGAATGCTCAAATTGATTTAGGGGCAGCAATCAATGTAATGACCAAAGACATCCTACAACAACTAAATATTGCAAGTATGAGATCTACTCCTACTATCCTACAATTTGTTGATAGCTCTACTGTCAAGCTTGATGGTGTAGTGGAAGATCTCGTGGTAGTACTAGACTCCTGGGAATATCCAGCAGATTTAATGATTCTTTCTCCTAAGGCTACACTAGGCGGGTATCCTATCATTCTTGGAAGGCCTTGGTTGGATACTACAAATTCCTACATTGGATGTTGGTCAAGTGACATGACCATTTCAAATGGAAGGAATACTAAAAATTTTATTCTTTATCCACCTGCTCAGTTATCTCACGATGAAGAAGATTATGTATGGCCACAAGTTGGTGAAGAGGCCGAGGAAGTTAATTCTATGGCGCAGCTTATGATGCTAGGCAGAAGCTCTTTCATATAGCTCCAAGATGAGGATGAAGTGTTGACTAATATCATTCAAAACCATTATGAAGTTGGGGAAGCATCATCTTCTACTTCAATCAGGACACTTCTGCTTGTTCTTCCTGCAGCCACTATTCCTACAAATGTTCTTCCTATAGCCATTGTTCCTGCAGACATTGTTCCTACAGACAGACTTCCTGCAGCAACAGGTACGTTCCATACATTGTTGCCATATGAACAAAAGGTACCATGTGTTAATGAGGTAGCCATGGTAGAGTTAACTACACAAGTACATGTGTCAGAAGGAAAATATCTAAATGTTAATAGTAAATTGAATGAAGAGCAACGACTATTGTTGGAAAAACTATTAAGGGCCCATCAGCATGCATTTGCATGGGATTATCATGATATGAAGGGACTGGATCCTAAATTTTGTAACTGGATCCTAAATTTTGTACCCACAAAATTTATATCAGAGATGATTACACTCCCGTAAGGTAGCCACAAAGAAGGATTAACCCTACACTAAGAGAAATTGTGAAAGGAGAACTGCAAAAATTGCTAGATGTAGGATTTATCTATCCTATTTCAGATAGTCAGTGGGTGTCTCCATTAGTGATTATTCCTAAGAAAGGAGGGAAGTGGCGAGTTTGTGTCAATTATAGAGAACTTAATGTTTCCACCAAGAAAGATCACTTTCCTTTACCCTTCATTGATCAATTTTTAGACACACTTGCAGGAAAGTAATACTTCTCTTTTCTAGATGGATTCAGCGGCTACAACCAGATCTAAATTGCACCAAAAGACCAGGAGAAGACCACATTTACCTATCCATGGGGAACCTATACCTATTTAGTACTCCCATTTGGCTTGTGCAATGCTCTTGCAACTTTCCAGAGGGTAGTCATTAGTATATTTTTAGACATTTCTCATGATTGCATGGAGATTTATATGGATGACTTCACCACTTATGGTGTTGATTTTGATCAAACATTGGAGAATCTCAAGAGATTCTTACAAAGATGTGAGGACCAAAACTTGTCCTTAAATAGTGAAAAATGCTTCATGATTATGCAAGAGGGTGTAGTTCTTGGCCACTACATCTCCCACAAGGGAGTTCAAGTAGATCCTGCAAAAATTGAGGTAATCACAAATTTGCCTACACCTGCAAAACAGAAAGATGTTAGGAGTTTCTTGGGTCATGCAGGATATTATAGGTGATTTATCAAATATTTTAGCAGGGTAGCAGCACCATTGTACACCCTTCTCACTAAGGATGTTGAATTTCAGTGGACTAAAGCTTGTGACAAGGAATTTTCTGCCTTGAAGGAAGCTTTGACAAATGTTCCAGTACTTAAGGGACCCAATTGGGAGCTTCCTTTCCACATTCACACTGATGCATTAGATTATGTCATAGGAGCAGTCTTAGGATAGAAAGAGGGAGCTATTGGAAATTCTATCTACTTTGTTAGAAAAAATTTGCAAGGAGTTGAATTCAATTATACAGTGACAGAGAAAGAGATGTTAGCAGTAGTCTATGCATTGAACAAATTCAAACATTACATAACGGGCTACTAAATCTTTGTGCACACTGATCATGAAACAATTAGATATCTCATGAATAAACCTTTGATCACAAGAAGATTGGCAAGATGTTTATTGTTAATGCAGGAGTTTGATATAACCATTGTAGATAAGCTAGGGAAAGCTAATGTTGTTGCAGGTTTTCTTTCAAGGCTAACTACTTCAGAAGACAATCAGCCCATAGATGACTCTTTTCTTGATAAGCATCTATTCTCTCTCAATATACAAATACCCCTTTATGTTGACATAGCCAACTACTTGGTTACAGGTAGAATTCCTTCTCACTTCTCCCCAAAAGAGAAAAATGCACTCATTGAAAAATCCTTTCCTTTCTCTTGGATTGTTGGATGTTTGTTTTATATTGGACCTGACCATGTCATGAGAAGATGTGTGAGAGAAGATGAGACATATAAAAATTTTCATGCATGTCATAATGAACCATGTGGAGGACACTTTGTGGCCAAAAGGATAGCAATGAAGATCTTGAACACATGGTACTATTGGCCAACACTCCACAAGGATGCAAGAAGGTATACCAGAAAAAGTGATAGATGTCAAAGAATGGGAAAACCAACTAGATCTGATAAGATGCCACCATTCCCTCATATAGTAATCACTCCCTTTGACAAGTGGGGATTGGATTTCATGGGACCAATTGACCCTCCATCAAATGGTAAGTCTTATATATTAGTATGCACTGATTATGTAACAAAATGGGTGGAAGTTAAGGCCATGAAACATGAAAGGGATAACAAGGTTGCAGAGTTTCTTTATGAGGAGATTTTCACAAGATATGGAGTTCTAAGAGAAATAGTGACTAATCAAGGGCCACAATTCACATCAACTCTTGTTGAAGCATTAGTGAATGAGTACAATATAAGGCACATAAAGTCTACTCCTTATCACCCCCAAGCTAATGGCCAAGTTGAGGTGACAAACAAAGAAATTAAAGCCATTATGACTAAAACAATAGTTATCCATAGGAAATATTGGGAAAACAGATTACCAAAATCTATTTGGGCATATAGGACAACATGGAAAACAACTACAAGCTTCACCCCATTTGAGTTGCTATATGAAAAGATAGTTATTATGTCAATTGAATTTGAACATTAGACTCTGTGAGCTACAATGGATTTAGGGATGGACATTTCTAAAGCACAGAGAGAAAGAATCATGCAATTGAATGCTTTGGATAAAATAAGGAGAGCAGCCTTGTAGCATACAGAAGTAGTGCAGAATCAAAGAATCAAGTGGCATGACAGATTTATTAAGGAGAAGAAATTCAAACCAGGAGATTGGGCCTTGCTCTATGATTCAAGATACCAAGACAACATCGAAAAATTGCAGACAAGGTGGCTAGGACCATACGAGGTTGTTGAGGTCTTTCCCAATGGAGTTGTTTAGCTTATCACCATTGACCCTGTTAAGTTCAAATTACTTGTCAATGGTCATTGCCTCATATTATATCATAAGGCAGCCTCTAAAGAAGAATTCCTACAGCAATTCACACATCACTCAGAGCTTCCTGCAGCTGAAGGCGGTGGACCTAGTGTCCCTCCTTCAGCCTAATTGAGGTACGTACTTTTCATAATAAAGACTTTCACTTATGTGGAAGTCCATTTCTTCGTCATCCTCCCATCCACCCATCCGTACCACCTTTCTCTCTCTTCCATCACTCCATTGCTCAATCCATTTTCCAACAAGGCGAGTGTTACTTTATCTGCGATCTTTGTAGTAAATCTTCCACATTTCAAGTATGTGCGCATTAATTTCTATCTTTAATCATATTTTAAGTATGTTCATTTAATCATTGTACATTAGTATAGATATTCGCATAAATGCCATCATTGCCTGACAACCGCCACTCCCATCTCACATGTGTGGACACATGTCCAAATTTAGGTTGGGGGGAGGGGAATGAAAAAGATGCAAATATTTTATTGTCCATGTATCAAACCATATTAGGTTGCGTCAGAAATTTTAAAATGGGTCGATTGCATGTGTGAAATGACAATAACTGTAGCTGCCATTTCTTCCTATCATAATTTCCCTTTATCACTCATTTTCTTGCTATTATTGCCCTATCGTAATCTTGAGTTGTAAGCAAAAAGGAAAAATAAAAGAAAGGAAATTCAGTCAACACTGGCACTGAAAATTAGTAGACACTGCAAGGAAGTGCATTTGATTTTCAGAAGGGGAATTGCAGAGAAAGAAGTTGCAAAGCATTTGTTTGATTGCAGACAATGGGAGGTGGGTTAGTTCGAAACCAACCCATGGTGCATAATATTTTACTGCAAGATGCACAATGCTTGGCCAAATTTCAAAGTTGTGGTTGGATAGATTACTTTTTGAAGTTGGATGGTTTTGATGAAGGTATTGCCCTTGAATTTTCCCAGACATTTTTAGAAGGAAAAGCCATAATAAGAGGGTTAGAAGTTGTGGCAACAGAGGAAAGAATTGTAGAAGTTACAGGGTTACCTGTTGATGGTGAAAATTACCCTATTTCTAGAGACGCCAAGTCAGCCAGAGCTGAATTCACAGAGCCAAATGACCCCCCATTGACCATAGACAAGCAGGGCACAAAAAGAATGTCTCTTCCCGTGGAAGCAGATAGCTGTGTATGTCATCAAATACATCACTTGTGAGGGTCGCCAATCAAATTTGCATTCTGTCTATTTCAAGCTTTTGAATCACATGAGGCACGAGAGGAGGATGAATGTGCCCAATGTGTTGTACAATCTTCTCTCAATCATGGCAGTTGAGACCCAGAAAGGTAGGGATAATTTTGTTTCCCACCATTGCTTGATTAAATTGCTAGTTAAAAAATCTGTGTGATGTTTCTAGAATGAATTGGGAAGAGTTTATTAAGGTTGATCAAGATGATCGCCAAGAGGATTTTGTCGACGCTGAGCATTTTCCACCTAGGGATACACCTCGATCTCATAGATCTAGCAGGAGAGTAAGCACGAATGAAGCCATTCCTAGTGCTTCAACCTCTGGTGTTGGCTCTAGCATGAATCCTCCTGCATTAGAGGAAACCATAGAAATTAGTTCTTCTGGAACAAAGCACTCAGAAAAAGGAAGCTCTTCCTCGGATTTTGATGATGAAGTTCCACTTGGAACCCTCATGAAAACTAGGGCACAGCAGAGAGACGTAGAAATGAGAAAAGGGAAGGCTAAAACAAAGCCTGTAGAAATAAAAGTGCCAAGTCTAAAAAAGAGGAAGGTTGATGCTATTCATCCTACAGCCAAAAGAAAATGTGAAAGACCTCCCAGAAAGTCAAGACCAGTCGGGCCTACAATTGGCATGCCTCTGTAGGAAACCCCTAAACTTGGTGAGACCTCACATGAGGATCCTGAAGCTCCAATGGAGCAGGAGCATGTTGAAAAAGAAGAAGACATATTTAAGGGAGCAACAAACATAACACTAGTCAATCTTGCTAGCATTGCAAAGGAATTGGAAGGAAATAAGGACTTCCTGTAGCATAAGAAAGAGGTCCTACAGCAACATCCAAAACCAAAACAAGAGTCCCTATAGCAAAAGGAAGAAGAAACAATACCCTTACAACCAGAGATAACTAGATAGCTTGAGTCCATGCAAATTGCACCATATGAGGAGCCGCCATCCACAAAAAGACTGGTAGGCATTCATAATCCTCCTAGTTTTATAGTACATGCAACAATTTTGAATCTATGGAAAGAGATACAAAGAAGGGAGGAAGAATGGAAAAAGGAAAAATGGAAGTTGAAGGAGGAAATTCAAAAGAAGGATGAAGAGATTAAGGAAAAAGATGCAGAAATTGCTACCTTGAAGCAGAGGGTAGATGATATGGCAGCTTTGGCGCCAAAGATTCTAGAATGTAGAGAACCCCTGAAGGTCTATGCTCTACTCCTGAAAGAGAATTATCTCTCTTTTAAGATATCAAGACTTGCCTCAAGTTTGAATCCTTCTATTGATACCCCTATGGAATTTTTCAATGCTTATAGGATTGTCTCCCCTGAAATGAAGAATTTGTTATGTGAATTTTATTTACATAATTATGTTGTCACAAAGGACCATGATTGGAATGCGCTAATGTATATTGGGGATGTTCAATTGAGAGCATTCGTGTCTTGGGTACAAAATGAAATTAGTTGGGGACATCAACATGGTGCTTATAAATAATTGGAGTCTAATATCTCTCTACCTGTTAGAGTTGAATCAAGCAACCCAAGGGATATTTACAAAGAATGGCATAGAATGTTGCTTAGACCAAGTTATGTCAATAGGATTATGCCTTGGATTGAGGCAGTTTACACTGAGTATGAAGTGAAAATAGCAGCAAAGGAGGAAACCGTGAGGAGATGTTTATCGCAGAGATGGAATAGTTTGGCTGATGAGTTGAAACAGGCTAAGCCTCATTCCATCCATAATTATGCTGCAGCATTAAAAAGAATTAAGAGACATATTCAGATTGGGAGAACTCAGGGACGACATTGGCTTCCCCTAAATTTTTAGCCACCCATGCTCATGTGGCCTGTGCCAAATTTTAGATTCTACCAAAGTGGCATTACTGTAGAGAACCAGAGATGGAACAGGTTTGACAGATTGGGAGGATTCTATTGGGATCCTGACTCACCCACTATAGCCACTAATGTTGGACAGCTCTCAGTTGCAAATTTCAGAGCTTTGACCAGACAGAAGAACAACTCTTCCCCTGTTGGAGGACCAGGAAAACTTTAGGTTGGGGGGAGTGATGAGCCTAGTTTTTGGTCTAGTTTAGGATAGAATCTATAGTCTATTTGCTCATAGATGTCATGGACTTTAATGCTTAAGTGTTGGTATTGGCATAATGTTTCCCTCAAACCATTGACATTTGACATTACCCTATCTCTACAAATTTTAATGATATTTGGCATAATATGTGGGTCATCTATATTGATTTTGCATGTGATGAATGAATATTTCTTAGAGTGGTTATTGGTGTGCAGTTATTATGCATACTAACCTTGGCCTGCAGACTTAATACACTAAGTTATGGAAGACACTGCCAGCTGGGCATGCACCATAATGTCCAACTGAGGAATCACTCCAAGTCAAAGGCAACCAACAACAAAGATTCCAATTACAACTGAACGTAACTACCTTGCAGTGGACCTTAATGATTGAGCACACATAGGCGTTACTGTTGTGTTGGATTTGCACTTGACTTGCATGTCTGACCGGATTCCATGCATGTGTAATGGTCATCGCTCCACTTTCCCCTGTTTTCCCTAAAATGGCATCCTCCCAGTCATGGAGTTGACTGTCTTATTTAGCTGTAGTATAAATAATAATTCGATGCTCCTTCTTCAAGAGGTTGCACGATTTTGCATTGTACACTCATTCTTCCAGTGATACAGATACATTACTCTTTGTATGCATGATTTACAGTGAATCAAATAAAGTTCTAAGTTTGAGCATTTGAGTTCTTGTTAGTTTAGAGGATACTTATCCAAGGAGGCCCGCTTGGTGAGTAATATGTCTTCTTAGTTTAGCATTAGTTTAGTATTACTTTTTGTTTGATACTTAGTTAGAAATTTTCCATCGACTATTCCTGTAGCCACTAGAATTCCATTATGTGTCTATTCCTACAACCAAAGCAAACAAAGTAGTTTCTTGTTTATCACCCAGATCTTTATTCCTACACATATTTTAGCATAAGCATAGTTTTCAGTTGATATTCATCATTTGTGTTATTTCCTTTCAAGCAATTTACTTTTAGCATTGTGTTTCTTAGTTGTAGCGTGCAATGACTACTTGAGCCCCTAGTGCACATATAGTGCTGACCCATTTCAAGTTTATGTCCCTGGGTTGACAAGTGAAATGCACCTTCATGATGAGTGAATGGCTATTCAGGTTAGACATTCGGTCTATGAATCATGGTTGTAAAGGCTTAGTTATGAAATCATTGTAGGAGGCCAACACAAGTCCTCTTGTAACTTCTTTTTTATTATGAAATGACTCTTTGTTCATTCCTTTGATGATTATGGCATCATTTAAATTCTTTAATTCTTGTTGGAGTTTTTCCTTCTATTGAAAAATATTTTTGAAGTGTTTTATGTTCCATTCTCTAATTTGATTCTTGATGAGAAATAGTGTTTTGGAAAACTAGAACATTCTTGAACCAACAATGAAATGTAAACTACACCACAACTGTTGTAGTAAACCCAATAAATTCTTATATCTGAACCACATTTCTTCAAATTTAAATAATTTTTACCCCCCCCCTCTTAATTTATAGAAGTTCGAGCATAGTTGGGAAGTAGTCAAAACTTGTGAATGATAGAATTGAAGGTTTGAAAGCCTAAGAGGAGGGAAACTAGATGGAAGATGCCAAGAATCTATCTAACCTTTATTTTATCAAACATAAATCTTGTCTCCTATTTGACTAGGTGAACACCCCATTGGTAGTTGGGAAATCCCATAAGAAATTGTCATTTAAGAAACTATTAAAATCTTCCATCACCTTGGGAATTGGAATGATACCCCCCAATTTTTCTTTGTTATTTTTTATATCATTAAAATCACCCTCAAGAATCACCTTTTCATCTTTCAGAATGTCTACAGTGGATGCCAATGAATTCCATAGTGCTTTTTTATCTATTGTTGAAGTTGGGCCATAGATATTGAATAGCCAAAAATCTTTTTCAAAGTGAGAAAATTTAACTAGCATCCAATGTTGATAGGAAAATATTGGTTTGCTTTTGATTGAATTACTTTTCCACAAAATGGCAAGACCACCAGAAGCACCTATAGCCGGATGGCATGTGCAATTCCAGTTTTCCATTTCAATAGTATGTCTAAATTTTGTGATTTTGAAATTTTTATTTCTTGTAAGAGAATGATATATTATTTTCTCTTATCTAGTTGGTGATTAATCAGGTGCCTTTTGTTAGGGGCATTAATGCCCCTAACATTCCATAATATTATTTCCATTTCTCTCGAGGAGAGCGGCATGCTCTCATTGGCCTCAAGATTTTGTCTAGAGTGGATTGGATGCCTCTATTTCCTCCTGTAACTTTTTATTTTTATATTTCCTTCCTCTCTTTTGAGGGGTTGTAAACTCCTCAATTCTATCTATGAATTATGTTTGAGATATTGATAGTGTGAGAAAAATTAAAATCTTCCACTTCATTTGTTACTTTTTGTTCTATTTCCTCTATCATTTCTAAGCCCACTTTTTTGAAGATAGAATCTACCATTGTTTCTACATGTCTGATCCAACAAAAAATATTCCCCCGATTTTTCAAACAAGCTTTCCTGAGCCATCATTATAGCTTCTTGGTTTCCATCCTTATCAAGAGAAAGCCTTTCCTAAACTTGTTCAAAAGTTGTCTTCATCTCACCCCCCATAGTTTGGGGTATATTTTGAATATTTATTTGTTCACTAGGTGATAGATTTTAGAATGATGAAGGCTTTGTTTCTAGATCAAAATCTTCCACTTTGTTTGATACATCTTGTTCTATTTCCTCTACCATTTCTGAGCCCACTTTTTTTAGGATAAAATCTACCATTTTTCTACATCTGGTTGCTCTAACAAAAAATCTTCCCCAATTTTTTTAAACAAGTTTTATTGTGACCTCATTATAGCTTCTTGATATCCCTCCTTATCAAGAGAAATCATTTCTTGAATTTGTTCAGAAGTTTTCTTCCTTTCCCCCCATAGTTTGGGGTAGATTTTGAATATTTCTTTATTCACCAGGTGATGGGTTTTGAAATGATGAAGGATTTGTTTCCAGATTGGCTTCAGGGGTACTTAATGGTGTTTGGGGAACAAGTTGAGCTACATCCTTTGTTGCTTCGTATAGAAGGTGATTAGGGTCTACATCTTCTCTTGTAAGGTTTGAAAATTTAGGATAAACAATTGGTTTCAACACCCTAATAGGATGTTTCAAACCCTCACAAACCCTATTTAGAATCACTTTTATTGTAGAGCATCTGGTGAGAGAGTGGGTATTGGTTGAGCTTATTGGTTCAATCTTAATGATGCTATCTCCAGGAACATGTCCCGATCCTTTTGATCTGGGATTCTCGACTATAATCTAGAGGGGAAAAATTCCTCTCTTTGATATCAGGGCATTAGCATCCTACCTATTATCCTCCTCTTTGTTTGGACATTGACTACTAAAATGTCTTGACAAATGACATGAGTTGCATACAAATATCGGGATTTCACTAAATATAGGTTGGTTCCACATGCCATTTTTGGAATTGATTTGAAACATCTTTGGAAATCCCTTGGTTGCATCTACTAGAACACACATTTTAATGGGGAGATTAGGGTTTTTGAAGAAGGTGTGGTCATGATTCAGGAAGATCCCCATCTAGTTGCCAAAATTTCTAGAATTTTGATCTCTCTATATTCCAGTGATAGATAGTGAAGTTGTACCCAAAATGAGATGAACTTTATAGTAGTTGAAGATGGATTAAAATTTTGGATTCAGGGTTGGACGTACAATCTTCATCCCTCTAGAATTCAAGATTTTATTTTTAACACATCATCCCTATGTTCTTTGGTGGAAAATACCATGAAATAACCCTTATCCTGGTCTAAATAGAAAATATCAATAATGTCTACCCATTGGTCTTCTAACCATTGAAACAAAAGGGTTTTTTCAGGAGTAAAATTCCAAAACATACAAATCAAAGCTTGTTGATGAAGATCCTGACTCTAGAGATTGAGAGATTCTTTAGAGAAGGTGGCGTTGATGGCATCCTCTGTGACGTTTCTCCTAGGATTTGTTGGAGGTGGGGGGTCATTTTAGCCTTATTATCCTCATTTTTGTTCTACTTTTTAAATTGGTTAGCGTTGTTGGGCTACCTTGGGAGCCATCTTTTTTTAATGGTACATCCCGCTGAAATTTTGTGGTGGTATATTTTTTACCCCTATAGCTTGTTTTCTTCTACTTAGCTAGAATTCTGGGTGGAACTTTTGGAAGCGGAATGTTATTTGGAAACGTGGCTAGCAATTTTCCCCTACTGAGGGTATTTTTAAAAGGTGTGTTTCCCACAGACACAGACTATGCACTTTGATTTCCACAAAATTTGTCATTTTAAAAAAACCTGTAACATACCCAATGTTTACTCAATAGTTTTCACCTAATTTTTAACTCAAAAAGTGACTTACACAAGTTTTCCACAAATAGAGAAACTAAATTTCCTTTTTCCATAACATAATTGTGCATTGCATAAATAAAATAACATTACATAATTCCAAGTAAATGAAGCTCATCTTTTCAAATACAGATTATAATTGATTCATGATGATATATATATTTATAATTTCATATCTTACAAGCGTTCAAGGTCAAGGTGTCCTCACTTGGATCACACTTCTTTTGTTCCACAAGTCTTGCTTTTCATCTGCAAGAGGGAGAGCATCATCCAAGTGCTTTTCCTCCAACCACGGACTTAGTGGTCCCCTGCACACCTTCCTAACTGGAAGTGGCCCTACCCTTCAATGAAGAGTTTGGTATGGAAACCTCTAGTAATTTCTATCTGAGTATTTGGTGTTGTGTCCCACATAATAATTATATTCATACAACTAGAGATACCCTCCAACCATTCGTGACACTACTGACTAGCTATGCAAACCCAGATCACAATGAACCAACAAAGTGTAAGCAACAACTTTTACACCTATTTTGGCCAAAGTTTTGATATATATAATCAATACACTTTCTAAGAAGTGGTGTCATAAGTTCACCCACCCCTACTCAACTTGGAAACTCTACTAACCTATGGTTAACACTTCTTTTGGTTTTCCCACAAGGTTAAATATCATAAACAATATTTCACTCAAAAGTGATGACACACTAATATTGATTTAATCGACCAAATAGGTTTGACACAATCTCTTGAATATATTGTTACATACTTGTAACAATTTTGGTTTGGAAACTTCCTCTTATTCAAGTGTTTACCCTATCCCAAGGGAATAACCTATCCTTCTACTTTCAAGGGTTTTAATCTTCTCAGAACGTAAGTTCTCCACTCATGGTTAAACTACCATACACATAGGTATTCATAAAATAATATCATTCAATACATAGTAGAGAAAAAAATACTTCTATTATGATTTCAAGCCCTCTTGTTGAAAAGCAATATATACTCATTCAAACAATATAAATACAATGTTGTATTATTAGGATATTATCACATTACCCTATTTTAGCTTCTCTTTGATATATTAATCAAGTACTATAATCATGATAACTACTTATCATGCCTTTTGATTTACTAATCCATCTTATTTCTCATATTTCTAATATAGCTCTATGCATAATAATCTAGCTATTTGTTCATGCACTCACATACTTTCCAATAGTAATAATTTTCACACAAGATAACACAAGTAATTTTAGACAATAGTAAAACTTAGAATCAAAATAAAAATGAGAAAGAGAAAGAGATATTTTAACCATTCCTAGATTAAAATAGCTCCAATCAAATTTCCTGTAACATCTTGCTTCAAATGTGCTCAATGGCTCAGCCTTCAATTGTTGCCTCCTCTTTTCTCAAATCCACTCTCTACTTCTAGATGATAACTACAACTACTTACCTTGAAATAACAGCCCTTCCTCACACTTAATATAATTTAGAATATAAATTTCTAATGCACTTTCTCTCAAAACTATAATCTCCTCACAAACTTCATGTATAATATATGCTCTCCTTACTAACTCTCAAATATGTTGTTGCTCAAAATAAAAAAATGAATGCATATAATGATTGCACGAAAAGAACAACCAAATAGTGAGCTACTACTCTTCTTTTATACTATAAAAGGGGGAGTGGTTGATTCCTTAAAGAAAGCTACATTTTCCTCATTTGCTACCACCACTCAGATTTCTTGCTAGTCATGGGAATTAGTTGTGCGAAATTAGTTGTAAAAATGTCTTTCAAACCAACTCTATCTCTTTTCCAAATTGACATGGCTTCTTGGGCACAGCCTCTTTCACTTGTTGGTTCAAACATTTTAGGAAAAATTCTTAAAATATACATATTGACAGCCAACTTAACCTCTTATTTCATCGCCCCTTTTGTGGGCTATGTTAAGACTAAAAAAAATTAGCCTAAAATTTCCACAAAACATCCATTCCCCCATCCAAATCCCTATCACCTAGCATGTCATTTTAAATCTTCATCACTCAAAATACCCAATTTATGTGCCCAATAGTCATTGCCCTAACATATTCACATTCATCATCCTACCCACAAATAAAAAAGGTCATGTTGATGAGACTACATCATATCGGAGAAAGTCATTCTAAGGTCCCTTCGAAGAAGCAATGAAGCAGAATTACATGAATATTGTCGAGGAGAGTATATCATGTCGAGGGAACTTGTTTTAGTGTCCATCCAACAATCTAATTGAAACCTTATTGAAGACACTTGGGCGCATCAGAGGGTAATGTTTTGGGTCTCTTCGATAATTTGATATATTGACTACCAAGAAGTATAATATTTTAATTTGTATCACTTTGGCATGACTCACAGGATAATTACACTTTAGTATTTAGGAAACAAAAGAACATATCTCAAACATGACTCAGCAATGTATCGGAGTAACAATGAAAAGTAAAAGGAACAACACATACACCCAAGAATTGGAGAGACTTTGGGATGTCGAGGTGAGTAATTTATTTGTCCCTTTGAAATAGCGAGAAAGGAAGAGTTTGTCGAAGAGAAATCTATATATAGATGGGATGAGGAATTTGTCTCTTCAACAAGACAATAGCATTTATTACAACAAGGGATCAAAAGAACATCTAAAGGGGTTTGAAAGGACTCTAAAATATCAGAGTAAGGTAATTCACAGTCCCATAAAAAAGGAAAAGGGAGATATCAAGTGAAAGAATGTCAGTGAGAGGGATCTATATCGGTGGAAACCAAACTTAGTCCCTTCGATGGCCCTAAAAGTAAGAAGTGAACGACTAAGCTAAGGACTTCATCGAAGGGTAGAGTACATATCAAAAGAACAAGAATACTAGTCCCCTTGATAAAATGATAACACTTGTGACCTCGGTGCGATAGACTTGTGAATATATTAGAATGATAAGAGGGTATCGAAGAAATTACTTACAAGGAAGGTTTCGAGAGTACATTGTGATATCGGTATGAAGACATATGAAGTCTCTTTGAAATCTTGAAAGAGAGGAAGGAGTATACCATTAAAAGGAGATATTGATGGAAAAGGGATATATTGGTGAGATCAAAATATTGTCATCTTGATGAAGGGAAAGTATTGACAAGATAGCAGCATGACAAAGAGATAATTTGGCGGCAGTGATGAAAGATCAATGGCCTATATTCAAAATAATTAATTACACTCTTGATGACATGAAATTACTATTAATGAACCAGATCCAAAGGTATTGAAAAATAAAATTTTGAAAATGCTTGGAGAGCATTAAGCAACCAGAAAAGAAGGAAGTGGAGCATAACAATGGACAATGACACCAAAATCAAGAAAAGCATTTACTGTTCAAGTAATTACCCAAGCCTGAGCTGAAAATTTTAGTATTTGCAAACTGGTTCAAACTATCAAAGCATAGAAGTAGGGTTTCTTTTTGCAAAACTCTTATTATGGAAATTTCATCTAAAAACCCTAAGAAAAAAAGACAAAATTTGGAAGAAAGACATCTAAATCTGGACTTGATTGATTAGTGTCCTGGATCTGGACAAAGGTCCAGGAGGAATGCACAATTAAACCCTTAGGTTGAGAAACTAGAGGACATAACCAAACAAGTGGGTGATACATGGACCCCATCAAGGGGATACAATTTTTTATATACCACTATAGGAAAATCCACAGACACCAATCAATCTCAAACTCATGGAGACTCAATTTAGGAAAGTTGGTGGTACCCAATGTGTTTATTAATATTGAATTGATTAAGGCACTGGCCAACAGATACAACCCTCAAACTCACATGATCAAATTACAAGATGGATCTTCTTTCATCCCTATTACCAAGAACCGTATTTCCATGGTATTCCAATTAGACACTAGCACCAACATGAAATTCTGAATTAGGGACCTCCTAAATGAATACCACAACCTAAGCACTAGTTATAAAAGGTGGAGACTACCATTACACAGGCCCTGGGATGAGGGAAATTGGCTCAAAGTATTTTCAAGGGAGGAAAACCCTCCATATTTTGTGAACTTGTCTAAAGGATATTTCCAATACACATATTACTCTATTTGCCAAGTGCTTGGTTTGGATGCCCCCATATTGATGGACATAGCACCAATGGTCTTAACATCTGATGTACAAAGTCAAGATGCCTAACCCCTTGATTATGTTGAATACCTGGTTGATGATATCCATAATGCACTTGTTTCTATCAAAAATATAAGTGAATGTTTCAGATTCATGCACTATTCGTTATTCATGCACCTTATTCTATATAAAGGACAAAGCATGGGAATGTGGAGTGAACACTTAAGAATAAGAGGCATTGATGATAATGGGGAATGTTAGACATGTCTAGATGTGGACAGCAATTTGGGATAGTAGGTGTGTAAGATCACACTATTTGTACTTTGAAAAATATTTTGTGAAACCTACATACAAAATCTTGGGTCACCCATGTGAATATAGCCTGTCACCAGAGATACAAAGATTCCTCAAGCCAAAAGATAAGGATAAAAGAGGAAAGGTCAATCACAGTTTGGGTGATTGGTATACTTCTGGTGAATGTACAAAACTTAAAATATATGGATATGAGGGAGCACCCTTTTTGCTACCAAAAACTTGTCCAAACCGGGTGGCATATTTAGAAATTGTGAGGAAATTGGCTTACTCTGATTTTATGCATCTAAAAATTCATATCAAATAATCACTTATGCCCGAGACATTATTTTTTGGAGATTTTACTATGGTTTATGAAAAAGGATACGAGTTAATTAACAAGAAGTTAGAACACTACAACTTACCTAAAGGGAAAACAAGGGATAAGTTTGACCCTGAGCATTTTATAAATGATGTTAGAATAAGTAAAAAGTTGAAAGGGTATCATCACACACTTTTTGTGGAAGATGATTTAATAAGAAATGTTGATGAAAATTATACAGCTAGAAAGAAAAACTTGTATCGTAGATTGATGTTAGCAGAAGCTTGGAAGACATCCAATAATCCCCTATATGAAGGAGCTTTTATCAAAATTGAGGATCCTATAAAGAGGCTAGATACACTAATTTCACATCAAGCAGAGTTAAATAAATATGTGCCTCCTTGGGTATTCACAAAGAAAAGAAATGAAGATATCGGGGAAATACAAGCTGAGTATGTAACCCCACTGTGTCAGCTTTCTCCTCAACCAACACTAGATATTAGTTTCTCTATTGACACATCCATTGCAAAAATAGAAGAAGTGGGGAGTGGTGATGGAGTACAGATGATTAAGCCTATGATTGGAGGTTATCATCCCTTAACCAAAAGGAACATGGTTGTGATGGAATCCCAAACTGAGCTCTCTGATGATGTAAGGCATAGTTCCAGCCAAAAATTCACTTATGATGATGATTTCATTAAAACTTCTGAGTTTAAGACCTTTATGTATGAATATAAAGGTAAATTAATTAGGGAGAGGATTAAATATATCACACCTAATCATGAAGCAAAAACTTTGAAGGAGTTACAAGATGAGGTTGATAAAGAGATGGAGTTCATTACCGTAGAAAAATGAATGGAATTGCTAGAAGAGGCAAGGATCATGTTACTCCCTAGGTGGGACATGAGCTCAGCCATTATGTTTGACAGATTCTGAATGAATTAGAATAAAAATGTATAGTTGAGCACAAAAGGAGTAGATAAGGTATATACAGGATCAGGTTTCAATCCAGATGATGCATCTCTATTGATGTGGGCCTTATGCCCACCAAACAAGAAACCTATAGTCGTTGATGATCCTGATAAAGCATTTGGCCATCTCCTTGTATAATGAGTTGAAGATATCGATCCTTTGGAGACTATTGACTTGAACATTAATGTTGCTAGATTCACTAAAGCCCAAATTGAAAGGCTGGTGAAAAATAATATGACCTATATGACTAAGAATGAGAAACTAAGGCGAGAGATTGCCAGTTATAAAGACAAGTTGCCATCTTCTTCAAGTGCCTACTCCCCATGGTTAGACACTGATAATAGGGAATTAGAATCCATGGCTAAAACCACCTATTGGAAGCGTAGGGTTGAGACATCCCAAAAAAGGGGTGACAAATTGGAAATGGAAATAAATTCCATCAAGTTTTAAATGGTTTCAGAACTAATAAAGAAAAGATTTGAAAAGATGCTCGGGAATGTTGATAAGGTATGGGAAATTCACAGGACACATGCCGCTTATGAAGAGCACAAAAGGCTACATCTTAGAATTATGGAAAAGAAAGAAGAACTGATAGCCAAGGGAAATTTTGACAAGCAGGTGTTCAATATTTATGATGAATTAATTGATATGCACAAGAAGTTTCATACTATGTTGACACAAGAGTTTGGTGATTTTGACCAGCCCTTGGATATGGCTTTACCTAGCTTATTTGATGACTAGGGAGAACTAAAAGAACAAAAAATGTGGAAGAATGAATTGGCTTAGCTATTACTAATGGCTCTTGAAAAAGTAAACGATGAGGCAATGGTGGTGGAAAATACACATGTACAGTTAGAGAAAATCTTCACTTTGGAGTTCGTTATGAAAGATATAATCACTAATGTAGATACTTATGCTAACCAAGAATATATTGAGCATCTTTCCAAAGTCAACATGTTCATTGCTCAAGAAATATAAGGATTGAAATTTTCATTGAAGTCACTCAGCGTCAGATACAATATCATGGAGAAAGGACCTTGAACAGATCTTAGGTGATCACTTGTACCTTACGGAGATTAATGGATTGTGATATCATGATTGTTGTAGAATTCATTGTTGTCTTTGTTAATTACAGTTGTTAAGGTTTTAGTTATGTTCAACAAAATGTAAATGAAAATTCACCACTTTAGATGTAACGTCTTGAAGCTTGTTGCTTCTCATATATAAGGGAAACCAAGGCCAATTTTTGATAGATCATCATAATCATTAGCATCTAGTCATATTCATAGAATAGAACATAGACAAAAACTTCTAATATGAATTGTAATAACTTTTGAAGCAATATAATGGAGAAGAAGGTTTAATTTGGTGCCCAATTTTTGGTGTTCAACTATTTTTTCAATATTAATTCATACATGTTATCTTGTTGTCTCTAGAGTGGTCTTCCTCTATTATTCAAATTAAGTGTATCAAACATATTTTTAATTTGTTAAGACACATTTGTTGCCTCTATGTGATTTTCTTGATTGGTTTCTATGAGAAGAGAATTAAAATCATTTTAAGAGATTCATTTTAATTATTTTTTGCCCAGAATTAAAATCCTTTTAAATTAATCATCTTAACTAGTTTCCTTCAAAAAAGAGTTAAAAGTCCTTTCAAACATCATAGTAACTTGGGGACATATCACTGGGATTTATAAGAAGAGCTTGATAACTAACAAACTTGCATGTTTATAAAAAGTAGAGACATCCAAAAGTGTCAAGTAGTTAGAGTTAAGCCAAGAAAGAGGATACACATATCATACACATCTCAACTCCATTTACCAATAGGAATAGGCACTGATAACACTCATTACAAAACAATAATCTACAAAAACTTATTTACATATACAAATTTTAAACATTAGGAGTAGGGACAACTATTAGTTTGCATCTATTTCATATTTAAATACCAGTGTGGGTAGATCACCAAAGTTAAAGAGTTCACACAACCTTTAAATCTGCTCCATTATCAAGGTACACCCACCTAGGTCTAGCAAAGCCTAGAGTGCAGGGAACCCTAACCATATTGGTTATTTATGTTTGATTGCCAATACATTGTAAATATGACCATAGAGCCTGGCACACTCTTAGGGTTTGCAATCTACAATTTTGGGAACCAACAGATTGGTGACTCTACTGGGGACAACCTAGTAAACTCTAAATCTAGACTGTTTCATTATAGTCATAATATTTTCCATTTTGTGTAATTCACCTTCATATAACTAAGTAGGGGATTTTGTTGGGGATGAACCAAGGATAATCTCAGTTAGACCTTAATACTAAAATAATACCATTTTATCACTTTTTGGAAAAGTGGGTGGCGACTCTACCAAATCTTCTGAGATCATTACATGAGTAAAAACTTAAAATATACATCAAAAAGGGTGAGTTCTAGGCACCAAAGTATCACAGTTTCCCATAACATGGATGGAAGAAGATCCTTTCATAAAGGAAATCCAAAGAAAGATGGTAAGAATTGGAACAAAAAACAATCCCCCCATTTTCAAAGGACAATAAGAGTGGAGCAACATCAGATCCACCAGAGGTCACACATAATGATGCCCATAGTGATTAGGAAAATATGTCAGAACAACCCTTTATAGTGCACAACAGGTTTAGTCCTCTACATGGATCAAAATTTGACAATAATGAAGGATTCCCATCGAGGGATTACAATACCTAGTCTGAAAAAATAGCTTGAGTCATATGGTTTTCCACTTCAAAACCGATCCCCAAAAGATGAGTGAATTACATGCTCATATAGATGAAGAAGCTAGACAAGTGGAAGCACAAAGGGATTATGAAGAAAGGATGACTCAACAATATGCAAAAAATCCAGGTGGTGGAATACCATGAATGGTACATTTCACATAAGGCCACGATGATTCTACCATAGCAACAGGGTTAACCACTCAAGATTTAAAACGGGATGTAGAAGAGAGGACAGTGGAACTTAAGAGGAAGCAGTTGTTAAAACATAGAGAGGAATTAACTCAACAATTGCTCCAAGTTGATGTTGAGCTTACAACAAGTAGTCCAAAATATGTGCCTCCCCATAAGCAAAGTGGGTATGCAAACACAACTAATTCACAGGGGTCACACCAAAACATGAGTGATCCTAATCAAAGACATCTCACAATGCAGTAGGGAATCCAAGCAAGACTAATTACATATAGAAAAATATTCCACCAAAAAGCTCAAGACCACAAAATATTCCTAAAGTTTCCCAACCCATGACTAGTACTTACTCACCTCACCAACATCACATCCCTCAGTAAAATGTAGAGGGCAATATACACCCTCATCAAAATATACAACAAAATGTTCCTTACCATCAATACCATCAAGGCCCACATTATCAACAACACCAACCTAACCAAAATCCTTTCCTACAAGGACCTTTGAATATAAACATATACAAGCAACTAGATTCATCCATATATTAGGTATGTCCACATCCAATTAGAAATGATTTGAGAAATGCAATCCCAAATTTTTTTGGGAATCATGCCATTTCGGCAGAAGACCATATAAGAAATTTTGACACGGTCATGGATGGTTTTTATGTACAATATGAAGATGTCCTCATGAAGTTATTTATGTTTTCCCTGATTGAAGATGCCAAGGACTAGTATAAGAACTTTCCTGATGCTTTGATCAATTCTTTGGAAAATTTTAAGGATCAATTTAAGGAATAGTATGGAAGTCATTATGACCCAAAAAAATTTGTGCAAGAACTAACAACCATCCAAAAACACCACAATGAATTAGTAGTTGATTTCAACCAGAGATTCTCAAAACTATACCATAAAATCTCACTTCGATTGAAGCCTCTAAATGGTATGGCTTTGGCCTTTGATCCTAAAACTGGGTATGAACTTAGAAATCAAGCTCCCACCACCCTTGCAGAAGCTCAGAAGGTCGTTGTAAACATTGAAAATAATAGAAGAGCTACAAGTAAGATTAGAAAAAGTGATAATGTTAGAATCCCACAAAATTCTAATAACCATCAAACCAGGCAAGCAAACTATTATAGGAATGAAAGGCCTAGACTACACAATATACCCTACAACACTAATTAGAAGGGTGGAAGACTTGTGGATAACAATAAAAAATATAATTATAGTAAGGACACACTTGACCCCTTGAAGAAAAATGGGACACACATGGTAGAAAGTAATCCATGGTGTTTAGCATGCAACTTGCCACATTCACCAGAATATTGTGTAGTGGCATTGTCATTATAAGAAAATGAAATACCTTATGATCAAGAGAGGGATGATCATACTATAATTATGATAAGGATGAGACCCCATCAAATTCATGAGGAATACTCATCCTTCGAAGAAAATGGGTTTGAATATGATGTGAGTATTCAAAAATATAATATTAACATGGGTCAACAAGAGGTCTTTTTTTATCAAGAAGATGATAATGGAGAGATTACTTATACATCCAATGCAAAGCCACAATTCTAGCTAAGGAAACCAAATCAAGAAGAGAAAAAGGCTCTTACAATAGCTTTTGTGGCACAGGCTAGAAGTAACTACAACTTAAGGAACATAAGTATAAATGTAGATTAGGGAACACCAAGAAGCCTATTCATAAAGGATCAAAAGAATAATAAGGATGCTTTGGATAACCAAAAGAAAGGTGAAAAAGAAAAGGATCAAAAAAATATACCAAAGGAGACAATGAAGATTGAGCAGGGTAAGATGAAGGACAATGTTAAGTTGCAAGTTGAGGAAAAGAATTGCACTAAGATAGAAAAAATTGAACAATCAGTAACCATCCCCTCATTTGACATAGCACAAGCACTATCTCATATCAAGATGTCAGTGTCATTGCTAGAGATGATGAAAGTGGATGAATATAGAGACAGTACCATCAAACTGATCTCTAATATACCCAACAAGCAACATAATCAAAATAAGAATAAAGAAAGTAAGGTAAATAATGTTGAACAAGAGATCACAAAGACACCTAAGGTTTATCTTGGTGACACTTTAACAAAGAATCCCTCTCAAATAGACCCATTCTACACTACACTATTGATTAACAATAAAATAGTAAAGAATTGCATGATTGACTCGGGATCTGCAATAAGCATCATGCCAATGGTTGTTATAAAAGAGTTTCGCCTATGGGTGGATACAACATATGGGAAATGTTATGTAATGGACAACAGGTTTGTCCCAGTTGTTGGAGTCATATGGGACGTAGAGCTAAAGTTGGTTGTGGGGGAAAGAGACACTGCAAATGCTTTTAGGTGTTTTCATTGATGGCAACCCTAGTTGGTGACTAATCCGCATGTCATCATTTGCTCCCATCGATAGACAGTTTGCAAATAGTCAAAAGAATAAAGCATCCGACAGTTTGGTGATCATTGATTCACATGCAAATTTTTTGTTACTATTTTGAGTTGTGGATCTCATGGGAGGTTTATCAGTATATTTCTTATGTTATCCAAAAATCTTAGTGCCTAGTACTAAGCTATGTGTAAGTTTGGAGATCTGATTGATATCTTTCTGTTTATCAATGTTTTGTGGCCGACTAAGTCAATATAATGTGTTACAGATATTTGAGGAATGTTTATTCAAATATTTTTTTGTTTGATCATTATGTTTTGGGTCCAAGCTAAGTTGTGAATGACTGTTGTGGATGCGCATTGGATATTACTCAAGATTTGAGCTGACAGTTGCTAATATTTTTAAGTTTTATTGAAACCAACTTGTAGCGACTAAATCCTTTGTTGTAGATATATATAAGTGATCAGTTATATCATTTTGTGTATGTGAAAAATGTGTTGAAGGGTTTTTTTTTATTATCAGAAGGTTGATTAAGTGATTATGTACAGTTTCACTTGTGTATCAAGGTTTTTGTAGTGGGAGTTTTTGCAAAGCAGAGCAGAATTACTAAAATAGTCATAAGGATAGAAGATCCACTATTGAGCTTAACCAAAAATGTAATCAAACATTTGTAGATGCTATTCCTTTAGTTAATTATCTTGGATCTAATCCAAATCATTGTAAGGCAGTGAGCCTTTCTATTTGAGTAGTGAGCTCTAGGCAGTATGCTTGAATGCAAGTGCATTCCCATTTTGTAATCTTTCTTTTGGGTATACTCATATTATATTGTGGATTGGTCATCCATCATGGTTATTCCTCTAACAGGATTTCCACATTAAAATCTTGGTGTTATGGTGTTGTGATTGTTTTCTTTCTATTCATGCAGATTTCTTTTGTTGAAAGCTTAAGTGAGTTAAAGATCAAATTAATAAATTTAAGTTTTGCACAATATTGATTCACCCCTCCTCTCAGTGTTGCTTGTTTCCAACAATTGGTATCAAAGCTAGTTCCTCGAAAGAAGTCTAACATATTGGGGAGATCTAGGAAGGATTTTTTCAATGGATACAAGTAGTCTTCAACAACAACTTATGGTGGCCCTGGATGATCTTGACTAGTCAAAGTCTAAGAACCAGGAATTGCAAGAAAATCTTGAGAGTGTAGAGAAATTCATTCAGTCATTGAAAGACAAAATCAATGAATCAAGGGAGAAAAGAAAGGAATTGTGTGATCAGCTTAAGTAGAAGAATAGAAGCATGGAAGATGAACAACTCAGTCATGCCTTGAAGGATAAAATAGAAGAATGTGAAAAGTTTTCTAGAGAAAATGTTGCTCTGAAGCATGAGATGGAATCTATCATGATAAAGATGACCAAGGAGATTGAAGATAGAAAGAAGAATGAAGAAAATCTTGCACAATCCTTGAAAGAAAAATATGAACAATGCAACTGATTGGACAATGAACTGGAGAAATCTAAAACAATGAGGAAGTACTTGAAAAATAGCTTTATGATCTCAAAAATGAACTCACTATTGCAAAAGAGTACAAGGAGAAATTCAAAGCAAGCTCTGCCAAACTTGATGAACTAATAAAAGGACAGAGGACTGATGGTGATAGGAAAGGTCTTGGATATGAAGAAGGAGAAAGTTCTAGATCTAGACAAAGGAAATATGGACAAGGGAGATTCAGGAAAGGAAATTAGATGAATGGAAATAGAAGGAATCCGGTAAGACAACCAAATGCTCAAAGATTTAATGGCTAATGTTTTTCTTGCAATAAATTTGGTCATATGGCTTCTCAGTGTAGGAGCAGGATGAACACAAGTGGACCATCATTCTCAGGTCAGTGCTTTAATTTCTATAAGTATGATCATAAGTCAAGTGAATTCAGAGTTGTGATGAATAACTTTCATAAAGATGTCAGATGCTATGCATGCAATAGATTTGGGCATATTTCCAACCAATGCAGATCAAGAAAAACTCAGTGGAACAATTGGCCTAGACAGAGAAATTTTGTGTTACAACTACAATAAATTTGGCCACACTACTAGATTTTGTTGGAACATAAGAGGTCCGGTAAAATAGAACATGCAAAAGGATGTTAAGGGAAAAGTTAAAGTCACCACTGATGTGATCAAGAGGAAAATGCAGAAGAAATGGGTGAAGAAGAATCCCTCTGTTGAAGTAAATACATCAACACCAGAATCTACTTCTAGTAATTCCTCCGAGAATTAGTTTTAGGCCTTTGGCCTAGGGGGAGCTGTCAGAAAAATATTTTAACCCCTACACGAAATTGATACTGGAATGTGGACAAGTCCAGTAAGTGAATTGATACTTTTCAAATATTTTTCAATCAATTGGAAGCAGTATTGCAGAGTTTTGGAGATCCGTAGAAGAAACATCTATCTCAGTACATGGAAATAGGGTAACTAGATGAATTAGGGTAAAAGAATTTATTGCGACAAAAATGGTTAGGTGTGTAGATGATAAAAGAACATTTTTCATACTTCATTTGTCACATTGAATTTTGGAGGAAAGCAGTTTGGAGAGCCCTGGAGTGAACTTTGTTGAATTGTGGAGAGATTCAAGCATGAAGGAGGTTCTACGATCAAACTTCAGTCTGACGGAAAGGTATTTATCAAAAAGCCTATGAATTTGTGAATTTGCAATCATGTCCACTCTTGTGGTAGTCAAAGTCAAGGACAAACCCTGTCCAAGTTCAAATGGAATCCTTATAAGTTTTTTGAGACTAAGCCCTCAGGTGCGTTTTCATTTGTACCATACAGAGTATTGCATACTAAAGATATTAGGGCTTATATGCATGCCAATATTGAAGAATTAGGAAGCTCTCAAATGATGAATCTGTATTCCCATCATATAATTAGGGAGGATCTTACTGTAAAGCCATAATTCAAAACCCTAGAAGAGAAGTTCACGTAGTTTGCAAAATTTCCCATATTTGAAGAAAGTGAATGGGTGTGATATGTTCTAAGTTGTGTTCATGCCGAATTCATGTGGTTGGATGTGCCATTTAAAATTATGAAAGAGGCTATATGTGCAGTCACGGGTCTGAATTCCACCAGTAGACTTCCAGTCTTGAAATCAGTTAAGAATGAGAAGGTTACTAATGCAACAAGTGCTCAATGGGACAGAAGGGAAATGAAAATAGAAGACATTGTTGAAGTAGATGTAAAATTTGCATCAATGGTCATTGGCTACAAGATCTATCATTCAAGTCGGGATAATTTTATATCCGATACGACCATCTATGCAGCTTATGAGATGGTAAAACAAAATTCTGATTATGACTTGTGTGAGTTGCTCAGAAGTTAGTTGATGGAGAATCTAAGTAAAATCAAGAAAGACAAGAAGAATAATTTCAAATATGGTAATTTGCTGCTATTTTTATTCTTCTATTTCATGAATGAGGTTTCGGGTGTTGGAAAATTACATTGGAAAAATGATGAGCCTGTAGCTGTTCAGATAAGGAACATGTTGTTTGGAATTGGTGATCAATAGATCAAGAATACTACCCTCTAGGGGTACTTCAAAAATTTCTGGAATATGATGCATTCCAGGGAAAGAATTCTCACTTCAATTGCGGAACAGTACAAAGATACTATCTACTTCATGGTGGATATTGACCAATGCCATATGGAAGCTATTGATCCTAGAACAGTATGGATAATGCCCATGGGATATGAAGTAGAGTAAAATATTTTGAAGATGTATGCAGAACACTTGTTGAGCATGCCCCTGGATCCGGCAGAAGAAAAGTTTGGAACCTATGTAGAAAAGAGCATGCAAGTCCATGATCAATTACAGAAGCCTAAGATAGTCAGAAGAATAAGGAAAGAAGTAGAAGTCTTCGCAGAAAGCATGGGCTTACCTGTAGAAGCTTTGAGAGAAGCAAGAAGAAAGAGAGATGAGGCTGAAGCAACAAAAGAGTCGGCAAAAACTGAGTCTGCTAGTCCGAGAGTATCTTCTTCCCACACTATATCTACCAGGAGTTCCCCATCCCTATCCACTCTTGTAGCCAAGCTAGCTCAAGACAAGGCTTCCGATAAAAGGAAGAAGAATAAAAGCACAATAATTTATGAAGGCATCTCCAAAAGTGAGGAGACTAATACAAATGAATATTTGATAGAAATGAAGGCTATCGGGACTCAAGCTACAAATCTAACCAAGGGAAAATCCTCTGGTGAAGAGGAAAAAGCAAAGAAGAAGGAAAAAATTGACATATCAGCCATGTCAGTTGAGGAAGTTGAGAATGCAGTTATTAAGGATGGTAATCTTAAGCCCCTCTATGAATGGTTTGAAACTTTTGATGAATCCGGTCAAAGAATTCTTGAAGAAGCCACAATTAAACATATGAACATTTTCAATAAAGTTCTTGTTGAAATCATGTATGGTTTACCCAAGAGTTTGTATTGTGTTTTGGAATCAAGAAGATTAAATTCCATAACAGAAGAAGAGAATCTGAGGAAAAGAATTCTTGCAGATCTATGTCTAGAAATGTTAATTGAGGAGATGAATTCACTCCTTGAAAAGGCCAAGAAGGATTTTAAAAGCAAGACAAGGGTGAATAAACTCGTGATCGATGAAACTGATGTTGTTGTTAATGAAACCAAGAAAATTTTGGAAGTGTTTCTATTAAAGAATAAGATTAATGTTGAGGAAGTAAACACTGAAAATGTTCCAGAAAATAAGGAAATGAATGCAGATGTTGAGGATTTTCAAATTCCTCTTAATGTGGAAAATACAGAAATACCTATGGAAACTAAAGTTCCTAAGGTGGTATTAGCTAAGGAGAAGGAGGTACAAAATGAAGAAGTTGAAGTGCCTAAATTAAATCTGGAAATAGTCTCTGAAGAACCCAAGGTTGAAGAACAAAAGGTTCAAATAAAGGAAATCAGAGTGGAGGCAAGAGACACTGCCAAGGCAGTGAAGAAATCTCTGATGGAACAATAGGAAGAGTTTGATCCTGAATTGGATGAAATCTCAAGCAATCTATCTACTTTATCCCCAATTCAAATGCTTAAGGTCGCTTCAATTTCTCAAGCTAAGGCCGGTGAGAATATTTTGAAGTCTCACATAGAGGATAGTGAATTGCTAAGCCTTGCATCTAGAGTCCTACAGAAATTAATGCCTACTCATGTCAAGGATTCATCTAGTTCCTCTTCTGGTGAGCTAAAGAAGCTCATAAATTTTGTAAGTTCTCACTTTGAATCTTTTGAAAAATCAGCCATGATTAAAGTTCAGATGGAGTTTAAGGAAAAGAGATTTGGTGGTTTAAAAAAACTAATTGCAAGAGATAAAATTATGCTAGCCACCTGCATAAGAAATATTCAAGATACTTTATCTAAAGGTTGAAAAGTGTATAAGTCATGTTTAGTTTTGTCAAAATTAAATGAAGCCAATGAGAAAAAGGTGAAGGATATTGAAAAATAGTTGGCTACCCCTTCTGATGCTTTTGATCCATTAGTCGGTAATGTTGGTGAGCATAAAGGTCAGGTAATATCTTTGCTTGACAAAATAAGAAGCTTGAAGCATGACAATGAAAGGATTGTAGGGAGATCATGTGAACTCGGAGGACTAATTAGTCCAAAGATTGAAATAATGGTAAATGCATTAAAAGAGGCCAAAGATGCTATGGCAGCTCGTGACCCAATAAATCTTGAAGCTGCAGAAACTCTATCTTATTTACTTTTTGGTCACATAACAATTTTGGAGAGTTTCAAAAAGGTTTGGGACACAAATTTAAGTGTGTTGAAGAATTATTTTGTGGATGTCTTCAAATTTGTGTAAGTCGAGTTATGCTTATATAGTTTTGAAAAAAAAAAAATTTGGTCCCCAATTTTTCCATTGGTGTCAAAGGGGGAGATTTGTACAGTGAAAAATTTGTATTCATCTTAGGGGGAGTTGCATTTTTTAGTTGAGGATGAAGTTTCTTTTTGGAGTTTTGAAGTGGCAGTGTAGTTCATGGTGGTACTGATCCGAAACTTAGTCATTTTTCACTAAGTGTTGCCATCAATGCCAAAGGGGGAGATTGTTGGCAAGAGACACTGCAAATTCTTTTAGGTGTTTTCATTTATGGCAACCCTAGTTGGTGACTGATCTGCACATCATCATTTGCTCCCACTGGTAGACAGTTTGCAAACAGTCAAAAGAACAAAGCATCCAGTAGTTTGGTGATCATCGATTCACGTGCAAATTTTTTGTTACTATTTTGAGTTTTGGATCTCATGGGAGGTTTATCAGTATATTTCTTATGTTATCCAGAAATCTTAGTGCCTCATACCAAGCTATGTGTAAGTTTGGAGATCCAATTGATATATTTTTGTTTATCAGTGTTTTGTGGTCGACTAAGTTCATATAATGTGTTGCAGATATTCGAGGAATGTTTATTCAAATATTTTTGTGTTTTATCATTATGTTTTGGGTCCAAGCTAAGTTGTGAACAATTGTTGTGTATGTGCATTGGATATTACTCAAGATTTGAGCCGACAGTTGCTAATATTTTTAAGTTTTATTGAAGCCAACTTGTAGTGACTAAATCCTTTGTTGCGGATATATATAAGTGATTAGTTATGTCATTTTGTGTATGTGAAAGATGTGTTGAAGGGTTTTTACGATTATTAGAAGGTCAATTAAGCGATTATGCATAGTTTCACTTGTGCATCAAGGTTTTTGTAGTGTGAGTTTGTGCAGAGCAGAGTAGAATTGTTGAATCAGTCAGAAGGATAGAAGATCTACTGTTGAGATTAACCAGAACTATAATCAAACATTTTTAGATGCTATTCCTTTAGTTCATTCTCTTGGAACTAATCCAAATCATTGTAACGCAGTAGGCCTTTCTATTTTGAGCAGTGAGCTCTAGGCAGTGTGCTTGAATGCAAGTGCATTCCCATTTTGTAATCTTTCTTTTGGGTATATTAAGATTATATTGTGGATTGGTCATCCACCGTGGTTTTTCCCCTAATAAGGTTTCCATGTAAAAATCTTGGTGTTATGGTGTTGTGATTGTTTTATTTTTGTTCATGCATATTTCTTTTGTTGAAATCTTAAGTGAGTTAAAGATCAGAATAATAAATTTATTTTTTGCACAACACTAATTCACCCCCCTCTCAGTGATGCTTGTTTCCAACAGGCTGAATACCCTGAATCCACTTACAGGACTGATATCACTGTCGTAGACACTCCTCCATACTATGGCATGTTGTTATCCAAACAGTGGACTGTTGTAGTAGGGGGGAATGTTTAATTGGACTTGTCATATGCAACAATACCAGTAAATGGAAAAGAGGCCAATTTGTATAGAGAACCAAGATCTGAACATGTTATAGAGAATTTTGATCCAAACCAAATGAATAATTTTTGTGATGTGGATCTTGGAAGATTTGGAATTGAAAAATCACAACCTAAGTTACAAAACATAGAACCAATCAATAGAGAAGCTCAGCTTGATGAAAATTGTGTATGGAAAATATATTTCGATGGTGCTTGGAGCAATGGTCAAAATGGGGCAAGAATAGTGTTTATTTCACCAACTAGCAAAGAATTCAAGTATTCATTTTTATTAACATTTGAATGCACTAACAATATAGTCGAATATGAGGCATTGTTGATAAGCTTAAATATTTCCGCAATGTATGGCATCAAGTTGCTAGTAGTGTATGGAGAATCTAAACTAATTATCTCACAAGTTAAAGAAAAATATTCATCAAAAAACAAGAGATTAAAACAATAAAAAAATGTTGATTGGGACACTATTTAACTCTTTGATGCATTCTCAATAGATTGGATAGAAAGGTCTAAGAACATAATGACAGATTTTTTGGCAAATGTAGCTCTAAAGAGAGATGATATTACACTAGTAGGGATAGCAGAGGTAGAATTCAAGACTAGGTTTTCCATCCTTGATAACATCTATAATTGGCAAGTGTTCAATGATGATGAGGACTTGATTAAGTTTTTTCATTGTATAGACCATTATGAATCTCAATAAATAGACTTTAATACTTTTGTGGAGGAAGTAGATGGTAAAGAAGTTGTCTTCGAGCAAGAGGTGGTGCAGCTTAAGACCAACAAAATACCAAAATTCCTAGTATCCCTAGAGAGGGTATTTGATGGACATGACAGATTTAATTTGAATCCCACACCTATTAAACATGAATACATTGAAGAAATCAATCTTGGGACAAAAATGGCTCCTAAAAGGGTGTACATTGGAAAAAGGATTAGCCCTAAAGTCAAAGAGATGCTTCTAGCCGTGCTCTGAAAAATATAAACATGTATTTGCTTGGTTGTATGATGACCTAAAAGCATATAGAGAAGACCTCTTCCAACATGAAATTCCATTAAATCCTGATGCCAAACCATTTAGGTAGAAATAAAGGCCCATAAACCCCACGTTAGCACCAAAAATGCAGGAAGAGCTCATGAAACTTAGAGATGGAGGTATTATCAAACCAATCAGACACTCTTCTTGGGTCTCAAATTTGGTGCCTATAAGAAAGAAAAATGGGTACATAAGATTATGTGTGGATTTCAAAAACTTGAATGCCTCATCGCTTAAAGATAATTATCCACTTCCTAACATGGAGGTAATGCTACAAAGAGTGACAGGGGGTGAATTGTTTTCTATGGTGGATGGCTTCATAGGGTATAATCAAGTGAAGATCAAGGAATCAGAACAGTACAAAATTGCTTTCACCACACCTTGGGGTACATATGTTTATGTGAGGATGCCTTTTGGCCTCACTAATGTTGGAGCAACATTCCAAAGGGCTATGGATGTAGCCTTTACCGATATGATCAATACTATAATGGTGGTCTATCAAGATGATCTAACAGCATATTCCAATAGGGATGAAGACCACTTTGCACACTTAGAAAATATTTTCATCAAAGCGTTAGAATACGGCATATCTTTATATCCAAAGAAATGTCATTTTGTTGTCACATAAGGTAAATTGTTAGGACACATAGTCTCAAAGGATGGAGTGATGATTGATCCAGAATAGGTGGAATCTATTTTAAGATTCCCATTCTAAAGACTATAAAGGCTATCCAGTATTTCTTTGGAAAAATTAACTTTTTTAGAAGGTTCATCTCAAATTTTGTTGAGATTTTCAAGCCAATCTCAAAGATGTTAAAGAACAGTTCAAAGGTTGACTAGACAGAAGAAGCCATTGATGCATTTGTGTCAATTAAGATAAATTAAGGAAGCCCCTAAATTGAAGTCCTTATACTTTGATTAACCATTTTAGATCTTCTCCTTTGCATCATTCCATACAATTGCAACTATAATGTTGTAGAAGAATAATGAAGGGTATGAACATCCTATCTCATTCTTTAGTAAATCACTTCAAGGGGCAGAACTAAAATACGATATCACTGAGAAACAAGCTTACGCATTGGTAAAATTATTCAAGGCATTTAGGCCTTAATTGATAGTGGAAAAACTGATTGCATATGTACCAAATGTTGTAGTGAAGGATGTTTTTTCATAAATAGAAGTGACAGGGAGAAGATTTCGATGGATAAATCGAATTCAGGAGTTCAATATTAATATTCAAATTACCAAATTAGTGAGGGGACAAGGATGAGCAAGACTAATGGTTGAGTCCAATTTACAAGCAGCACAAGTTTACAATATGGAGGGAGAAGAATAATGGGTGTCAAGTATTGAGCATACACCCCAGTACACTAACATAGCATATTATCTTAAACATATGAAATATCTTGAAGGACTTAATGACAACCAAAAAAGGACCCTAAAACTCCAGGCATTGAAATATTTTTTTTGTGAACGAAGATTTATGTTGGAAGAATAAGGATGGTATCCTTTTGCTATGCTTGGACAAAACACAAGCTGAGTACACATTCAAAAGAAATGCATAAAGGAGTGTGTGGAAATTTCTTAGTGAAAACTACTACCCACAAGGTGTTAAGGGCAGGTTACTATTGGCCTAAAGTCTTTAATGATGCATATAGGTATGTGAGAAAATATGAAACATGTCAAAAAATTTCTAGCAAAATGAACTACCATGGAGCTTTACCTTCAAGACCTATGTAAGTTCAAGCCCCTTTCCATCAGTCGGGAATTAATTTTATAGGAGAAATTACAGATAGGTCTAGTGGTGGACATAGATGGATCTTGGTTTCCACTTATTATAAAGATAATCAACAGAATGCAATTACAAATGGCTAAATTAGATGGGATCAGGAACCAAGCTTAGGAGCAAAATGAGAAGATGCAGTTACAAATGAAGCATCTATTTTATAAGAAAGCAAAAGATAGAAAGTTTAAGGTTGATGACATGGATCTTATGTGGAATGATAGGAAACAAGACAAAGGAAAGAACATGAAGTTTGAAGCACTATGGTTGGGCCCATTTATCATTACTAGAAAATGTGGTGAAGGTTCATACTACTTACAAAATATGATTGGTGAAGAGCATGAATTTCTAGTGCATGAACAATTCTTAAAATACTTCTCTTAAAACTTATTATTATTTTTCCATGCACAATAGCTTAGGTTTCATTTCTTTTCCTTTTTTTCTTTTTCACGCACTGGTTTGCATCCCAAAGAATATTTTGGATTCTTCCAATGACCTTGCAGTCATTCATCCCCAACCAAAGCCATTGTTAGGACTAAAAACAATTAGCCTAAATTTTCCACAAAACATCCATTCCCCCATCCAAATCCCTATCACCTAGCGTGCCATTTTAAATCTCCATCACTCGAAATACCCCATTTATCCACCCTATAATCATCACCCAAAAAAATTCACATTCATCACCCTACCCAAAAATAAAAAAGGTCATGTTGATGAGACTACATCATATCAGAGGAATTCATTCTAAGGTCCCTTCGAAGAAGCAATTAAGGATTACATGAACATTGTCAAGGAGAGTATATCATGTTGAGGGAATTTATTTTAGTGTCCCTCTAGAAATTCCATTTAAACCTTATCAAACACACTTGAGCACATCAGAGGGTATTGTTCTGGGTCTCTTCAATAACCCGATACATTGAACACCAAGAAGTATAATATTTTAATTTTTATCAATTTGGCACGACTCACAGGGTAATTACACCTCAGCATATAGGAAATAGAAAAACATCTTTGAGACATGACTCAGCAATGTATTAGAGTAATAATGAAAATTCGAATGAACAACACGTACACCCAAGAATCGGAGAGACTTTAAGATGTCAACATGAGTAATTTATGAGTCCCTTCGAAATAGCGAGAAAGGAAGAATTCATTGAAGAGAAATGTATATATCGACGGGACAAGGAATTTGTCTCTTCGACGGGACGATAGCATTTATTACAAAAAGGGATTAGAAGAATGTCAAAAGGGGTTTGAAAGGACTCCAGAATATTAGAGTAAGGTAATTCACAGTCCCACATAAAAGGATAAAGGATATATCAAGTGAAAGAATGTTGGCGAGAGGGATCTATATCGGTGGGAACCAAAATCAGTCCCTTCAATGGCCCTAAAAGTAAGAAGTGAATGACTAAGCTAAGGACTTCATCGAAGGGTAGAGTACAAATCAGAAGAACAAGAATACTAGTCCCCTCGATAAAATGATAATACTTGTGGCATTGGTGCGATAGACTTGTGAACATATCAGAGTGATAAGAGGGTATCAAAGAAACTACTTACAAGGAAGGCTTCAAGAGGACATTGTGATATCAATATGAAGCCATATGAAGTCTCTTCAAAATATTGAAAGAGAGGAAGGATTATACCAATAAAAGGAGATATCGAGGGAATAGGGATATATTGGTGAGATCAAAATATTGTCATCCCGATGAAGCGAAAGAATTAACAAGGCAGCGACATGACGAAGACACAATTTCAGAGTGGTGATGAAAGATCAATGGCCTATATTCAAAAAAATTAATTACACTCTCAATGACATGAAATTTCCATTAATGAACTAGATCCGAAGGCATTGAAAAATCAAATTTTGAAAATGCTTAGAGAGCATTAAGCAACTAGAAAAGAACGAAGAGGAGCATAGAAATGGATGGTAACACCAGAATCAGGAAAAGAATTTACTGTTCAAGTAAGTACCCAAGCCTAAGTTGAAAAATTTTAGTATTTGCAAACTAGTTCAAATTATCAAAGCACAGAAGTAGGGTTTCTTTCTGCAAAACTCTTATTATGGAAAGTTCGTCTGAAAACCCTAAGAACAAAAGACAAAAATTGGAAGAAAGACATCTAAATCAAGACTTTATTGATCAGTGTCCTGGCTTTGGATAGAGGTCCAGGAGGAATGCACAATTAAACCCTCAAGCTAAGAAACTAGAGGACATAAACAAACAAGTGGGTGATACATGGACCCCATCAAGGGGATACGATTTTTTTATACCCCTATAGGAAAATGCACAGACACCAACCAGTCTCAAACTCATGGAGACTCAATTTAGGAAATTTGGTGGTCCCAATGTGTTTATTAATATTGAATTTATTAAGGCACTGGCCAATAGATACAACCCTCAAACTCACATGATCAAATTACAAGATGGATCTTCTTTCATCCCTATTACCAAGAACCATATTTCTATAGTATTCCAATTAGATACAAGCACCGACATGAAATTAAAAATTAGTGACCTCCTGAATGAATACCACAGCCTGAGCACTAGTTATAAAAGGTGGAGACTGCCATTACACAGGCCTTGAGATGAGGGAAATCAGCTCAGAGTATTTTCAAGGGAGGAAAACCCTCCATATTATGTGAACTTGTTTGAAGGATATTTCCAATACACATATTACTCTTTTGCCAAGTGCTTGGTTTGGATTCCCCCATATTCATGGACATAGCGCAAATGGTCTTAATAGCTCATGTGCAGATTCAGGATGTCTGGCCCCTTGATTATGCTAAATATCTAGTCGATGATATCCATAATGCACTTATTTCTATCAAAAATAAAAGTGAAGGTTTCAAATTCATGCACTATTCATAATTCGTGTACCTTATTCTATACAACGAACAAAGCATGGGAATGTGGAATGAAAACTTAAGAATAAGAGACATTGATGATAATGGTGATGTTAGACCTATCTAGATGTGGACATCAATTTGGGGTAGTAGGTGTGTAAGATCACACTATCTGTACTTTGAAGAATATTTTGTGAAACCTATATACAAAATCTTGGTTCACCCATGTGAATATAGCCTGTCACTAGAGATACAAAGATTCCTCAGGCCAAAAGACAAGGATGAAAGAGGAAAGTTCAATCATAATTGGCGTGATTGGTATGCCTATGGTAACTGTACAAAAATTAGAATATATGGATATGAGGTAGTACCCTTTCTGCTACCAAAAACTTGTCCAAACCAAGTGGCATATTTAGAGATTGTGAGGCAATTGGCTTACTCTAATTTTATGCACCTCAAAAGTCATAACAAACAATCATTGATGCTCGGGACATTATGTTTTGGATATTTTACTTTGGTTTCTGAAAAAGGATATGAGTTAATTAACAAGAAGTTGGAACACTACAACTTACCTAAATGGAATACAAGGGATAAGTTTGACCCCAAATATTTTATAAATGATGTTAAAATAAATAAAAAATTGAAAGGGTATCATCACACACTTTTTGTGGAAGATAATTTAATAAGAAATGTTGATGAAAATTATGTAACTAGAAAGAGAAACATGTATCATAGATTGATGTTAGAAAAAGCTTGGAAGACATCCAATAATCCCTTGTATGAAGGAGCTTTTCTCGAAATTGAGGATCCTATAAAGAGGCTAGATACATTAATTTCACATGAAGCAGAGTTAACTAAGGATGTGCCTCCTTGGGTATTCACAAAGAAAATAAATGAAGATATTGGGGAAATGCAAGCTGAGTATGAAACCCCACTATGTAAGCTTTCTCCTCAGCCAACGCCAGATATTATTTTCTCTATTGACACATCCATTGCAGAAACAGAAGAAGTGGGGAGTGGTGATAAAGGACTACAGATGATTAAGCCTATGATTAGAGGTTATCATCCCCCAACCAAAGGGAACATGGTTGTGATGGAATCCCAAACTAAGCTCTCTAATGATGTAAGGCATAGTTCTAGTCAAAAATTCACTTCTGATGATGATTTCATTAAAAAATTTGAATTTAAGACCTTTGTGTATGAATATAAAGGTAAATTAATTAGGGAGAGGATTAAAGATATCACACCCGATCAGGAAGCAGAAGCTTTGAAAGAGTTATAGGATGAGGTTGATAAAGAGATGGAGTCCATTACCACAGAAAAATGAAGGGAATTGCTAGAAGAGGCAGGGGTCATGCTACTCTCTGGGTGGGACATGAGCTCATCCATTGTGTTTGATAGCTTTTGAAGAAATCAGAATAAAACTGTATAGTTGAGCACATAAGGAGTAGATAAGGTATATACATGATCATGTTTCAATCTAGATGATTCAACTCTATTGATGTGGGCCTTATACCCACCAAACAAGAAACCTATAGTCATTGTTGATCTTGATAAGGCATTTGGCCATCTCCATGTATAATGAGTTGAAGATATTGATCCTTTGGAGACTGTCGAATTGAACGTTAACGTTGCTAGATTCACTAAAGCCCAAATTGAAAGGCTGGTGAAAAATAATAAGACCTATCTGACTGAGAATGAGAAACTAAGGCGAGAGATTTCCATCTATAAAGAAAAGCTTCCATCTTCTTCAAGTGCCTACTCCCCATGGTTAGACATTGATAACAGGGAATTAGAAGCCATGGTTGAAACCACCTATTGGAAGCGTAGGGATGAGACATCCCAGAAAAGGGATTAAAAATTAGAAATGGAAATAAATTCCATCAAGTTTAAAATGGTTTCAGAACTAATAAAGAAAATATTTGAAAAGATGCTCAAGAATGCTGATAAGGTATGGGAAATTCATAGTAGAACACATGTCACTTATGAAGAGCACAAAAGGCTACATCTTAGAATGATGGAAAAGAAAGAAGAACTAATAACCAAGGAAAATGTTGACAAGCAAGTGTTCAAGCTTTATGATGAATTAATTGATATGCATGAGAAGTTTCATACTGTGTTGACACAAGAGCTTGGTGTTTTTTATCATCCTGTGGATATTTCTTTACCCAACTTCTTTGATGATGAGGGAGAACTAAAAGAATAAAACATGTGGAAGAATGAATTGGCTCAGCTATTACCAATGGCTCTTGACAAAGTAAACGATGAGGCAATGGTGGTGGAAAATACACATGTATAGCTAGAGAAAATCTTTAATTTGGAGTTCGTTATGAAAGATATAATCACTAATGCAGATACTTATGCTAACCAAGAATATATCAAGCATCTTTCCAAAGTCAACATGTTCATTGCTTGAGCAATATAAGGATCAAAATTTTGATCAAAGTCACTCAATGTTAGGTACACTATCATGGAGAAAGGACCTTGAACAGATCTTAGGTGATCATGGGTAGCTTATGGAGATTAACGGATTATGGTATCATGATTATTGTGGACTTCATTGTCATCTTTGTTAATTATAGTTGTTAAGGTTTTAGTTATGTTCAAAAAAATGTAAATAAAAAGTTGCCACTTTATATGTAATGGCCTGAAGCTTGTTACTCCCGGTATATAAGGGAAACCAAGGCCGAGTTTTGACAGATCATCATATATCATCATAATCATTAGCATCTAGTCATATTCATAGAATAGAACATAGACAAAAACTTCTAATATGAATTGTAATAACTGTTGAAGCAATATAATGTAGAAGAAGGTTTAATTTGGTGGCCCAATTTTTGGTGTTCAACTGTTCTATCAATATTAATTCATACATGTTATCTTGTTGTCTCCAAAGTAGTCTTCCTCTATTATTCAAATTAAGTGTATCAAACATATTTTTAATTTGTTAAGACACATTTTCTACCTCTATGTGATTTTCTTGATTGGTTTCTATGAGAAGAGAATTAAAATTGTTTTGAGAGAATTAATTGATTTCTTCCCAGAATTAAAATCCTTTTAAATTAATCATCTTAACTGGTTTCCTTCAAACAAGAATTAAAATTCCTTTCAAACATCACAATAAGTTGGGGAGATATCACTAAGATTTATAAGAAGAGCTCGATAACTGAAAAACTTGTATGTTTATACAAAGTATAGACATCCAAAAGTGTCGAGCAGTTGGAGTTAATCCAAGAAAGATGATCCACATATCACACACATCTTGACTCCATTTACCCAATAGGAATAGGCACTGATAACACTCATTACAAAACAATACTCTACAAAACCTTTTTTACATGTACAAATTTTAAACATTAGTAGTAGGAACAGCTATTAGTTTGCATCTATTTCACGTTTACATACCAATGTGGGTAGATCACCAAAGTTAAAGAATTCACACAACCTTTAAATCTGCTCAATTGTCAAGGTAGACCCGCCTAGGTCTAGTAGAGCTTGAAGTGCAAGGAACCCTAACCATATTGGTTGTTTTCATTTGTTGGCCAAAACAATGTAAATATGACCATATAACTTGGAAAACTCTTAGGTTTTTCAATCTACAATTTTGGGAACCAGCATGCTACATTATGCCTCATTTACTATGACAAAAAAATTATATTGGCATGTCATATTAATATTTACACATAGCATGATATGGCATATAGCCTATAGGGCTTACAACAGCTATATGAAATTTTAGTTATAAGTATTTTCTTTTGTGTGGCATTGTTGTCACCTTAACATACCTTACACTATGGCTACCATGATGTATTAAAATAACATTAATATATATATTATAATATATTCCCTTTGGTATATAATATATATTAATATATATACATATATTTATATACTTATATCAATCACTTAAATATATATAACAACCACTTAACTATATATATTAATATATGTATATATAACAATCATGTAAATATATGTATATTAATATATACATATATAACAACCAGTTAAATATAATAATACATATATATATATTCAAATATATAATATATAACTTATGCTAATAACAAGAGTTTTAAACTTTAATTCAAATTGACTAAACAATCAAGGAGGGTTAAAGATAGCCAAACCTATCTTTCCTATCAACCAAAAAGATATCAACTTAGGCTTATCACTTATCGACACAAAACTTAGACTGACTTGACAAGGTTACTCTATCCTATGCAATGAGTGTGTGTGTCTACTCATATAGATATACCAATGGTTCCCATACCAACCTGGTGCAGGGGAACCTAGCTTTAATCTTGTAAAAGGGTGTAGTTGTTAATGTTTTGTGTTGTTGAGTCCAATTTTAACGTAATAAGGTCTATTTAGATCATGGGTAATGGTTTTATGTCATGTGGGGTCGATTGAGTCAAGAGTTGTCATATTTGGTAAATGTTGCAAATGTTGCATCCGCAACTTTGCACTTTTTTGTTGTTTTTGGAAGTTGAACAATCACATATTCAAAAAATAGTTTGAGGCCAGTGGTTTTTGGTTGAAAGGTATAAATATTTTCTTGTGTGGTCGAGGAAACTCTCTGGTGTGATTTGGAGATCAAACAACAATAATAAACTCTATTTTTTTGTAATTCTTATCAATTTTTTGCTGCTATAGGAGTTTGTATGGCTTTGTATTGTGTGAAAATGAGATAAAGTGTATTAGAATCAATGGTGGGATGAATTAGCTTTGTTTTGGTCTTGATTTGATCTAATTCCATAGAGTTTGAAGGAAGTTAGAGGCAATTTGGTGACAACAGCCAGAAAACCCTAGGTTTGAGAACAAAAATATGAAGTAGGGCACCATTCCACCAGTGAAATTTTTTGCAAATCTGTGGAATGGGAGTTAAGTCACTTTTCATGTCGGTAGGGTTTGTAGATGCAAGGAATTGAGGTAGGGTAGTGTTTGATTGAGCCATAGCCTAATATCTCAATGTATTAGGCTTAGGAGTAGAGGTTAGAAGTAGGGTTTTGATAATTGATGAATTTGTGGATGTTCCAGTTGATAAAAGGTGTTTTTTAAGACCCCATGTAACCTGGTTAAGTCCTTGGAGTGAATATTGGTAGGTTGAAGAAAGGGAATCACAAAGTTGCTTTGGAAAATAGGGTTAATTGGACCTAGTTAATGTGTAGTAGTCAATTTTAGAGGGTGTTGTTACAAAACAATCACATCCCCAAATTTTATATGTTGCAAAAGGCCATAAAGGGTATTAGGAATGGTGATTCATTTGTGGGTTTGAAGTTATCTTTGAAAGATATGGTGAAAATTCACTGTTTGGAGTGCTATAAGGAAATATGAGGGATTTGTGAGATAAAGACCAAGTTAGGGTTTCTAAATTGAAAAGATTATTGAATTATGATTGAATGGAGAACCTCCACCTTGCTCTACATCAAATTTGTATCATATCATATATTTTGATCTTTTGAAGAAAAGAGGTTGAAGTTTGAAGAAGGAAAGATGCCTCCTAAAAAGAACCCAATGGCCAAAGAAGTTAGAGAATTGAAAGAGAAGCATGCCAAGGAGTTGAGACAGATGAAGGAGTCTCAAAAAAAATTCCTAGCCAAACTTGTAGCACTAGAGTCAAATCAAAATAGAGGTGTGGTCACTGGAGACCAAAGTGATGAAGATGAAGAGAAAGAGGGTGAGAATGAAAACCCTCAAGGAGTCCAATGTGATGATGAATTGGACCCTAATGAGTTGAGAATGGCTAAGTTGCTGAAGGCTATCAAGGTAGATATTCTTGAGGTGAAGATGGAATTTTCCATGTATGGTGGGAAGATGGAAAGTGAAGAGGTGTTAGATTGGGTTGATGCACTAGATAATTATTTTGAATACAAGGAGGTAGCAGATGAATAGAAGGTGAAATTTGCTAAAACAAAGTTGAAAGGCCCTGCCCTAACTTGGTGGAATTATGTGCAGGAAGAGAGAGTGAATAAGGGAAAAGAAAAAATCAATTCATGGGATAGAATGGTGTCTAAAGTCAAGGGTCAATTTATGCCTGGTGACTATGCAATTCAGACATTTAGGAAGCTTCAAAATCTCAAACAAAAGGAGATGGATGTCATGGCCTACACAGAGGAGTTTCATAAGTTGATGCTTAGAGTAGGTCATGTTGAGGATGAGGTTGAAAAGGTAGCAAGGTACCTAAATGGATTGAGGTTCCAAATATAAGATGAAATGAGTCTTGCCACCCCTAGAACAGTGGAAGAATGCTTCCAATTGGTTGTTAAGGGAGAAGAAAAGATAAAAAGGAGACAAGAGAAGCAAGGAAGAGGTAGAGGAAAGAACTTCAGGGGAAGATGGTCCTTTGGAGGAAGAGGACAATCTCAAAAAGCACAAGGTGAGACAAGTGGCAATCAAGATCAAAGCTCAGAATCAAGAGGTGATTTTAGAGGTAGGAGATCAAGTAGTAGAGGCAGATTTGGAGGACAAGGCAGGGGATCAAATACATTCTCAAGAAGATGCTATCAATGTAATCAGTTTGGCCATCAAGCATGGAAGTGTCTAGATAAGAAGCCTTCTACATCACATGGTGGTGAAAGGAGAACACAATTGGTGCAAGAAGAAGATTGTGAGAGTGTCAACTCTCCTTCTTAGCATGTTGATCCAGAAGTTGGAGAATCGCTGATAATGAGAAGAACATTGCTCAAATTTCTTGTGGTGAAGGAGCCTCCACAAAGAAAATATTTGTTTAGAACCACCTTAAAATCTCAAGGTAAGGTTTGTAAAGTAGTTGTTGATTTTGATTCCACATATAATTTGGTTTCTTTAGAGATGGTTGAAAAGTTAAAGATGAAAAAAATCCCACACCCCACTCCTTACAAGGTCTCATGGCTGAATAAGGGTCAACAAGTCCTAGTTAATGAGCAAACATGGGTTGAATTTAATATTGGAGGGTATAAATACAAGATATTGTGTGACATCATCCCAATGGATGTTTGTCATTTGTTGTTGGGAAGACCCTGGCAGTATGACAGAAAAGAAAAACATGATGGACAAAAAAATACCTATGTGGTTGAAAAAGATGGGGTTTCATTTACACTTACTCCTTTGCAAGATGAAAATGTAGACACACAAGTTGGTTCAAGTGTTATGTTGGTTGGGGAAAAAGAATTCTTGATTACCATGAAAGAAGAAGGTGGACAAGGGTATGTAATTGTAATCAAACCTAAATATGTTATGACAGTAGAAAAGCTAGATGATGTGCCTAAGGAAGTCCAAGCCTTGTTGAACAAGTACCAAGATATTGTTGTAGATGAGCTCCCTAGATATTTTCCACCAATAAGGGATGTAAGCCACCATATAGACTTTATACCAAGGGAAAACCTACCCAATAAAGTTGCATACAAGATGAGTCCTCAACAAAATGAAGAGATTAGGAAATAATTTCAAGAATTGCTTGACAAAGGCCTCATAAGAGAAAGCTTAAGCTCATGTGTTGTTCCTATTGTATTGGAACCTAAAAAATGTGGAGATTGGATAATGTGCACTGACTCAAGGGAAATTAATAAGATAACCATAAGATATAGGTTTCCCATACCAAGAATGGAGGATTTGATGGATTGTTTAGGAGGGGATTGCTATTTTTCAAAGATTGACCTCAAAAGTGGCTACCACCAGATTAGAATTAGAGAAGGGGATGAGTGGAAAGTTTCCTTCGAAACTAATGAGGGGTTGTATGAATGGATGGGCTTTCAAATGCACCAAGCACTTTTATGAGACTAATGAATGAATTTTTTAAACCCTTCATAGGTAAGTTTGTGGTTGTCTACTTGGATGATTTTCTTGTGTTTAGTAAGACTAAAGAGGAACACTTGCAACATTTGGACATGGTGTTGAAGAGGCTGAATGAAGAAAAGTTGATGATCAATTTGAAGAAGTGTGAATTCATGAAGGAAGATTTGGTCTATCTTGGTTTTTTGATATCAAATGGTACTTTGAAGATGGACCCCAACAAGGTAGAAGCAATTCTCAATTGGCCCACTCCAACTTCAATCAGTGAGGTAAGAAGTTTCCACGGCCTAGCTAGCTTTTATAGAAAATTTGTGAAGAATTTCAGTCATATTTTCTCTCCAATCATTGATACAATCAAAGGGGATAAAAGGAAAAGGTTTGTGTGGTCTGATGAGGCGGAAAAAGGCTTTCAATATCTGAAACAAAGAATAGCATAGCAACCCATCTTAGCATTTCCTAATTTTAACAAGGTGTTCACAATTGAATGTGATGCAAGTGGGTATGCAATTGGAGCAGTATTGAGTCAAGAGGGTAGACCAGTTGCATTTTTCAGTGACTTGGAATTGTATGCCATGGTTCAATCATTGAAAAAGTGGAGACACTATCTCCTTCCTAAAGAGTTTTTTTTTTACTGACAATCATGCTTTGAGTTTCTTAAACATCCAAGACAAACTCAACCACAGACATGTGAAATAGGTGGAGTACCTCCAAAGCTTCACCTTTACCATCAAACACAAAAAGGGGCAGTCAAACAAGGTGGCGGATTCTTTGAGCAGAAGGGTAATGTTGGTTCAAGAAATTCAACTCCAAAGTGTAGGTATTGATGCTTTGAAAGGTATGTATGAAGGAGATGATGATTTCAGGGATGTTTATGTTGTTTGTAATCAGTTCAATGGCACTTTCCATGAAGAATATTTTGATTTCTTGATTCAAGATGGCTTATTGTTTAAGGGTGCTTAGTTATGTATTCCTAAATTCTCTACAAGGACTAATATGATTAAGGAGAAGCATTGTGGTAGCTTAGGGGGTCACTTTGGTGTGGATAAAACCTTGGAGTAGGTAAGAAGGCATTATCATTGTCCAAATATGTAAAGTGATATCAAAAATTTTGTTAAAAATTTTGTCGTTTATCAAAAAGCCAAGGGTTTTAGTACAAATGTAGGTCTTTACCAACCATTTACAATCCCAAATAGGCCATGGGAATCCATCAGCATGGACTTTGTGTTGGGGTTTCCCAAAACTCAGAGAGGCTTTGATAGTGTGTTTGTTGTTGTAGACCGATTTAGCAAAATGGCTCATTTTATACCTTGTAAATGCACAAATGATGCCTCACACATTGTTGGGTTATTTTTCAATGAGGTGATCAGGATTCATGGGTTTCCATTGACAATTGTTTCTAATAGGGATAGTAAGTTTGTGGGTCATTTTTGGAGAACCCTTTGGAAGAAGTTGGTAAAAAACTTGACCTTTAGCTCTGCCTATCAGCCACAAACAAATGGGCAAACTGAAGTTGTCAATAGGAGTCTTGGAAATATTCTCATATGTTTGACAAAAGAGCATTCACAACAATGGGATCTCATTATTTCTTGGAAATATTCTCATATGTTTGAAAAAAGAGCATTCACAACAATGGGATCTCATTCTTCCCCAAGCTGAGTTTGCATATAATGACTGTCAATAGAAGTGTTGGAAAGAGCCCATTTGAAATTGTCTATGGATTAAATCCAAGGGGAGTGTTTGAGCTTAGATATTTGAGTGGTATGGAGAGGAGTGTTGAAGGAGAATAATTTGTAGTGGCCATGAAGTACATACATCAGTAAGTTAAGGAAAACCTTCAAAAGAGTGTGGAAAAGCACAAGCAACATGTAGATTTGAAGAAGAGAGATGTTCAGTTCAAAGTGGGAGACTTGGTATTGGCTCATTTGAGGAAAGAAAGGCTACTGAAAGGGAAGTACACAAAGTTGTGGATGAGGAAGATTGGGTAATGTAGGGTGGTCCACAAATTTGGAGCAAATGCTTATGAGATAGAACTCCCTCCTGGAGTGGCTATCTCTCCAATCTTTAATGTTTCTGACCTTTATCCTTTTAAAGCATCTATGATTGCAAGTGAATATGTAGATACATCAAGAGTTTTAGATGAAGATTGGGTCAAGGACTTACCACCAAGTCACCCATTGAAGCTGAAAGCATTTTGGACATAAAGGAAGCAAAAGGGACAAGGAATAAGGTGTACAATGAGTACCTAGTGAAGTGGCAAGGAATTCCAATGGAGGATGCCACTTGGATGATAGAAGAAGACATCAATAAACATGGTACCACAGTGCAAGATTTGATCTCAAGTGGAGCTTAAGATTTTGTTCCCCCTGGGTGTATGGTACAGGGGCACCTAACTTTAATATTGTAAAAGGGTGTAGTTGTTAGGTTTTTGTGTTGTTGAGTCCAATTTTGATGTAATAAGGTCTACTTAGACCATGGGTAATGTTTTTATGTCATGTGGGGTCGGTTGAGTCAAGAGTTGTCATATTTTGTAAATGTTGCATCAACAACTTTGCACTTTTTTGTTGTTTTTGGAAGTTGAACAGTCACGTATTCAAGAAATTGTTTGAAGCCATTGGTTTTTGGTTGGAAAGGTATAAATATTACCTTGTGTGGTAGAGGAAACTCTCTAGTGTGATTTGGAGATCAAACAACAATAATAAACTCTATTTTTTTGCAATTCTTGTAAATTTCTTACTGCTACAAGAGTTTGTATGGCTCCACACTATGTGTAAATGAGATAAAGTGTATTGTAATTGATGGTGGGATGAATTATATTTGTTTTGGTCTTTATTTGATCTGATTTCATAGAGTTTGAAGGAAGTTAGAGGCAATTTGGTGACAATAGCCAGAAAACCCTAGGTTTGAGGGTTTGAGAACAAAAATATGAAGTAGGGCACCATTCCACTGATGAAAAATTATTAAAATTTGTGGAATGGGAGTAGTTAAGTCACTTTTCATGCTGTTAGGGTTTGTAGATGCAGGGAATGGAGGTAGGGCAGTGTTTGATCGAGCCCTAGCCTAATATCTCAATGTATTAGGCTTAGGAGTAGAGGTTAGAAGTAGGATTTTGATAATTGATGAATTTTTGGATGTTCCAGTTCATAAAAGGTGTTGTTTCAAACCCCATGTTACTTGGTTAAGGCCTTGGAGTGAAGATTGGTAGGTTGGAGAAAGGGAGTCACAAAGTTGCTTTGGAAAATAGGGCTAATTAGACCTAGTTGATGCATAGCAGTCAATTTTAGAGGGTGTTCTTACAAAACAAGCACATCCCAAAATTTTATATGTTGAAAAAGGCCATAAATGGTATCAATAATGGTGATTCATTTGTGGGTTTGAAGTTCTCTTTGAAAGATATGGTGAAAATTCATTGTTTGGAGTGCTATAAGGAAATATGAGGGATTTGTGAGATAAAGACCAAGTTAGGGTTTCCAAATTGAAAATATTATTGAATTTTTATTGAATAGAGAACCACCACCCTGCTCTACATCACAACCTCCTCTCCTAGGTGATACTCAACTCCCCCTCTAGAGGGTTCGAACCTTTCCTATATCCAACTTAGAGAAACATGTTCATAGTTAGCTGATAACATATAAATCACATTCATCATATATCATAAGCATCATTAAATAATTTAAAAATTAATTCATCATAATGCATATTCATACATTTCATTCATCCATTGAAATTCATCTGGACGTAGTCATGCATTAAAAACATATTTACTCATAAAGGTAATTGTATTTGGTAAATAAACAACAGGGTGTAACATATCCTCCCCCTTAAGAATCATCATCCCCAATGATTTGAAGTATCAAAACATAAACAATAAATATAACAAGAATTATTTCTAGGAACTTTCAAAATTTTGCACAATATGAGGGAATCTATGTTTGATCTCAAGATAGTCTTCCCATGTAGCAAAATCTTCAGCATATTGGTTGCACTAGACCTTGCATTGAAGGACCTCTCTATTATGTAGGTGAAGCCTACACGTCGAGCACTCTAAGAGGCTCAATCATTACCACTCCTAGTTCTTATACCTGTAAAGCATTACAATCAATAATATGACTACCTCATGGTATATAATTTTTAAGGTACGACATGTGAAAGACATTATACATCCTAACAAGAGTTGGTGGTAAAGCAATTTGGTATGCAATGGGTTTGAATTCTTCAAGAACCTCAAAGGCACCTACATAATGTGGAGCTAGTTTGGATTACTTTCCAAACTTAATCAAACTCTTATGAGTCTTAACACTAAGAAAAACCTTCTCTCCTACTAAGAAACGTATTGGAACACGCTTAGCATTTGCATAACTCTTTTTCCTATCATTTGCTTATGCTAACCTCTTCTTTATCAAATTAACTTTCTCCTCCATCTCTAATAGCATCTTTGTCCCAAAGCTAATCCTATCTTCTAGCTTATCCCAACTTATAGTAGTTTTGTACTTCCTTCCATATAATGCTTCAAATGGAGCCATCTTGATAGTGGAATGATAAGAATTATTATATGCAAATTCCGCCAATAGTAAATAATCTTCCCACTTGTATTGTTGATCCATGTAATACATTCTTAGTATATCTTCCAATACTTGGTTTACCCTTTCATTTTGGCCATCTTTCTTAGGTTGATATGCTAAACTTATGTTCAACTTGTATTGCCAATAATTGTATACTCTTGGAGAAAGAGACAATTTTACAGTAAAACTAGGTCCTACTTTAGGCACCTTCCATCAATCACCCCTTAAAATTGCATTTATAGGCCCCTAATACTCATGATTTTGGACTTTGAGGCCTAATTCACCCATGAAACCACTTAAATCTCGACAAATATCATTAAAACCACTCAAATTTCGTGAAACCCACCAAAAATATCCCTAGTGGGACTAAGTCGCCCAAGGTGGCGACTTAATCCATTTTGGGGTATTTTCCACTTTTGAGCAAAAATTTCATTAATTCAATTTAATTTTTCAATGGATGTCGACCTCTTAGGTCTAAATAATGGGAAAATTAGGTGTTGATGCTTACAAATACACATTTTAAGTCATTTTTCACATCTCCTAGTCATTTTTAAAAAGCAAAAATCAAAATTCAAGAGCAAAAGTGTCTTACACAAGAAGATTCAATAGCATTTTGTAGCAAAGTTGAAGCTTTAGGGCAGCAAACTATGGTTTTTGCAGGTCTTCAAGTTCACTTCTTATTCAAGATCCCACATTGCAAAAGATTGATCATGGATGCCTATGATGAATCATGGAGAAATCTAGGTTGCAACTAGCCATTAAATCACACCTAATGACTTGTTTTTGAAGTGATTCCATCTTCCATATTCTTCTTATCTTCAAACTTAAGGGTTTTTTGAAGATTCAAATCCAGATTTTTGTTAAAGAGCAGAGTGCAGGTTGTGGGCTTCTGTTTCCACTTTCAAATTTGTAGAAAATCCAAAACGGACTAAGTCACCCATAGTGGCGACTTAGTCCCACTACACTGCTTTTTCAAAAAAAATTACATTTTCAGACACCCTTTTGGCAAAAACATATTTCTGGGCAGATTCCCTATTCTGGGACTAAGTTGCCCAGCCTGGCACAAGTGTCCCATTTGCCTCAAAAGTTAAAATTTCTAGGATTTCAGTGGCTCCTGCAATCTCCAATCTATTCTTATTCAGTTTACAGGTACATAGTTCCTATTTTACATCTTCATTTGATCGTTTATTGCATTCATTTAACTTTTCTACATATCACACTATGTTTTCAAACAAGCTACTTTTCATAGTTTTGCATCACTAAATCATTTCAATTTCAAATCAGAGCATTAGGACATCTTAATTAGGAATATTACATCTCATTAACATTATTATTGAGTGTAAACCCTGGCATTTTGGTCCCCACCCAATCCCCTTTCTCCTTTTAGGTGAAAAACCCTAGGAGGAGCAAAGCATTGTGAGGGGTCAAACCAAAATCACCATATACATTTTGGTGAACCTATATCTTTTTTAACATTATTCTTTTTTTTTATTTTAAAGTACATCCTAGGTTTCATTTGCATTCCATCTTGCATTAGTTCAAGTGCATCCTAGGGTTTTCAATTGCATTAATGAAAAGTTCATTTTAGCTTGCATTATTGCATCTCATTTCATCGCATCATAGTGAAATTATGTATTTACAGTATAGATTTTCATTACACAGTCCTAAACACATTCATATCCATCAAAAAATTCAGAAAAACTTTAAAATTAACCCTAATTGGACTAATTCGCCACCTTGGGCGACTTAGTCCCACTGTCAATTTTGAATTTTTGTTTTCTTCTTTTGTTTCCCATTTATGAAATTCCTGTTAAATCCATTCATTACTCTATTTTTGTAGAGTTATTTACTTTTCTAATTCAATCATTTGCATCTATATTTTTCACTTTAACGGCAATCATGGATAGCATTAGATTTTTACAATGTTCACTTTCAGCATTCATTCCTCGCTCCTTTAGATCAGATGCATCAGAAAAAACAAACAAAAACTTCACAACAATGCATGAACCAATTAAAATGATGCTTCATTTTAGGACAACCATATCATCCAAACCTCTTAGTAGTGATTACTTGGATAGATTAGATGAAACATTTCAAGGTTTCCTCTCACTAAGTTCATCCCCTAAGACTTGTGATGACAAACCTAAAATGTTTAGTGATGACTTCTCTCCCAAACCTTTTAGTCGTGATGACTTGCATCTATTAGATGAATCCCTTGAGGACTTCATCTCACACAAGCCATCCACAAAGGTTTTTTGTGAGCAAAAAATGACAAAATATGTTAATGTTATTCAACCCCAACTTGTTCTTTACCCACCTTCACATCAACCTCAACCTCCACCTAAACCTAAGTTTACCCTTTATCCACCACAACATGATGTTTTTGCACACACACAATACACTAGAAACAATGATTCCTTATCCATTAGAGGATTTGATAACACAACCAAACAACTACTCAATATAATCACTTTACCTATAACAGTCGGAGTGGTTACCTTACAAACTCTTATTCATGTCATGCCCTATGATCTTGCATATAATCTTCTCTTGGGTAGGCCATGGATTCATGAGATGCATGTGGTCCCTTAGACTCTTCATTGCATAATGAAATATGCCTATAACAACAAGGTATATCAAGTTGAGATAGACCCCAAGCCTGAGAGTTTTTTGCAACTTGAAAAAGGAACTACAAGTCCTCTGAATACTTTAATTCCAACCTCTCATATTGACCCTCTTTAGACCAATAAATAGGAAACTAAATCTGTGTCTAAATTGCTCGATGATGATTGGGGAACATTGGAATTTACTCCTTCATTCATGGATGAATACATAATTACTCGCAAGGAGATAGAAAAACAAGAGCATCCAATAGTTATGTCCACTCAAAATTCACAAGAATCTTCCCCTTCCTCTATCTCACCTCCCTTGGATGAAAACACATCTTACACAACAAATTTTGATGAGATAGATTATTAGCAACCCCCAATCCCAAGGAAATGGAAAGACTTTATGGACGTGGTTACGAGCTTATGAAACAATTGGGGTACAATGGTAAAGGATATGGAAAGCATGAACAAGGCATTCATGTCCCTATTGAGCCTAATACGCAAGACATAAAGACTAGTTTAGGGTATTCCTTTTCTAAGACAACAAAGGAACTCAGCAACCCTCATTAACTATCAATGCTATCACATGTAAACCCTGAAATACACTTACGCTTAAACATCCTAAATTTCTTGATATGAATTCTCCACCCTCTTGGGAGTATGTTGCAAGTGATGAAGCTTTGAGACACATGTTAGGCGCCATTGATAAAACATCTTCCTCTAAATGCAATGTTACATGTGCTATGATAAGTTCCAAGCCACAAAATACCGATGATCATGAGAAAACCATGGAACCATATGATCCTGAGTTTCCTAAGTTGAATGCACTCCCTCTAGGAGATACAATTGATATAACAATGGACATCAATGATACAGAAAAGGTCATTAATATTGGGAAGTTCCTTGATGATGACAAACAAGAGGATACTATGCTTTTACTCCATGATTTTCCTAAAAAAATTGATTGGAAATATTCTGATATGCTAGGTATAGACCCAAAAATTGTCACACATAACATTGTTCTTGCAAATGATACTAATCTTGTGCAACAAAAGATACAAAAAATGAATCCTAAGATAGCTTTGCTTGTTAAAGGAGAGCTTGAAAAACTCCTTGACATAGGTTTCATTCGTCCTATTGATTATTCTCCTTGGATCTCAATTATTGTTGCAGTTGCTAAACCCGATAATCGTATTAGGATATGTATGAATTTTTGTGATTTGAATAAACCATCCTTAAAAGACGATTTCCCACTTCCTAATATTGACATGATTGTGGATTCAACTATTGGACATGCTTTGTTTTCATTCATGGATGGATTTTCTAGTTATAATCAAATCTTCATCAACCCACAAGATCAATACAAGACAACATTCACAACAATTTGGGGGATGTTTTGTTGGGTTATGATGCCTTTTGGACTAAATAATGCAGGCACAACATATTAAAGAGCAATGGAATTGATATTTCATGATTACATACATAAAATATTGGAATATTTTGTTAATGACATCCTCGCCAAATCCTTACGACGATAAGACAATGTGACTATCCTTCACCAGATCTTTGAACAAACGCGTCAATACAATATGAGACTCAATCTGAAAAAGTGTGTCTTTGGAGTAGATAGTGGAAAAATTTTAGGGTTTATCATATCTCACAGAGGCATCGAAGTGGATACAAAGAAAATTAATGCTATCATTAACATGCCACCTCCTTGCAAATATTTCTCAATTACGCACGCTACAAGGATGAATACAAGCCATCCATCATTTTTTCACTGCTTTAGCCAATAGGACGTTACCTTTCACACATCTCCTCAAGAAGGATATTCCCTTTGCTTGGAATGAGGACTGTAAACATGCCTTTGAGAGTTTGAAGGAATACCTTGTCACTCCACCTATTTTACAGCCTGCCATGCCAAACAAACTGTTCATCCTTTACATTGTCGCATATGCTCATGCTCTTGCAGCATTGTTAGCTCAGACAGATGATAATGGAAATGAACATCATGTTTATTACATTAGTCGCACTTTAATCAATTACAAAACCCAATATATGCCTATCGAAAAATAATGTTTAGCTCTTGTATTCGCTACTAGTAAATTGTGACATTATTTACTAAATGCAAAAATACAAGTCATGACAAAATTTTATCCTCTCAAACATCTTTTCAATAAAAAAGACTTATCAGGACATTTAGCTAAATGGGTTATGTTGTTAACTGAGTTTGACCTTAAGTTTGTTTTGCAAAAATCAATTAAAGGGCAAGCATTGACCGACCATTTAGCTGATGCTCCGTCTCCTCTTGTGTTACCTGGTAATGATTCTTTTTCTGATAATAGTTTATTCACAGCAAGTGTTTCTACATGGACATTATGTTTTGATGGATCTAAGTGTAGAACAGGTTCTGGTGTTGGAATAATATTAATTCCACCTGAAGCAAAACCTATTCCCTTGTCATATCATTTAAATTTCCTATGTACAAATAACACTGTTGAATATGAGGCCTTAATCGTTGGAATATGCATTGCTTTAATTATGGGAATTACTAACATTAGGATCTTTGGTGACTCGCAATTAGTAATCAAACAAATCAATGTTGACTATCAAGCTAAACATGATAAATTATCCAAATATAAAGATCTCACAATGTCCTTGTTGGTGAAATTTAACTCCTTCACCATTGATAACATCTCACAAAAAGACAATCAACATGTTGACACAATGGCCAGTGTCACTTCTCTTATATCCCCCTTCAATCCTTCACAAGATATCATATTCACAATTTGTCCCATCATGAAACCTTCCATCACCGATATTGCTATCATCGCATTAGTTATGACCAAGAACGATTAGAGTGAATGGTATGATGCTATTTATAATTATATAAAAGATGGTACCCTTCCCAAACCTGTCACAAGTAACACCCACGCTCGTCTAAAAAAAATAGCCACCAAGTACATCATCCTTGCTGATGTGTTATATCGACGCTCCTTTTATAGCATTTTACTCAAATACCTTAAGGATTATGAAATTAAAATGGTGCTCAAGCAGGCTCATACCAGAAGTTGTGGCAGTCATTTTGGTGCAAAGACCCTAGCACAAAACTTCTTCGTGTAGGTTATTACTGGAAAAATATGGAAAATGACTATTATGCGTATGTTAAGCGATGTCATAAATTTCAAGAACATAGTCATTTATTTCATGCTCCTGCTTCTGAGCTCTGTGCCCAAATCCCTATTTAGTCATTCTCAGTATGGGGGCTAGATATAATTGGAAACATATCCTTTCCATCTTTCGTCGAACATACGTTTATCATAACTACCACTGATTATTTCATGAAATGGGTCGAGGTCATTCCTCTTCGATCTACGACTGCTGAAGTAATCTATCACTGCATCCTTGAGCACATAATTTCTCATTTTGGGCTTCCTTCCGCATTAGTCTCTGATAATGGCACACCATTTAAGAATAATGATGTGAAGAAGTTCTTGGAGAATTTCCATGTTCAACACTATTTTTCAACACCTTACTACGCACAATCCAATGGTCAAGCTAAGTCAACTAATAAAGTCCTCAAACAAATTTTAAAGAAAACTTTTAACATCAATCACAAGGACTGGCACACACAATTGCATTACACGCTTTGGGGCTTGTAATATCATAGAATTGCACCTAGGGGAAATTCCATATTTTCTCATTTATTCCTAGCATTTATGGCACCCTAAGAAATTAATGACAAAATCCCTTGAGTTGGAATTTCACGATTTTGATTCCATGTGGACAAGTGGTTGAGCAACAGAAGCTTGGTGACACATTTTTCGAGAATATAGGTCTTGGAAGAATGCACGGTGTGCTAGCGTCTTGTCTGTTTCCCAAGTTCAAAACATGGAATCTAGAAGGTTAACCCTTGAGACACGTGTCCTGGAAATTACACTCTAAAAGTAACAGCTCTTTGCCTCCCTTGCAAGCATAAAAACCTCCTACCTCTCATTTAGACGTTGGAAGACATCACACTAGCTCTCTTTTTGTTTTGCTACAACTTTGAGACTCCTTCTCCTTTGATAGCAGTGCATTCATAGGTGAAGCCATGCTGGACTGAGGTCCCCCCAACAACAGTAGCAACTCTCAAGCAAGCACTCAACAGTGTGTCCATGTGCTCTGGAGAGAGCCATCATGTGCTCTGGAGAGGGCCTTGGCCCGTGGGTAACATTCTCTCTTCGTATCTCACTTTTCTTTTACACGCATTTGTCTACTTTTTCATGGTGTGGGTTCTACTCCCGAGCGGGTATTGCTTTCACCACATGATTATCATGGTGCGGGTTCTACCCCCGAGCGGGTATTACTTTCACCACACCCTTGATTTAATCCTTTAGCATTCCTTTCCAATTTGGTTGTCCGTGGAGGTGGGAACAGCAAAGCAGGGTTTGACTGAGGTAGGCCCCTATACAGCCACCCAAAAACTTTCTCCTTGATCTTTTGTGTACAGATCACCAAAAGGAGCTTGGAGTGAAGACTTGAGTGTCTAGAAAAAGGGTAAGATTTTTCCAAGCATCGTAGTATTTCCTTCAATATTTGGTTTTCTGGTTAGCTAAACAGTTTTGTATAGATTACTCCTAAGTCTATAAGTAGGGTTTATCTCTATTTGTTGAGTTCCTGAGTTCTCTATTGCTTAGGATTCCAACACGTCTTTCAGACGATAATGCACTGCATTGGCATCCTAGAACTGCGCTGACATCTTCTGGCTGAGATTTCCCTCTTCTGGGACAAAAATCCTTTGATCCAGCTCTCTCAATATTTCTAATTATTTTCCTTGAAGTGTAACTAGGTTTTAGCTCTTTATCATTTTATTATTCTAAGGTGTATAAGGGCAGTTCGTTCCCTGGTGATCTCTCGAGAAAGGAGAGACCCGTGTGTAGTGAATCCCTCTTATATCACATTTTGGTGAACCCAACGTGAATGTCAGAACTTTCTTTGTGATGTTACATTTATGATAATGGATTTTCTAAGGAATATTTTGATATGTTGGAGGATGATCTAGATGATTTCTTAGAAGCACTCTCCCCTATCTGCAAATCTCTCGAACAAGTCTCCTCTCGACAGGCTGAGGGATTGATAAATGTGGTGGTGGTCTCAGTGGCTCCTTCGAGCCCTAAGAAACCCATCATCTATGTAACCCCAGCTGACTTTTCTATCTATGGAATCTCATCTCGTAGTGATTCATTGGACTTGTATTCAAGGTTCGTGAAAGCTACGGACTCTACATCTTACAGTGTTGTTGGACACACATATCCTATGAGGATTAATAAATAGAACTTGGATCAACAACCCTCTGTTCCTACTTCACAACCTGTTTCTTTGCCACCCTCTCAACCAAACCTTCCTGCAACACCTAAGCCTGTGATCAAAGTACCAGGAAATTATGATCTTGTCGAGAAACTTCATGTTACTTCGGCTAAGATCTCGCTTTGGGATTTTCCTCAAACTACTTTGGTTTCTCAAGAGATGCTTCAGGAAACTTTACAAAAGATTCTCTTGCCTGCCTTCTCTAGGCCCATGGATGTTAATGTGTTGTTGGCTCATATTCACACAGATTCACTGAATATCACGTTCCACCTACAAGAACTCCCGCCTTCGGACGTGCAGAAACAAGCTGAGCCTTTGATGATTATAGTCAATGTCAACAATATCAGTATTAGGCGTACCCTCATTAACACCAGTTCGGCTCTCAACATTTGCGGTATGGACCTACTACCTAAAATTAAAGTTGATTCATCTTCCTTAGCAGCTTCCTCCTTGTACATTCATGGATTCGATAATGTTGGTCGCTAAGCTCTAGGTACGATAATACTACCTTTGCAACTAGGCCTCGTTACCTTACCTATGTTGGTTTATGTGATGCTCGGCCCCTTACCATACAACCTCCTCTTAGGGAGACCTTGGATCCATGCTATGGGTACAGTAACTTCTACTTTACACTGTTCCTTGAAATTCGTCACAAATAATTGAGTAGTTACAGTCAAAGCGGATCTGGAAGGCGTTCACCTCTATGAACTGGCTACTACCGGTCATGCTTCAACTATATCTACCCTCAAGAATTGTATTCCTTCTCTAACTTCCAATGTTATGGCATGTTCTTCATTGATACCCTCTGTGGAAGTTGTCCCCAAGGCTAGTGTCAAAAATGAAGAACCGCCTAAGGTAGAAGATCCTAAATCCCCCTTGTCGACTTCTCAAATGAATGCCTTCCTCAAAGACGATTGGGGTTCCCTAAACTTTACCAATTTATTCATTGCAGAATATAAGGTAGATCCCTCTTGCATGGACCTTCCATGTGCCCCTAAAACAAAGGCAGATAATACTCTCACGGAGGAGAAGTGCGACCCTGTTCAAGAGATCACTCCTTCCCACACTGAGGAGAACAATCCACCTCCTACAAAAGAAATTAACATTTGTGAGCCTGGCAAGGAAGGTGGAAGTACCCCCGTAGAGATGTTCAACATCCATTGGTGGAATGAAGCATTTTATGTGGATCCACCATCCCCTAAATTTTTGAAAACTCGCTATGGGTTCGGATATGAGCTCGCTTCTCAGTATGGCTATGGGAAAAAGGGCCTAGGATATATCAATCAAGGAATTCAAGTCCCTGTCCATCTTAAGCCACGACGACACAATTTGGGACTAGTATGTTCCGTCAAACAGTCTAAGCAAAATCCTTGGTGGAGTGTTAATATGATTTCGGTCAAACCATTAAATCTTATTCACCCTAAGTTAATAGAGGAAAAGGAGCAAGCCAAGAAAGTACCTCTCAATGTCTTCTCTTCAGATGAAGTGTTAGAGGAGTTTCTAGGCACCTATTCCCCATTACCTCCTTATCACCACAAAAGATGATTCCTGTATTGCTTGCACAACCAAGCGTATTTCAGGGAATCTGTCTTGAGTATTGACGAGGAGGGCCCTCTATCTAATACCAGTGATGATGTCATGATACCTCATCATGAAGACGGTAATTCCCTCCTAAAAGGGGATACTGTTGAGATCTCCATGGATCTCGCATCCTCTGAAAAAGTGATCAAAATTGAGAAGTGTCTCTCTCCGGAAGAAGTAGGCGAACACTCTGATCTCTTACATTCTCATCCCGACATCTTCACTTGGACATATAAGGATATGCCTGGTATTGATGAATCTATAGTAGTTCATAATATCATCTTGTGCCCTGATGCCAAGCTGGTTAAGCAAAAAAATTGAAAGATTAATCCCAAGGTGGCATTAATGGTTAAGACTGAGATAGAGAAACTATTGAAAGCAAGCTTTATCTTCCCTATCGATTATTCCCCTTGGATTTTGAATATAGTTGTCGTTAGAAAACTTGATGGTCGCATTCACATATGCATCGACTTTCAAGATCTTAACAAGGCTTCTCTTAAATATTATTTTCCACTACCTAATATAGATATGATTGTCAACTCGATTGCAGGCCATGAATTGATTTCTTTCATGGATGGCTTCTCAGGTTATAATCAAATCCATATTAACTCAAACGATCAATACAAGACAGTCTTCACTACCCTATGGGGTACTTTATGTTATGTGGTCATGCCCTTTGGGTTAAAGAATGCAAGAGCTACTTACTAGCGGGCAATGACCCTAATATTTCATGACTTTATTCACAAGATTTTAGAATATTACGTCGATGACATATTGGCAAAATTGGTAACCTGTCAAGATCATCCTAAGAACCTTCATCTTATTTTTGAAAGACTTCAACTCTACAAAATGAGACTAAATCCCCTTAAGTATGTCTTTGGCATTGATGTCAGCAAGCTTCTTGGGTTCGTAGTCTCTCATCGTGGGATCGAAGTTGACACAAAAGATTGATGCAATCGTTAACATGCATCTACCAAAGAATATTACTGAGTTGCAAAATTTGCAAGGAAAGATTCAAGAAATTCACAGATTCATATCTCAGTTGGTTGATTGTACCCTTCCTTTCACCCGCCTACTAAAAAAAGATGTTTGTTTCATGTGGGATGAGGAATGTCAAAGAGCCTTTGAGTCAATCAAAGCCTATTTGGCCAACCCTCTCATATTGATGTTGGATATGCAAGATAGACCATTTCTGCTTTATCTAGTTGTGTCACCATATGCTTTGGCAGCTCTTTTAGCTCAATATGATGACACTGGAAAGGAAAGAGCAGTCTACTACATTAGTCGCATCCTGGTTGACTATGAAACCCATTATTCCTCCATGGAGATGTAGTTCCTTGCTCTTGTCTTTGCTACACAGAAGTTGAGGCATTATCTTCTCCATGCTGAAATGCACGTCATAGTAAAAATAGATCTTTTAAGACATCTATTTTCCAGTAATGATCGAGTAGGAAGGTTAGCGAAATCGGTTATGTTGCTTTCTGAGTTTGACATAAAGTTTGTTACTCATAAATAAATAAAGGGTCAAGCAGTTTCGGATCAGCTAGTGGATGCTCCCTCATCTCACTCCTTTCCTAGTTTGGATTTGTTTCCTGATGAAAAAAATTTTGCAATCAATCACAACCCCGAATGGAAAATGCATTTCAACGAATCGAGATGTCAAAATGGTTCTAGAGTGGGCATGGTTCTAATATCCCCGAAGGTAAACCAATTCCCTTATCCTTTCGATTATATTTTCCTTGTACCAATAACATTGTTGAATACAAAGCCCTTATAGTTGGCTTACTTGTCACAATAGCCCTAAAGATCAAACACCTCTGTATCCTAGGCGACTCCAAACTTATAGTGAACCAAATAACGGGAACCTATCAGGCTAAGCAAAGTAAGTTGTCTCAATACCAGGACCTTGCCTTGTCTTTGCTCAAACATTTTTCTTCTTTCACAATAGACAATTTTCCTAGGAGAGAAAATAGACATGTCGATGCCATGGCGAGCGCAGCTTCCTTGGTACCTTCTGAAGAAGATACGAAAGAATACCATTTCGTGGTCTAGGTCTTGCGAACCCCTTAGTTCCTAAAGAACCTAAAGCCAAGTCCCCTACATGTTCCCATGTGGACTCTGGGGAATGGTTTTCTAATATCTATAACTATCTAAAGACTAGGAATTTCCCCGATGATGTGACAAAAAATGACTGCATTCATATAAGGAAGGTTTTAGTTCAATACATCATCCTGTCTAACATCCTTTATAGGAAGGCCTATAATGGTCTGCTTCTTAGGTGTCTTACTAAAGTAGAGATACCCCTTGCCCTTAAGGAAGCCCATGCAGGCTCTGGGGGTGGAAATTTTGGTGGTAAATCCTTGGCGCAAAGATTGATACACATGGGATACTATTGGAAAACCATGGAACAAGATTCCTTTGACTTTGTCAAAAAGTGCCCTCAATGTTAGCAACACAATCGACTCATTCATGTGCCTTCCCAAGAGTTACAAAACCAAACTTCCCCTTGGTCGTTCGCTAAGTGGGGGTTGGATATTATTGGAAAGATATCACCCCCCTCTTCCAAGGGACATTCCTTTATCATTACCGCTACGAATTACTTCACAAAGTGGGTCGAGGCTATCCCGCTCCAATCCACAAATGTTGAAGCTATTTGTAGCTTCCTTATGAACATCATTTCTTGATTCGGATTGCCTGCTACACTTGTTTTTAACAATGATACACCATTTAAGAACAAGGAAGTGAAGTAGTTCCTCGAGAAATTTTACATCCAGCATAGGTTTTCCACGCCATACTATCTGCAATCTAATGGTCAAGCAGAAGCATCAAATAAAACTCTTGAACTTATTCTTCATAAAATAGTTAACAAACATGGTAAAGATTGGCACATTCAACTGACATACACTTTATGGGCCTATCGCATGAGTGTTCGTACAGCTACGGGAACAACACCCTATAACCTCGTGTATAGTGTTGAAGCTATCATACCTTTGGACCTGGAAATTTCGTCTCTACGAGTTTCTCTTAAGGGGCTAATTGATAATGAGACCTATCGAATTAACCATTTGCATTAGCTGGAGATGCTCAATGAATGTCATTTGTGATCCCTCGAACATCTTAAAGCTTATCAACGATGGTTATCTAGACAGTACAACCAAAGTGTACTTCCTAGAACCTTTAAAATAGGAAATTTGGTTCTTTGTGAAAACCAAAGAAATGTAAATGTGTCTCTCGGCCAGAGGGGAAAATTCAGCCCTAACTGGTTAGGCCCTTACATTGTGATTTCTATATATGGCTCATGATCCTATGGATTATCATCTATGGATGGAATTCCTTTAAAGGAACCTATTAATGCAATACATCTCCGTCGTTATTGTAGAACCCTAATCCAAATACCTGCAAAACACAACAAATGAAATACATTAGGATATCAAATGCAAGTAAGAATAAGGACTCCCCATGAAATCCATTATCAAAGTTTAAAATAGGAAATGAGACAAGAATGAAATGAAAGAGCAATAAAGCAAGTTAAATCCTATTGAAGACAATGCAAACTCTTGATCCCATGGGGGAATTGGTGTCAATTTGATGTGAAAATTGGCCCTTTCCCAGTTCCTATGATGCAAACTTGATGAATGTTGATGAATGATCCACTTTGTTGATGCTTGATGAGTGCTCCAATGGAAAAATATGTATAACCTAGCTAAGATTCAATGATGGTGTATGAAATTTGCTAAAGATTTGAACATAGTAAGTTTACTCAAATTGTGGATGATCAAATGAGGAGTTTAGCCTCTTATTTATAGAATGCTAAGATGGATGAATGTCCAAAATAGAGCAATGTGGGACTAACATTAAACCAATGGCAAGATGCCACTTGTCAACTTGTGAATGGAGGAAGCTTGAGCACATTTTGATCAATGTGCAAGTTTGAAATTTGAATTTGATGAAATGACATGTTTAGGGGGGATGAAAGATGAGTTAAATGCCAAGTGGGAGACATGTAAGAGACAATGTAAGAGCTTTAAATTGTTTGTTGGATGGACAAGTCATTTTGGGGGGAGATTTCAAATTTGAGGAATATTCCCACTTGGATGCCTTTTTTGAATGAAAATAGGTGATTTATAAAACAATTAAATTGATTTTCATGTGCAAGTTGCAAAATCTAGAGGATTTGAGTGATTAGGATTAAATTAATATTTGATTAATTTAAGGGGAGATTTAGCTGATTTGACCATTTGATTTAGATTTTAGGATTGAAATAAATCAAAAAGAGATGAAAATGATTAAGACTTAGTTAAATAAATATTTTGATTTATTTAACCAAAAGGGGTGATGTTAGATTAAATTAGATAAATGTTTGATTTATTTTATTTAATTAGATGAACTTTAGAAATTTAATCAAATAATATGGATTATTTAATTAAATAAAGATAGGAAGATGAAATGACCTAGCTATTTACACAAAGATGATGATTTAATTAAATTGAGGGATTTATTTAATTAAAAGGGGAATTATGATGACTTTAATCAAATAAGGCTATTCAATTAAATGGCTAGACATAGGGATAATTCAGAATGAAACGATATTAGTAGATCGGGATCGAGTGTGCAATATCAATCTGTATATTTTGTATGTCTACATTTTTCCCCTCTTTGAAGAAGTGCACTTGTTGCGTTGGTTCAAAGAATAATTTTGCCATGATCAAAAGTCAAAAATTCTCTGATTTTTTTTTTCAGATGCCCCATTGTTGCCCCAGCAAAAAAATTGCGCCGATATACTGCCCCCTCGAGAGATCGGGCAAAGAGGTTTGATTTGAGGGTCGATCTCTCGACAAAGAGGTTCAAGATCAGTTCAACTCAAATATTTGATGTAGACAAACATCAGCCATGGGTAGCCTTATGCCTATTTTGATATATTACACCCACTTGATCCTGATTTGTACCATGACAGTGACATTATTAATGATGAGATGATTATGATGTTTATATATAATGGATGATATGATGATGCATGGATGATATGGATGCACATGATATGATATGATGATGCTTTTATGATTATGCAAATAGGTGATAAATGTATGGTTTATGAGATGTTTAGAATAACCAATCTATATTATGCAATGATGGGGATGAATGCATGTGGTATGATTAATGCTTTCTATATGGTATGATATGCATTATGCAGTATGCTGACGGTTTGTGGATATAGGATGGATGCATTATCGATGATTTATGATTAACCTTCATGGTACCATGTTAGCGCGAAAGCCAAGAGATAGAAGAAAATAAGAGATTCCAACAAGACATGAGATGATGATGATGATGATGATGATGATGATTTCTTGCTGAGGAGTTGGGATTTTCAAAGGGCCAATTACCTTATGTTTGATAACATACGTAGGCATGATGCATCAGGGTATAAAGAACCAGGATGATGTTGTACCTAATGCGATGGGATTTGACTCAACAAACAGATAGGAGTATTCTTGTTCACAATTGACATGCGGAAACCTTGGTAGGACGTACCTAACAAAGCAAGTATTCGCCAAGTTATATTACAAGAACGTCCAACAAGCGCAGCAGATAAACAGATAATGATCGTTGCCCCATTCCTATCTCTCTAAATCCCTTCGTTGGGGACATCATTGAGAGGTCCTTAGAAAGAGCACAATAAGATAAACCAAAAGAAAAGATCAAGTACACAAACAAGCCAATGTTCTTCATACCTTCAGCCAAAGGGATGTGTTTTGATAGGATAAGAATCCAAGGTGATATCCAAAATGATGCCCATTGTCGGAACGATATATCCTAGGACATGCATTGTATAGGATGATGATGGTTTGATAAGTTGATTGATAGGCTGTTGATATAAGGTTGATTAACATGTTTGAAAATGATCAAGAGTTTGATTTTGTGTTTAACAGTTTGTTGCTTCAATTTTGATTGTGTTTGAAGTTTTCTTTTTTGTTGATTGTTGTGGTTGTTTATGTTTGTTTTGCTTAAGGATGAAGGTGACGATCAGTTTATTGTGGATGATTGATTATTTCGAGTGAAAACGAGATGAGACGGATGGATTTTTTCAAATATTTGGATGTTTTTTTTACTTTTTTGGAATGTTTTGAGGTTGTTTTTGGTATTTTTCAAATTTTGCAAATGTTTTGATTTTCGAATTTTTGATGTTTTGGGGTTTTCCAAGATTTTATGAATGTTTTGGATTTTGTGTTTTGAATGTTTTTGGACTTTGATGTTTTTTAATGTTTTTGATTTTGATGTTTTTGATGTTTTGGATTTTGATGTTTTTAATGTTTTGGATTTTGATGTCTTGGGCTAATCAAAGATTATCCTTGCCTACGTTTAAGCTCAGAGACGAAGTAGTTCGGATATCATGTTTTTGATGTTTTCTATTTTATAGATGTTTTTTGGATTTTGATATGTTTTGGATGTTTTTGGATTTTCGCATGATTTTGACGATTTGGATATGGATATGTGTGATGATATCAGTGGTCTATTTGGGATTTTTTTGAAAACCAAGCTAAGGTTGATTAATCGAATCAATGGATTGATTATGATAACATTGTTGAGGATGCACAACAATGTAAGAATAGTGTTAAGCAACATGAGGATTAGGATGGAAATCCCAAGATGATGAGGGATTGATGAAGATAACATTATTAAGGATGCACAACAATGCAAGGATAGTGTTAACCAACACAATGATGGGGAAGGATATCCCAAGATTATGCAGGATTGATTGGATTTGATTGATCAGGATTGATGAAGCTTGGTTTGGAACAAAATATGTTTTGGATGATTTGATGTGTGTTGAAGCACACATTAGATGCATCTGATAGTGATTGTTTGGATTGATGTTTGATGAAAGATGAAGATTGATAAGGAATGTCTTCTCATCAAAATATTCCATGGGCTAGTGATTTGGTTTTTGGCTTACAAATGTATTGACCAATTTGATTTGCTAATTTCGGATCACCACATAAGTTGGAGGATATAGATCAAGATTTATTCCTGAAGTAAGATGTAAATATCTGCCCCCAGTGTCTAGCAACGTATGGAATGCCATGTGTGGATGCTCGGATAGATGTATGGATGGATGGATAGGCATTATCTTGTGATAAGATAAGGTGTTTGAACGGAGGAATGCTTCATTGGATAATGCTTCATGGCTCAGATAATGTTGGATAGGATAGGATCAATGAAAATGGCCCATGTCAAGATGTTTACCATAAGCAAGTGTAAAGTGTGCACCAAACTTTGTCAAGATCAAGATAACTTGGACTATGTATGCAGATGGATGAAAATGGATTGGATAAATGGTTTATGGATGAATGGATTTATTATGGCTGAGATGGATGGAATGTTGGATTTATTATGGATGGGATGAATGGAATGTTGGATTTATTATGGGTGAGATGGATGGAATGTTGGATTTATTATGGATGGGATGAGATGTTTTCACCTGAACTAGCGCACGTAGATGCTTGATTCTACACATGATGCTCGTTTGCTAGGTTTTCATCATGGTACTTGCCCAAAGCACCGCCCATGCGGTTTTCACTAGAGGACGATTTTTTTCTTTACTTTTTTCAATCCTTTTTTTGATTTTTTTTTGGATTTTCATATTTTTTATTTTTTTTGGTTTTTCTGAAAGATTCATGTTGACCCACCTAGTGGTGTTGATGTAGATGCTTCTATCATAATGTGCCATCAGAATCCTGCTTGAAGAAGTTGCCTTGCTAAGATACATGCACTTGAATGCAGCTTTTGGGATTCCTAATCTGCTTCATTGATACCAAAGTTGACTTTGTCTTTGTGCGCACATCGCGATAGTGTGCCTTCTAAATCCTTATGATGAAGGATTGTTGCCAATATATGGTCAATGTGAGAATTGGATATCATGCGTGGAGGCATGGATGGAGTGTGTTTAGGGATAGAAGATGGATTGGTTAACAGTTTGGAACCTTTGAATCTCCAAACTTGGGAAGATGAGCAATGATGGGTGGATACAAAAGTGTGCATGGAATTAGGACCAACTTCTTGATACACTTTGTATGTCGCTTGAAAAGCCTACTTTTTCTTTTGTGGATATCTTTGATGGATACTTTTCCCTTTTTATTTTGCCCCATAGTTTCTTTGACTGATGGAGTTTGATAGGGATAATTTTTCTTTGTATTCTTTGGTATCCATGTGTATTTGATTTGTCCATTATGCTTCTTAGTTTCTTTTGCTTTGATAACGTTCTTTGTGCTTTGATTCACATCCTTCATTTGATGTTGGTCCCAATTTTTGGATGGGGTAATGTGTGGATGAAGATTCATGATGTGGTTGGTTGTAGTATTGACACTAGTTTCATCATAAAGACTCTTCATTCTCCCTATGTTAACGTTTGCTTGAGACATAGTTGCCCCCAGTATGGTGGTAGTGGCACCTTCATTCCTTGATTCTGCTTGTTTTGAGGGTTCCTATTTAGAATGCATTCTCTTATAAATGACCACTGCAGATGATGTTATTTCAATTTGCTGCTCTGCTAACTCTGAAATATCTTGTTTTGTCTGACCTGCTTCCTTGAGTGGATAATGTTGGATATTTTTATTCATGATTTCCTCAGTCTGAGTTTGGGATATATCTGATCTTGATGTTGACAACTCAGTTTGACTATAGGAATCACTAACCTTCTCTTTTTGTGTAATAATGTCAAGAGTAAAGGAATCATGTTCTGAATGAAGATCATCTACGTGTCCACCCAAAGAAATCATCTCATGGGTATATGGAGTATGTGCTATGTGGATATGATCATCTTGTATAGATAGGAGAGTATCCATTAGACCATTGTAGTAGCTTGGAGATACAAACTCTTGATCTTGAATGATTTCATAATTTCTTTCGACATGCTTTGGATCGAATTCTTGACATGGGTCAGTTTCAAAGGATGGATTGCTTACAAAGGGTTCTATGATATCTTCATTAGGAACGGAAAGTGGTTCATTATCCTCTTGATCTTTGAGTGGGCTTGGATCAAGTGTCGAGTTGAGGATTCCTTCAGTATCTGTAATCATGAGGTCAAAGGGGGTCAACATGTCTTGGAAAGGACCATTGCTAGACCTTGGTGAAAGATTTTGATCATGCTTTGGAATAAATTCTTGAGATATGTCCTCTAACTCATAAGGAAATGTAGAGACATTTTCAATATGATCATTGGTCGATGGATCATAGATTATGTCAATGGGATCAAATAATTCTAACACTCCTTGAAATAGATCACTAAAAATTGGCTCTTAATGTATGGTGAGTTGATCATCAGATGGGGTGGAAACATCTTCAAGGTGCTCATTGATGGAGAGATCTTGATCATTATTTTCAACAATTAAGGTGGAGGGATTTTCAATGTCTTCAACCATAGGGTCAAATGATGTTGACATTTCTTGAATTGGATCATTGTTGGGTATTGTTGGTGGATTTTGATCATGATTGAAAAGTGATTCTTGATGTATGTTAATTTGATCATTGGATGAGGCAGAAACATCTTCAAGGTGTTCATTGATGGATAGATCTTGATCATTGTCCCCAATAGTGATTATCTTTTGATCAATAAGGTCTTGGATGATATTTTTGATTCGAATACAACTTGATGTTGTGTGTCCCTTTGTTTTGTGGAAATCACAATGGTGCTCCTTGTTATACCCTGGTAGTTTAACTAGGGGTTCTTGATAGTTCCCATAGATGGGGAGCTTGATGAGATTTTCTTGTACCAATTGTTGCATGACCGATTCCATTGGTCTCCCAAGTGGTGTGTATTTTTGTTTGTTTGTGAGATTTTTACTTTGAATTGACCTTGTGGTGGTTTATTTTGGAGATGTGGTGATTGATCTTTAAAATGTGGCGATTAATCTTCGAGATGGGGTAATTGGGTTTGTTGTTGATCTTGATCTTGATATCTAACCTCTTGACATTGGAGATTTTGTTCTTGATGTAGTTGTGGACACAACTCAACACTTTGATGACATGGTTTAACCAATGGAAGAGTGTATTGATTTTGGAGTGAAGATATCTCTTGGCTCAATAATTCAATTAGTTTGGCATGTGAAGAAAGTTGCTCTAGCAAAATTTGATCTTGATTTTGAATTTGAATCCCTTGATTTGGCTTTTGTTCAATTAGATTTGGGATGTACACTTGTGGTGTTTGCATGGGATCATGGACAAATTGATTTTGGTCAATGTTCTGACTTGGGATGATGTTCATATTTGGCATTATGGGTTGAAATTGAACATTGTTCATGTTGGGAATCACATTGCCTTGATTTAGGTAACTTTGATTTTGCATGGTGTTACCTTGACTTGGAGTCGTTAACATCTTTTTTGGACTTTGAATAATATTTGTATGATTTGCAAACATATCCATCCCAAAGTTTACCAAGTTTGGATTCAAAATGTTCATGTTTTGTAAAGTTGTTCTTGGTACATTCACATTTGGCATGTAGGAATTTGATGGGATGATGTTGTTCATTTGAAGGCTCATGCATTGAGTGTTTGGTTGATATATTTGTAGGTTTGGACTTGGATTTAAATCTACCATCGGGAAAGGTGTTCCAAAATTTTGACTAGGAATACTCACATTTGTTGTACCATTGAGGTTTGTACGAGATAATGATCCCATGTATGGATTGTATAAATGTGAGTTTTGAAAATCAATTGGAATTGTGAGGCTTTTATAATTTGGTTGGTTTGGATCACTTATGATGTATGGATCAAGTTTATATTCCATGTTTTTCTTGTGTTTTGACTTTGTTGCAAAAGTGACCTCTAAGGTGTTTAGGACCAATGATGAGATGAAGGATGAAAATAGTGAATGATATGGGTGTTGTTTTTCTTAGGAAATTTGGATCAATGCTAGACTTTAGGATTTGATTTTGATTGGTTTTGATTGGATAATGAACTTGTAAACCTTAAGATGTTGGATGTGATCTTTAGGATAAACTTGTTCAAAGGTGTGCTAATTTAACTAGAGGTATGAGAAAGGATGCATTCCCATACTCCTAATTAAACAAGGTGATTTTTTATTTGGTTTAAGGATGTACCCAAGTCTAGATAATGATGTTTCCAAAGCTACAAATTTGCTTGTGGGATGGGATGATAAATGTTTGAAATGGATGAAATGTTTGATTTTGATCCTAAATGAACCTAAGAAGGACTTGTTTACAAGGCCAAGGTTTTGAAGAACATGTTTTTCCCTTCAAACCAAAAGATCAATGTTTGCTCAAAAGACCATAAGACAATGGATAAACAAGCACATGTGTGGGGTTCAATTGATTTCATCTTGATTAGTGAATTTTATTTTACCACAAACACTTCTTTGATTAGGTTTTCCAAACTAGATGTCCAATGTCCTAATTTCTTCAAATCCCACAAAGTATGTTATGTGGAAATTTGATGAATCCAAGGCAAGGGTTACCTATTGTTGATCTTTAGTAGGAAAATTGAGATGTAAGCTCAAGTGTTTAGAAACCTCTAAGGATGCGAATCCCAAGGGAAAGCAATAACACATGAATTTGGTCAATTGTATTTGCCTCCTAAAGGGTTTGAAATTTTGATGAGGATGTTAAGTGTTTGTTTTGAAATATTTTCGAACAAGAAAAGTGTTTTGACTCATAAGCAATATAACATCCTAGCTTAATTGGTATGTTTTTCTTGGTGGGCTTGCCTCATGCCCTTCGTAGTAGAAAAGATGATTTTACATGCAACCAAGGAAAGAGTATAAAGGTATGTTAAGAATGAAGTCTTAACCTCTATACTTTAACCGAGATCGAACATGGCAAGTAACTTCTTGGAATCTAAGTTCCAATGCACCACTTTGATAAACTCATTGGATGGACTAGTTGGTTACTACAAGCAAGGGTTTTAGTTCAGACTTTCCATTCGTGGAGATTGACTCATACGACGAGAGTCCCTTTTCAGATCCATCTCGTTAGAGCCAACCGCGTGATATTGGTGTTTACTCCAATACCTGTATTTATCGGGTTGGAAATACTCTTGGCTTTAGAGTTTTACTGGTTGAGTCATTCCCTTGGGTGAGTATTTTTTCCCCAAGGCAGACCCTCTAAGATAAACAAAAGCAAGTAAAGACAATATCCGTAACTCGATCAATTTTTGTTTGCAACACAAAGAGAGAGTGTATGCAATAATGCTCTACTCACACTCACACAATGTTTTGTTCAATTTTTAAACCCAAAATGAAGTGTGGAGGTGATTACTTTATCTCAACCTAAGATCACAAAAAAGGTCTTTTGATTCTCAAGATTTCTATAAAGCATGAGAGAAGCGCATACGTCCTTTTCGATGATGTTAGTTTAAGTAAGCAATCACAAAACAAATTTACACTTGTTCCTTTTAAGTCCACAAAGCAATTGTGAGTTATTTTTAAAGCACCAAAGGACAAATGAGAGTTGTTTTGTTCAATTTTTAATCCCAAAAAAAAACTTTAGTAGATTTGAGTCCTAATGTTTATTTTAAACCCTTTGTAGCAAAAATTAAAAGATTCTTTTTAGAGCCCAAATGAAATTAGTAGATTCTAAAAGCTTGAAAGATAGCAAATCCTTAGAAGAGGGATTATAATTTCTTCCCAAAGTGTTTAAAAACACTTGTTACAATGATGTGATAATTCTTTTTCTTTGACTTCCATGCTCCCTTATCCTTCAAAACCTGCAACACAAGCTCCAAATGTCAAATGAAATCAAGAAACAAGAAGATATGATGGTTAGATAGACGAGTAAACATAAAAACCCTAAAAGTTAGACCAAGTTTCATTATGATTTGACATTAAGTAAAAATTTGAAAATTTTAACTTTATAAAAATTGATAATAACCTACACCATTTGATATCTTATGAAATTCTACCCCATTTCAAAAAAAAAAAATTCGAAAAAGACCAAAAAATGACCAAGATATGGCCATTTTAAATTTGCATGAAAAAGAAAGAAATCCAAGCGGTTCTGTTTCTGGTGGCGACTTTGTTTGATTTTGTAGCGGCGCTATATGGCGACGTTGGAGACTCCAGCGGCACAGTTTGATTTTTTAGCAGTGCAATTTGAATTTTTGAGCAGTTCTGTATGGCGATGTTGGACTATGAGCAATTATGTTTGCTGTAAACAACAAAAACATCAAAAACCACAGAAATTTCTCAAAAAACTTGATTTGATCTTCCGATAGGCCCTCCCTCTAGCGCCAAATGTAGAACCCTAATCCAAATACCTGCAAAACACAACAAATGAAATACATTAGGATATCAAATGCAAGTAAGAATAAGGATTCCCCATGAAATCCAAATTAGCAAAGTTTAAAATAGGAAATGAGACAAGAATGAAATGAAAGAGCAATAAAGCAAGTTAAATCCTATTGAAGACAATGCAAACTCTTGATCCCATGGGGGAATTGGTGTCAATTTGATGTGAAAATTGGCCCTTTCTCAATTCCTATGATGCAAATTTGATGAATGTTGATGAATGATCCACTTTTTTGATGCTTGATGAGTGCTCCAATGAAAAAATTTGTATACCCTAGCTAAGATTCAATGATGATGTATGAAATTTAATAAAGATTTGAATATAGTAAGTTTACTCAAATTGTGGATGATCAAATGAGGAGTTTAGCCTCTTATTTATAGAATGCTAGGATGGATGAATGTCCAAAATGGAGCAATGTGGGACTAACATTCAACCAATGGCAAGATGCCACTTGTCAACTTGTGAATGGAGGAAGCTTGAGCACATTTTGATCAATGTGCAAGTTTGAAATTTGAATTTGACGAAATGACATGTTTAGGGGGGATGAAAGATGAGTTAAATTCCAAGTGGGAGACATGTAAGAGACAATGTAAGTGCTTTAAATTCTTTGTTAGATGGACAAGTCATTTTGGGGGGAGATTTCAAATTTGAGGAATATTCCCACTTGGATGCCTTTTTTGAATGAAAATAGGTGATTTATAAAACAATTAAATTGATTTTCATGTGCAAGTTGCAAAATCTAAAGGATTTGAGTGATTAGGATTAAATTAATCAGGATTTGATTAATTTAAGGGGAGATTTAGCTGATTTGACTATTTGATTTAGATTTTAGGATTGAAATAAAGCAAAAAGAGATGAAAATGATTAAGACTTAGTTAAATAAATATTTTGATTTATTTAACCAAAAGGGGTGATGTTAGATTAAATTAGATAAATGTTTGATTTATTTAATTTAGTTAGATGAACTTTAGAAATTTAATCAAATAATATGGATTATTTAATTAAATAAAGATAGGAAGATGAAATGACCTAACTATTTACACAGAGACAAAGATTTAATTAAATTGAGGGGTTTATTTAATTAAAAGGGGAATTATGATGACTTTAATCAAATAAGGCTATTCAATTAAATGGTTAGATAGAGGGATAATTCAAAATTAAACGATATTAGTAGATTGAGATCGAGTGTGCAATATCAATCTGTATATTTTGTATGTCTACAGTTACTATGTGTAGTGTCCTATGTGTCACCTATGTGTCGCCCTCTCTACGAGAAAGAGTAGTAGTACTACATATGTTGACATTGTTCATTAACACATTATGAGAATTTTTTGTGTTATGAATGACCACGTGCATGTGTGTGTGTGTCCATTAGATCGTCATTATATTTAATGAACATGCAATCATGTGTGTTTATTAAATCATATTAGCATCTAATGTAAGCATACATCCACATGAGAATATAACATCCATAGCATAAAAATGTGAGAAATGAATAAAAAACATACACATCCAAATAAATAATTCCATGAAATTAGAATTGATGTATCCACACACACACACATATATATATATACGCAATGTATGTATCCAATGTCATGTACATGTATCAGGCCACTACTACAAAAAATGAGTGGTTGAATATATGTATTTATAGAAAGATCTACAAGTATATATGAATGTATATGTATCTTGCTACAAAAATGATATGCACAAAAAATTGATGATGAACCCTTGATCACTACGGCGCATGGTTCCCAAAGCCCTCTGGCTCTGGCAGATGCTCTAGAAGCCGTGGGAGGGGCCAGACAATGGTCATTGAATGAAAACGATGAGAGCATGATGCAGACAGGGCTACCTCCATCCCTCTAATCTCCCCCTATAAGGAAGATATCGTCAGCTTTGCCTGGCGCAACTGAACACGCAATCATTGAACATTTGTTGGGATCACAGTTGTTGACTGCCTGTTGAGCTCATCAAGATGACTCTGAAGGGCATCACGTGTCTGCTCAATGGCATCAACCCTCCTCACTATCGTGTCTCACTCGACGAGCACCATTCACAACTCCCCTGACAGCTGGTCATGTTGTCCTCACATTGTCATCAACTCTGTAGTGAGCTGAACAATATTTGCACCCCGCTCCTCGTATGTAGTCCACAAGCATACAACCGGCTCAAAGTTGGGGGTATGACATCCCACAGACACTGGTCGATACACCTAGAGGACTAATCCCTGAATTTGTACAACAGGGGCAACCTCTGAAATACACTAAGCTTTGAGCCCAGTCCATCCTTGTGTGTCCTCTGCAACCACAGAAAAGGAAAACACATTAGTATCAAGTGGCATATATAAGATACATATATCATAAAATTGAAAGTACAAAACATAAAATAATGAATCATGTATACCTAGATCCCCCAGCTGCCATGTCGAGTCAGGGTGAGGATTGGTGCTAGGACTTGCATCGTCGGCCTCAATGGCCACTCCTGGTGCCACAAGCGACACAGCCACAGTAGAAGATGGTGGTGCTGAAGAGATAGGGGTAGCCAGTGGGGGATCTGACCTCCTTTGTCGCCTTGACCTTGATGACATCACCTCCTCCTCCTGGGGTGCCTCCTCCTCCTCCTCCCCAACCTGCTATCGGTCTCTCCTCTTATCCTACGGTGGCGGGGCTGGTAAGTCCCCTTGTGGACTAGGGTCCCCTCCTAAAGCACCCTCTCCGAACACAAGAGCAGGACAATGCCTCTCCCACCACCACGTGAAGTTTGCTGACACACAGACATTATCCACCATCAATATGGGTGGTAGATCATGGTCGGGCTCATCATCATCGGAGGGGACGATATTTGTAATAGTGGGGCGAGGTCGGTCCCCAACCCTCGCCGTGCTCCTATGGGCCCTTGTATAAGTGGGAACATCTGTTGGTATGGTATGTGGTTGGCCATGCTACTGCATGACCTGACTCCAGTAGTAGGGTATGATAACAAAATCCCTATGCCCAATCAAAAAATTATCTCGCTATAGGTTCCTCAGGTACCTGTCATCATCTACCCACCTGAAAAATTGATAGGGTCTCCATCGAACCCTATCTTCTGTGAGGGTATCAAATTGCAACCACCAAAACTGTAAGTTTTTGAATCTCCACTGACCCATCATGTCATACCAGTGGGCCATGAGAATCTGATATGGTCGTCGCTATGGAAAATCGACCGACCAAGTGCACATGATGTGGGCAAAGGCCCACACTTGCAAAAGTGTACACACTGTAAGGTTGCGGTACTAATAGTGCAGTACCAACCTAGCTCCTGGTAGAGGTGCACAAGCATGCTATGCCCCCAAGAAAAGATGGTCTCCTATTAGTATGGATGAGGCCCTCGTGCAAGTGCGAGCGTCGCCCATCAATTGTGGTCCAGAAGGCAATGGTCACGACCATAACCTGGTGGATCAATGGTGTTGTTGTCCTCGCCTGGTCATACCAATGCATATAGATATGACCTATGTCGTCCATCCTTCTTGTGCAGTAGCAGATGCCCTCTTATCACTCCCGTGTTGATCGTATGTTGTCAAGGGCCACCCGTTGTCCACAGATGGGTAGTCTAAGGATCTAATAGACGTCCTCAAGAGTAACGTTCATCTCTCCACATGGTAATTAGAACAATGATGCAGTGACATCCCACCACTCCATGAGGGCCATCAACATCCTCTCATGATATCTCATCTCTGGCATGGTGAACACATGCCAGAGACCGACGCACTCTGAGAGTGTGACCTCATCCTTAGATAAGTGGTCCTTCTACTCACAAACCAACCAAAATGCTCACCCTCCAGGATGCTCCTGAATCTTCAAGTACTCCTGCCAAAAAGTAACAAAAAATTTTGAATCAAAACATCAACATTTACATCAAAAGTAAGAGAAAATAACTAAGACCTATGTGCGACGCGCAGACGTCTGTGTGTCGTGCATACGTCTCCTTACCATCATGGTCACCTCAGAGACAATAATGCATCTCCGAGATGACAATGCGCATAGTAGACTACAGCGCGATTTTTGGACGCAGGCGTGTGAAAAAGATGCCTGCGCACCTTGTCGACAGAAAAATCTTAAAAAATGCATAAAAAATCACAAAGAACAAGAGTTTGTGGCCTACCTAGTCGACCTCACAACCCTTGGTGATGTCTCGACGTAGTTGCTCGAGCCTCGAATCCTCATACTCTCTCCTGCTAGGCATTTTGCTGACTTTTCTCTCACAAAAGTCAACAATTTGCTCATTGTGAATAGTGAAAATGGCCCTTCTAGGGGCCCACCTAGGTATATATAGGCCCCCAGGGCCTATTTTTCCTAGGACTTGTGGCTTCCTGGTTTCTCCTAAATTTTCCCCACTAAGCTGGGGGAAAAACCAAGAGGGAGCATAAGGTCATCTCTTGATCATCTTTTTTCTTCTGAATCGATGCCTTTTCCTTATCATTCCTCTCTCTGTGGTAGCTTTCTTCTAATTTTTCAAGGCTGGCCAAAAATTTGAGTTTTGCAGGTTAGGACCTTCAACAGTTTTTGGCGACCGCTCGGATGTTGTTTGTTGAGCTCAGATGCTGGGGGCACCTTCAATTTCAGTCAGCTTAGCTACAATAGCCACTATGGTCTCTCTTTATTAGTACGCAAATCCATAAAATTTGAAAATTTGGGTGAAATCTTTTCTTTTCTACTTTAGTGAGGCTGATTTTTTCAAAATCAAGCCCACTAAAGTGGGGGAAAAATGTAATATCACAGAATTACAACTAGGGGCAATTCCATATTTTCACATTTATGCCTAGCATTTATGGCACCCTAAGACATTAATGACAAAATCCCATGGGTCTGAATTTCACGATTTTGATTCCATGTGGACAAGTGGCTGAGCAACAAAAGCCTGGTGATGCGTTTTCTGAGAATATAGGTCTTGGACGAATGCACGACGCGCTAGCGTCCTATCCATTTCTCGAGTTCAAAACACAGAATCTGGAAGGTTAACCCTTAAGAAATGTGTCATGTTGGTTACACTCTGAAAGTAACGACTCTTTCTCGCCCTTGCAAGCATAAAAACCTCCTACCTCTCATTTAGAGGTTGGAAGACATCACACTAGCTATCTTTCTACTTTATTTTGCTTCAAATTTGAGACTCCTCCTTTGATAGCAATGCATTCACAAGCAAAGCCATGCTGAACTGAGGTCCCCCTAGCAGCAGCAGCAGCTCTCAAGCAAGCACTCAGCGGTGCATTTGTGTGCTTTGGAGAGGGCCTTGGCCCATGGGTAATGCTCTCTTTTCCTCTCTTGCTTTTCTTTTACACACATTTGTCTACTTTTTCATGGTGCGGGTTCTACTCCCAAGTGGGAATTGCTTTCACCACACGCTTATTGTGGTATTTCCTTCAATATTTAGTTTTTTTAGTTAGCTAAATAGTCTTGTATAGATTACTCGTGAGTCTATAAGTAGGGTTTTTTTCTATCCGTCAAGTTCCTAAATTCTTTGTTGCTCAGGACGCCAGTGCATCTTTCAAATGACAACGTGCCATGCTGGCGTCCTAGAACTGCACTGATGTCTTATGGTCGAGAGCTCCCTCTTCTGGGACAAGAATCCTTTAATCCGGCTCTCTCAGAATTTCTGATTATTTTCCTTGAAGTGTAACTGGGTTTTAGGTCTTTATCATTTTATTATTTTGAGGTGTATAAGGGAAGTTTGTTCCCTGGCAATTTCTCAAGAAAGGAGAGACCCGTGTGCAGCAAATCCCTCTTATATCATAGGGCTTATCGTACAAGTGTTCGTTCTTCCACCAGCTCAACACCTTATAACCTCGTTTATGGTACTAAGGCAATCATGCCCTTGGAGTTAGAAATCCCAACATTACAGATTGCTCTCCAAGGTTTGATTGACAATAACACTTATAAGACTGAATGATTACATCAACTTGAAATGCTTGATGAACAACACATTAACGCTCTTGAGCATCTTCAAGCCTATTGCAAAATTCAACAACATTATTACAATCTCAATGTTATCCCTTGCACATTTGACAAGGGTGACTTAGTTCTATCCGAAAATTAGTGTAATATCAATGCCAACCCTAATGAACGTGGAAAATTCAGTCCTAATTGGTTAGGAACCTATGTTGTCGACAAAAGTTATGGGTCTGGTGCTTATGTCTTAATGGAACTCAATGGAACACCCCTTAAAGAACCAATCAATGCCGCACATTTGCATCGGTATTATGTTTAATCCTTTTTGAATAGCATGAAGTATAAAGCAATGTTGATAAACGTTATGGGCTCTTCCCTTATACGCTTTCACCTTGCTTCATTTCTGACAATTCTCTTGTAGGTTTGTCTTGAACACTAAAGTGATTCTTTGTAATTCCTTTAGGTTTCATGCTATTCACTTTCATCTTGTGTGTTGTGTTACATTTCATTTTAGCATAACATGCTCAATCATTATGTTGTATCTAAAATAAAACTACAAATATGTTTTAATTAAATCACATACACATTGTTAAAACATGAAGACATTAATTAATGAAATCTTTCCAAGGTCACTTAATTAATCACATTGCCATTTAACATTCAATCACATTTAGACAAATCATAAAACATAAAAAAATTCTATATATACATATCTTCACAATTCTATATGCATATCATCATAAGAAACAACATCACCAAGGTCTGTGAGAACTAGACCCCTCAGCATCTGGTGCTCATGATTCAATACCTGGACATCATGAGATAGTCATGTGTGATCGTGATCGTGATCCACTAAATCTGAGTGCAAACTCCAGACCTTGTGCTCGTCCAAGGGCCACATCTCTCTCCTCCCGTAGTCATGTTATCTCTACATGTAGTCTCTCCATATCTGTTGGACTCTACGATGACTGCCCTATAGTCTTTTCCTGATGCAATCTTCTCCTCACACTCTCATAAGCTTCCCACAATCTCATGAAAGGTCTGAGTGACTCTAGATCTTCCTCCACAATAGGTGGGGGCATGTAGTCAGAATCCATCTCCTCCTCGTCGATGGATGTGAGTACTATCTCTACAACAGCTTGACGATAGAACTCTCGCTAGTCTCTCGTCACTCCTGTAAGGTAGAAACATAACACAATCAATAATCATCATCATCATCATATATATAACAACATAATAACTCAAAGTACATGCATAAAATCAAATATAATCACCTATGTCACCGATCGGATGTGTCACCTCAATGTCATCCTATACTGAGGGCATGGAGGTTGTTCTAGCCTCCCCTTGACTGTGAGTACTGGTGCCATCTATAGCTACTACTCATGACCTCATCCTATAGATGGGAGAGGACTCCCCCCCTCATGATGGTCCTCAACTACTGTCTCATCATCCTCACTCAAGGGTGGCTCCTCCTCATACTACTCCTCCTCCTCATCCTCCAAATACTCCTCCTCATCCTCCTCCTCTCCCTCCTAATCCTCATAATCTAGATTTGCCTCCTCATCATACTCATCATCAATCACATCAGTAAATATATCGGCAAGTCTATAGTGTTTCTCCTCGGCCCTACCCTCCTACTCCTCTCCATCATCTGGTAGTGGCTTTGCATCTCCCACTGGCTTGTCCATCAGGAATACTGGTGTCAGTCGAGTCATTGTCCACCACTCTGCATGCTCTGTTGTGGCACCAACATCTTTTGTGTCAAAGAATGGTAGTTGGTTGTCATTAGAGTCATCAGAGTCACTCTCGGTTATGTACTCAAGCGTGAGTCACACTGTATCACCCAATCTTCATGCACTCCGCATTGATCTCCTGAAAGAGGATTGTGCCCAGGGTGGTGTTTATACCTATCCAAACTGCCATATGGCTCGATCATAGTAGAATGGTCGTACTATGTGGTCATGGCGGCCAACCAAAAATCTATCCATTTGCATCCTCCTCAAATGTCTGGTATAATCTAGCCACTATAATGTTAGTTGATAAGGTCTCCAAAGGACCTCATCCTCATCCAGTCGGTCAAACTGTACACTCCAAAAATGCAAATCACCATACTACCATAGTCACCACAAAGGATACCCAAAAGCCTGTGGGTACCCCACTGTTGTCGCGCATGGATAACCAACTAGACTGGTACATGTAATATGCTCAACGCACCACACCTGTAGAAGTGTGCAATACACCATACTGTCCACCTCTCGGTATATAAATTGCCCCAAATCATAATAGAGATGTGCCAGCATACTCTGACCCCAAGTGTATACTATGCGTTGCTCTGCCATCCCTTGAATCATGTGGACTAGTCCTCCCTCAAGATTAGCGCTCCGGCCATTAGGGACGAGGACTAGTGCTACAGTGTGCATCATAATGCATCGAACCACTAGTGCCCGTGAATATAATAACATGGAAAAATCAATCCATCTGCTATCTCATGCATCATGAACTGGACCATCTACACAATACTGTAAATTGGCCCTCTACTCCATAAAGGTGCAGTCTTTGCAGAAATATACTCGCTCTCCTTGAATCAACACATAGAGAATCCAGTGTATGTCCTCCAATGTGATCATCATCTCTCATGTGGGTAGATGAAATGTGCATGTATTTGCATCCCATCGCTCACAGAGAGCCATCAGTATGACATTGTGGTATCTCATGGGATGCATAAGATATGCCCAATAGATCCCAATAGCCTGAAGATGCTTCGTCTCCTCTGTTGATAGTGTTGGAGCCAAATCTCTCAAAAAACTTAGTTGTATCCCTCCTAACTGTTGTCATCCTCGAGCGAATACCTTTAAAATTTACACAAATATGCTCTAAAATTCATCTAAAATATTTCATTTTTATGTTTTTCATCATGCAAGTATGCTAAAGTTAATCTAGTGTGCTTTTCTAAAGGCCCTAAACACTTTAGAACCCTTTCGAGACATTTTTCAAACAAAAGGGACACTCACGAAAAAAAGGGGACACTTTGCGAACTTTTTTCCAAGATTCTAAATCAACCTAGATATGCCTCAAAATTCATTAAATCATTACAAAATCACAAAACGAAGGTTGCAGAAACAACTCACCTCATGCTAACGCTCGTCACACTCCACTTGGTCTCGGAGAACGTCCAATCGTGCAGGTGCGTACCCTCGTCTACTCGGCATTTTCTCATCTCACTCATCACTCTAAAGCTACACGCAGGGAAAATGATCTATTAAGTGACAAGTTACTTTCCTTTACCTCTTTAACCTACTTTCATTTCTTTTTATTAGGGTTTCTTATATCTCATGCATTAATTTTATTCAATACAACATAACGGGAGCTAGAGAACTCTATTTTAGACGCTGCTTGATGCATTGGAATTGTGATTCCACCCTTGACATCATCAACTATCTATTGTTATGTGACATGGTACTTGGATATGTCCTTCGATATGATATTTCAAATTCGACATGGCTAGATTGCTACCTTTAGTCCACCTCTTCAAAGCAAGCAAAATCAAGGGGGGGCATACATCCACCCTCGAATTTGATTTCTAAGAGTTAGGAAAAAAGGATTCTTAATAACTAATGAATGTGTGCTGCAGGATGCAGTTTCCTAATATTGTGGTTTTGCAGATAACTACACTGGGGGCTTCATTCTCCCGTCTTTTGAATGAGTATCCTTTTATGTAATAGAGTGCACTGATTAGAATACTTTAGCTTGCATATGCATGTAGAGTCATATAGGAGCTAAAGTGGGAACTTAATTTATTGCCAAAAATTGTATACTCTTGGAGAAAGAGAATTTTGTGGTAAAACTAGGTCCTACTTTAGGCACCTTCCATCAATCACCCCTTAAAATTGCATTTATAGGCTCCTAATACTCATGATTTTGGACTTTGAGGCCTAATTCACCCATGAAACCACTTAAATCCCGACAAATATCATTAAAACCACTCAAATTTTGTGAAACCCACCAAAAATATCCCTAGTGGGACTAAGTTGCTCAAGGTGGTGACTTAGTCCATTTTGGGATATTTCCCACTTTTGAGCAGGAATTTCATTAATTCAATTTAATTTTTCAATGGATGTCAGCCTCTTAGGTCTAAATAATGGGAAAATTAGGTGTTGATGCTTATAAATACACATTTTAAGTCATTTTTAAAAAGCAAAAATCAAAATTCAAGAGAAAAAGTGTCTTACACAAGAAGATTCAATAGCATTTTGTAGCAAAGTTGAAGCTTTAGGGCAGAAAACTAGGGTTTTTGCAAGTCTTCAAGTTCACTTCTTATTCAAGATCTCACATTGCAAAATATTGATCATGGATTCCTATGGTGAATCATGGAGAAATCTAGGTTGAAGAGATGCAACTAGCCATCAAATCACACCTAATGACTTGTTTTTGAAGTGATTCCATCTTCCATGTTCTTCTTATCTTCAAACTTAAGGTTTTTTTGAAGATTCAAATCTGGATTTTCATTAAAGAGCAGAGTGCGGGTTGTGGACTTCTGTTTCCACTTTCGAATTTGTAGAAAATCCAAAGTGGACTAAGTCACCCATAGTGGCGACTTAGTCCCACTACACTACTTTTTCAAAAAAAATTACATTTTCAGACACCCTTTTGGCAGAAACATATTTCTGGGCAAATTCCCTATTCTGGGACTAAGTCACCCAGCCTGGCACAAGTGTCCTAGTTGCCTCAAAAGTTAAAATTTCTAGGATTTCAGTGGCTCCTGAATCTCTAATCTGTTCTTCTTCAATTTCCAAATGCATAGCTCCTATTTTACATCTCCATTTGATTGTTTATTGCATTCATTTAACTTTTCTACATATCACACTGTGTTCTCAAACAAGCTACTTTTCATAGTTTTGCATCATTAAATCATTTCAATTTCAAATCAGAGCATTAGCACATCTTAATTAGGCATAGTACATCTCATTAACATTAGTCTTGAGTGTAAACCCTGGCATTTTGGTCCCCATCTAATCCCCTTTCTCCTTTTAGGTGAAAAACCCTAGGAGGAGCAAAGCATTGTGAGGGGTCAAACCAAAATCACCATTTACACAACTAAGTCCCAAGAAAGGAAAATAAGGTTTAATAAAACCTTGATGTTACATGAGCATCCCTATCTGAGATAATCTTCTCAGGAAGACCATGCAACGTAAACACATCTTGCATGAACTTTCAAGCTATGATGGGTGCCCCATCAGTCAAGTTCCCTGGTAAAAAATGGGCCACCTTGGTGAGTTTTTCCACCACTACTAGGATAGCATTATGCTTATTCCTTGACATAGAAATTCCTTGTATAAAATCCATGCTAATTATTTACCATTTCCTCTCTAGAATTTCATAAGGATATAATAGTCCTATTGAGTGATGATGCTCTTACTTCACCCTCTAGCACTCTAGACAACTTTCTACAAACCTTCTAGCATCTCTCTTCATTCCTTTCCAAAAATATAATGGCTTTACATCAGCTAACTGCTTCGTTACTCCAGGATGTCTTGAATAAGGTGCAGTATGAACTTCCTTCCACACCGTATTCCTTAACTCCTCAGAATTTGGTACATAGATCCTTCCTCTAAATCTTAGTAGTCCATCTAGTTCAAAGTAGAACTCATCATACCTCAAGTCTTGAGAATCGTCCATAAGAGCTTTCTTGACTTGCTCATAATACTCATCACCCTTGGACTTCAACAACACTTGATTCTTGAAATTAGAATGAATTGATATCATCAAGGAGATATGTCTCCTTCAATTTAGGGAATCCACAACTCGATTATCTTTTCCCTTTATATAGTTAATCTCAAAATCATAATCTGATATCAACTCAAGCCATCTCCTCTTCGAGCATTCAGATTTGGTTGGGTAAGAAAATACTTTAGACCATGGTGGTCAGTCTTTAGCACAAATGGTTTCCCAAGAAAATAATACCTCCACATTTATAATGCATGAACAATTACTACTAGCTCTAGATCATGCAAAGTGTAGTTTTGTTCATACGGCTTCAATTTCTTAGATTCGTAAGCAATAACATGCCCATCCTACATTAGTACCCCTCCTAGACCTTCTCCCAAAGCATCAGTAATGACAACAAAATAACATTCTAGATTTGTTGCCTTAAGTACTAGAGTCCTAGTTAACATCTCCTTCAATTAGTCGAATGTTCTTGACATTTTTCTGACCACTCAAAAATTTCCCCTTTCCTTAATAATGATGTGATGGGAAAATCTATCTTAGAAAAGTCAGCTACAAAAATTTTGTAGTATCCAACCAAACCCATAAAGCTTCAGACTTCATGCACATTCTTTGGTGTTGGCCATTCTAATATAGCTTTGATCTTAGTTGGATCAACTGTAATTCCCTCTATTGAAATTACATGACCAAAATATTGTACTTCTTTTTGGAAGAAGGTACACTTTAAAATCTTGTCATAAAGTTTATTCTTCCTTAGATGTTGGAGAACAATCTGCAAGTGATGGAGATGTTCTTCCTCATTCTTAGAATAGATGAGAATGTTGTATAAGAATACTAGCACAAACTTGTCCAAACAGTCTCTAAATACATTGTTCATTAGGTTCATGAATGTTTTAGGTGCATTCATCAGTCCAAAGGGTAGGACTGTGAACTCATAATACCCATACCTTGTTCTAAAGGTTGTTTTGTGGATGTCTTCATCCTTCAGCCTTAGCTAATGGTATCCCCATTGCAGATCAATCTTTTAAAATACTGTTTCCCCATGCATCTGATCAAAGAGATCGTTGATATGTGGTAAAGGGTACTTATTCTTTATTGTTGTTTTATTAAGCAAATGATAATCTATACATAAGCACAGTGTAACATCCTTCTTCTTGACAATGATCACTAGCGCTCCCCAAGGTGATACACTGGGTCCAATTAATCCCTTTGATAATTCTTGTAGTTGAGCCTTTAAATCTATTAGCACTATTGTGGTCATCCTATATGGAGCCTTAGATATAGGTTTTGACCCTATAACTATATCAATAGAGAAGTCAAAAGCTCTTTTGGGAGGTAACCCAAGCAGCTCATCTAGTAAAACATCTTCAAAGTCCCTTAAAATGGGATACTTCTCTATATTTGATCTCTCTTGTTCCATTATTTCTCCTTCGGCCTCCTGAAGATCCTAGGGTCCATAGTACATCAATTCATCTTGAAAGATGAACTTGTAATCATCCAGCTTTCCATTTTAACTACAAAAGGTTGAAAACCCTTTTTCTTGGTTATTTGCAATTGCAACTTTACTTCTCCAGGTGTACATTGCAAGTATACACTATTTCTGAGGTCATCTAGACACTCTACTATTTTGGCATAGTAGTCAACCTTGGCCCTATGCCTCCATAAGCAATTTAACCCTAGAATGACATGATCATATGATCCTAAGGGGGCTACATAATGATTTACTTCCATTTGAGAAACTCAAAATTTCAACCCTTGCCTCAAATAAACATTGCTCTACCTTTGCTCTTGTCTGGTTTGCATATTCTACAGACTGAGACTTTTCCATATAACCAGCTTTCCTAGTTAACTTACTTTCTAATTCAGGAGAAATAAAACATTCGGTAGCACTAGTGTCTATTAAAATTGATATTGATATACCAAGTAAAGTACCTGGAGTCTGAATTGGAGTAATTTGGTACTTCGCTTGCCAATTATCCAGCATCACATGAATTCTCTACTAGAATGTCGCTTGTTGGGAAGGTAAAGGATTCCCATGAGGCTATGTCCCATGTGTCTTGTTGGAACAATCGTTGGCATAGTGGTCACCGCCACATATGAAACATCCCTCGAAGGTCCTTACCTTTCTACAGACTTCCCCTTAGTTATCTTCACTTCTCTTGGGGTTATTCTTATCATTGCCCCTACAGTCACCTCTAGCTTCATTCTGATTATTCTAGAACCTCCTATCCCCTTTCTTCTTGAAGTCTTGATAGTCACCCTTCTTAAATGTTTGGGTGGACTGTGACCAATTAAACTTCTTACGACTCTTTTCCTTATATGCAAAAATTGACTTGAACTTTTGTTCCTACTCAATGGCCTTCTTATACACTTGGTCCATAGTGGTAGGACCACGTACATCTACTTCCCCTTTGATTTAGGTATTGAGCCCCATTCTGAATTTTTGAATATGAAACCTCTCATCCTTCTGGTACTGGGGTACGTACTTAAGAAGGTGAGTACATTTCTTCCAGTATTCATTAACAATGGAATCTCTGTCTCAAATTCTAGAAATCCATCAAATTTTGATCAAATTACAATTGAGGCAACCATCTTTGATGAAATATCACCATGAACTCATTCCAAGTTAGACTTAGTGAGCCAAGACCCAGCTCCATCTTCTTATTCATCCACCAAGTGGATGCTTCACCAGACAATTGAAAATCTCCCCATACGACATTAGTTGCTTTGGAATAATTTATTATTTTGAAGTACTTCTCCATCTCTGTGAGCCATGCTTCAGCAACATCCCCACTTGCAGCTCCTTCAAACTTGAGAGGAGTGACCTTTTTCATATCTCAAGAAAGTTCTTGGGCTAGCCGGTTCCTCCTACCCATTTTAGATCTTGACGTTGATTCATCTTCCCCATGTTCACTTAGGGTAGTATGATCATTGATGTTCTCATCCTCTCCTTCATGAGAGGCCTCCTACTTAGGTCTACCCTTACCTCTAACATATTTCTTGAGGTTTTCAATCCTATCTCTCACTTCATTTAGCATAGTTAATAATTGATCCAATTTGGCTTCAAAGTTCCCTGAGGGTTAACCCAATTCATGACTACCTCTGGGGTTAGTTCTAGTTCGAACCATACTTATAGATAGTATTCCACCTAGAGTTTTCATTATAATTTACCATTAGTTATTTTAATTATTCATTTAACATCTAAACATTTCAACAATCATTCATTCACATTCAGCAAAGCAGATGAGAGAAGCTTTTGCTCAAGTTTTTCCAATTCTTTATTTTATTATAATCATAAGGATTTCGATCATCCTTTATTACATGGTAATACATAAGATGACTTATTTGTAATAGTTGAGGGGAGTATATCCCTATGATTTATTATTAGATACAATTACAATAAGATCAGGAGATGAGGGAACACGTGGGTTCCTCCTAATCAAATGGGAACTAACACTTGACTCAATTGGAATGCCTCTTGAGAGTGATAGCTGGTCAGACTTGACTTGGGAAATAGGAGCTATGGACTTGACTGCTTCCTACATCTTCTTCTCCAATTTAATACATGACAATGCACTATTGAGAGTCTTAGAATCTCCAAGTCATATCTCTCCACTATGATCAGTTCCCTCTATGGTTTTGACTATTACCTCCCATTATTTCTTGGCCCTCAAGTAGCGTTCATTGCCAATCACTGATTTAGTGGCAGTCATCTTGAGTCGCACCATCTTGACATAAGAAGTCTAAACATTATATACTAATAATGTTGGATAATATGATATCATAATAAGCTCATAGGTCCTAATGCTAAACCCGGTAGCTTTGATACCATGTAACACCTCTCTAACCTCAGTTTGGGTAAGATAGCATTTTGATTTTGATTTGATATTCTTACATTTTTATTTTTGAATTTTAAAATTTTAAGCTTTTTCAAGCTTCATCAATGGTGAAACCTAGTTATTTGTGAAAATTGGGTTTGGTTTAAAACAAAGTTGTTTTTATGTTAAAAGTGTGTTGTTGGGAACATTTAGATCAAAAGGTTATTCTTACATTTTTTTATTTTCGAACTTTGAAATTTTAAACTTTTCCAAACTTCATCAATGGTGAAATCTAGTTATTTGTGAAAATTGGGTTTGGTTTCAAAACAAATGGGTATTTTTATGTTGAAAGTGTGTTATTGGGCATATTTAGATGAAAAGGGTATTCTTAACATTTTGTATTTTCAAACTTTGAAATTTTAAGTTTTTCAAACTTCATAAATAGTGAAACCTAGTTATTTGTGAAAATTGGGTTTGGTTTAAAACAAATGGGAATTTGTATGTTAAAAGTATGTAGTTGGGTATATTTAGATCAAAAGGGTATTCTTACATTTTTTATTTTTTAACTTTGAAATTTTAAGCTTTTTCAAACTTCATCAATGGTGGGACCTGGTTATGTGTGAAAATTTGAACTTTGTTTAAAAGTGGAATTTTGATAATATTATTGCATATTATAATAGGGAATGATAGAAAATGCATATGAATTCTTTGAATGGGATCATTTCGGGTCTGTTTGCTTGTTTAAATTTTTGATTTGCTATTTTAGTGTAAAAATGTGATTAGTGTTGCAAGAGGTGTGAATACCTTGTGTCTTCATATGTGAATTTCATTGTGAGTTGTACTATTGTTTTTGCTATATTTTCTTGTTTGTATGGAATGAGATGAACCCTAAGATTAGGTACTAGAGTGAGTCGTGGAAGTCATTCATGATTTATTGGATACCCCTACATGTCTTTAGTGCTCTTATAAGCTAAGAATATTTGGGAAGACATGTTCGCTTGTGTAGCATGGGACTTGTGTTGTTTTGCATTCTTGTTGTATAAAAGGATGTCAATTTTCTATGATGCCATTCCTTTGGGAACACGTTATGACTCTCCATATGCTTGCACTCTAGCATCTAGATCCTATTTTGAGTAGCACTCGGAAGATGTATGTTCCTTCCTCTTTTGGTGTTGGGTTTGAATACTATGTTCATGTCTTGTGGAATGGCTTGTATTTATTTTAATTCCTCTTATAATGATTGGCATATTAATTGTAATAGTTTGTATTTCATTGATTCCTTTTTATGAGTGACATGTGTGGCATGTGATTTCCATGTGTGAGTAGCTTGTAAGCCATGTATTCCATGTGTTGGAATGTTCTCTTACTTCATGTCGATGCATTAAATGCCTTACATAGTTGCATGAATTCTACTCTTCTCCCTTGTGTGAATTGAGTTACTTCAACATATATGTTAGTTGCCACTAATTGGGATGCCTAGCCTTATCTTGAATGAAGTGTATTCATTGTGATTGGCATGTGTGTAAGCCTATACATTTATGCTTGAATCTTGTTTGGGTCATGTGACTATCTCCATGAGCATAGTGGGGTGGACCTGCGGGTTCCACATGGTTGGGTGGCATTGCAAACCACCGTTAGGGACCGGAGATCTTAACGTGGTGGATCTACTTCGAGTTCGTGTTCCTTCTTCTTTCATGCTCTCATGTCCCCTTCTCTTCATGTTTTCTTATTAGTGTAAAGGTTATAAATGTATAATTCAAGGACCTTGAGTCCTAAGCTTGTAATTGTAATATTTTTATTGGACCTTCCTCATGAAGGATGTTGTAATCAAATAATAATAAGAATAGTGGTACACTTTGATTAGACTAGATTTGGTGACTCGGTGTGGGTGTCGAGCACCTATGTAATGTTGTTTTTTTCTTTCTAATTATTGCAAGATGGATGCATGATTATAGGAATCTCGTTTGGGTTTTAAAATGAATTTAGAATCTTATGTTATTCATGTCTTGTGTGGTCAACGTTTATGCATGTCTAGGAAGGTCTTGCGAAGGCTTTGGTTGTGTATTTCCTTCATGCAATAATCTACAAAAATTTTGACGCATCAGATCTTTTTGTATGTGTTATGTGATGTTACAGTAGAAAGTTCTAGAGCAAAAAGTTCTAGAGCACCAGCATAGAAAATTTTCGAAGCATCAGCGCAGAAAAATTTCTAGAGCATTGGTGCAAAAAAAATTCTGGAGCATTAGCACAAAAACTTTCTGGAGCACCGACTCAGAAAGTTCTGGAGCAAAATTTCTAGAGCTATCATGTTTGCTCCTATTCGGATTTTCTTTGGAGGGTAAATCAGTCCTCTCCTCTTGGTTGTACATTCAGCCATTCTTGGTCATGTATGTTGTCGATATATCATATTGGCAATTGATTTATGTGTAAGTTATTCTTTATGTTTTCAAAAAAAAAAATGGTTTTTCCTCTTTTGGCTCTTACCCTTCGAAGTTGCATAGCAAGATGTTGCATCTGGTATCAGAGCCCATATTCACACACTGGGAGCTCTAGCGTACTTGAGCCTTCTATGTTATGTTGTGTTTTGCATGTGTGGCATGAGCTTGTTATATTGTTTTTTATAGTCTTGTTGATTAGCGTTCATGCCTTAGTATGGTGTATAGACCGTCCTTATGATGATATATGTGGACGTGTTCTTTGTTTCTTTTAGGATGCCTCCTAGGGGCAGAGCCAGAGGCAGAGTTAGAGGTAGAGCCCATGCTACAGCACGAGGATCCCTGCTTATGGTTGATACTTTCTTGGTGTGTTATGTGTGGTGGACAACAACAAGTGTTGTTGTTTCCCGCCCCTTGCATGTCATGTTGAGGAATGTTTTTGTGAGGGTTAGTTAGACCCTCGAGCCTACCAAGAAGTCTATTTTGATTAGTCTCCTTGATGTGGGGCTCTTTCATTGTGTAAGGGTTGTGACCCTTGAGTGGTCCCTGAGTGTGGTTGTAGCCCATGTGGTTACAGTGTGTTGTGTCTATGTTCCAAGTGCTTGTTGTGGCGAGACAGACATAGGACCTCTTGCTTTGAGTGCCTTAGTATGGTGTTTTAGAGGGTTGAGTTTCCCAACCCTGGCTTGTGTTGTGGAGGAATGGTGCCTCCTAGGCCTTGCCTTACCCTACGGGATTGGAGTGATTCCCTTGGTTGAGAGTCTCCCAAGGTTGAGATTGATTACTTCCCTATATCATGTGTTGTAGGTGGGCATGTTGGACCTTAGCCTATTGGTGGCTTGCAGGTGACATGTGTTGCCTAAAATTACCCTTGCTTGGTTTCTTTGTTCATGTTGTTGGAAGGTCTGTTTAACCTTGAGGGTGAAAAGAAGTTCCATTTGTGTGTATTCTCTTCTGGAGTCTTTTTGTTTTTCATTAACATCCAAAATTTTTAGCGCATAGTTTCCGGCACATGCCTTCTTGTGCTCTACCTTCTTGTGCTAATGATTGTTTGATTGACCCTCTAGTTTTGGAGTTGTTTTTGCATGTTATATTGTATTGAGATTATAAAATATGGTAATAGAAAATGAATGATCATGTTGTTAGTTCATAGAGACTATTGCATGCTCATGTATGATTGATGTAATTGTGTAAAAGTGATTGTGTGATGTTGAAACCATGTTTGCATTCATCCCTGTGTCAGAATTGTAAATCTATCTCTCTACTTCTCTCTCTTCCCATTGGTTTAACAAAGATGCCTATCTTTGAGTGTGTGGTGTATTGAAATCCATTGTATGCTTGTCTCTTTGAGAAAAATGTTAAATGTATGTTGAAGTGATAATGGTGCATACCTTGTCTTGAGTAAACATTGTAATGATATTGCACTGTGTATAGGAAATAAATATGGTTAACATATGTGTGTAGTAAGGTGATTTACCACTTAATGAAAGTGAATGTGAATGTGAGATTTATTATGGAATTGTTGATTTACTCCATGTGGCACTATGATATATTGTATGTGATAAAGATTTTAATTATGAAATTATGTTTAAGGACATTATCGTCTTGAAAAGGGAAGATTGTATGGACATTGGGAGTACACGTTCTTGGAAAGTTGTATTGATCTTGCATAATTAGAGGTGGATAATGGTTTTATACTAGTAAGAGGAAATTGGAAAAAGGTACTCTCTGTTATGTGAACATCATGTATTAGTGCTCATGTTGAGTGTTGTGAATACCCCGTGCTTACTTTGTGTGCCCATGGGATGGTGAGACTGTGTACCAATCCATGGGGAATATGTTATATTTTAGGTGTGGGATTAACCATACCATTATGTGTGCTTGTATGTTTGTTACCTGATTGAGGGCCAACCCACATGTGGTTGAAATTTATATATATTTAAGAGTAGTCAAAAGTTAGTTTCGTAGAATCTCTTCTTTGGTTCTCTAGTCCCTCAGTCCGTGAAGGGGTAGTAGCAGCCACAAAGTTCCTTGGGCGGGGTGTGTAGCACACGCATATTGCAGCGTAGAGCAGTCTCAGCTTGACCAATCCTGAGGAAAGTACTCACTACTTCCCCTTATGATGGGTCAGGGTACTTGATCCATATGTGCTAGCCTAATCCCCACAATTTTGAGTACAACAGCATTGATTTAGTAGTATATGTTTGGTGATCCGTAGGAATGTTGAGCTGGAATTGTCTGGTCGCCTGTAGGGGCGTTGAGCTGGCATTAGCAAGTCAACCTCATATGTATGAGAGGTGAGGATCGAGTAGCCCCATATCGATATACTCATATATGCATTATGTATTTTGTATTTGCACGTGCTCTGCCACGATGCCATAGATATGATGCCACACCACACTGATGTTCTGACATAGTGTTGGTGATGATGTCGTGTTGCTGATGGTAGCGAGCCGAGCTCAAGAGCACGATGCCACATACATGGATACGCGAAGGCGCATATGTATGTTATGTATTCCTACATGTTGTAGAGTGATATGGTGACACTTGCACTTGTAGAGGGGCGCCCATGATTGCTCGATTGTGCATGTGTCGGTAGGCATATGGGTGGGCCCTAGCCATGTATACCTTTGGCTTTGGTGATGGCCTACATGTTCCCTTTTCCATGAGGTATCATTATCCGGGGTGTGTTATGCGTGTGCCTACTTTCGTGGAGCCACAGACACACTGCCATGTGAGATACATCCATTGTGTGCCTTCTTCGCTTGGAGTATCGCCATGTCGTATGACGACGTGATGCGGGGTGTAGCCGAGGAGTACACCCCATGCCATGTGGTTAGCATGCTCACTCCGCACCACATGAGGGGCTATTGTAATAGTCAGACGTTGTTCCCTCATTCCTCATTTGATGGTTAGTTTAGTCACATAGTTATGTATTGTGCCATTTCGAAGATTGTGAATCTTCTTTTGGTTATTGATGACTTTTATTTTGATTTTGAGGACTGGAAAAATTTTGATTTATTTTGTTTGTGATTGTTTAGCCACACCTTGTGATCTTATTTGCATGTAGCCCTTGTGGTTACATATGATTTAGTGTTGAAATTGTACGGATTTCTTGCTTTATTGTTGAAATTGAATCTTTATTTGATAATTATTTATGATCTTTGGTGGCTAAACTAGTTTTCTATTTGTTGTTTTCAAATGTTGGTCTTGTGTTGTAATGTGATTCCTCACTGAGAATGAGAGAGTCAGACTCAGTTGAGCATATACAAAGAAGTAGATGCGGGGAACTTTGAGGATAGGGGTATGTGAGGTTGTTACACAGCTACGACCCACTACCCACCTATGTGTGATGACTATCTCTTGGAGGCTAACCACCTTATTCAACAAGAGATACATCATTGTGGTCTTGTTTGGATAGTCTCACCATGTGTGTGTGGCCTAACATCATCAAACCACTGAGTGTGAGGTATGGATTATGTGAGATTGATATTGGCTCTTGGCTCATGGTTTATGTATCATGGATTAGTATGCTACTTACCAGTGTCTAGATGGACCCTTATGTAGCCTTGTGATGTGATTCTCAGTGATGTAAGTATGTATGTATGTATGTATGTATGTATAAATGCATGTTTCATCTTGGATATGGTTACATATGAACAATTCAAAAGTTGGCTTAGCATGCTTTAGAAAGTGTAAATTGTTATATTTTGTTGAAAATGATGCCAAATATGTTCTCATGTGTGATATTGGAAGTGTGTGGAAAACAAATATTGTTGCAAATTATGGTGTCTTAGAAAGAATTGAGTGCTCATGCATCTTCTTTACCCTATTCTTAGTGGAATTAATGTGTATCTTAACCTATCTATGGATGAATGTGGATGTTAAAATAAATGCTTATTTTGAAAATTGTGACACGTGATGTTAGCAAGATTAACCATGCCATTTTGTTTCATGTTGAGACTTTATGAGTAAGGCATATGTCAATATATTGATAATGATTCTTAGATAGGTGAATGTTATATGGATGTCATGTCTATTTCATTCAGTGATGAATGATGAATATTATATTTCTCAACTTTGGGATGAAGTACAATTTTTTTTAATGTCGATTAATAGATTTTGAGTACTAAAGTGTGACATGGTTGCATATTGAGTTTACGTGACTTCCAGGAGTAAGTCAAATCTTAGGGAGGGAGGATGTAACACCTCTCTAACCCTAGTTTGGGTAAGATAGCATTTTGATTTTGATTTGGTCTTCTTACATTTTTATTTTTAAACTTTGAAATTTTAAATTTTTTTTAAACTTCATCAATGGTGAAACCTGGTTGTTTGTAAAAATTGGGTTTGGTTTAAAACAAGGGTGTTTTATGTTAAAAGTGTGTTGTTGGTCATATTTAGATCAAAAGGTTATTCTTACATTTTTATTTTTGAACTTTCAAATTTTAAACTTTTTCAAGCTTCATCAATGGTGAAACCTGGTTATTTGTAAAAATTGGGTTTGGTTTCAAAACAAATTGGTGCTTTTATGTTAAAAGTGTGTTGTTGGGCATATTTAGATCAAAAGGGTATTCTTACATTTTTATTTTTGAACTTTGAAATTTTAAGTTTTTTCAAGCTTCATCAATGGTGAAACCTGGTTATTTGTGAAAATTGGGTTTGGTTTTAAAAAATAGGCATTTTTATGTTAAAAGTGTGTTGTTGAGTATATTTAGATCAAAAGGGTATTCTTACATTTTTTATTCTTGAACTTTGAAATTTTAAGTTTTTTCAAGTTTCATCAATGGTAGGACCTAGTTATGTGTGAAAATTTAGACTTTGTTTAAAAGTGGAATTTTGATAATATTATTGCATATTATAATAGGGAAGGATAGAAAATGCATATTAATTTTTTGAATGGGATCGTTTTAGATCCATTTACTTGTTTAAATTTTTGATTTGTTATTTTAGTATAAAAATGTGATTAATGCCGCAAAAGGTGTGAATACCTTGTGTATTCAGATGTGAATTCCATTGTGAGTTGCACTATTTTTTTGGCTATATTTCCTTGTTCATATGGAATGACATGAACCCTAGGACTAAGTACTAGAGTGAGTCGTGGAAGTCATTCATGATTTATTGGATACCCCTACATGCCTTTAGTGCTCTTATAGGCTAAGAATATTTGGGAAGACATGCTCGCTCATGTAACGTGAGACTTGTGTAGTTGTGCATTCTTGTTGTATGAAAGGATGTCAAGTTTCTATGATGTCATTCTTTTGGGCACATGTTATGACTCTCCCTATGCTTGAACTCTAGCATCTAGATCCTATTTTGAGTAGCACCTGGAAGATGTATGTTCCTTCCTCTTTTGGTGTTGGGTTTGAATACTATGTCCATGTCTTGTGGAATGGTTTGTATTTCATTGAATTCCTCTTATGAGTGATTGGAATATTAATTGCAATGGCTTGCATTTCATTGATTCCTCTTATGAGTGACATGTGTGGCGAGTGATTTCCATGTGTGAGTAGCTTGTAACCCATGTATTCCATGTGTTGGAATGTTCTCTTATTTCGTGTTGATGCATTAAATGCTTTGTGTATTTGCACGAATTCTACTCTTCTCCCTTGTGTGAATTGAGTTACTTCAACATATATGTTAGTTGCCCCTAATTGGGATGCCTAGCCTTATCTTGAATGAAGTGTATTCATTGTGATTGGCATGTGTGTAAGCATATACCTTTGTGCTTGAATATTGCTTGAGTGTTTGGGCTATGTAACTATCTCCATGAGCATGATGGGGTGGACCTATGGGTTCCACATGGTTGGGTGGAATTGCAAACCACCATTAGGAACCAGAGATCTCGACGTGATGGATCTACTTCGAGTTCGTGCTCCTCCTTTCGTGCTCTCATGTCCCCTTCTTTTTTATGTTTTATTATTAGTGTAAAGGTTATAAATGTATAATTCAAGGACCTTGAGTCCTAAGCTTGTAATTGTAATATTGTTATTTTACCTTCCTCATGAAAGATGTTGTAATCAAATAATAATAAGAATAGTGGTATGCTTTGATTAGACTAGATTTGGTGACTCGGTGTGGGTTCCAAGCACTTGTTTATTTATTTTTTTTCCTTTCTAATTGTTGCAAGATGGATGCATGATTATAGGAATCTCGTTTGGGTTTTAAAATGAATTTAAAATCTTATGTTATTCATCTCTTATGTGGTGAGTTTTTAATGCGTGTCTAGGAAGGTCTTGCAAAGGCTTTAGTTGTGTATTTCCTTCATGCAATAGTTTGCAAAAATTTTAGTGCATCAGAGCTTTTTGTATGTGTTTTATGATGTTACAACAAAAAGATCCAGAGCACTAGCGCAAAAAAAAATTGGAGCATCAGCGCAGAAAAATTTCTGGAGCATTGGCACAAAAAAAATTTGGAGCACCGGAGCAAAATTTTTGAAGCTTTCCTGTTTGCTCCTGTTCGGATTTTCTCTGGAGGGTAAATTAGTCCTCTCCTCTTGGTTGTACATTCGGCCATGCTTGGTCATGTATGTTGTCAATATATCGTATTGGAAACTGCTTTATGTGTAAGTTATTCTTTATGTTTTCAAACCAAAAAAAATGTTTTGTCCTCTTTTGGCTCTTACCCTTCGAGGTTGTGTAGCGAGATGTTACATACCACATGTAACATACCCAATGTTTGCTCAATAGTTTTCACCTAATTTTTAACCCAGAAAGTGAATAACACAATTTTTCCAAAAATAAAGAAATTAAATTTCTTTTTTCCATAACGTAATTGCACATTACATAAATAATTTTCATGTCATTGCATAAATAAAATAAAATTACATAATTCCAATTGAATGAAACTCATCTTTTTAAATGCATATTACAATTGATTCATGATCATATATATTTTTACAATTTCATATCTTAGAAGAGTTCAAGGTCAAGGTGTCCTCATCTAGATGACACTTCTTCTTTTCCACAAGTCTCAGTTGTCATCTGTAAAAGGGAGAGCATCACCCAAGCATTTTTCCTCTAACCACAGACTTAGTGGTCACCTGCACACCTTCCTAACCAAAAGTGGCCCTACCCTTCAATAAAGAGTTTGGTATGGAAACCTCTAGTAATGCCTAAGTATCTAGTGGTGTGTCCTACATAACAAGTATGGTCATACAACTATGGATTCCCTCGAACCATGCATGACACTATTGACTAGTTATGCAAATCTAAATCACGGTGAACCGACAAAGTGTAAGCAACAACTTTTACACCTACTTTGGCCAAAAAATTTATATATCTAATCAATCCACTTCTAAGAAGCGATGTAAGTTCACCCACCCCTACTTGACTTGGAAACTCTATTGACATGTGGTTAACTCTTCTCTTGGTTTCCCCCCAAGGTTAAATATCATAAACAAGATTTCATTCAAAAATGATTACACATGACTAACATTGATTTAATCAACCAAATAGGTTTGACACAATCTCTTGAATACCCTATTACATACTTGTAACAATCTGGGTCTGGCAATTGCCTCTTATTCAAGTGTTTACCCTATCCCAAGGGAATAACCTATCCTCCTACTTTCAAGGGTTTTAAGCTTCAAATAACATAAGTTCTCCACTCATGTTTAAATTACCATACACATAGGCATTCATAAAATAATATCATTCAATAGATAGTAGAGACAAAAATACTTCTATTATGATTTCAAACCCTCTTGTTGAAAAGCAACATAAACTCATTCAAACAATATAAATACGATATTGTATTATTAGGATATTATCACATTACCCTATTTTAGCTCCTCTTTGCTATATTAATCAAGCAATATAATCATGATAACTACTTATCATGCCTTTTGATTTCCTAATCTAGCTTATTTCTTATATTTCTAATATAGCTCTATGCATAATAATCTAGCTATTCGTCCATGCACTCACATACTTTCCAATAGTAATAATTTGCATGCAAAGATAGCACAAGTGAATTCAAACAATAGTAAAACTTAGAATCAAAATTAAAATGAGAAAGAGAAAGAGATATTTTAACCATCCTTTGATTAAAACAGCTCCAATCAAATTTCCTACAACCTCTTGCTTCAAATGTGCTCAATGGCTCAACCTTAAACTGTTGCCTCCTCTATTCTTAACTCTCCTCTCTACTTCTAGATGATAATTATAGCTACTCAACTCAAAATAATAGCCTTTCCTCACACTTAAGACAATTTGGAATACAAATTTCCAATGCACTTGCTCTCAAAACTATAATCTCCTCACAAACTTCACATAAACTCTATGCTCTCCTTACTCTCAAATATGTTGATGCTCAAAATAACAAAATGAATGCACAAAATTATTGCATGAAAAGAACAACCAAATAGAGAGCTACTGCTCTTCTTTTATACCGCAAATGGGAGAGAGGTTGATTCCTTAAAGAAAGCTACATTTTGCTCATAATTTGCTGCCACCACTCAAATTTTTTGCCAGTCATGGGAATTAGCTATGCAAAATCAATTGTAAAAATGTCTTTCAACCCAACTCTATCTCCTTTCCAAATTGACAAAGCTTGTTGGGCACAACCTCTTTCACTTGCTGGTGGTTTAAACATGGCAGGAAAAAGTCTTACAATATACACATTGAAAGCTAGTTCAATTGCAACTTAACCTCTTATTCCATCACCCCTTTCATGGGATTCAATATACCTCTTTTACTAAGTCAAACAACTTGATATTGATGTGGCATATTAATATTTACATTTAGCATGATATGGCATATAGCCTACATGGCTTGCAACAACTATATGAAAACAGTTATAAGTATTGCCTTTTGCATGGCATTGCTACCACCTTAACATGCCTCATGTGGCATTTCATGCCTTACAACATGACTACCATCATCTATTAAAATGGCATTAAATATATATATATATGTTATAATACATTCCCTTTGGTATATTATATATATTAATATATACATATATTTATATACTTATATCAATCACTTAAATATTTATATTAATATATATATATAACAATCACTTAACTATATATATTAATATATGTAGATTGGAGGCAAAATAAAATAATTTAGCAAAATCAATGGCAGTTTTGTATGGTTTAAATATTGCTAGGCACCTAGGCATATCTCAAATCCATGTTGAAGGTGATTCGTTAATAATCATAAATGCATGTAAGGAGAGAATTTGTCATAATTTGTATTTAAAATATATTATGCAAAATGTTTGGGCACTATTAGACAAGTTCCACTCTTTCTAGATTTCACACACATACCATGAAGGGAATATGCTAGCAGATCAACTTGCAAATATGGGATGTCAAAAACAAGAAGTGACCATTTCAGAGAATGGAGTTAAGTTTGATGCATTCCCAAACCTAGCCAATATTGTAGTGAAAGAATTGATGCAATGCAAAAATTAGAAAGTCAAGATTCTTCAAAGATGGTCACATGGGTGCAGTTATCAGGGATCGAATATATCACTTAACTCATACCTGAGAAATGCCTTAGAAAATTGAACAAAGTTGGGCATCAAACTTTCAGAGATTGGAGGTCAATTTTTTGGCTTTCACAGAAGAGAAGGAAGGTAGAAGATAGAAGAGAAACCCAAACCCCAACAAGACTAAAGGTAAGTCAGGCTTTTCAATTTAGTGTTTCACCTAGCAATTTCAATATGTTTTTAGTAAAAATGTGGCAAAGGTCACAAGCAAAGGAAGTTAGAGAGTTGATCGAAATCGAGCATTGTACTTTTAGAGATCAGAGATCAAATTGTTGGTATTTGAAAAAGTGAAGGAAGGATAAGGTAGAAGATACTCCCATTTCCCAACAAGTCTAAAGGAAGTTTGAGCTTCCCAGTTTTAAGTTTTGGAGATTGGACCTTGGGCTTACCATTCATCATTTACCAGAAACAAAGGAGTTAGTCAAATTTCATTATTTGGTCAGTTTCAGACTTTGGTCTAATTGCTTACTTATTGCAAAGAATATCAGACTTCGAGCTTTGTGATTGTGGCTTGTGATGATTAAGCGATGTAAAGGGTATGAGGGATCCTCAATCCCCAACCCTCGAAAATGGGAAGTGGTAAGAAGGTTTCGCGATTCAGTGATGAGGTTTTCATTCTACATGAAGATGGTAGTCGGTAAGGAGGACTCACGAACCCCGATCATCGACAAGGTGAATGCAAAGCTGGTGTTTTTGGGTTTCGACGTTCGATCATGCTTCATATGTTCTAACATGCATTTCATGGAAGTGGTATGAAGGATTTGAGACTCCCGACTCTTGACAAGTCTAATGGCATGATAGGCTTCTCAGACCAGACTTTCGTAGATCAAGCACTTTTGTAATTACTTAGGCCCTCTTGGGCACTTTTGTAATTACTTACTATTATTATTAATATAATATATAGGATATTTTCCTTTTCCCAAAAAAAAAACAATCACTTAAATATATGTATATTAATGCATACATATGTAACAACCAGTTAAATATAATAATACATACATATATATATATATATATATCGATATTACAATATATGTATCCATTTGACTACTCACTTATGTACTACGTATCTATGTATGGGTATACATAGATATTACTATCTATGTATGGGTATACATAGATATTACTATCTATGTATGCTCATACCTACATACATACATATATATGTGCCACTGCATATATATACATATATATTCTATATATATGTATCCATATATTTATATATTTAAATACACAATATATAACTTATGCTAATCACAAGAGTTTTAACACTTTAATTCAATTTGACTAAATAATCAAGGAGGGTTAAAGAAAACCAAACCTATCTTTCCTATCAACCAAAAATCTCTCAACTTAGGCTTAGAACTTATCGAAACAAAACTCAGACTAACTGGACAAGGTTCCTCTATCCTATGTAGTGAGTGTGTGCGTCTACTCAGATAGATATACCCATGGTTCCCATACCAACCTCCTCTCCTAGGTGATACTTGTTGAATGGATTTTTTCATTGATGTCAAAGGCTGATAGATTGTTTGTTGAATGGTGTCATAATGCTTGCATATTTAGTGAATTGCCATGGTGTCACAATGGATGGTGCTTGTTGGTTTCCAAAGGAGAGGTTTGTTGTTGTTCTCTTAGTCATGCTTGCTTCAAGGTACATGTTGATGTCTTGGGTTGGTCATTTCATATTTCTTTCATAGGTGAATGTGATGTCAAAGGGTGATGCAAAGTAACTTGTCCATTGAAAGGGACTTGCCCATTGTCTTGTTAAATTGGTGTTGACGACAAGGTATCTCATCTTGATTGTTCATAAAGATATTGGTTGGTGCAAAGGTTGCAAGGAGTTTCTCTTGTTCATTATGGATCTCACATCATTGATTGCAAATTATTGATCTCAAAGTATAGTTGCTCTTATTCATGTTTGCCTCAAGGTATCTCATGTTGCTTCAAGGATGTCATAGGTGACAGTAGGGTGTTGCAGTGAATTGTCTTGTGGTGTTGCTTCAAGGATTTAAGGTATAAAATTAGCTTCAAGGTGCTTTAAAGTCATCAAGGCATCAAGGTATCAAATGTTAGTATTCAAAAGTCTTAATCCAAAAGGTATTGTGTCTTTTTGTTGATATCTTATAACTTTCAAACATCATTCAAAGTTGTTGATACAAAGTGGAGTTGTTGGTATAAAGTGGATTATTTCAATGGAGATTAACTCAATTTTCAGGTGGAAAATGAAGGTGAAATGGGATCTAAATGTTTTAATTCTTCAAGCCCTAAGTTTCTAAGTCTAGGGTTTATAATTTGTAGAGTAGGTTAAAAAGACTTAGTGAGCTTTTGTTATATTTGAAGGTGACTTATAGTCACCAGTCACCTATAATTAAAGTGACCTGCTCAAGGTTTCTAGATCATCCTTCTACCAGCCTCTTCATTTAGCTCAACCTTTCAATCAAGTTAAGAATCTTTTGAAATTCATTCAAACAAATATCAATGGTTATGATTTAAAGGGAGGTTGGCGGCAGTTTTGAATCAAAGGCATCTCATTTAAATCCTCCAACCGTTACTCTCTAAGTCTTTATTTTGACAGGTAGTTGCTTTGGCAGAAAATAGAACATCTTGGTTGCTCTTTCAATTTTGTTTCTATTTTGAATGTGAGGAGTCACTTGTTAGCGGGAATTAAGAAGAATTTTTTTTGCCTTTTTGCATTGAGTTTGAATGCACTAAGCGTGATGTTGAAAAAAGTATATTTTTTGGCTTTAAGATAATGCTTGCACTTTCGAGTCTCAATGTATTTGAAATTATGATGATCAAAGCTTACATTATAATGTTAGAGAGGATTTGGTGTGAATTATTTTTTACTTAGATTACTGATGATGCTATGACAGAAAAAAGGTGATTAAAACTTCATGAAAAAGAATAGTAATTGAAGAATGGTGAATTCAGGATTGAATACTCAAGACTGACTAAGGTTTTTTTGAAACTAATATGTAATGGTTCTTGGTATTGAAATGAAATGAGTACTCAAGGTGGTGGATTTCTTCACAAACAAAATATGATAGGAGGGTTTTTTCAATTAATATGCTTTTGGATTTTAATTGTAAATTGATTGCAATGAGACACTTTTCATTTCAAGGAGTAAGGTGATATAATCTAAAAATGAAATGTTTTTGAGGTGGATGTGATGTATACTAATAGGCAGTGTGATGATAGGTAGAGTGTACATGAAGATTGTCATTGAACAATAGTTGAGTAGATGATACTATGGTACTGAATAGAGAAAGAATGAAAAAGAATAGAAGCTTTCAATGATCATGACAAGTGGATGTGAGAATGAATTCACTGTGTACAATTTTTTTTGTGAAGAATATGCAATAAGATTGTGAAGACAGTGTACAATGAGACAACATTCAAAAAATAGTATTTTGAATTACACAGAAGAGTTTGATTGGAAGATTGCTTGTCCTTGGGTTATCTGAAAATAGTGAACAAGATTTTTGTAGAGAATTCTATTGCTAACATTTGCATCAACCTAAAATATGTTTATATTTTCTAAATCAATTGGAATCTTGTAAAATAATTTCTTGTTCATATGCAAAGGTCTAAGTATATGCAAAGGTTTTCTTGTAGGGGGGATAGTCACTCTTTTATGCAATATTAAAGGTCAATCAAGTGAGATTGGAGATTTATTGTATTTTGTAAACAGTGTTGAGTCAAGTGAGCAGAGTGAAGGGTTGAAGTATGATTGTAGTCACCAATGCAACAAGGTTATATAGCAAGGAGAGTCACTGTTTTGAATTGTTCTTCTTTTCTTAGTGACAAGCCAGATGTGTAGTTGTGATTGTGTTTGATGATATAAGGAGATTCTTGTTCAAAATAGTTACATCTTGAAATATTGTATAGGGGAGATGATGTTTGTTGAGTTGATGCAGAGTTAGTGCAATGGTTTGTGTGGAAACAAAGTAACCCTTTTATTGTTTGCTTATTTTATTTTGATTATTGCTAGTGAGGCCTGTTGATAGCCAGTGAGGCATATTGTAGCCAGTGAGGCTTGTATGTGATAAGTGAGATCCTAGCCAGTGATTCTTGTTGTGATGTTTGTGAGACACAATATATATACTACAAATTTTTGGCTATTGTAGCCTAATAGAGCATTTATTGAGAGTAGTTTTTTCACCCTTTTCAGGTTTTTTCCACTCATAAATTTAGTGTCTCATTTTACTTTGACGATGTGTTGTTTTGTATATGGTTCAGTACTCCTAATTCTCATGTAATAATGTAAGTTGTACATCTTTGTGTTTTTCATGAAATACAACATCCTTGGTTTTTCAAGAGAATTTAGTTTATGAGATTGATTTTAAGTTGACCACTGATTCACCTCCCCCCTTCTCAGTGGTCCTGTACTCCAAAAATACTCTCCCTCCCCTTTGGAGGGTTTGAACATTTCTTGCATCCAACTTAGAGCAACATGTTCATAGTAATCTAATAACATATAAATCACATTCATCATGTATCATAAGCATCATTAAAGCATTTAAAAAGTAATTCATCATAATGCATATTCATACATTTCTTTCATCCATTGAAATTCATCAAGACATAATCATACATTTAAAATATATTTACTCATAAAGGTAATTGTATTTGGTAAATAAACAATGAGTGTAACAAAACCATTGCGACCTTTGAGTACCTTTTTGACCTTTTTGAATATCCTTTGCCTATGAACTTCCCTAAAACCATGCCAAGGGTGGATGTTTTCGGCAACGTGGATTCCTCCATGGTTCAGGTTGAAAAGTTGAAAATTATTTGTTGGAGACCCACTTCTGCTTCCATCCTCGCTCCATCGTGAAATTTAATAAATTTATTTATAAAACTAATATATGTCTAACATCAATTATTAGTTTATGAATTTTGGTTACTTTTCTAATTAGTTGATCAAATTAATGAATTTTAATTTAGACTTAACTAATGTGATTATTATTACATTAATGAAGCTAAACTATTAACTAATTATTATTTAATTGTCCATTCATTTATCTTTTTACATTATCTTAAATTTTAAATAATTTAAACACTTTCTTCTAACAAGGTCGTGTTGTTGTAAAGGTCCTACCAAATGGCGGTAGGATGATTTGTTCTTTGATTTGTAGGAGAAATGAGAGTAGCAATGGTCCAATCAAAATATAAAGATAACAATTGATAGTTGTATTATCAAATTATTTTTGTTCGACAATACACATAGATAAATGAATAATTAGGACATAGTTGATTTGAATAGACATTTAGGTGAATTAAAGTAAGAAATTTAGTGTTTAAGTTATTGTTATACATTGATAGTAACTACTATTTCTATGACATAATTGATGAAGATAGGTATTTGATAGCACTCACTTTGATAATTCAAACAATAGTGGATAATCGTTGATTCATGTGTCAAGCAGTTTGTTTGGTCCATAATCTTGGCACAGTATCAATTCTCAAATACAAGCTTCGACTGATATGACAGAAGTTTAAACATCAAACACCCAAGGAATTTGAGTGCATTGAATGGGAAAAAGATGCAAGAATCAACAACATAAAGACAACTTCAGATTACCAAGATACTAAATAAAAGTAGTTCAAACTTCAAGCCATGCTTCCAATCCATGAGGTCGATCCATGATGGAGGCAACAACAACATAAAACCCAAGAATTCATTATATGATGGCAAACAATTCAAAATAGAACCTCTACAATTTAAAGATAGGAAACTTAACACAAACAATTATACAAGAAATACTATGTGGGTGTTGCCCATTTTAACCTATCAATTACAAACGTAATTGATTCCTCTTATCAAATAAACAGACGCCTTCAACAATCTAGAGTATTGGTTTAAAACACTTCTCAAAACTGCATCTATTTTCCTCATGCACATGCAAAAACAAAAACACACACAAAGAAGGCAACTATCGATTATAAAAACAATGAACTTCCTTCTACACAATTTTCATTCTCTTCTTCCCTGCCATGCATCCTGTATTCTCTTTTAGTCTTCTTATCTCAAGACAGTTCGCTCTCACTGTCAACTTCCAAATTCAGTTTTCTCCATTTCCAAGAAATCGTGGCTCCCATTATTTGCTCGGGCAGTCCTTTCCAAAGTTGTGTGAATTCTCAACCTCACTCCCATTTTTTTGGTAAATGCCACACCCATCTGGGCTCCAACGAGAAGGAAGAGTTAATTGTCTTGTTGTCAAACCAATATTGGCCACATGTCAATAAGAAGAAACAAGAAATAACAAAAAAAACCAAAAATTTGCAAAAATTGGGTGATGCCCTTGCATCAGGCTCCCCAAGAGATAAAATGAAGCATGTGCTCCTACACATGAGATCTCCAACCAGAAATCACCTTTGTTCTTTTATTTCGCGTCTTCCAAAATCATTTTAGAACAACTGCCATGCGTTCAATCTATTTTCATTTTTTTTCTTTTGCCTTGTTGTATCTCCTCCTTTAGATGTCATTTTCATCTATAAGCCTCCAAAACTCCATCTCACGTCTACATATATCATTTTCATCTTCTTCTTTGAAATTCTTCTCGTCAATGATTTCATTCCAAGATTCAAAAGCATTATGACTAAAATCAACTTGCTTACCATCAAACTTCATCAACAAACCATCTTGAACTCCATCATTTACAACACAACCTTTATCAAAATATACATATATAATTTCATTATTTCCCTCTTTTTCTACAATAAATTCTTGATCATTAGCTGCAACCCTCATCTTTGTATCTTTCACTATCTCAGTTGTCTTTGTATCATCATTATAAAGTTTCTCCATCCACTCTTGTTCTATCACTGAGAATTGTGCCCACAAACCTTCTGCACTCACTGCATCTTCTTTGTCCTTCACCCCTACCGGATAATGTTGCTCACTTGGCAACTCGCTGCTATGCAAACCTTTTTCATCATCTCTTTTCAAGGCATCCCAATTCTGCCCTCTCCTCTTTGTAACAATCATATGCACAGGCCACTTCAACTTCTTTCTCAATGGTCATCCCCAATATTCTTGGATTCTTTCCTCAAGCCTTTGCTTCACCAATAACTTGCATCTCTCCAAATCTCTTCTCAAATTTGTCATTTCTTGATCAAACTTTGCATCATCCTGTCTTATCTTTTTGTCCTTCCACTTTTCCTTTTGTTTGAGTCTCTCTTGCTGCTAAATCTTTTATTTTCTATTCTCCACTTCATGATACCTCACCTAAGGATTCTCTCCGCTTTTCCTTTGCCCAGACTCTTGGTGCCCAGGTTCTTCCTTTTAACCTGTAAAAACTTCCACACACAAATACTTGTCAAAAAAATACTGAGAGAATTCTTCCCAAATGCTTTTAGACTTACCCAGATCTTTCTCACTCTGATACCAAAATGATAGCACTCACTTTGATAATTCAAAAGATGGTGGATAATCACTGATTGATGTGTAAAGCAACTTGTTTGGTCCAAAATCTTGGCATAGTATCAATTCTAAAATACAGGTTTTGACTAATATGATGGAAGTTTAAACATCTCACACCCAAGGAATCTAAGTGCATTGAATGTGGAAACGATGCAAGAATCAATAGCATAAAGACAATTTCAGATTACCAAGATACTAAATCGAAGTAGTTCAAACTTCAAGCCACGCTTCCAATCCATGAGGTCAATCTATGATGGAGGCGACAACAACATAAAACCCAAGCATTCATTATATGATGGAAAACGATTCAAAATAGACCCTCTACAATTTAAAGATAGCAAACTTAACCCATAAGCAGTGATACAAGAAATAGTGTATGGGTGTTGCCCATTTTAACCTATCAATTACAAAAGTAGTTGATTCCTCTTATCAAATAAACAGTCACCTTCAACAATTTGGAGTATCGGTTTAAAACACTTCTCAAAACTGCATCTATTTTCCTTATGCACATGCAACAACAAAAACACACACAAAGAAGGCAGTTATCGATTACAAAAACAATGAACTTTCTTATGCAATGTTTTCATTCTCTTATTCCATGCCACACATCCTTTGTTCTCTTTCGATCTTCTTATCTCAAAGATAATTCACTCTCACTCTCAACTTCCAAATTCGGTTTTTTTCTCCTTAACCAATAAATCGTGGCTCCCATTATTTGTTCGGGAAGTCCTTTCCAAAGCTATGTGAATTCTCAGCCTCACTCCCATTTTTGTGGTAACTTCCACACCCATCTAGACTCCAACGAGAAGGAAGAGTTAATTGTCTTGTTGTCAAACCAAGATTGGCCACATGTCAATAAGAAGAAACAGGAAATAACAAAAAAAACCAAAAAATTGCAAAAATTGGATGATGCCCCTGCATTAGTATTTAAGTGAACTAAATAAGTAAAATAAAATTTAAGTTATCATTGTGAATTGGTAGCAGATACTAGTGCATTGGTTGATATGCATTAGAATAAATTAAGTTGTATATGTAAAAATAATCTTGTATATTGTTAAAGACTAGCAAATTCCAAGCATTAAATTTCTACCAATTCACTTACAACTATATATTCAAGTTCATATGTCAATTCAATGGCTACTAGTGCATTGGTTTATATGCATTAGAATAACTTAAGTTGTATATGTAAAAATAATCTTGTATTAAATACTAGCAAATTGCAAGCATTAAATTTCTACCAATTCACTTACAACTATATATTGAAGTTCATGTGTCAATTCAATTTCATAGAGGCAAAGATTAAAATTTCAAATACAAATCTAAAATAGAGTAAAATACTAACAATTTGTAGATTCTAAAATAGTTATTTGATTAAGCCCTAAAATTCTAACATTAACTTTCCTATTAATATTAACTCATTATTGAGTATCTTATGTCAACATATCATCAACCTATTTTATTGAGGTATGTGTAGATGTATTTTATGCAACATACCATCACTCTCATTTATTGAGGTGCTTGCAAATCTCAAAGAAACCAAAATATCCTCAAGACAAACTAGATTAAAACATAAAAAAATTACATTGAGTGTCATGATTAAAAGATGCCCATATCATATGTATTAAAATCCCTCAACAAAATTTGAGAGAAAGAAACAAACTTACAAGGACTTGGATGGGTATGGGTCTCTTAAAAAAGTAGTTATTTTCCAAAATTTTGAAAGGATTAAATGATTTTTTGTATTGTACACATAGTATATGGTATGGCTTGCAAAAGATCACTAAACAAATGCATAAATCAAAATTTGCACACTATGTTCTATGAGGATGACATTTTTTGAAATTTAGTATGTGATAAAATAGATGGCTATGGAAACCAATAAAAGGAATATATATATATATATATATATATATATCTAT
>VDFB02193867.1:591340311-591402823 GCA_007258455.2 Sequoia sempervirens | reverse complement strand
TTGGTCTAATTGCTTACTTATTGCAAAGAATATCAGACTTCGAGCTTTGTGATTGTGGCTTGTGATGATTAAGCGATGTAAAGGGTATGAGGGATCCTCAATCCCCAACCCTCGAAAATGGGAAGTGGTAAGAAGGTTTCGCGATTCAGTGATGAGGTTTTCATTCTACATGAAGATGGTAGTCGGTAAGGAGGACTCACGAACCCCGATCATCGACAAGGTGAATGCAAAGCTGGTGTTTTTGGGTTTCGACGTTCGATCATGCTTCATATGTTCTAACATGCATTTCATGGAAGTGGTATGAAGGATTTGAGACTCCCGACTCTTGACAAGTCTAATGGCATGATAGGCTTCTCAGACCAGACTTTCGTAGATCAAGCACTTTTGTAATTACTTAGGCCCTCTTGGGCACTTTTGTAATTACTTACTATTATTATTAATATAATATATAGGATATTTTCCTTTTCCCAAAAAAAAAACAATCACTTAAATATATGTATATTAATGCATACATATGTAACAACCAGTTAAATATAATAATACATACATATATATATATATATATATCGATATTACAATATATGTATCCATTTGACTACTCACTTATGTACTACGTATCTATGTATGGGTATACATAGATATTACTATCTATGTATGGGTATACATAGATATTACTATCTATGTATGCTCATACCTACATACATACATATATATGTGCCACTGCATATATATACATATATATTCTATATATATGTATCCATATATTTATATATTTAAATACACAATATATAACTTATGCTAATCACAAGAGTTTTAACACTTTAATTCAATTTGACTAAATAATCAAGGAGGGTTAAAGAAAACCAAACCTATCTTTCCTATCAACCAAAAATCTCTCAACTTAGGCTTAGAACTTATCGAAACAAAACTCAGACTAACTGGACAAGGTTCCTCTATCCTATGTAGTGAGTGTGTGCGTCTACTCAGATAGATATACCCATGGTTCCCATACCAACCTCCTCTCCTAGGTGATACTTGTTGAATGGATTTTTTCATTGATGTCAAAGGCTGATAGATTGTTTGTTGAATGGTGTCATAATGCTTGCATATTTAGTGAATTGCCATGGTGTCACAATGGATGGTGCTTGTTGGTTTCCAAAGGAGAGGTTTGTTGTTGTTCTCTTAGTCATGCTTGCTTCAAGGTACATGTTGATGTCTTGGGTTGGTCATTTCATATTTCTTTCATAGGTGAATGTGATGTCAAAGGGTGATGCAAAGTAACTTGTCCATTGAAAGGGACTTGCCCATTGTCTTGTTAAATTGGTGTTGACGACAAGGTATCTCATCTTGATTGTTCATAAAGATATTGGTTGGTGCAAAGGTTGCAAGGAGTTTCTCTTGTTCATTATGGATCTCACATCATTGATTGCAAATTATTGATCTCAAAGTATAGTTGCTCTTATTCATGTTTGCCTCAAGGTATCTCATGTTGCTTCAAGGATGTCATAGGTGACAGTAGGGTGTTGCAGTGAATTGTCTTGTGGTGTTGCTTCAAGGATTTAAGGTATAAAATTAGCTTCAAGGTGCTTTAAAGTCATCAAGGCATCAAGGTATCAAATGTTAGTATTCAAAAGTCTTAATCCAAAAGGTATTGTGTCTTTTTGTTGATATCTTATAACTTTCAAACATCATTCAAAGTTGTTGATACAAAGTGGAGTTGTTGGTATAAAGTGGATTATTTCAATGGAGATTAACTCAATTTTCAGGTGGAAAATGAAGGTGAAATGGGATCTAAATGTTTTAATTCTTCAAGCCCTAAGTTTCTAAGTCTAGGGTTTATAATTTGTAGAGTAGGTTAAAAAGACTTAGTGAGCTTTTGTTATATTTGAAGGTGACTTATAGTCACCAGTCACCTATAATTAAAGTGACCTGCTCAAGGTTTCTAGATCATCCTTCTACCAGCCTCTTCATTTAGCTCAACCTTTCAATCAAGTTAAGAATCTTTTGAAATTCATTCAAACAAATATCAATGGTTATGATTTAAAGGGAGGTTGGCGGCAGTTTTGAATCAAAGGCATCTCATTTAAATCCTCCAACCGTTACTCTCTAAGTCTTTATTTTGACAGGTAGTTGCTTTGGCAGAAAATAGAACATCTTGGTTGCTCTTTCAATTTTGTTTCTATTTTGAATGTGAGGAGTCACTTGTTAGCGGGAATTAAGAAGAATTTTTTTTGCCTTTTTGCATTGAGTTTGAATGCACTAAGCGTGATGTTGAAAAAAGTATATTTTTTGGCTTTAAGATAATGCTTGCACTTTCGAGTCTCAATGTATTTGAAATTATGATGATCAAAGCTTACATTATAATGTTAGAGAGGATTTGGTGTGAATTATTTTTTACTTAGATTACTGATGATGCTATGACAGAAAAAAGGTGATTAAAACTTCATGAAAAAGAATAGTAATTGAAGAATGGTGAATTCAGGATTGAATACTCAAGACTGACTAAGGTTTTTTTGAAACTAATATGTAATGGTTCTTGGTATTGAAATGAAATGAGTACTCAAGGTGGTGGATTTCTTCACAAACAAAATATGATAGGAGGGTTTTTTCAATTAATATGCTTTTGGATTTTAATTGTAAATTGATTGCAATGAGACACTTTTCATTTCAAGGAGTAAGGTGATATAATCTAAAAATGAAATGTTTTTGAGGTGGATGTGATGTATACTAATAGGCAGTGTGATGATAGGTAGAGTGTACATGAAGATTGTCATTGAACAATAGTTGAGTAGATGATACTATGGTACTGAATAGAGAAAGAATGAAAAAGAATAGAAGCTTTCAATGATCATGACAAGTGGATGTGAGAATGAATTCACTGTGTACAATTTTTTTTGTGAAGAATATGCAATAAGATTGTGAAGACAGTGTACAATGAGACAACATTCAAAAAATAGTATTTTGAATTACACAGAAGAGTTTGATTGGAAGATTGCTTGTCCTTGGGTTATCTGAAAATAGTGAACAAGATTTTTGTAGAGAATTCTATTGCTAACATTTGCATCAACCTAAAATATGTTTATATTTTCTAAATCAATTGGAATCTTGTAAAATAATTTCTTGTTCATATGCAAAGGTCTAAGTATATGCAAAGGTTTTCTTGTAGGGGGGATAGTCACTCTTTTATGCAATATTAAAGGTCAATCAAGTGAGATTGGAGATTTATTGTATTTTGTAAACAGTGTTGAGTCAAGTGAGCAGAGTGAAGGGTTGAAGTATGATTGTAGTCACCAATGCAACAAGGTTATATAGCAAGGAGAGTCACTGTTTTGAATTGTTCTTCTTTTCTTAGTGACAAGCCAGATGTGTAGTTGTGATTGTGTTTGATGATATAAGGAGATTCTTGTTCAAAATAGTTACATCTTGAAATATTGTATAGGGGAGATGATGTTTGTTGAGTTGATGCAGAGTTAGTGCAATGGTTTGTGTGGAAACAAAGTAACCCTTTTATTGTTTGCTTATTTTATTTTGATTATTGCTAGTGAGGCCTGTTGATAGCCAGTGAGGCATATTGTAGCCAGTGAGGCTTGTATGTGATAAGTGAGATCCTAGCCAGTGATTCTTGTTGTGATGTTTGTGAGACACAATATATATACTACAAATTTTTGGCTATTGTAGCCTAATAGAGCATTTATTGAGAGTAGTTTTTTCACCCTTTTCAGGTTTTTTCCACTCATAAATTTAGTGTCTCATTTTACTTTGACGATGTGTTGTTTTGTATATGGTTCAGTACTCCTAATTCTCATGTAATAATGTAAGTTGTACATCTTTGTGTTTTTCATGAAATACAACATCCTTGGTTTTTCAAGAGAATTTAGTTTATGAGATTGATTTTAAGTTGACCACTGATTCACCTCCCCCCTTCTCAGTGGTCCTGTACTCCAAAAATACTCTCCCTCCCCTTTGGAGGGTTTGAACATTTCTTGCATCCAACTTAGAGCAACATGTTCATAGTAATCTAATAACATATAAATCACATTCATCATGTATCATAAGCATCATTAAAGCATTTAAAAAGTAATTCATCATAATGCATATTCATACATTTCTTTCATCCATTGAAATTCATCAAGACATAATCATACATTTAAAATATATTTACTCATAAAGGTAATTGTATTTGGTAAATAAACAATGAGTGTAACAAAACCATTGCGACCTTTGAGTACCTTTTTGACCTTTTTGAATATCCTTTGCCTATGAACTTCCCTAAAACCATGCCAAGGGTGGATGTTTTCGGCAACGTGGATTCCTCCATGGTTCAGGTTGAAAAGTTGAAAATTATTTGTTGGAGACCCACTTCTGCTTCCATCCTCGCTCCATCGTGAAATTTAATAAATTTATTTATAAAACTAATATATGTCTAACATCAATTATTAGTTTATGAATTTTGGTTACTTTTCTAATTAGTTGATCAAATTAATGAATTTTAATTTAGACTTAACTAATGTGATTATTATTACATTAATGAAGCTAAACTATTAACTAATTATTATTTAATTGTCCATTCATTTATCTTTTTACATTATCTTAAATTTTAAATAATTTAAACACTTTCTTCTAACAAGGTCGTGTTGTTGTAAAGGTCCTACCAAATGGCGGTAGGATGATTTGTTCTTTGATTTGTAGGAGAAATGAGAGTAGCAATGGTCCAATCAAAATATAAAGATAACAATTGATAGTTGTATTATCAAATTATTTTTGTTCGACAATACACATAGATAAATGAATAATTAGGACATAGTTGATTTGAATAGACATTTAGGTGAATTAAAGTAAGAAATTTAGTGTTTAAGTTATTGTTATACATTGATAGTAACTACTATTTCTATGACATAATTGATGAAGATAGGTATTTGATAGCACTCACTTTGATAATTCAAACAATAGTGGATAATCGTTGATTCATGTGTCAAGCAGTTTGTTTGGTCCATAATCTTGGCACAGTATCAATTCTCAAATACAAGCTTCGACTGATATGACAGAAGTTTAAACATCAAACACCCAAGGAATTTGAGTGCATTGAATGGGAAAAAGATGCAAGAATCAACAACATAAAGACAACTTCAGATTACCAAGATACTAAATAAAAGTAGTTCAAACTTCAAGCCATGCTTCCAATCCATGAGGTCGATCCATGATGGAGGCAACAACAACATAAAACCCAAGAATTCATTATATGATGGCAAACAATTCAAAATAGAACCTCTACAATTTAAAGATAGGAAACTTAACACAAACAATTATACAAGAAATACTATGTGGGTGTTGCCCATTTTAACCTATCAATTACAAACGTAATTGATTCCTCTTATCAAATAAACAGACGCCTTCAACAATCTAGAGTATTGGTTTAAAACACTTCTCAAAACTGCATCTATTTTCCTCATGCACATGCAAAAACAAAAACACACACAAAGAAGGCAACTATCGATTATAAAAACAATGAACTTCCTTCTACACAATTTTCATTCTCTTCTTCCCTGCCATGCATCCTGTATTCTCTTTTAGTCTTCTTATCTCAAGACAGTTCGCTCTCACTGTCAACTTCCAAATTCAGTTTTCTCCATTTCCAAGAAATCGTGGCTCCCATTATTTGCTCGGGCAGTCCTTTCCAAAGTTGTGTGAATTCTCAACCTCACTCCCATTTTTTTGGTAAATGCCACACCCATCTGGGCTCCAACGAGAAGGAAGAGTTAATTGTCTTGTTGTCAAACCAATATTGGCCACATGTCAATAAGAAGAAACAAGAAATAACAAAAAAAACCAAAAATTTGCAAAAATTGGGTGATGCCCTTGCATCAGGCTCCCCAAGAGATAAAATGAAGCATGTGCTCCTACACATGAGATCTCCAACCAGAAATCACCTTTGTTCTTTTATTTCGCGTCTTCCAAAATCATTTTAGAACAACTGCCATGCGTTCAATCTATTTTCATTTTTTTTCTTTTGCCTTGTTGTATCTCCTCCTTTAGATGTCATTTTCATCTATAAGCCTCCAAAACTCCATCTCACGTCTACATATATCATTTTCATCTTCTTCTTTGAAATTCTTCTCGTCAATGATTTCATTCCAAGATTCAAAAGCATTATGACTAAAATCAACTTGCTTACCATCAAACTTCATCAACAAACCATCTTGAACTCCATCATTTACAACACAACCTTTATCAAAATATACATATATAATTTCATTATTTCCCTCTTTTTCTACAATAAATTCTTGATCATTAGCTGCAACCCTCATCTTTGTATCTTTCACTATCTCAGTTGTCTTTGTATCATCATTATAAAGTTTCTCCATCCACTCTTGTTCTATCACTGAGAATTGTGCCCACAAACCTTCTGCACTCACTGCATCTTCTTTGTCCTTCACCCCTACCGGATAATGTTGCTCACTTGGCAACTCGCTGCTATGCAAACCTTTTTCATCATCTCTTTTCAAGGCATCCCAATTCTGCCCTCTCCTCTTTGTAACAATCATATGCACAGGCCACTTCAACTTCTTTCTCAATGGTCATCCCCAATATTCTTGGATTCTTTCCTCAAGCCTTTGCTTCACCAATAACTTGCATCTCTCCAAATCTCTTCTCAAATTTGTCATTTCTTGATCAAACTTTGCATCATCCTGTCTTATCTTTTTGTCCTTCCACTTTTCCTTTTGTTTGAGTCTCTCTTGCTGCTAAATCTTTTATTTTCTATTCTCCACTTCATGATACCTCACCTAAGGATTCTCTCCGCTTTTCCTTTGCCCAGACTCTTGGTGCCCAGGTTCTTCCTTTTAACCTGTAAAAACTTCCACACACAAATACTTGTCAAAAAAATACTGAGAGAATTCTTCCCAAATGCTTTTAGACTTACCCAGATCTTTCTCACTCTGATACCAAAATGATAGCACTCACTTTGATAATTCAAAAGATGGTGGATAATCACTGATTGATGTGTAAAGCAACTTGTTTGGTCCAAAATCTTGGCATAGTATCAATTCTAAAATACAGGTTTTGACTAATATGATGGAAGTTTAAACATCTCACACCCAAGGAATCTAAGTGCATTGAATGTGGAAACGATGCAAGAATCAATAGCATAAAGACAATTTCAGATTACCAAGATACTAAATCGAAGTAGTTCAAACTTCAAGCCACGCTTCCAATCCATGAGGTCAATCTATGATGGAGGCGACAACAACATAAAACCCAAGCATTCATTATATGATGGAAAACGATTCAAAATAGACCCTCTACAATTTAAAGATAGCAAACTTAACCCATAAGCAGTGATACAAGAAATAGTGTATGGGTGTTGCCCATTTTAACCTATCAATTACAAAAGTAGTTGATTCCTCTTATCAAATAAACAGTCACCTTCAACAATTTGGAGTATCGGTTTAAAACACTTCTCAAAACTGCATCTATTTTCCTTATGCACATGCAACAACAAAAACACACACAAAGAAGGCAGTTATCGATTACAAAAACAATGAACTTTCTTATGCAATGTTTTCATTCTCTTATTCCATGCCACACATCCTTTGTTCTCTTTCGATCTTCTTATCTCAAAGATAATTCACTCTCACTCTCAACTTCCAAATTCGGTTTTTTTCTCCTTAACCAATAAATCGTGGCTCCCATTATTTGTTCGGGAAGTCCTTTCCAAAGCTATGTGAATTCTCAGCCTCACTCCCATTTTTGTGGTAACTTCCACACCCATCTAGACTCCAACGAGAAGGAAGAGTTAATTGTCTTGTTGTCAAACCAAGATTGGCCACATGTCAATAAGAAGAAACAGGAAATAACAAAAAAAACCAAAAAATTGCAAAAATTGGATGATGCCCCTGCATTAGTATTTAAGTGAACTAAATAAGTAAAATAAAATTTAAGTTATCATTGTGAATTGGTAGCAGATACTAGTGCATTGGTTGATATGCATTAGAATAAATTAAGTTGTATATGTAAAAATAATCTTGTATATTGTTAAAGACTAGCAAATTCCAAGCATTAAATTTCTACCAATTCACTTACAACTATATATTCAAGTTCATATGTCAATTCAATGGCTACTAGTGCATTGGTTTATATGCATTAGAATAACTTAAGTTGTATATGTAAAAATAATCTTGTATTAAATACTAGCAAATTGCAAGCATTAAATTTCTACCAATTCACTTACAACTATATATTGAAGTTCATGTGTCAATTCAATTTCATAGAGGCAAAGATTAAAATTTCAAATACAAATCTAAAATAGAGTAAAATACTAACAATTTGTAGATTCTAAAATAGTTATTTGATTAAGCCCTAAAATTCTAACATTAACTTTCCTATTAATATTAACTCATTATTGAGTATCTTATGTCAACATATCATCAACCTATTTTATTGAGGTATGTGTAGATGTATTTTATGCAACATACCATCACTCTCATTTATTGAGGTGCTTGCAAATCTCAAAGAAACCAAAAGATCCTCAAGACAAACTAGATTAAAACATAAAAAAATTGCATTGAGTGTCATGATTAAAAGATGCCCATATCATATGTATTAAAATGCCTCAACAAAATTTGAGAGAAAGAAACAAGCTTACAAGGACTTGGATGGGTATGGGCCTCTTTAAAAAGTAGTTATTTTCCAAAATTTTGAAAGGATTAAATGATTTTTTGTATTGTACACACAGTATATGGTATGGCTTGCAAAAGATCACTAAACAAATGCATAAATCAAAATTTGTACACTATGTTCTATGAGGATGACAATTTTTGAAATTTAGTATGTGATAAAATAGATGCCTATGGAAACCAATAAAAGGAATATATATATATATGTATGTATATGTATATATTGATAGTTTAAGTAAACATAACTAGATTATAAATAAAAAGATAACATATTGAATATAAAAATATAAATGAGAAAACTAGTTGCCTATATAACAATCTCACATACATTTATATGAAATATATACTTAAAAATATGATGATTGATTTGTCAAGTATTAGTGCTTTGGCTATCGATTTTGATAATTTCAACACGTCTTGTAGGTAGTTTGAACACGGCTATGTAAAAATAGCTCAAACATTTTGATGCTTCATTCATCCTATACGTAAAACTTGCTATGCAATCTGTTCATGGCAAGAAAATAGACCACACGTCACTTGTTTTACTCTTATTATAAGTTTTTGTAAAGTATTTGTTATCTAGTTGATAGATGAGTCATGGTTGTGATTGAGAGGCGAGCCATAAAGTGAAAAGTAATAATTAGTAACTTAGAATTATGTTATATATATTATAACCCTAAAAAGAAATAATTAAATAATTATTTATATAATTTTTATTCTAATTTTAAGTGAAACATTATCTCACTTAAATTAAATAAATATATTTTTATTAATTGTAAGTACAATTGAAATTTAATATAATTTTTAATTAATTGAAGTATAATTCTAATTTAATAATTAATAAATATTCAATATAATTGTAATTGTAACTTAATTTAAAAATAGAGAACTCGAATAATTTTAAGGGTGGATGATGGACTACGCATGACCTATTTTGTGGCCAGTAGTAGGTTGCGGCCTACATGGTCAAACTTTTCAGTGTATGTGTGGCGTAGGGAAGGTGTTGGCTATGATGGTTGTTTGGGGGAGTTATTGTGGCATGGGTGCAGTGTGGGGGGGCTTTTACAACATTTGGGTGGGGTTTATTTATTGCTTAGTAGGGGTGAGTTTGGAATGGGGGTGCCATGAGGGGCCTTTCCCTTCTCTCTTTTCTCTTGTGCTTCATTTTTTATTTGAGGGGTGTGGCTATGGTGAGTGGCTTAGGGTTTTTTGAGAATGGATCTTTTTGTGATGCAATGTCTGGATTATCTCAACCTCAAGCTGAGTATTCCAATGCATTTGACTTTTTGAATAGTGTCATGCAAGGGGAGGGTACTGCAGTGAATGGAGGTCCCCAGATTCTTAAAGTAAATGGACACCTTGAGGGAAGAAAATTTTGTTCAGTGTTATTTATACAGTCGAAATCAATGGTTGAAGATGTAAGCTACCTATCAAACCATGCATTGATTTATAAATTTATGGGTATTTGGGTTTCTCTTCCTTTTCTGGAATCGTGGACTCGTAGGGTTTGGAATCTGAAAGGTGACATGGAGGTTATGTTGGCAACTAATAACTATTTTGTGGTGGTGTTCTCATGCCTTGTGGATCATAATAAGGCCTTTGAAGGGGGGCCTTATTTTAATAACCAAGTTGGCTTTTCTATTAAGCCTTGGCACATTGGCTTTAATCCATCTGAGGAGTTGTCTTCAAGGGTTCTAGTTTGGGTGCACCTCCCATGTCTCCCATTGGAATTTTGGACTAATGATAGCTTGCACATGATATCTCTCTTGTTGGGAAAGTCGGTTGGCCCATCACAATAGACTTTGGACAAAAAGGTAATCTCTTATGCCCGCATTTATTTTTAGATTGATCTGAATAACCCTCTTATAGATTAGCTAGAAATTTTCTTTGGGTCTATCTCATGGATTCAGTAGCTAGATTATGAGGCTCTCACTTTTTTGTGTCATTTTTTCCACAAGTATGGTCACTTGTAGTGAAAATTCCCAAAAAAGTCCTTGGTCGATCTACCTTCCAATGGGGTGTCAACCAAGGCTCCTTCTAGTTCAGGGCACAGGACAGACAAGGGGAAAGCCCCTATGGTTGATGGTGGTCTGAATAGGAGGGTTTAATTCTAGTGAAATTGTGTAACAAAGGAAAAGGGTTGAAAAGGACCCTTAAGGATAGACATGGTGAGGAGACCTTCAACAGGTTTGAGGCTCTAGAGGTCTTGGATAAATAGGTGGGGGCTCCTGATATGTTGTTCAGTGAGGAAGGTCTTGTGTGTGATGGTCAGCCAATGCCTAAGGAAGAAAACAATATGAAGAGGCTACTTGGTGCTCTCAATGTTTTATAGATGGACACAAATCAAGGGCATGAGAATCTTAATGAAGTAGATCAACATGAAGGTACTGAAGATGCCAGTAATATGGTGGTGGTTCCTATTTTGCAACCATCGAGTATGGGTTCTCTGGCCCCTAGTAAAGGTGGTAAAGTTTCGCCCTTGTTAAGACTATAGCAAAAATCTATTAAAAAGTGGGGTTTGGATAAGACCTCTAAAATTGGATGAAAGAAGGACCATGATAAATTAAAGGTAATGGGAGAAAATTTGGTCGAATCAAGGTCTATTGAGACTATTGATTCCCACTTCCCTAGCCCTTTGAGATGATTGTCTTGTCAAGGAATGTGAGGGGTTTTAACATCGTCCCTATACAAAAGGTTGTTCATGACTTGATTAGAGATCATTCTTCTTATGTGTTTTTTATTCAGGTGTCTAAATTGGCAGTGGAAGGAATAATGAATATTGCTACTAAGTTGTGGTGGAGAGGTCAATGCCAGTGGATTGGTGCTCAAGGTTGTTAGTGTAATTAATTATTTAATTACACTTGCATAAGTTTACTTAGGTAATATTTTAATTCCTAAGTTAATAATTGTCATCCTTATCTTGTTGAGCTATCTTGTTGCTCAAGATAAGATTAGGGTTATGCATACATTATTTTTATAAAGCAAATCATCTCATGTAATTTATGAATTCCTAAATAATATTATTTGCACATCTTCATGCAAAGCTCTTGTTTTTTTTTCTCTTCTTTGGAAGGCTTTTCTGGTTTGCATGTCTGGTCTTGGTTACTAACATGGTATCAAAGCCTTGATTTGCAGCCCCTTCTCATCTTTTTTGGAGAAATACATTACAGAGCACGTTTGGGGTTCCTCGAGGCTTTCATTCCTTGAGTATATTTATGAAGCATCTTGGATCAAATCAGGGTTTTCCATTGGATTTAGAGTGCTGGAAAAAGTCAGGATTGACTTTTATTTCACTGATTTTGGTCATCATTGAAGAAATTTGTGAGGGATTCTAGCTCAGTGATTTTTTTGCAAGATATGGGGGTAGCCTAATTTTCTAGGCATTTTTGGACAAAATGAACCTTGCCATTGAGTTTGTAGTGCCCAAAAACCCCTATTTTCATATAAAATTTATCCATTTTAGACACAATCGTCTGAAGAGGCAAAACAATTTGCCCCAAGGCCGTACAGTCTTAGGGCATGCATTCTAAGGTTCAAATTTTGAAAAAAAATTAAAAAATACAAAAAACTAGTGTAAGTTTTACGTGGCTAGTTCAAATGGAGACCTCCACCCGCCCACCACTCGGCGGCCTCCCACCGGCCACCTTCGCACCACCACCACCAGCGGTTTTCTCCTGTCTATCGCTCCCACATCATTCAGCCCCTTGGAGCTTAGGCATTGGTCACATAGGCGATCGGAGCCTACGTTCAGCCCCACCAACCGCTACTAGCCCCAGCCCTGGTCTCGTGGGTGACTAGGGGCTTCACCCCAGGAGCCAGACCACCAGTCCCCTAGTCCACCCAGGTGACTAGGGGCTATTTTTTTAGCCCCTAAGGGCTGCAGAAGGGCATATTGGACAATTTTGGAGTACATTCACAGAATCGGGCATAACTTTTGCATACGGTGTACATTTTTTGTAAATGAGATATCGTCAAAAATCTGGCTTGACGCTCTATCTAGTGGTGGAGGTTTGATCTTTTGGTTTTGATTTTTTGATGCTTTTTTTGGCCTCAGAAGTCAAATGTTGTTTTCTCTTCGGAGGGCATATCTTTTGACTCGATGATCCTTTTTTTGTCATTCTCAAGGCATCGGAAAGCTGATTTTGTCCTCTACATAGCTCTGACATCAATTTCATTTTTTTTTTATGCATGTTTTTGCATTCTCTCATTTTTCAATCATTGGGTATTTTAATAAATGAACTGATATAAAGTTCCATCAAGGGGGTTCCTTGCATAATAATCTTATTAGAGTGTAGTTGCACTTTGATCTCCATCTTGATTTTGATGACAACTTGCATGGGTTGTATCTGGTTTCTTAGTTTCTTTTGGCCACATCTTGCTCTAGCTTGACACATATCAGATTCACATCAGTTCACACTTCAAATTGGGAGCCTATGGTTATTGATCTGCATTGGTTCAGATCCATCTCAGTTTGAGGGCCATGGTTTTACAATTAATGTTCCAAAATATTTATGGTACTTGTTCCCATGGAAGAGTTTTAGTCTCAGTTTTGCATCAGCATCGAGATACACAGCTTCTAGATTCTTTCATCATATCATTCCCTCTTATGGGGGGCATCATTTGATCTACTATTGCTTTATGGATTCCAGGGTTGTTCCAATTTTTGAGTTTTCCAGTGTTTCGTGGAATTGGGTTTGCTATTGCATTATTATAATTTTGCCTAAGTCCTTCAATGACTCTCATTTGGTTTCTTGTAAACAGAGGTATCTTTCCTTGCTTGTCGTATTCCAGTTCCAGTGTTACTCCACAGTGTTCTTCTAGTGCTTCTTTGCAATAGTCATCCCATTAAGGGGGGTTTTCTCCCACTAGGTTCTCTCCTCTTTCTCTTTCATTTCATTTGTACATGGGTACCTGATCAGGCCTTTATTTTTAGGACCCATCCTTTGCATCTTTGCATCATTTGCTTAATAATTTGCTTCTCCCTAAGTTGCACTTATGGGGGCTGTTAGTGTAACTAATTATTTAATTACACTTGCATAAGTTTACTTAGGTAATATTTTAATTCCTAAGTTAATAATTGTCATCCTTATCTCATTGAGCTATCTTGTTGCTCAAGAAAAGATTAGGGTTATGCATACATTGCTTTTATAAAGAAAATCATCTCATGTAATTTATGAATTCTTGAATAATATTATTTGCACATCTTCATGCAAAGCTCTTGCTTTTTTCTATTTTTCTCTTTTTTGGAAGGCTTTTCTAGTTTGCATGTCTAATCTTGGTTTATAATAGACCGCAACAAGGCCTGATTAGGTACCCATTTACAAATGCAATGAATGAGGTAGAGAAGAAAAACCTAGTGGGACAAAACCCCCCTACAATGAGATGACCTGCTACAAAGAAGCACTGGAAGAACACTATGGAGTAACACTAGAACCTAAATATGACAAGCAAGGAAAGATACTTTTGTCTACAAGAAACCAAATGAGAGTCACTAAAGGACTCAGGCTGAATCATAATAATGCAACAGCAAACCCGATGCCACGGAACACTGGAAAACTCACAAACTAGAACAACCCTGGAATCTGTGAAGCAACAATAGATGAGATGATGACAGAATTTGGAAGTCAAGTATCTTGATGTCGATGCCAAACTGAGACTAAAACTCTTCCATGTGAACAAGTACCATAAAGACTCTGGAACATTTACCATAAAAACATGGCCCTCATACTAAGATGGATCTAAACTAATGCAGATCAATAACCATAGGCTCCCAATCTGAAGTGTGAACCAATGTGAATCTGATATGTGTCAAGCTATGAGCAAGATGAGGCCAAAAGAAACTAAGAAACTAGATACAACCCATGCAAGTTGTCATCAAAATCAAGATGGAGATCAAAGTGAAACTACACTCTAATCAGATTATTATGCAAGAAACCCCCCTGATGGAACTTTATATCAGTTCATTTATTACAATACCCAATGATTGCAAAAGGAGAGAATGTTAAACATGCATAAACTAGAGAGAAAAAAGTAAACCTAGTGCAAGAAAATAAGAATGAGTGCATGCACAAACCAAAGTTCACAACTAGCTCCCTAATAAAAATGAACCTCAGATCTATGTAGAGGATTGAACCAGATTTTCAATGCCACAAGAATGGTGAAAAAAGGGATAAGTGAGTCAAAATATATGTCTCCCAGAGTGAAAACAGCAACATCCGACTTTCGAGGCCAAAAAAAATCAAAAAATCACACCTACACCATTGCAAATTTCATCAAACCAGCTTTCCGATGATATCTTGTTTGCGAAAAAAGGCCTCTGTTTGCAAAAGTTATGTCTGTTTTCATGAAACTGCTTTGAATCTGCCCAATATCCCTCCAATAAGCCCTTAGGGGCTAATAAAAGATAGCCCTCAGTCACCTAGGTGGACCAGGGGATTGGTTGTCTGGCTCCTGGGGCGAAGCCCTTGGTCACCCACGTGACCGGGGCAGGTGTAGAGGCTTCCGATGGGGGTTGGGGGCTGGCTCTTGGTCCCCACATGACCCTAGCAGGATTTGTAAAGCCCGCGAGGGCTGAACATTGGAGCGGTGGCGCTGAGGGTTTACTGCTGGTGGTGGTGGTGCGAAGGTGGCCAGTAGGAGGCCGCCAGGTGGTGGGTAGGCGACGGTCGCCTATAAACTGGCTGCACAAATTCCTGCTCTGATTTGCACATCTTCATGCAAAGCTCTTACTTTTTCTATTTTTCTCTTCTATGGAAGGTTTTTCTGGTTTGCATGCCTGATCTTGGTTTCTAACATGGTATCAGAGCCTTGATATGTAGCCCCTTCTCAGATTTTTGGAGAAAATCATTGCAGAGCACATTCAGGATTCCTCTAGGGTTTCATGCCTTGAGTTCATCTATGCAGTGTTTTGGATCAAATCGGGCATTTCCATTGGATTCAGAATGCTGGAAAAAGTCAAGATTGGCTTTTATTTTTCTAATTTTGGTCATCCTTTGCCAGATTCGTGAGGGTTTCAAGCTCGATGATTTTTTGCAAGCTCTAGAGGTAGCCAAATTTTCAGAGCATTTTGGGCACAAATAGAGGTCATCATTGCATTCGCAGCGGCCAAAAACCCTAAGATTTCCTTTTGTTTTGTTGATTTTGGAGAAATTTGTTTCTAAGGCAAAAAAAATTGCCAAGGAGTCTGTATGGCCTCCCCAGCACGCTTCCCGAGGCTTGAAAATCTAAAAAATATTGAAAAAAACATTTTTTTTGGGTTCTGTCGATGCTCATAGTTAAAAGGACTCCCACCACCGCCCTGCCACTGGTCCGCCTCCAACCCACCATCATCGTCGCCCTCCTCCGCTAGCCCCCGCAGGCTCCTCAAACAGCAGCTACGATCCTATGGGGGACTAGGCGCTAGGCGCCCAACCCCCAGCGGCCTCCCAGCAACAATGCAGGTCATATGGATGACCAGGGGCTTCACCCCAACCCCCAACCCACCAGCCCCTGGTCATGCACAGGACTAAGGGCCCACTTTATTTTAGCCCCCTGGGCACCCTGTAGGCCAAATTGTCCTTCCTAGAGCAGCTTTCACTAAAACAGGCGTAACCTTTGCGTATGATATCTTTTTTTTGCAAACGAGATACCATTGGAAAGCTAGTTCTGAGCACTATCATGTGGTGTAGTTTATTTTTCTACTTAGCTACATTTATTTCTATTTGAAGTCATATGTTCATTTATGGCCTCCGAGCTAATAACTTTTTTCCATGATCTCTGATTTTTGCCATATTTGCGGCGTTGGAAAGGTATTGAGGAGCTCTATGTTGTTGACCATGCACTTTTTTTTATCTATCTCAGGTTGATCATTATTCCAAATTTTTCTCAATGGGTTTTTTGGATATTACTTTGATGTTTTGGCAGTTGGAAGGGTGAAACTTGAATCTTTGCACTTCATTTCAGTATCACATCATTTTATCTTTTGTTTATGCATGTTTTGCATTCTCTCCTTTTGCAATCATTGGGTATTGTAATAAATGAACTGATATAAAGTTCCATCAAGGGGGTTTCTTGCATAATAATTTGATTAGAGTTTAGTTTCACTTTGATCTCATCTTGATTTTGATGACAACTCACATGGGTTGTATCTTGTTTCTTAGTTTATTTTGGCCACATCTTGCTTTAACTTGACACATATCAGATTCACATCAGTTCACACTTCAAATTGGGAGCCTATGGTTATTGATCCACATTGGTTCAGATCCATCTCAGTTTGAGGGCCATGTTTATATGGTAAATGTTCTAGAGTCGTTATGGTACTTATTCCCATGGAAGAGTTTCAATCTCAGTTTGGCATAGGCATCGAGATACACAGCTTCCAGATTATGTCATCATATCATCTACTGTTGCTTCACAGATTCCAAGGTTGTTCCAATTTATGATTTTTCTAGTGTTCCTTGGCATCGGGTCTGTTGTTGCATTATTATGATTCCGCTATGGTTTCTTGTAAACAGAGGTATCTTTCCTTGCTTGTCGTATTTTGGTTCCAGTGTTACTCCATAGTGTTCTTCCAATGCTTCTTTGCAGCAGGTCATCTCATTGTAGGGGGGTTTTATCCCACTGGGTTTTCTCCTCTTTCTCATTCTTGCATTTGTACATGGGTACCTGATCAGGCCTTTGTTGTCAGGACCCATCCTTTGCATCTTTGCATCATTTGCATAATAATTTGTTTCTCCATAAGTTGCACTTATGGGGGGTGTTGGTGTAATTAATTATTTAATTACACTTGCATAAGTTTACCTAGGTAATATTTTAATTCCTAGGTTGCAATTGTCATCCTTATCTTTTAATACTAATTTTCATCATCGTTGAAGAAATCTGTGAGGGTTTCAAGCTCAGTGATTTTTTTGCAAGATCTTGGGGCCGCCTATTTTTTTGGGAATTTTTGGACAAAATGCACCTCGCCATTGAGTCTGCAACACCCAAAAACCCCTATTTTCATATAAAATTTGTCCATTTTAGACACAGTCGTCTAGAGAGGCAAAAATAATTTGCCCCAAGGTCGTACGGCCCCAGGGCACGCATTTCGAGGTTCAAATTTTGAAAAATAAAATTTAAAAAATCAAAAAAAAATTACAAGATTTTTGCACTCAGTGTAAAAAGGGGCGCCGCTTGCTCGCCGCCCGGTGGCCACTCGCACACCACCCGCCACCAGCAGCCACCTCCCAATCGTTGTCGAGCTCCCTTCAACCCCCTTCTCTGCAACCGACGGTCATTTGGTGACCAGGAGCCATCCCCAGCCCTCACCGGCTCTTTAGCCTCCACCCATGGTCATATTCATGACTGAGGGCTCTACCCCAACGCTTGTCCACTAGCCCCCTGGTCCGCCCAGGTGACCAGGGGCCAGATTTTTTTAGCCCTTGAGGGCTTATTGGAAGCTTATTGGGCAGAATCGAAGCATTTTCATAGAATCGGCTATAACTTGGGCATACGGCATCTTTTTTTTGCAAACAAGATATTGTCAGAAATCTGGTTCGACGAAATTTGCAATGGTGTAGGTGTGATTTTATGGTTTTGCATTTTTGATGCTTTTTTCAGCCTCGGAAGTCATATGTTGTTGTTTTCACTCCAGGAGACATATCTTTTGACTCACTTATCCTTTTTTCGCCATTCTTGCGGCGTTGGAAATTTGGTTCAGTCCTCTACATAGATCTAAGGTCCATTTTTATCAGGGAGGCAGTTGTAAACTTTGGTTTGTGCATGCACTCATTCTTATTTTCTTGCACTAGGTTTACTTTTTTCTCTCTAGTTTATGCATGTTTTGCATTCAATCCTTTTACAATCATGGGTTATTGTAATAAATGAACTGATATAAAGTTTCATCAGGGGGTTTCTTGCATAATAATATGATTAGAGTGTATTTTCACTTTGATCTCATCTTGATTTTGATGACAACTCGCATGGGTTGTATCTGGTTTCTTAGTTTCTTTTGGCCACATCTTGCTTATCGCTTGACACATATCAGATTCACATCGGTTCACACTTCAGATTGAGAACCTATGGTTATTGATCTGCATTGGTTCAGCTCCATCTCAGTTTGAGGGCCATGTTTTTATGGTTAATGTTCCAGAGTCTTTATGGTACTTGTTCCCATGGAAGAGTTTTAGTCTCAATTTGGCATCGGCATCGAGATACACGACTTCCAGATTCTTTCATTATATCATTCCCTCTTATGGGGGGCATCATTTTATCTATTGTTGCTTTATGGATTCCAGGGTTGTTCCAGTTTGTGAGTTTTCCAATGTTCTATGGCATCGGGTCTGCTGTTGCATTATTATGATTCCGCCTGAGTCCTCCAGTGACTCTCATTTGGTTTCTTGTAGACAAAAGTATCTTTCCTTGCTTTTCGAATTCAAGTTCTAGTGTTACTCCACAGTGTTCTTCCAATGCTTCTTTGCAGCAAGTCATCTCATTGAGGGGGGGTTTTGTCCCACTGGTTTTTCTCCTCTTTCTCTTTCATTGCATTTGTACATGGGTACCTAATTAGGCCTTATTGTCGAGACCCATTCATGCTTTCTTGCATTCATCCTAGCATTTAGGTGCATGCTTTTTTAGTCTCCCTAAGTTGCACTTATGGGGGGTGTTGGTGTAATTGATTATTTAATTACACTTGAATAAGTTTACTTAGGTAATATTTTAATTCCTAGGTTATAATTGTCATCCTTATCTTGTTGAGCTATCTTGTTGCTCAAGATAAGATTAGGGTTGTGCATGCTTTCTTTTATAAGAAAGCCTCATCTCTTGTAATTATTGAATTCCTGAATAATATTATTTGCACATCTTCATGCAAAGCTCTTGCTTTTTCTGTTTTTCTCTTCTATGGAAGGTTTTTCTGGTTTGCATGTCTGATCTTGGTTTCTTCTATACAAAAGGTTGTTCATGACTTGATCAAAGATCATTCTTCTGATATATTTTTTATTCAGGAGTCTAAATTGGCAGTGGAAGGAATAATGAATATTGCTACTAAGTTGTGGTGGAGAGGTCAATGCCAGTGGATTGGTGCTCAAGGTAGTGTTGGTGGGATTGCTTGCTTGTAGGATCCTCATAAAATTAGCCCCTTGTGGTGGATTTTGAGTAGGAATTTGATGTCATTGGTTGCTTCCAATGTTGTGTTTGGAGAAGTCATCCTCTTCACCAATGTGTATGCCTCAATTGATTACGTAGGTAAAGCTCACCTCTAGGATCACATTCGTTTTGTGCAAGCCTTAGCTCCTCTTTTTCCTTGGGTCATGGTAGGTGATTTCAATGCTATTATTTTTATGGAGGAAAAAAGAGGGTGTGTCAATAGATTGGAGGCTTCGTCAACTTTGTTTAAGGATAATATATTTTCCTTAAAATTGATTGATATTAAGCCATGGAATGGCATTTTTACCTAGAGCAATAGGAGGTGGGATGACAATTCTATCTCTAAAAGCTTAGACAGATTCTTGGTTTTGAGCTATTAGATTAGTTAAAAGTGGATTACCATGTTTGAAATTTTGGGTTGGAGGGGATTAGACCATTGGCCTATCATTCTCTTAGCTCAACAAAGGTTGGCATGTCTAAGAACCCCTCTTTTAAATTTTAGTTGGTGTGGCTCCATGAGCCTTTTTTGCAAGACCTTGTGGTAGATTGGTGGAGTCAGGCTATTCCTAGCAATGGCACGACTATGTAATCCTTCCTTAAAAGGATTTAGTATGTGAAGTATCAGATAAAGAATTGGAATAGGTGAAGTTTTTGAAATATTTTTTTGGCTAAATCGATAGCCTAAAAAAGGGTTGAGAACATGACCAAGCAAAATAGAGATCATGGCTTTTCTGAGGGATCTTTTAAATAAGAGACTGAATCTATGAAGGAGCTTGTGGAATGGGAACTATGTGAGGAATTTTTTTGAAAACTGAAGTCATGTATTAACTGGCTACAAGTGGGGGATAGAAACATGACCTTCTTCAACTCAGTGAAGGCAAGGAGGCATGGGAATCTACTATCTTCACTTGTGACTCCTCAGGGGGCTCATCTGGCTTCTTTCAAATATATCTCCAATGACGCTATCCTGTATTTCTCAATATTTTTTAAGGATGACTCTCCTAATGTGGTGATGGAGGAGAACCTTTTTTTAGATTGCATTCCCTCTAGTGTTGTTGTTGAGATTAATGAAATGCTTATTAGTCTCATAACTTTGGATGAGGTAGAAAAGGTGGTGTTCCAGATAAGAAAAGGAAAAGCCCCAAGTCCTAACGGTTTTCCTATTGAATTCTATCAAGAGTTCTGGGAGATTATAAAGAATGACTTATTGGAGGTAGTTCAGGAGTCATAGAGAAATAAGCAGATGTTGATAGCTATGAAATCCATGTTTCTTATGCTCATCCCCAAGAAAGAGGGGGATAACTCCTTGGATATGTTTAGGCCTATTTCTCTATGCAATATGGTGTACAAAATAATTACTAAGTTAATTGCTAAGAGACTCAAGCCTTGGCTTAAAGTACAGTCATTTCAAAGGAGCATGGTGGTTTTATTATTGGCAGAAAAATTCTTGATGGGGTGATTATTGTTGTTGAGTCCATTCACTCCATGGAAAAGTCCAAGAAGAAGGCTATGTTCATCAAATTAGACATGAACAAAGCTTATGACCTTGTCAAATGGTCCTTTCTTTAGAAAATCATTTTGGCTTTTGGGTTTAGTTCTGACTGGGTTGACTAGGTAATGAGTTGTGTCACTTCGGCTTCTTACTTTGTGCTAATTAATAGTGAGCCTTTAGGTCTTTTCAGTGCTTCATGGGGTCTTCATCAAGGGTATCATTTGACACCTTATTTATTTGTTCTTGTGGTTGAAATCCTTGAGATCTTTTTAAAATCTCAAGTTAGGCAGGGGTTGATTCATGGTTGTAAATGGGATGATAATTTGGTTGTCCAGTCTCACTTACAGTTTGTGGATGACACGACATTGTTGGGGGTAGCCAAAATTAGTGAAGATTCTAATCTTAGGAGAGTCTTAGATATCTCTTGCAGCTTAAGGGCAAGGAATCAATGAAGATAATGTTGGAATGTGATGTTTTTGATTGTTGTCATTAATGGTTTTCATTTATGTCAACATATCTTGATTGATTGATTTTGATGCTTTGGTGATCTAGATTGGCATGGTTCCATATGTTGTGTTGTAATGATCTATCTTTGTTCATAATGAGATACACTCTTATGGGTTTGGACCGATCTGGAAATTGGATAATGTTCTCTGAAACATTGTTTGCATTGTAACGGGTATATCCTATTCTTTGGTTTTGAATATCATGGTAAAAATGTAGTGTGTTGATTTGAGCGAGGAGGTTTTGATTGGTCCACGTTTCATTCCTTTCCACCATAAGAATGTTTTGTGGTGACCTAATTCAAATTGTGTTTGGCTAAATTAGGAGATTATGAAGACATTGTGTTTGGATGACTTAGGAGATTATGAAGGCATGGAATGGTATAAGTAAAAGTTGATTTTTTTCGATGAAAGCAAGTGTGATGAATGCGAATCTAAAAATCCAAACATTGTGAAGTATGCAAAAGTATACAACCAGAGACAGAAAATAGTGAGATTCTATCTGGTGTCATTATTGGTGATAGTTATTTTAGTGGTGGATTCCCTTTCATCAATCTTCTGGTAGTGAGCCCTTTTTCTTAGCAATGAGCCTTTTTCTTTTAGCAGTGAGCCTTTCTCTTTTGGCAGTGAACCTCTTTTTATATTTGGCTATAATATTTGGGTAGTGATCCCACCGGCAATGAGCCTTACCTACAGTGAGCCCTTGTAAAAATTTCCTTAACCAATGTTCTATAATTGAGAATTAGCATTCTTCGTGGTTTTTCCCTTCTTGGGTTTCCATGTAAATTTTGGTGTTCATTGTGCATGGTGTTGTTATGTGCTTTCATGTTCATATTTGCTTGATTATTATATGATTTATTTAAGCTTGCTCTAGATTAGTTAATGTGAAGAAAATTATTTTAGGATAACCGATTCACCCCCCTCTCAATTATCTGGACTGTTCAACAATTGGTATCAGAGTTTTGATTCCTTGAAGAAGAGATTAATCGCTTGAGGTAGATCTGATGGCACACAAATTGACAATCCATGTGTTTGATGGATCTGACTATAGTTTCTGGAAAGTGCAAATGAGAGGTTACCTGATTTCTCTAGGCTACAAGACTTGGAAAGCTATTGAGACAAAATATGTTGTTCCGACAAGTCATCTTACTACTTCGGATGAGATTTTAGCCTATGAAGAGAATGAAAAGGCAAGGTATGCAATCTTTAGTGCTTTGTCTAAGACTGAGTTAATAAAAGTTATTTCATTGGGCACCGCTTATGAAGTTTGGAAAAAGTTGAAAAGAATCTATGAAGGAAATGATAGAGTCAAATTATCAAAGAAGTTGACAGCTAAGCGCAAATATGGAAACCTGGGGATGGAAGAAGATGAGGATATAGCAAGCTACTTTCAGAGAGTTAACAGTGCAGTAAATGAAGTCAAAAATCAAGGAGGCACTCTGACAGATGAAGATGTAATGGAGAAGATTTTGATGACCCTACCGAAGAATTACAGTGATAAGATCTCAGCTATTGAGGAAGTTTATGATATGAATAAATTCACCAGAGAGCAACTATTTGGCACCTTGACCACATTTGAGATGAGGAAATTTGGAAAAGAAAAGGAGAAATATAAAACAACCTTCAAAGCCACAAAGTTAGAAGAAGATTCGAATAGTGAAAGTTGAGATGAGTTGGAAGCAAACTTCACAAGGAAACTAAAGAAAGGTACTGGAAAGTACAAAGGTATGTTACCTCTTAAATGTTTTAGATGTGGAAATATTGGTCATTTAGCAACTAAGTTTTTAGAAAAAGGAACAAGGAAAAAGTTTTAAAAGATCAATAAGAAGGCCTATTATGTTAATGAGAATGCAGGTATTTCAGATGATCAATCAGATCATGAGGATTGTTTGTTTTTAGTGGAAATGGATGAACCTAGATTTAATATCTCTAATATTTGTCTGAAATCTAATGATACCATTGAAGTTGCATTATTTGTTAAAGGAAATAGAGATGAATGGTTGATTGATAGTGGATGTTTGAATCATATGACCGGTGATAAAAGTAAGTTTTTGAAGCTTCAGAAATATGATGGAGGTTCTATTAGATTTGGGGATGATAAAACAACACAGATTGTTGGAATTAGTTCTATTACCTTTGATGGAAAACATAACATTAACAATTTTTACTATGTGAAGGGTTTATATCATAATCTTTTGAGTGTTGGAAAGATGTGTGAAAATGGCTATAATGTGGTGTTTCAAGATGATGGTTGTGAGATCTAGAAGAGATCTAGAACTGTTATTGCAATTGGAAAAAGAATAAGTGGGAATATGTATCAACTAGAAGGAGCTACAAAGAGATGCTTATTATATTAGTCCAATGATAGTTGGCTATGGCACCAGAGGATGTGTCACATCAACTTTGACAATCTGGTAAGGATAAGTTCAATAAGAGCATTCAGAGATTTTCCAAGACTGACCAAACCAGACAACACTATCTACAAAGGATGTCAAGAAGGAAAGTAGACCAAAGAAACGTTATGAAGAAAAGAAGAATTGTATATCGGTTTGTTGGACCTTGTACACACTGACCTATGTGGTCCAACCAAAACAAGAAGCTTACAAGGTGAGAGATATTTCATGCTTTTAATAGATGATTATTCCATATTAACCTAGGCTGCATTTTTAAGAGAAAAATTAGAGGCTTTAGAAAAATTCAAGATTTTCAAGGCAAGAGTTGAGAATGAAGTTTATAGGAGAATCAAGTGTTTAAGATCCGACAAAGGAGAAGAGTTTGCTTCTGATGAATTTAACAAATTCTGTGAAAAACATGGCATTAAAAGACAACTATCTACCCCTAGACCACCACAGCAAAATGGTGTAGTGGAAAGAATGAACCGTACAATTCAAGAAGCAGCTAGAACAATGATCAATGAAGTAGGTTTACCAAAGGTCTACTGGAGAGAAGTGATACACATAGTAGTATACACTCTTAACAAAGTATTGTTCCAAAGGAAATATGGAAAGACATCATATGAGCTATGGCATGGAAGAGCTCCCACAGTAAAGCACTTCAAAAAAATTGGAAGAAAATTCCACATCTAGAGAGATGAGGACAATCTTGGAAAGTTCGATAGTAGAGCTAATGAAGGCATGTTTTTGGGTTACTCTACAAGAAACAAAGCATACCGGTGTTACAACAAGAGACTGAACAAGATAGTTGAAAGTGTGAATGTGAAAGTAGATGAAGATGTTCAAAGAAATCCTGACAGGAATATTGAATATGAATCAAATGACTTAGATGACAAAGGAGAAAAGGATAAGAAAGAAGAAGAAGAAGAAGAAGAGACAAATGGGGCTCCAACAACTACAACTAAAACCCCTAAGTATGTACAGAAAAACCACTCAGAAAACTAGATTATTGGAGATAAGAATAAGGGAATCATCACAAGAAGCAAATTAGCTCAAAAGCAAGTATTATTGTGTCTACTCTCGGAAACTAAGCCAAAGACTATGGAAGAAGAATGCAATGATCAAAATTGGATGAAGGCAATGAAAGAAGAGCTTGATCAGATAGAGAAAAATCAGACTTGGGAACTTGTGCCTAGACTGGTGGACAAAAATGTAATTGGAACAAAGTGGGTATTCCAGAAAAAGCTAGATGAAAATGAGAAGATAATGAGAAACAAGGCAAGATTGGTTTGCAAAGGTTACACTCAGATCAAAGGCATTGATTTTGAAGAAACATATGCCCCTGTTGCCCAGATGGAAGTGACCCAGATATTCTTAGCTTTTGTAGCTTTTAAGAATTTCAAAGTCTATCAAATGGATGTAAAATCTACATTCTTGAATGGAGAACTGAAGGAAGAAGTCTACATTGAGTAACCAGAGGGATTTAAGTTCGGAAGTGACCCAGATGTTGTTTGTAGGTTGAAGAAAGCATTATACAGATTGAAGAAGGCACCTAGAGACTGGTATTGCAGATTAGATAAGTATCTGATTGGACAAGGATTTCAGAAGGGATCTGTTGACAGTAATTTATACTACAAAATTCACTCATATCAAATTTTGATTGTTGTGGTTTATGTTGATGACATAATTTTTGGAGGAAATGATGATATGTGTAAAATTTTGCCGATGAAATGCATAAGGAATTTGAAATGTCCATGATTGGTGAGTTAAATTTCTTCCTTGGACTACAAGTAAATTAGAACAACAAAGGAATTTTCATCTCTCAATCCAAGTATACCAAAGAATTATTGAAGAAGTTTGGGTTGGAGAAGTCCAAACCGGTTTGTACACCTATTATTACCAGATGCAAGTTGAAAAAAGAAGATGATTCACCTAAAGTTGATGCAAGTATGTAAAGGTCAATGATTGGAGGATTGTTATATTTGACTGCTACCAGACTAGATATTATGTATGATGTTTGTTTAGCATCCAAATTTCAGCAAGAACCAAAGGAATCACATGTTGTTGTAGTAAAAAGGATCTTTAGATATTTGAAGGGTACAGAAGATATGGGGTTATGGTATCCAAAGGATTAAGATTTCACTTTGACAGCTTATACTAATGCTAATGGGGTCAGGTGTGTTGATAACAGGTGGAGCACAAGTGGTGGAGCTTATTTCCTTGGCTCCCGGTTGGTTGCTTGGTCAAGTAAGAAACAATATTTTGTATCTTTATCTACTGTTGAAGCTAAATACATTGCAACATCCTCATGTTGCACTCAGGTAATGTGGATGAAACAAACGCTGAAGGACGTTGACATATCATTTGATGAACCGATCTCAATTATGTGTGATAATACCGGTGCAATAAACATTTCCAAGAATCTAGTACAACACTCCAGAACAAAATATATATATCCATTAGATATCACTTCTTGAGAGAGAAGGTATTGGAAAACAAGGTAAGACTTGAATATGTATCTACAAAAGAGAAAATTGTATACATTTTCACAAAACCATTAAGCAAAGATACTTTTGAGTATCTTCGACAGAAGTTAGGGGCTCTTCCCCCTCCTAGTCTACAATAATTTGCACCTGGGTGTGCATTGGTCCAAGATATTATATGCTCATCCTTATCTGGATCAATTCTAGGTGGCTTCCTCCTAAGGGGAGCGGAGTAAGTTTTTTAGGGGGAGTTTTTTGCCCCTTCTTGATTTCAAAGGGGGAGAAGAAAAGAAGGTCCTTGATGTTATTGATGCTGACATTGAGTTGTTTGGTTTGTTGTTGATGAATGTTGCCATCAATGACAAAGGGGGAGATTGTTGGAATGTGATGTTGTTGATTATTGTCATTAATGGTTGTCATTGATGTCAACATATCTTGATTAATTGATTTTGATGCTTTGGTGATCTGGATTAGCGTGGTTTTGGACGTTGTGCTATAATGATCTATCTTTGGTCATAATGAGATACACTCTTATGGGTCCGGACCCATCTAGAAATTGGTTAACGTGCTCTAGAACATTGTTTTCATTGTAATGTGTATATCATATTCTTTGGTTCTGGATATCATGGTAAAAATGTGGCATGTTTATTTGAGTGAGGAGGTTTTGATTGGTCCACGTTTCATTCCTTTCCACCGTGGGAATGTTTTGTGATCTAATTCAAATTGTTTTTGTCCAACTTAGGAGATTATGAAGATATTGTGTTTGGCCAACTTAGGAGATTATGAAGGTATGAAATGGTATAAGTAAAAGTTTATTCTGTTTGATGAAAGCAAGTGTGATGAATGCAAATCTAAAAATCCATACATTGTGAAGTATGCGAAAGTGTACAACCTGAGGCAACAAACAGTGAGATTCTATCTGGTGTCATTGTTGGTGACAGTTATTTCAGTGGTGGATTCCCTTTCATCATTCTTCTAGCAGTGAGCCCTTTTTCTTGGCAGTGAGTCTTTCTCTTTTGGCAGTGAGCCTCTTTTTATCTTTGGTTGTAATAGCTAGGTAGTGAGCCCACCGACAGTGAGCCTTACCTGTAGTGAGCATTTTTGGCAGTGAGCCCTTATAAAAATCACCTTAACCGGTGTTCTATAATTGAGAATTAGCATTCTTCGTGGTTTTTCCCTTCTTGGGTTTCCACATAAATTTTGGTGTTCATTGTGCATGGTGTTGTTATGTGCTTTCATGTTCATATCTGCTTGATTATTATCTGATTGATTTAAGCTTCCTCTGGATTAATTAATGTGAAGAAGAAGAAAAATTAGGATAACCAATCCACCTCCCCTCTTAGTTATCCAGACTATTCAACAGATAAATCTTCTATTTTCTTCAACACTCTTAGTATTCAATCCAGAATTGCTCAGATCCTCTAATTCCAAATTGGGTGTTTCCCTTTGTCTATCTTGGAATCCCCCTTTTAGTGGGCCCCCTTCCTAGGGGACCTGACATGCTATTCTTGATAATTTTCATGGAAAATTCAATCATCGAAATCTCAAGTGGCATATTTTGTATGAAAAGTGTTGTTGAAATCTATGGTGCAGACTCTTCCAAATTATAGATGTATGGTTCATTTTGATCCTATAAGTTTTGTGAGGGATTTGGATGCCTTGTCTAGATTTTTTTTGTGGGTAGGTGACCCTGAATCAACTAAGTGGAGTTTGGTGAAGTGGGAGATCATTTGTATACTGGAGTAAGAAAGGGGCCTTGGTCTGAGGTAGACTACTCTCATGGGGCAAGCATTGGCTGCTAAATTATATTGACGTTGGTGCTATAGTCAAGATCAAACTTGGGCCAACATTCTCACTTATATATTAAGGAGGGGTGGCAAGTGATTATATACCTAGAATCAGCTTATCAGGGAAGGGTTCTATGATTTGGGATACTCTTAAGAGTGGTACTAATCTTATCCAACAAGGTTTTTTTTGGATTTTTAATAAGGGGTCCAAGGCCCTTTTCTTGTTTGACTCTTGGGATGGATGCTCCCTATCTTGTCCACATATCCATATTTACAACCTCTAAGTTAGGCTTTTTTGGATGTTGGATGGTCTAGGGTGGAATATTTCAACTTGAGCAAGAAGTTGGGTAGGGTGGATGTGTTTCAATGGAAGGACCCCTCAGTTTGGTCACCAAGTGGCGTTGTGGAGGATAGGGAGGAGTTGGCTTGTATTCTTGCTAGAAGGCAATGTAGCACTTTGGGGACTAGTGATATTCTAACTTGGGGCTTGGATCCAAGAGGGGTGTACTCAGTGGCCTCTAGCTACCAAGTTCTGGATAGGCAGAAATATGGTGGTGACAAAGTCCCTTGGTGGAAACAGGTGTGGAGAAAATATGCTTGGACCAAATATATTTTTTTCATGTGGCTTGTTGCTTAGAATAGATGCCTAACATGGGACAATCTCCACAAGTGTGGGCTCTAAGGTCCTTCCATTTGCTTCCTATGTGCAAGTGAGGAGGAGCCTGTTTCACTTTTTTTTTTTAGTGCTCTTTCTTACAAACCATTTAACACCTTTGGTGGGATGTTTGGAAGTAAGCCTATGTGCATGCCTCTTCTCTTGTTGATTTTTGGAGAAGTTTGGAAAGGCCACCAACTAAGAGATTCTTCCTTTAGGTGGTGTGGAATATAGGGCCTTCTTGCATTATTTGGCAAGTATGGCTTGAGAGAAATCATAAGATATTCCAAGGGTAACAGCTGGGAGTGCAACAACTATGGAAAAGAATTTTGGGAATGATTCAAGAAACTATCCAAGCTAAATGTGTGATTGATACCCCTTATGGGCATTGGTGAGATGGAGTTGATGTGTAGAGTTGGCATCTCTATGGGTGGTCAAGTCCCTACCCTATCAAGGGGTATTTGTCAATCCCAAAGGAAAACCTAGTGTGAGGGGAGATGGACCCTCCTCCTATTGGTGTTTTCAAGATCAACACAAATGGTTCCTTTAGGGGAAATCCTGGGCCTGTTGGAGTTAGAGGTGTTGGAAGGGACTATTCAGGTGATGCCCTATTCTTATTTTCCCTCTTCTAAGGGTAACAATCTAATAATCTTATGGAAACTCAAGCTATCCTTACGACTTTGGAGACAAGATGTGCTTTGGGCTGGAGCAGAATTATTTATGAATCGGATTTTTAGATCTTGATTAATATACTAAATAGGTGGGAGATTGGTAATGCTAATTGGCAGTTGGAGTTGGTGTTATGCCAGATTCTCCAACTCAACAATTCTTTGGATAATGCCCAATTTGTACACATTCCACAAGAGTGGAATAGAGTGGTTGATTGTTTGGCTAAATGGGCTTCAAAGTTTATGGGAGATTAGAGGGTTGATTGTTGGGAACATTTACCTTTAGAGTGTTCTCAGCAACTAAAAGATTTGATTCTTGAAAATAGGCCTTTGTAGGTGCTGGTTTGGGAGGTTTTTCTTGTTTCGATTGCTTGGATGGTCTGTCCCCTCTTGGAGGGCTTGGTGGTGGTGATTTTTATACTTATATTTTTCTAATTTGATAATTTTTTGCCCCCTCTTTTTATTAAAAAACTTAATTTAAAAATATTATTAGTTAAAAAGATTAAAACAAAAATAAGCTAACAAAGTAAGTCGACAGTCACTTTACTTATAGGTTTTCCTTTACAAAAAACTAACCAAAAATTGGAGAAAGTAAAACCAAAAATTATATACATTTATTTTGTTTGGATAATTTTAAAATAAAGTTTTGTGAATAAATTTTGATTTTTGCAAATTTTTTAATTAGAATCTATATTTCATTTTCAATTTTATTAAAAGAATTCCATTGCTTTAAATATTATCCATCCTTACTTTAGAGAATTGTTCCTTTTGAATTCTTTAACTAACTCTTTTTTGTAAAAGTTTATGCAAAAAATTTCCTCATACAAACACTTTTTGCATTAGATAATGGTCTTAATAACTACTAGGAAAAGTTGAACATTAAGGGAAAACATGTTTTAAACATGAGAATATCTTAATGGTTACGAATTATTAAGAATATAATATTTAACAAAGTTATTTTTGTTTAGTAGGAAATCAATCTAGTTGATAAGTTTGGTTCAATTAAAATGTTATTTCTCATTTGTAATTAAATGTAATTATAATAATAAATGTAATTCTAATTCTAATTCTAATAAATTATATATATATATAATAAAAGTCATTTACATATATATTTCCATTGGCAATTTTTTTCCAAAACAGGAGCTACCAATTGTGGTTATTACTACTACTATTTCATATTTGACTATGTTCACTTTGTATTTTGACCTTTCAGTCACATATTTTTACAAAACTACAAAAAATGCCCAAGTTGTCGAGATTTACAAACACCTGTGCATGGTTGTTTCAAGACCCATTCAAAATATTACAAAGCTTGAGGAACTTTTAGAGAGGATCCTTCATACATGAAGGACTTTACAAAATTTAGACAAAAAACTTTGCAAGCAGATACTACTCCTACATATGATCCTTGTCAATGGAGTTCTCACCTTGTCCTTTTGTGCCTTCGTCGTCCTTTGTCATCGCTGCAACCACAACCACGTCATCCATTGCTGCCATTGTATCCACGACCACTGGGAAGATATGCAGCACAAAGGTCACCAAGGGAGCCCAATCTGACTGTGAAGAGACTGTCTGGAGAACCGGCGGTGGTGGATGGGTTTTGTGTGCCCAGAGGAAAGTTGTCACACCCAGTCTTGTTGTTACTAATTTACTTTTACCTTCACTGGTAAATAGGATGGTAAATGCAATCGTGATTTTGATATGTTTGTAAAAGAATGGAATAATGAAATAGGTATTATGTGAAAGTGTTGATAAATGCTAAATGTGGCTTTAAAAGAGTAAATATGTTTACATAAAAGAAGAATGTACATTGCTATATGAATATGCTAAAGTTTTATGATGCATATGGATTTATTATGAACATCTAACTACCATTGCAAATGTGCTAAGTTGGTTGCAGGGATAGGTTCAAATCCTCTGAAAGGGAGGGGAAGTATCACTCAGGAGAAGTGATTGATCAGATAACCCTTAATGATACATATCTGAGCTCACACACATGTACACTCACAATAGAATGGTTGAGTCAATTCATAGTATTGGGAATTGGTAAGTCATCCTTTAGACATGATGTGTTTGTATTAGTAAGGGTCTTGATTACTATTGAATGCATTCTTGGATAATGTTTATATGTTTGGAACTTATGAGTTCTTCCTTATATTACTATGCTCGATTAATGAGGTGAACATATGTTGAATGTATATATATGTATGTATATGTGTGTTGATGATAGACCACACGCATGGAGGATCATGTACATAAGAGTACATAGGTAGACATACTCATGCATGCTTATGAGCGGGTTGCTTATGAGCATGGTGTTATTGAAGGGACAATGTGACATGTAAGTATATATGTATATATGCATCACATGTATATTTCCTAAGATGGTAATTGTATATTTGCTTGATTGTGCAATCAAATATATATATGTATGTATATTTGTGTGTGTGTGTTTGTATAAGATATATACATATATGCATATGTATACATGTTTTGATATATACATATGTGTGACAAACGGAAATGTCCATACGGAAATATATATCAATATATGAATACGTACGTATACATGTATATAGAGGTATATCTATATATATGTGTATATACAATCGATATGATTGTTATATGAATGTTAAATTGATCTTATTCATTTGAATATCAAATTTTATACATATGTGATTGTCATGAATATATATATATATATAATAGAATATATATACATATACATATATATATGATAGCATTAAGGATACTTGTGGACATATATAAATATGTACATGTATATATATACAAATATATATTTATATATATGGTATTTTTATAGAGTCTGATTTGTATATATGCTATGCAAAGTATTATGGGCCAATTAATACATGTGTTTGACATAAGATAAAGGTCGATCAATGCAAGCAATGTGCAATAATGAAGGCCGATATAGAATACTAAGCCATAGTGGATATCTTTTAAGATGCATCGTTGTTTTATAGTAGCGTATTACTTTTATTTGGAATGCTTTCATCAGATATAAAGCATTGGACATAGTGTTTATGCACAACCTGACAAGTGACATTTAAATGATAAAGGGAAGACTTGAACATAGGGTCATACGTTGCAGCCAAAGAGCATAGCACTCAAATAGAAAATGAGGAGTTTATGGCCTGCTGTGCAAAGTGATTTACACACATGTTAAAAGGAAACAAACCACAACAAGAAACGTGCTTGGTCAAAGCATAAGCTTAAATGCTATTATAGAGAGTCGACTCATCCTCTACTTGCCAAATGATTAGGCTATGACTAAGTCAACCTTGAATATGTGTTCCCTGCTTTGTATTGACTATTTCCTTGGGCATAATAATAGGGAAAGATGTTGATACATGGCGCCAGAATATGAAATATTTGTTGTTGTAGAAGTCTATTTTGGTTGCAAGTCAATTCTCAAATTTTAGGCATGTGCATGTTTGAATTGGTCTTGAGTTGTTGTCAAGCCATAGAGGTCGATCTATTGAATACTATGTTGAGTTTACACTTAGATTTATGCCACCTTATTGTTGTGTGTAGTGATTCGATCTACATGTGGAGAGGTGTTGACTAGCATGCCTTTTTTGTAGGCTGCAATATCTCAATTTTTTGTACAAAAGAGATGGGATAGCTCTCTCATTTGGGATGCATTATTCTACAAACTTATTTTGCTACAAATATTCTGAGAAGCTATATTTTGTGAGAGATTAGAGTTATTTGGTGAGATCTTAGAGTTAATTTGTGAGTGCATTGAGATATCTTGAGAAAGAGGACATAATGAAGTGTCACCTTGAGTGGAAAAGTGAAGGCTAGCAAGCTATCTTTGGAAGGTTGTGCAACAAGTCATTCAATTGGGTTAAGCATATTACAGGCATGAGGATCTAGTCTTCTCTTATTTGTCTTTATTTATGAAAGAATGAGATTTGAATGCTTTTTTTGGTACTACTTGAGAATACTTGCATTAGGAAGTCATAGCATTTTCTTTGGAAAGGAAAAAGAAGTGGTTTTATGCTTTTCTATGACAATTCTTGTATTTACTCCATAATAGGAGTGTTTGTTTATCAGTGGTATTATATACCAGGAATGATGAAATATGATTAAAGGAAGTATCTTAATACTCCTATACATCCTATAGAGGGATTAGATATTGATTTTCTATACATAGATAGTTTAGACTGTGTATAATGTGAATTTTATCAAACGTCATGAAGTAACTTGACACTATAGCTTATTATGCTAGGAAACCTTGGGAATGATAGGGTTAGCATTACAACAAAGGTGAAAGTATGAAAAGTATGATGTAACATTATGTAAACCACATCAATTATCTTTACTAAAATGATCACTTGGTCATACGTCACTCTCGAATGAAATCCTAGGTTTGGAGTAACCTAATGAGTCGAGAAGTTTATTTGAGGAAACCCTAGGTTAAGAGTTACCTAATGGGTTGAGAAAAGTACTTGACTACCATTGAAACCTATAGGTTGGGATTACTTTACATGGTTAGGTATATTAATTGGCTTGTTTGGAATATATAGGTTTATATTAACTAATATGAATGAACTAGTCATTAGATGGTGTTTTATCCTAGGATTAGGATATATCAAGGTTAAAACTCACCCATGTGATTAAGTTTATCACTTGATTTTATGGAGTAATATATGCTTAGAACTATAGGTGGGATTACATATTGAGTTAAAGTGGCTACTTGGTTAGTTGCTTTACACTCTTGAAATGAAGTCACATTGTTGATAAGATTCTACTTTGAATAACTCTTTTATTAAGGAGATTACACTCTCGAATGGAATCATTTGTTGCTATGATTACTCTTCGATTGAGGTCATTCATTGATGTGGCTATACTCTTGATGAGAACCGCTTATTAATGTGATATATTGCTGATTGAAGCCAGTTATTTATGAATATTTAATCTATGAATAGAAGAAGCTTATGTAGCTATACTCTAGATTATAAAGTCATACTTGGGACTAGATTGTCTTTTAAAGTGAATAGCTTGTCTATGCAAAGTTAATTTGTAGACTAGGAGAGCTCATATGTTATACCTCAGATGGGAATATCCATTGAAGGGGGGGGTAACTTATTCTTAGGCTTTATTGGTAGAGATACCATTATAATTTGGAAAAAGGGATTAGGTTATTTCTAATGTTAGGGACTACCTATGGAAGGAAATTACCTAAGCATAGTATATGAACAATCATAATCCAAACCAAGCTATAGAAGTGTATGTGAATAGGATGACTGTCACTCAAAGTACTGGGTGAGAATACTTTGGCCAAAGTAGTGTAAGTAACCACTGTTTACACTGTCAGTTCACTGTGTTCCTTTTATGTGTTCTAGTTCAAGATTTTCATACTCATAGAATTACGACCGCATGAATAGGTTATAGTTTTTAGAACACAACACTAAGCACATATAGGCTATTGTTATGGGGTTTACCAACCAATCTCTTCGTCGAAGGGTAGGGCCATCTTTTCATATGCGACAGATGTGTGAGGGATAGCATTTGAGTCCATGGTTGGCAGAAAAGTGCTTGAGTGATGCTTCTCCTCATCAGTTGGAAGCTGAGGTTTGTGAATGTATGCACCAGAATTAGGGACAATTGGAATGTATGCACCAGTGAGCGAGGACATCCAAAAGGTATGCACCATTGTGGCAACATCAAGATCAATTTGTATATCTATTGTTAGATGAAGCTCATAAGAGCTATGTATGTATCATGTACCCATTTATATGGAAGGATGTAATCATGAATGATATGCTTGAGTTCATTCAATATGACATCTATGTTATGGAAAGATTTGTGAAATTACAATGGAATGCAATGGAATTTTGGAAATAGTGTTATTTCAAATGTGCATGTAATTTACATTATGGAAAGAAAAAAAATTATTGCTATGTCATGGCATAATAGAATATTCACTTAACGTGAAATCTTTGGAATTTTACTGAGTAGAACATCGAGGTTGTTACAAAATCAATTGCAAAATATTTCTCTTTGATATCCACTTCCATACCGATGTAGAGGCAACTGGAGTGTTTTTGCATAGCCTTCAAGAAGAGGCGATCACATTTGTGTTCTAGAGCCTGTTTGAGAGCATTGTAAATCTTTGCAAAACCATGGTGTTGCTTCAAATACTTTATAAGGAAAATCCCACCAACAAAAACCTTACCCTTGTAGAGGTTGTATTCTTGCACCCCCATTAGGAGGGCATTATTAGCCAAGAACAAATCTTTGACATACTTATCTGTGATCTCTTCTAAGTCACCTAGTCATTGAAGCGGGTCATATAAATTAGAAAAAAATATAGAGAGAACCTGTGAGGGGAGTAGGTCTCTTCTCTCCTGTAGTTTGGTGACCTCAATCACAAGCATAGTACGAATGCAATCCTCCACCCTTGAACAATCCAAACTGAAAACTATATCCAGGTACTCATGAGATAGGTATCCCTCATAAGGATGCTCCCAGGGTTTCACTTGCATTGGCACTCAGAAATTTGGGGGCTTGTATTCCATGATGCCAACTTATTGCTTCAAATAGGATTGAATTTTTTCACCCACAACACACTACACTTTGTTGAGAGAAGCAGGTCAAGTAGCGAATACTCTAAAAATTCTAAAAAAAGGAATTAAAGGTTGTTTATGCTTGCAATTGGCATCAATTTTAAGTAGTCGTGCTATAGGTTTCAAGTTGTCAATTGAATCAGCGACATTCTTGCATGGCATTAACTTTGGCACAAAACTTCGTCTCCTTAAAAACATATGAAAGCTCTGCTCAGATATATGGGGCATGTTAAAACTGTGCCAACTTCCAGTAATAATAATCCACCTGTACCTGAAAACACATGTTAGAATGAACAAAAAATGCTCAATGTTAATGAGTGGGGAAAGAGTTAGTATATGTGGAGGCTAAAAATCATGAAGGTGGGGGTGTGAGGTGGGTCCCCAATTGTCGCAACATCGCCTTGTTGCCCATTTAGCATTTACTTATCTAATTTGTCCATTACACCCGTGGTTTAAGCCTCTAGTTGGTACCCCTTGCCAAGATGATGCTATTGCCATGTTAGCGTTGTTGTATTTTACCTTATAGCCTGTATGGCTGCCAAAATTTAGCATTATTTCACATTTAATCATGTGAAGGTAATATTAATGTTGACAGGACAGTGCCATACGTGGCAATAAGAATCATTTGTCAAGGAGGAACTTTAGCAGGTCCTTGGAGTGATAAAAAATAAAAGCTTTTTTATGGCAGCAAACATAGAAGGTACATATTGGATTTTTCCATTCCAGGGGCACCCATTTTGTGTGTGTTGATGAAGAGGTTGACACCCGCTAAGGGGTTGCCTTCAAAAGTTTAGAACTTTAGCGCATAGAGAGTCTTGCATAAAAGCATTTTACACCCTATCCATCAATATATTAAATATATTTTTATTAATTATATAATTATAATTGTAATTGTAATAATAAACATAATGTAAACTTAATTTTTAATTATAACTATTTAAAAAAATATAAATAAACTACAATTAATTTTAATTCTAATCTTTATTTTAATTTCAATTAATTTTTATGCTAACTAAATTTTATTTTTTTAAATAAAACTTAGATTCTAATATTTTGTATGTATTTTTTTTATCAAAATACATATTAATAATTATATTACATTATAATTTATTATATAATATATTAAAATATAATACATTAAATCATTAAGAATTATAATATAATATTATCAATTCTTGTTGTAGGCAGGTACACTAATGCATTCATCTAGTTTTATTAATTTGTTCAAATGAACCAATAAGAGCAAAGAATTAAAATAGGTTGAATATTTTTTCATATATATATATATATATGTAAAATTTATTTCAATATATAAAAACTATTTTTTTAGTTCTATTGGATCATAGTATGTACAGTCATATTAATATAAGATAAGCATTTAGTGTCATATTAATATAAGGTAAGCATTTTGACTAATGTATCAATATTTGATACTATTCATTTAAAAACATTATTTCTAAATAGTATAAAGTTTGTCTATAATATGTCTAGTCAATTATGCAATAGTAAAAAGTGGAACTATTTGATTTGATTGAATATTCATAGAATGATATTTTTTTGTTGTTTAATGTATTAATATATTATAGTAATAATATTATAATAATATAATATATAATTTAGTATATTCTAGTTAGTATATGTTATATATCTATACTATATATAAATTAATTAATATTATAATATAATTCTTATTTTTAAGATAAATTAGTTGTGGGTTCTACTGCGCTCACTCCCAAGGAAAAGATATTATAATTGATTTAAAATTTAAAATATTATACTGGAAAGAGAGAATGTAAAACACTAAAGCAAAAATAAGTAGTAAAAAACAAACAAGAAATTAAAGTGTCCACCACGCAGTCTATCAAGTACCATGACCCCAGGATCTACAAACTCCTTTTGCTCCACATGTACTACCCTTTCACTCAAAAGTTCAAAAAAGATGGAATCACAGAAATAGAATAAGTGGGACCAATCTTATCAATAAGATTGTGTTGCCTTTTCTTTCTAGTAAATTTCGATTGCTATTTTGGGCTCTTCAACTTTAAGGTGAAAGATTTGTGTCGGTTTTGGTTTTTCTTTGAGCAATTTGCATTCTCATAATTTTAAGATGAGCAACCATAAATGGTAAGAAACGTCACCATGAAAATTGTAAGATATATTTTTATTTTATTGATGTGTACATTAATGTGAAAAGACATAAAGGTAACTTAGCATGTGTTTAGATTTTGAAATGGATTTTTTTTGTACTCTTCATTTTGACTATGAGCGATGATAATATGCATTATTACACATTTGGTCCAAAATTATGATCATGTAAAGATTCTAATTTGATATAACGAATCACTAACAAGATTTTCTTTCAAATTTCTATATATGGATATTGTTACTACAAAAAAGGCTATTTAAAGAGATGGTATGAGGCTAGAAATTGTGAATGTGTTGCAAAAAGGATTATGAGTACTCATAAAGTGGTTTGAGTAAGTGGAATCATTTATTAGGATAGGTGCATTTTATTTCCCTTATTGTTTATTCAAGTAGCATGTTAATATATATATACACACTAATTCATTCATCTAATTTTATTAATTTGTTCAAATGAACCAATAAGAGCAAAGAATTAAAATAGGTTGACTATTTTTTCTAATGTATATATTTTTGTAAAATTTATTTAAATGTATGGAAACTATTTTTTAAATTCTATTGGATCATAGTATGTATAGTCATAGTAGTATGAGGTAAGCATTTTGACTAATGTGTCACTATTTGTACTACTCATTTAAAATACTATTTCTAAATAGTATAGAATTTATTTGTAATATGTCTAGTCAATTATGCAATAGTAAAAAGTGGAACTATTTGATTTGATTGACAGATTCATACAATTGATATTTTTTGTTGTTTAATGTATTAATATATTAATTGATATATTATAGCAATAATAATATAATACTATAATATATAATTAGTATATTATTGTTAGTATATTTTTATATCTATATTATATATTAATTAATTAATATTATATAATATAATTACTATTTTTAAGATAAATTAGTTGTGGGTTCTATGGTGCTCACTCCCAAGGAAAGGATATTACAATTGATTTAAAATTTAAAATATTATACTGAAAAGAGAGGATTGAAAACACTAAAGCAAAAATTAGTAAAAAACAAACAAGAAATTAAAGAAGTGTCTGAACAACAACAGCAGCAGCACGCAGTCTATCAAGTACCACGACCCTAGGTTCTATGAACTCCTTTTGCTCCACATGTACTACCCTTTCACTCAAAAGTTTGAAAAAGATGAAATCATAGAAATAGAATAAGTGGGACAAATCTTATCAATAAGATTGTGTTGCCTTTTCTTTCTAGCAAATTTCAATTGCTATTTTGGGCTCTTCAACTTTAGGGTGAAAGATTCATGTCGATTTTGGTTTTTAACAATAAATGGTAAGCAACGATCACCATGAAAATTGTAAGATTCATTTTTATTTTATTTATGTGCACGTTAATGTGAAAAGACATAAAGGTAACTTAGCATGTGTTTAGATTTTGAAATAGATTTTTTTCGTACTCTTCATTTTGACTATGGGTAGTGATAATATGCATTATTGCATATGGGGTCCGGAATTATGATCCTGTAAAGATTCTGATTTGATATAACAAATCACTAACAAGACTTTCTTTCAATTTTTTATTTATGGACATTGTTACTACAAAAAAAGGGCTATTTAACGAGATGGTGAGGTTGGAAATTGTGAATGTGTGCAAAAAGGATTATGAGTACTGATAAAGTGGTTTGAGTTGCAATGTTCAAGTAAGTGGAATCATATATATAATGCATTCATCTAGTTTTATTAATTTGTTCAAATGAACCAATAAGAGCAAAGAATTAAAATAGGTTGACTGTTTTTTCTAATGTATATATTTTTGTAAAATTTATTTCAATATATGAAAACTATTTTTTTAATTCTATTGGATCATAGTATGTACAGTCATATTAGTATGAGGTAAGCATTTTGACTAATGTATCACTAGTTGATACTATTTATTTAAAAACACTATTTCTAAATAGTATAAAGTTGTCTATAATATGTCTAGTCAATTATGTAATAGAAAAAAGTGGAACTATTTGAATTGATTGACAAATTCATGTAGAATTGGTATTTTTTGTTGTTTAATGTGCTAATATATTAATTAATATATTTTAATAATTAGTATATTATTGTTAGTATATGTATATATTTATACTATATATAAATTAATTAATATTATATAATATAATTATTATTTTTAAGATAAATTAGTTGAGGGTTCTATGGCGCTCACTCCCAAGGAAAGGATATTAGAATTGATTTTAAATTTAAAATATTATACTGGAAAGAGAGGATGCAAAACACTAAAGCAAAAATAAGTAGTTAAAAACAAATAAGAAATTAAAGAAGTGTCCGGACAGCATCCATAACAACACACAATCTATCAAGTACCATGACCCTAGGTTTTACAAACTCCTTTTGCTCCACATGTATTACCCTTTCACTCAAAATTTTGAAAAAGATGGAATTATAGAAATAGAATAAGTGGGACCAATCTTATCAATAAGATTATGTTGCCTTTTCTTTCCAACAAATTTCAATTGCTATTTTCGGCTCTTCGACTTTAGGGTGAAAGATTCGTGTCGGTTTTGGTTTTTCTTTGAGCAATTTGCATTCTCATAATTTTAAGATGAGCAACGATAAATGGTAAGCAAAGGTCACCATGAAAATTGTAAGATATATTTTTATTTTATTGATGTGTACATTAATGCAAAAAGATATAAAGGTAACTTAGCATGTGTTTAGATTCTAAAATAGATTTTTTTTGTACTCTTCATTTTGACTATGGGGCAATGATACTATACATTATTGCACATGGGGTTCAAAATTATGATCATGTAAAGATTCTATTTTGATATTACAAATCACTAACAAGATTTTCTTTCAAATTTCTATTTATGGACATTGTTGCTACCAGGAAAAAAAAAAAAAAGTTATTTAAAGAGATGGTATGAGTCTGGAAATTGTGAAAATGTTGCAAAAATGATTATAAGTACTCATAAAGTGGTTTGGGTTGCAGTGTTTGAGTAAGTGGAATCATTTGTTAGGACAGGTGCATTGTATTTCCCTTATTGTATATTCAAATAGCATGTCTATATATATATATATATAGTTAGAGAGAGCCATTGATGTTTAAAGAGAACCATTGGCCAGTTTGATTAATTAGCGCGGTGGGAAGAAATGAAGAGAGTTGCCTAGTACATCAGCCTGGTGATGTTGAGGTTATGAGCTTCATCATTTTCTTGTTCCTTTACAGAATGTGCATGATGAAATCCATGCTCTTCTCCTTCAAATAACATCAAATAAATGTGCTTGCACTTGCCAGAGTTTTGGATGGCTTCATAGTACTCCACACCTCTATCACACAAGCAATCCTTACCTCCCAACACAACCAACATGGGAGGCAAAGGCAGTTGTAATTGGAGGTACTTAACGGGGTTGTTGAAAGGGTGATCTCTGCTACTTCCACTTGGTAATGCCAACCTCTAGAACATATCACAAGCTTCTATGTTTATCTCAATGTTAGCTAGACAAATAGTTTTAGATTGTGTGTTTCTCCTCCAAAGAATGGTTGAAGCAATATTACTCCCCTAATTCCAAATTCATCTCTATCATTCCAAGAATCTGAGTAGTAGATGCAATGCAAAATTCAATTGTGAGTAGCCTAAACCAAGGTAGATCTATTTTTCAAATGCATCACACCAAACATATGTGGCAAACCAGGCCACATATGCAGTGAACATGATTGCAGTTGTGACGCAAACAATGCACCACATCTACTTGCTCAAGTTTGAGCCCTAAAATCTATCAAAAAATGAAAAAAAATATGAAGAAAGGAAAGAGTACATACCACGTCCCCTGAGCCCTCTATTCGTCAGAAGGTCCTAACCCAGTATCCACAGTGTGCAGTGACTAGAATAGGAGACATTTTGGCAGCGGCTTCGTAAGGAAATCACACTCAAAGCTCTAAAAATCTCTAAGGTAAAATGCACAAATGAGCCAATTTCACTCCCTAGGGCCTATTTTTTCCCTTCTAGGGTGGGATTTTTTTTTACCCTCTTCATAACTGGGTGCATCAACTTTTGACTTTGAACACTAATACAGACCCCTCGGTTGTTCAAATGAACCAATAAGAGCAAAGAATTAAAATAGGTTGACTATTTTTTCTAATGTATATATTTTTGTAAAATTTATTTCAATATATGAAAACTATTTTTTAAATTCTATTGAATTATAGTATGTACAGTCATATTAGTATGAGGTAAGCATTTTGAATAATGTATCACTATTTGATACTATTCATTTAAAAACATTATTTATAAATAGTATAAGTTTGTCTATAATATGTCTAGTCAATTATGCAATAGTAAAAAGTGAAACTATTTGATTTGATTCATAGAATTGATTTTTTTTGTTGTTTAATGTATCAATATGTTTTTGATAAGGAAAAATAGGTTTTGAAGGGACCCCAAAACCCTTTACAAAAATGAAAAGCTGCAAAAGAAACTAAGCAATAAAAAACAGCAACCCAAAAAACTAGAATGCTAACAAAAGATAAAACATCAGGAACCCGTCAATAGAACAACAACAAAAACATCAACAACCCTGTTGAACCAACAAAAAGGAAAGCATCAGCTAAAATTTTTTTATCCAAGACATTCATCGAGGCCATATTCTCCTTAATGAACTCCTCCTACATATCCACAACATCTTTAAGCTCATCCACAGAAACAACAACTCTCTTTTAGTCTTGCTTCTTGTCCTAAGACACGGCCCAGCCAGCGCATCTTTCTCCAACACTGGAGTAGACTCCTTAGCATTCTCCACCTAGTTTGAGCAATTGATCTCATCAATCATTTTCTCTAAATCACCCAAGTCAAGAGGTTTACCTGTCCAATGAAGTGCTTTCTCATTTAAAATAGAGAGCCCCCTAGTTGTAGTCTTCAAAGAGTTATTGCTGATATTAACCATAGTTCTTAAATCATCCGACATCTTTCTAGTTCTCTCCTCGATTCTAGCAACACGGTCCTCTAAACTTTTATTGACCAGCATTTCTAGAGAGGAAATCCTCTCCTCATGAGAAACCCCCAAATGATTTGCATCAATAACCAGCTTATCCAGCATGACATTCATAGTTTTAACTTTTCCTTTAATAGCCCATTCCTTCTGATTACCACGAAGCATAGCAACACAAACCTCTTGCCAATTTTTCATCTGAATATTGAGCTCCTTAACCTCAGAAAACAACCACTTCACCAGAGACAGCAAAAACCATGTACCATCCTTGACCATCTTGCAAAACATATTCATATTCACATCATCCCAATTAATAGGAGGCTGATCATTCGGCTATAGTTACTAGGAGCATCAAACCTATCCAAATTATGATCCTCATCCTCTTCGATAGGAGAGTCCTCGACCCCAACCACATCCACCTTAATCCACTCCTTATCAAGCAAGTTAGCTAAATCAGCTAGTGCTTCCAACCGTTCCATTTTAATTGCCCTTTCAATTGGAAAAAACCCCTAATAATTTTTAACTGACTCCAACCCCTGCACCTCCATAGGCCTAAGCCCATTCAACAACTCATCAACACAAGTATTGACAACACCAGCAGGAACATTCGAACATAAACCCTCATCTTCAAGAGCCTTGAGACTAGTCGCAAAGGAAATTTCCCCCTTTCCGGGCAAAGGATCCCCAACAGAGACATTCTCGACATCAACATTAACAGAATGATTCTCACCACTTTTCCCAAAAGGGCTCTCCTTCACACCACCCTCGCTAGGAGACAATGAGGGTTTCTCACTAGAACCAGGAGCCATCTCCATCTTTCTCTTAGCCGATGGTTTTTCTTTCTTGGAACCTTTAGATTTCCCTTTCGAAGACTTTCTCATAGACTTCGCCATGGTATCTCACAACTCCACATCCATTTCATAGCCCTTGCTCCACTCTTTCGAGTCATCTTCCCCTTCCTTAGAGCCACTGTCATCCATAGACATTTCCTCGAACTCTAATTCTTCATCCTCATAACTCCCAACCCATTCTGCAGCAGAGTCTCCAGTTTCATAACTATAGTTTTTAACAACCTTCTTACTAGGAGTTTTAGGAGATACCGCAATTAACTTAATATTAATGTGAGAAAACAAGAGGTTCATAAGACCCTCATGCAAAACCACCTTCTTGGGTTTTTTCTGTGATCTTCAATACTCTTTTCCATGGAAATTAATAGGTAGAAAGGAAAGGAGACCAACACCTTATGCCTAAAATTATTCAAAAACATGAAATGGTAGCTATAAACAACAGAGAATCTACCTTCAAGTGTAAAATAGTTCATTATGGCCAACATGAGGTCCCTCCATAATTGCTTCAAAGACTTACAAGCCTAGCCACCACTCCTAATTTCCCGGAGCTGCTTCTTCTCATCAAATTTGAAAAAAATTGCAAAGGCCTTCTTAGCAACTCCCCTATCCTTGAAAAATTTCCTCCCAAAGACTGCCAGATCAATGGCCTCCACTATAAAATACTCATTAATTTTAAACTCCACACCCTTATAACGTAGCGTCCTCTCATTCAAACCTTTCACAAAGAAATCCATAGCGTCAGGGTTCAGAACTTGAATTCTCTGCATGAACTGTGTAACACCACCTAGCTCCAAATGTTCCCAAACAACATAATTTTTCTAAAATTCCTCGCAAAAACTTGGTTCAATTCTATAGCGGTCTCCACCCATGGCTACAAGAAAAGTTGAAGAACTCAACAACACTAGAGAGTTAAGAAAATGCAAAATAAACCAAACTCTCCACAAAACAATCCAAATTACACCCATAATACATGTGGGCTTGTCATTCAAGGTACTTCCCTGACTACGCTACCAGGCCTTCATAATACGGAAACCAAGGAAATAATAATGAATCATACAGCCCAAAGGTTCATCGTGCATATCCCAACTATTAAGCATTATGAAGAACCTTTCCCCAAAAACATCAATATTAAAAACAAGCCATCTATTCATCATTAGATATACATTTGAGATTAAGAGGAAGAGATTCAAACAAACCCAACCAACTCTTTCCACCACTCCCACGTTGGCAACACCATCAGCCAACCTATTAGCTTCACGAAAAACATGTGACTTTAATTTCCTCAAAGGAATCTAAGATAGCAATAGAATCATTGATAAAATGAACAATAGACCATGAGGGGGGGCATTTTTTCAAGATGCAATTTATAACATTAAGAGAGTCCCCCTCCAACCAAATTTTAGAAACCCCTTGATTTTTAGCCAAAACGAGACCATGATAGGCTATTGCTACCTCCGCAAAATGGTTTGTCTAGTTTCCCAAAGGGAGCGCCACCGTGGAGACAAACCTACCATTCTCATCACGTAACACTCCCCCACAACCAGCAGGCCTCAGATTTCCCTTCGACGCTCCATCAAAGTTAACTTTAAACCATCCAATTGTTGGAGCCTTCCACCGCACCCCCTCCCTAGGATCTTTCAATTTTTTCACTAGATTAGAAAGATCACAAGAAAGGTTCCATCTCTTACCCACAAGCATATCATAGGGAGACACCAACACTTTCAAATTAAAGGAAGGAATCCTCAAGAATTCAGACAAAAAAATTTCCTTGATAGCATCACAAATTTTAAAGGCCAACCTAGAGGGTGACAGTTCCTGCTGACAAAAAACCATGTTGTTTCGTTCCTTCCAAACACCCCAAGCAACATGCAGAAAAATAAGAGACCACAATAAAGAAAGGGCCAGATTTAGAGAAGGAGACATCCATTAAGAACGTAATTTAGCAAAGGATGTAGGAAACACCCATGCAATCTCCCACTAATTAAAAATATGAGACCAAACATCCCAAGTATAACTACAACCAGTCAGCAAATGAAGACAATCCTCCACATTTTCCTTACATAAGAAACATCTATTCAACAAAGCCATACCTCTCTTCACCAAATTATTCAAGGTAAGAATCTTATCTTGACACAAAATCCAAAAGAATATATCAATTTTAGGTAGCAGCTTCCCATTCCAAACACGACCCCAAAAAGGTAGAGGACCTACCAATGGAGTTAGAAAAGAAAAAGTAGAAGACACCAAGAACTTCCCATTGGAAGTAAACCGCCAAATAAAAAAATCCTTCTTAGCTTCCATAGGGATATGAATCAAAGACCAAAAATCTGCAAGCAACTTCAACTCCCTATTAACCACATCAAGACCAATCCATTTGCCTTGCCTAATATAATTTGAAACCAGGACACCCCATTCTCTGACACAAAAATCCTTAAAAGGAGCCACCTAGGAATCCTCTTTCAAAGGCCCATGCCCAATCCACCAGTCGTCCCAAAATAGGATCCTTCTACCATTTCCCAAAGTCCACCTCAAGCCAGCAACCACATTCAAGCTAACCCATATCATACAATTCCACAGGACTAACCCTTGTGAAGGAACAAAGTTCTCCTTGAACAAGTCACATAACTTATCCACACCCCTTAAATACTTAGAAGCAAAAATGGCTACCCATTCTTTGTCTGTCACAAGCAGGTTCCATAACTATTTAGCCATTAGAGCTTAATTCAAATCTTTCAATTTACACAGCCCTAAACCACCTTGAGATTTCAATCTACACACCTCCTCCTAAGACAACAAATGTAACCTTTTCTTCTCCTCCACACCAAACCATAAGAAGCTTTTCTGAATTCCCTCAATTTTCTCCCAAAATCTTCTAGGGATTTGGAACAAACTTAAAGCATAGACCGACAAGTTCTAGAGAGTAGACTTGATAAGCTAAAATTTACCAGCTTGACTAAGCAAAGCACCCATCCAACCAGCAGTTTCGAGTTAAAATTATCAATGATACTATTCCAAAAGGAGTCAAGAACACCATTAGAGCATAAAGGAATCCCCAAATAAGAAGGGAGCTCCCCAATAGCACATTCAAGAATACCAACAATCCTCAATTGAGGAAGCTCTGGAGTATTAAGAAAAAAAATAGTGCTTTTAGGAAAACTAACCTTTTGTCCCGACACAGCCTCATAATTCTAAAGAATAAGGCGAATAGACTTCGTCGCAGCCACATAAGCCTCAGCAAGAATAATGGTGTCATCAACAAATTGTTGACGAGAACAACAAAGCTAGCACGAAGAAGGGTAAAGGCCTTTGAAAGCCCCATTAGACACGGCCTAGAGGAGATACCGCCCCAAGGATTCCACCATAATAATGAGAAAAAAAGAGAGATAGGGTCCCCTTGACGCAAGCTGCGAGAGATTTTAAAAAAGGAAAAAGGAGAACCATTAATGAGCATCGCAAAAGAAGGAGAGGATATCAACTTCCACACTAGTTGCAACACCTTGTATGAGAAGCCGAATTCCTTGAGGATACTACAAAGGAACCTCCAATTCACCCAATCATAGGCTTTGACCAAGTCCAGTTTTAGAATAAGACCAGACTTCTTATTGACTTTTAGAGAGTGAATATTCTCATGAACAGTGATAATGGAATCCAGGATAATCTTTGATAACACAAACCCATTCTGTTGAGGACGGATAATCTTTGATAACACCCTTTGCAACCTCCAGGCAAGCACCTTAGAGAAAATCTTATAAATAGAATTGCACAAACTAATAGGTCTAAAATCACCAAACCTCTCAGCACCAGGCTTCTTAGGGACTAACACTATAAAAGTAGAATTTAGTTCCTTCAAAAGCTTTCTACTACCAAAAAAATTCTTCGTGGAATTGATAACATCCTTGGAGATAATCTCCCAAAAAGAATGGAAAAATAACATAGGGAAACCATCTAGACCCGGAGATTTATTTCCTTCAAATGAGAACATAGCCTTTCTAATTTCTTCATTCGAAGGAAAAGCAGACAAGAAACCATTCTCCTCCTCCAACACCAAACTAGGAATAACATTCAAAAAACCTTGCTGATAAACAGAATCCAATGGTCCTTCCTCAAACAGAAGGTTCTCAAAGAAGGACTAAGCCATAAATCTAATATCATCTTCTTCCTCAATAGAAGAATTATCCACCACCACTTTAGAGATTCTATTCAAAGATCTGTGTTTCATAGTTGTGAGATGGAAGAAACAAGTATTTTTATCTCCACTACGAAGCCAAATAGCTCTCAACCTCTACTTCCAAAACTCCTCCTCTCTAGCCACAATATTATGGAACCTGGAAAAAAGCACACTCTCCTCCTGAAGCAATGTTGCATCAGCCCCTAAAGCCTGCAAATTCTGCTGCACAATATCCAACTTAGATTTCACAACCAACTTTTCCTCAAAGATATTACCAAAAGAGTCCTTATTCCACATAATCAAATTATGCTTAACCGAAGCCAATTTCTTAGCAACTTTATACATGGCCAAACCATCAACATTAATATCCCACCACTGAGCAATCTTAAGATGCAAATTAGGATGGTCAATCCACATCTTCTCAAATCTAAAAGGAAAATCCTTCTTACGACCAAAAGGTTCAGCATTCAAAGAAATAGGGAAGTGGTTTGAACCAACCTTAGTAAGAGCAGACAAATAACAAGCATAAATGTGCAGCCAATCCGAAGAGATAAGAGCCCAATCCAATTTAACCTATATTAGAGCATCTCTAGACCGCCTATTAGACCAAGTGAAAGAAGTTGCCCCCAAATCCAGGTCCATCAATAGATTATCATTAATAAAATTCATCAAATCAAGCCAGCTATCATCAGCAAGCTGAGAACCCCCACTTTTATCAGAATCATTCAATGGGGCATTGAAATCCCAAATCACAATCTAGTTAAGAAAAGGGAACTAAACCTTAAAAGAATTCAACCGATCCAAAAAACACTTACGGGAACTTTTAGCATCGGGAGCATAAATATTAGACAAAACCCAGGAGAACTTTTCCCTAAAGCACAAAAAAAAAAAGCAACATGATTTTCAAAAGCAAACAACTCTAACCCTACCACCACCTTAGGATTCCAAAAAGTCGCCACCCCACCAAACACACCATCAAAGTCAACAGCTTGACAACCACAATCTTTAAATAACCTATTCTTAATCTTAAACACCTTCTCAGCACTCATCTTAGTCTCTTGAATCAAAACAATATCTAGCCGATGATCTCTTACCATATTAGTAAGAAGATCCTGTTTATGAGGATTATTCAATCCTCTTATATTCCATGAAAGAATCTTCATGAAATATTTTTTGAAGGACCATTCAAGCCCATTTCAAGCAGAGTAATCTGCGAACCATCAGATATATCACACTTGCTTACCCTCTCCTTGACTTTCTGCAAAGAAGGTCTACCTCTGCCCCTAGGTTCTGAACCACAATCCAACTTCAAGTGATTCCAAGTAGCCATCCCCCATCCCATAGGAAAAGTATTTTTCTTAGACTGAGACTTAGAGGTCAAAAGAATAGTTGTCCAAGGCTCCTCCTCCTAAGAAGCACAATTAGAGAAATCCATGACAAAAGAGGTGAGCACCAGCTTTTCAGCAATCGAATCCACCAGAGGTTCAACAAAGGGTAAAACCTCACTCTTCTCCTCCAACACCACTAATGAAGAAACTGACATGTCCACCTTAGAAGAAAGCAAAAGATCCTCAGATACCATCTTCAAAGGGATCACCTTTTCCAGCTCAGCAACCACCAAATCCAACAAGTCAACACCACCTACCTCTACCAAATCCAACTTCCTATCAATAAAGTCCAACACCCCAACCTCCACCATAGGAACTTCCTCAACAACAAAAGAAGCAACAACTCTAGGAGAAACTTCAGACACCTCACCCTTATTAGGCTCTCCCTCAACAAGCTCAACATAGCTTTTATCAAGATCAGCGTCAAGACGCTGACCAACCTCCTTCCAAACTTTAGATTCCTTAAGAGGGGTCAGGTTCTTTTTAGGAGGAACCATAGGCTTCAACGAACACCTCTTCACCCAATGCCCCACCTTCTTACAGTGGAAGCAAGCAAAGGTGATATATTCAAACTCAACGTACTGCTCCCACACACCCAATTTTGAGTTAATCTTGATCGACGACGAAAGATATGTGGTCTGGTCCAGAATCACACAAAGTCGGGCATAAACCAATCTGCACCTTGAAGCAGTAAGATTATCAATTGAAATTAAATGCCCAAAAGTAGACGCTATACCCTTGAAGACCTACTCATCCCAAAATTCAAGAGGAAGCCCAGGGAAATGGACCCACACAAGGGTAGAGTCAAAATAACAAGAGCTAGGGGAGAATCCAGCCTCCCATTTCTTCAACACCAGAGTTGACTTTCCAACAAGCCAATGCCCTCCCACCAAAACCTTTAGCAAATCCTCACTACAAGTGAAAGAAAAAGAGAAGAACCCCTTTGCAAGGGCTACTATCTCCACCTGCCCTTTCAGGAGCCAATATTTTTTTGCAACCATCCTGACCATTTCAATATTAGGGTGTGGGCCCAAAAACTTGCCCACCAATGCTTTCTCCATGGAGAGAATACCTTTATCAATAATACAACCAGGCACCGAAACTGAATACTCTCCCTGAGATGGGTTTGCAAAGAAGTCGACAGGAGGAGAAGAACATTTCTCCTTAAGCTTAGTACCAAATAAAGTAGACCACTTCTTACCATCCACCGAAGAAAAAACATCCTTAGCAACTTCAAAAATGATAGCTACCTTGGGAGCCACATCCTTAGACCCCACCTTGGCAGGAGAAGTACCATCCTACCCCAGAATGACAGTTTTAGAAAAAATAGAAGTACCCAGCCGCAAGGACCCACTAGGAGTCCCACCCAAAGAACCACCGTCAGCCAGCTTCCCAATGTCAGCTTGACCTTCGCCATTAATGCCAACCCCTAGAGCAGGGGTTCCCGCCTTGACCAAATTTGAAAATTCCTTACCTTCAACAACACCACCCGACGTCACTCCCATCATTCCCTCATGCTAATGTATCAATATGTTATAGTAATAATAATAAAATATATAATTAGTATACTATTGCTAATATATGTTATGTATAAATTAACTAATATTATATAATATAATTATTATTTTTAAGATAAATTAGTTGTGGGTTCTATGGCGTTCACTCCCAAGGAAATGATTTATTTTTTATTCGTAAATATACTTGTATTGATTATAAAATAAAATGTTACATTTCAGCACAAGTTTCTGACAAAAAACCAAACCACCCTAGAACCACCCACCAACACCAAGACCCGACACAGCCACCATACTAGACAAGCCAAAACCCATCATCGATAACAGACCCCATGCTAACAACCACCCAAAAGTCTCATACATTCGCCAATTGTGCCAAACAACTAAACCAAAACCAGAGAGACAAACCAGTTACTCCACTAAAAGAATGTCGTCTACAACCAGGAAATCTCTGAAGAGACGATGCCAATCAACACCACCAAAAAACTCCAGAAACAGGTAATGTTTTAAGAAAATAAAATCACACCTTTCTCATTTGCAATGCCTCCAAAGTGCCTCCCCTTTGATATCCAAAATGAATGAGCATAATTTCACTCATTCGCCAAGAATCAAAGCACACATCAGGTCTCTAGGTTGTGGAACCCCAACACCCAACTCAACAACGATAATAATGTCCATCACACCCTCCAACAAATTTTCCCATACCAACTTCCTTGCCATGAGCATCACCATGGCCCTTGGTACCTCCAAGTCCAAAAGCACTGCAAGAGACCTTGTTGTGATGTCCGCATTCATCCACCACCTCTCAGCTGTGTTCATAAAATCTTCTCCTAAAAGCACTTTCGCTGCTCCCAGCACCAACTCATCCCAAACCTTGAATACAAACTTCAAATGCCCATGTCAAATTCTCCCATAGAAGGCCCATAATTTCCTACCAAATGGCAAGCTAATTGGGGACTCCATCACTTTGGTTAATGGAATTGAGGAATGCCACAGGCCCAAAGGAAATTTAACCCTCAACATCCCATCATCTACACATTCCACACCGCCCCATCCTTCGACAAGCGATCCCATTAATGAAGTCGAACAATCAGCCAATGCAAATGCCCCACCACCTTCCTACATTTAAGTCTCGCCACCACCTAGATAAGCCGTGCCAACCAAGCTTATGTTGTTGTCCTTCCCCACAACGACACTAAATCTAGAGCCACCCACTTGGTAGTTGTAGAAGCCCAAGGAAAGGATATTACAATTGATTTAAAATTTAAATATTATACTGAAAAAATAGGATGCAAAACACTAAAGCAAAAATAAGTAGTTAAAAACAAACAATAAATTAAAGAAGTGTTTGGACAACATCAACAGCAGCACACAGTCTATCAAGTACCATGACCACAGGTTCTACAGACTCCTTTTACTCCACATGTACTACCCTTTCACTCAAAAGTTTGAAAAAGATGGAATTGTAGAAATGGAATAAGTGGGATCTATCTTATCAATAAGATTATGTTGCCTTTTCTTTCCAGCAAATTTTAATTACTATTTTGGGCTCTTCAACTTTAGGGTGAAAGATTCATGTTGGTTTTGGTTTTTCTATGAGCAATTTGCATTCTCATAATTTTAAGATGAGCAACCATAAATGGTAAGAAACGGTCACCATGAAAATTGTAAGATATATTTTTATTTTATTAATGTGTACATTAATGTGAAAAGACATAAAGGTAACTTAGCATGTGTTTAGATTTTGAAATAGATTTTTTTGTACTCTTCATTTTGACTATGGGAAGTGATAATATGCATTATTGCACATGGGATCCAGAATTATGATCATGTAAATATTCTAATTTGATATAACGAATCACTAACAAGATTTCCTTTCAAATTTCTATTTATGGATATTGTTACTACAAAAAAAAGGCTATTTAAAGAGATGGTATGGGGCTGGAAATTGTGAATGTGTTGTAAAAAGGATTATGAGTAATCATAAAGTGGTTGGAGTTGCAGTTTTTGAGTAAGTGAAATCATTTCTTAGGACATGTGCATTATATTTCCCTTATTAATTATTCAAGTAGCATGTTAATATATGTATGTATGTCTATATATATGTATATATACATATATGTATGTATATATATATAAAATCAAGGAATATATATATATATATATATATATATATATATATATATTCTCTTCTAAATATTTTTTTACTATTCCTTGATTAAATTTGAAATCACATAGTTTCCATAGAATTATTTTTATGCTTTGAGATATATTTAAACTAGGGAGAATGCTAGTTGATCTCAAAGTTACGAGACTGGTTTTTAGATGTCTCTAATTCTACAAAATTCAAGCTTTTTTGCATTATTTTCTAGACACTTGAGATGTACTGCATTGATGTTCAGATATGTTGTACGTATTTTCCCTTCTTCTAGATGTGTCAAAGTTCCTAATCTACATTCTTACAGATGTGTCAGAACTCCTACCTTGCTTTCTATCAAATGTGTCAAAGATCTTGCTTTAATTTTTGTGAGATACATCAAAGCTCCTTCCTTTCTTTCCAAATGTCTTTTTGTTGTGAACTAGCATTCTTCTTCAAGCCTTTCTTTTTATCCCAAGATTATAAAACGTCAAAAAAGATTTGCACATGAGCAATTGAATTTTGTAGATATCCATTGGAAAAACCACATGAGATGGCCATCCTATCACCTTGCCTCCATTCTTGATAAGATGTTATATGATAGCTACTATTCCCAGTTAAATGTGCACTCCTTCCATTACCTTCTTTCTCTAGCCTTGGTTCACCATCCTTGTGAATGGTTTGATTGATTGCAATGTCATAACTTATACTTGTTCTCTTGAATATTGTAGTTTTGTCTAATAGAGGAGCATTTCTAATAAAAGTTCTAGGTATACTAATCAATTGGGAACAAGATCTATTAACAAGTGGTCTCAGCCCTCTGCCTTCACTTCCCAACACCAAAATTCTTTAAACACCCGTCGAGACCTCATTCCTTGTTAGCTTGGACCATACAAAATTCAGAACCTTGTGAATCAAAACTATGATATTAAAGACAAGGCATGATTTAGATGTATAGCCACTCCAAAAAAAAATTAAGTAAAGAAATGCAAGAAACTTATCCTTGTAGATAACCAGAGTGTCAAGGAAAACTTGTACATATCAAGGGAAGAATACTTCTACAGGCGTTGTCTTAAGAATGAGTAGAAAGTATAATGGAGTCTCATTAATAAACAGGGGACCACGCCAGCCTAGATATGGGCAAGGATTATTTACTAAGGCTTTTGCTCAGATCTAAACTCCTCTTCAACAAGATCATGTTTTGTTAACATATGTTTTTTTTCTGGAGGCATAATCACATTTTTTTGCTTTCTCAAAAAGCTCCTACAAAGATCAATCTATTACAATAAATTTCTAAGATTGAAGCATTAAATTTTAGCAAATAAAAACATAGATTTGAGTCATCAGAAGCTATAATTTTGACAAAGCTAGGAAATATAGACAAACAACTAGAGATGCACCTAAACTTGCTTCTAAAGGAGCTTGACATATTGAACAACCTCATCAAGCATATCTGTAGTGTTTGTTTGCTACAACAAATCAAAAAAGTGAAAACCAGTTCCTATTAGGAGCAATTCAGTTTAGTATGCCAATCTTTAATTTGATAACTTTCTAAAATACAAGAAAACATGCACAATATTGGCCCCATGCATTTTAGAGTTTTATACTCCAATTCTCTTACTTTGTCCATATTTGAAACAAGCTCCTACAATTTTCTCATTTGATCACTTATAAGTGTTCTTCGCACCTATAAAATTCTATTATAGTTATAGCCTACGATCACTCACAAAGAATTTAAGGAAACACTAAATCATTATCAAAATTACATCTAATCTATGGAAAAATCTATTTTTCTAAATCATTGAACATACAAGACATATAACTCTCTCCTAGCTATTCTTAGCGTAGCTAAAACAGGACCTAGTCAACATGTTTCTTTGCATTCACATCAAATGAATTTTTGTTTCCAAATTTGTGATCATACCTAGTTTTGGGTTGCTTTGCAAAGTAGTTATCTATAGCTTCATTCAAAGAGATGGTGCCTTTCTTCTTACCATCAATTTTTTTAGCTCCATGTTTCTCCATGGTCTTTTATTTGTCTCCAATGCCTTCAATTCAAGGAAGAGTTTCATGACTGTGGGGGGCTCTGAAAACCTTATTGTTGTTGTAAATAGGGAAAAATTCAGATTTAAATGTTGAAAACAATAAATTAACTAAACCCTATCAAGCACCATGAAGCACAAACTAGAATGAAAATGCAAATAAACAAAGGAAATTCAAACCAATTTTAAAACTAGACTTGATTGACCTCCATGGCTCTTCTCCACCTGCATGAGAATGCAATATTTTGAAGGTTGAATGTTGGAAGAATGTTGGTTGCTCAATTTAGCAGCATAACATTGACATGGAGATGATAGATGAATGACAATAGATAGAAATGGATGAAAGATTCAAGAATGATTTTGACAGCATAAGAATACTTGAATAATCAACCCCCCTAAATGGCTTATGAGAGAGTTTATTTATAGGAAATGTCCGATTTGGATTGACGGTTGAGATTGGATGTCAATAAGATGTCTAAATCAATGGCCAAAATTGAAAGTTGTAGTATGGACTAGGGTTAGGTCAAAATTAGGGAAATGACAAGAAATGAATGGCTAAGATTGAATTATAAGATAATTCAATCAAGGGCTAAAATTAAATGAGATGTCAAGAGATAAGATTTGATTTGGAAGATAAGATTGGCACGGACAAAGAGGTGATAGGAGAAATTAAATAATTAAAATTATTTAATCTAGGTGACCAATGAATAATTAAATAATTAAAATAATTATTTAATTATAGAAGAATATGACAAAAGTAATTATTTTAAATTAAATAATGATTTAATTCAAAATTCAAGAGAGTGGACCAAAATTAAATAAATAAATTTATTTAATTTATGAGAGAAGAGCTAATGAATAATTAAATAGTTAAAATAATTATTTAATTATGAGTGAATGGACAAAAATTAAATAAATAAGAATTTATTTAATTTTAGAAAGAAGAGGACTTAATTAGTGACGCAATTAAATAAATAAAATTTATTTAATTAATCAAGCAAGAAATAAAAGTAGGAATGAATTAATTAAATAATTAAAATTATTTAATTAATAGAAGACATGACTTTAGAAAATAATTAAATAATTAAATAATTAAAAATTATTTAATTAGCAAAGACAAAAGGGGAAATGATAGAGAATTTAGAAATCGCAAGCCTAGGACAATTTTTAGTGTCTACAGTTGTCATTCTCATATAACCCAAGTGAGCTTAAGGGAAAACATAACCATTGGGTATTGGGTATCAGGCATATGGGTGCCTATAGCATAGAAAATGCATGTGAAACTTGAAATCACAACCACCGTTAAGTGAAATCATGGTTAAGCAAGAAATTTGTAGAGGCATAGTAAAATGTGTTCTTTAGAGAGGATGTGCATGATATTTTTTCCACTTGTTCAATGGGACATACGTAGATAGAAATAAATTATGTACAAGCACAGATTTGTGTACACCTTGCAATACCGATCCAAACAAATCCTTGAAATTTAGAACTGTAATTTGGAGAAAATGTGTCAGATCATCTCTCATTCATTGTAGACTAAAAATCAAAAGCCCTGTATTAAATTTTTAACAAATAGGTTAAGATTCAAAGCTAGGTAAAACAAGTGATGCATCACACAAAAATAAAATAAAATAAAATAATCAAGTGAAGTACAAGCTACCATGTTGATGTGATCATTTACTATGACAGGGCAAGCAATATGAAACACCCCATCCACTCCATTTACTGCTTGACCAAAGCTACGTTCTTCTAACAGGTCTGCTTTCATTATTTTCAACTCTACCTGTCGAATTACTAGTATGTGATCCAGTGTCTGGAAATATTTTACTTCTAAAAGCAACACCTTCATCCCACCCATTGCATGATGTAGCACCCGATCTTCCTAAAATTATGTACATAGATAGTTTCTATGTAATTTTTTTGTAGTCCCAAACTTTTGGATATTGTTTCCATCAATTTTAAGGCCATTTTCTAATTTCCTTGAAGTATTTTCACTCTTGAATGTATTAATCTAGATAATATCTAAATTATTAAAATATGGATTGTATTTTTCATTAATATAAGTTTGTTTCATCTGATAATAAAGTATAGAAAAATGTAACGCCTCGCCAAGGAACCCCAGAGGACAACACTAACTGTGCCATAATAATGGAACAATTTTTATTTATTTTTAAAAAGCGATAACAGTGAATTACATAACTTAACATAACATATAAACTAAACCTAAGTCCTCTAAGGTTCCATGACTATGCTACTAACATATCTATTAATCAAGAACTAGAATTATTTCATTAATCATAATATGTCTAACAAGAGTTCATTTTAATCCATCACATTAGATGATTATACATTATGCATATTCATAACATGTTATCAAATAACAACATTAAAGATCATTTATAAATACTAACAAATATTTATACAAATTCATTACATGAGAGTACATTACAATTTGTTACATTGTTTATTGTTGGAAATATGTGCCTCAATCTCACAGGCTGAAACCTCGGGAAGAGCAAAGTCGGTATGACATTCATTGTGTCTGGCCAACTAGCAGCTGTGAAACCTTGTAGTTTGTACAGGTCGCCATGACAATGCTTCTGTCTTGCCGACTGGTGTTGTCACTGTGACTTGTGGCGTTCGCTGTAACCATCTACCGAGTGGAGATCTCTGGCCGACAGGCCATTCTTATCAGATGTTGGGGAGACTCTAAGCGATAAGCAATATCGGGGAGACCCTTGGCTGAAAGGCTTGCTTCGGTATGAAGTCTTACCGATATGAAAGTCTCATCGATAAGCATTCACTTGGAGTCTTCGGGGTAACACGGAGGCTTTTCTATGAACTCTTGGCGACATATGTTTGTCTCACTGATGCTCATCGGGGTAACATGGAAGCCTCAGTAAGAAGTCTTGCCGACGGTTGGTTCTCTCGCTAATGGGTATGAACATCGGTGTAACCTCTTGGCGAGAGCGGTAAGTCTTGCCAACTGTGTTCACATCAATATGACTTTGGAACTTCGGTGTGATGTCTCATCGAATGGCAATTGTCTCGCTGATGAGAATGTTGAGTTCAATGTAGCTTCTGAACTCGGTATAACGTCTTGTCGATAGTGAAGACTCTTGGTGATAATGACGATCTGGATTTGTGGCATCGAGGAGACATGGTTAGTGTCTCACTGACATGCAAATACATTTTGAACGCCTTTGACTGATTGACCATCCTACGTGGTTTGTCCTCGACCAATCAGGGAGCAGAATGGGAACCGCTAGCAGTTGGACTGTTGCAGCCGTTACTGAGAGGAAGATCGACATACCATGGGTGTCATGGATATACTCAGAGTTTGTAGATGTTGTTCGGTTCGATGGTTGGATGAATAGTTGGATGATTAGTTCGATGAGTGATCAGTGAATGTAATTCTGAGAGTATTGTAATTTTAATATTTTGTAGCAAGGTTGATCATGGTGAATGCTGCTGTAAACTGACATAAGAAAGATAAGTCTAATCTTTGTATGTAATTCTTATTAATGTAATACAAAGTGACTTCTCTTAGTGTGGTGGGTTTTTCTCCCATAAGGGTTTTCCCACGTAAATCTGGTGTTCATCTATGTATGGTTATTTCTCTATTTTTATTATTGCTTTCAAGTGTATCTTAATTGGACTGTAATTAAAAATTTAAAAGTATCTTTGCATTCTTCCCTGAGGTTTTGACGTTAGGAGAGTTGCTTCCGCACCTTAGCTTTCCTTACAAGTGGTATCAGAGCCTGGCTAGTTGTGTTATCCTTGTGGGTACGTTGAGTTTTTTGAGTCAATTTTTGTTCAGTAGGAGTCTTGTAGAAGTTTGGTAATTTGAATTACAGGTTAAGATGGCAAGCACGTCAGGAAAGATTGAAATTGAGAAATTCAATGGCAGCAATTTTGAGTTGTGGAAACTTAAAATGGAAGATATGTTGGTTGATCATAATCTTTGGATTGCTGTGTCTGGAACGATGCCTATAGGCATGAAGCAAGAAGATTGGGACCTTGCAGATAGAAAATCAAAGGGGGTGATAAGGCTCTATTTAGCAGACTCTGTTCTTCTGAATGTTCATGAAGAAAATACTGCATCTTCCTTGTGGAAAAGACTGGCATCAATTTATCAGGGCAAGTCCTTGGTGAATAAATTGTTCTTGAGGAAGAAGTTGTATGCTTTGAGAATGCAAGGAGGGTCCGTTGCTGATCATTTGAACACATTCAGCATGTTGATTGCACAATTAACATTTGTGGGCGTGAAGATTGATGAAGAGAATCATTGTATGTTGTTATTATGTTCTTTTCCAGATTCTTGGGATCACTTGGTGATGGCTATTGGGAGTATGACATCCACTTTTAAGATGAAAGATTTTGTTGCTTCTTTGTTATCAAAAGAAATGAGAAGGAAATCTTTTGAGATGGTGAAGGAGGCTCTTGTTGTTAGAGGCAGATCGAAAGATAAAGGCAAGAAGAAGGACAAGAAGTCCAAATCAAAATCAGAGGGGAGATCAAAGTCTCCTAGAAAAAAGTCCAAGGTGAAGTGCTAGAATTGTGGGCAACCTGGTCATGTCCGAAAGGATTGTAAAGAGGAGAAAAATAAGAAGAAAAAGTATTCTTCCGACAATGATTCTTCTCAAAGTGATGCAGATGCTTTCATTGCAGCCTTGGCTACGCAGGCATCAGATGATGTCTGGCTGATTGATTCTAGAGCATCTTTCCACATGACATCTCATAGAGACTGGTTCATGAAGTATGAAAAATATGATGGTGGAAAGGTGTATTTGGAAAGTGATTCATCATTGGAAATAGTTGGCTGAGGAAGAGTCAAAATTCAATTCCCTGATGGCAGAGTGAAGGGAATTAATGATGTAATGCATATACCAGGTCTGGCTCGAAACTTACTTTTTGTTAGTATGTTGAATGATATTGGAGTGCAAGTCACATTCTCTGGAAATGGCTGCAAGATGACTAGAGGCTCTATGATGCTAGCAAGAGGTGCTCATGTTGGTACCTTGTATAAGCTTGATGCAAATGTTGTGCAAAGCAATAGTGTCTCTGCCAAGTCATAGAAAGCTACTCATAGAGGAAAAGAGGAAAAAGTTCTTGATAGTGTAAACTCTATGGAAGTTAAATTTCCAGAAGAAAAAACTATGCTCTAGCATCATAGGCTAGGCCACATTGGAGAGAAAGGTTTAAAAACCTTGAAGAATAAAAACCTGGTTGAGGGGCTTGAAGATTGTAACCTCGAATTTGAATTATGTGAACATTATATATATGGTAAACAACACCGTGTTTCATTTTATTCCAGTCCTCACAAATCTTCTAGTTTGCTTGATTATATACATTCTGATGTTTTTGGTCCAGTGAATGTTTCTTCTTTGTCTATGTCAAGGTACTATGTATCGTTTATTGATGATTATTCAAGAAGGGCATTTGTTTATTTTTTGAAAAGTAAATCAGAAGTGTTTTGTCAGTTTAAGGAATTTAAGAACCTTGTAGAAAATCAGACTGGAAGGAAAATAAAATGTTTAAGGACTGATAATGGCGGTGAATTTTGTTCTGATGATTTCGAGAGGTATTGTAAAGATCATGGGATTAAAAGACATAAAACTACACCTTATACTCCGCAGCAAAATGGAGTTGCAGAAAGGTTCAACAAGATAGTGATGGAAATAGCATGAAGTATGTTGAGCAGTGCTGGCTTGGAGAAGAAGTTATGGGCTGAGGCAGTTGCTACAGCATGTTACTTGATAAACCATTCTCTGAATTCCGCTCTTGTTGAGAAAACACCTTTGGAAGCATGGTCTGGTAAGAAACCCTCTTTAAGACATATTCGTGTTTTTGACTGTGAGGCATATGCACATGTGTCGTATGAGAAAATATCTAAATTGGAGAACAAGGTTGTCAAATGTATTTTTATTGGCTATAGTGCTGGCATAAAAGGATACAAGCTTTGAAATCTTGATACGAAGAAGGTTCTATACAACATAAGTGTTATCTTTCATGAGTTGAATCCTTCTACCTTAGATTTGCAGTCAGAAACAAAATCAAAAAACAAAAAGGATGTAGTTAAAATTCCTCTGACACCAGATAAAGAGGAATTGAAAATTCAAAATGTACCTGAAACTAAGGAGAGCTCAAGTAGTTATGAGAGTTCTGATGAAGAAGAAGAACCTCAGCCTCAGCAAGTGAGGAGGTCAACTCGTGAAAGAAAGTAACCTGATAGGTATGGGTTCTCTTTGATAGATTCTACTTATGCCTATGCTTTAATTTCTAGCACTGGTGAGCCTAGGAATATGAAAGAGGCATTTAGAATGTCTAATTCAAACTCTTGGTTGGAAGCCATGAATGAAGAAATGGCATCATTGGAAAAGAATGATCCTTGGAGTTTGGTGCCCTTACCTAAAGGCAGAAAAGTTGTGGGCTGCAAATGGGTATTTAAAAAGAAAATTGGTCTGGGTGGTAGTGTGGAAAAGTATAAGGCGAGGTTGGTTGCGAAGGGTTATTCCTAGGTAGAGGGAATTGATTATGGAGAATTTTTTTCTCTTGTAGCTAAGCTGACATCCATTAGATTTCTTTTGTCACTTGCAACAACGTATGACTTAGAGATCGAACAAATGGATGTGAAGACAACATTTCTTCATGGTGATCTTGAAGAAGAGATTTATATGTCCCAGCCTGAGCACTTTGTGGAAAAAGGTAAAGAAAGATTGGTTTGCAAGTTGAATAAATCTATGTATGGGTTAAAGTAGTCTCCTAGAATGTGGTACCAGAAGTTTGACACTTTTGTTTTGTCATTGGGATTTGTAAGATCAAAATCTGATCATTGTGTGTATTATAAAACTGGAAGTGATCAAGTCCTTATTATTGCTCTCTATGTTGATGATATTTTGTTCATAGGCAATAGTAAGTTAATGATTTCTAATCTTAAGTCTCA